>CM062811.1:183453643-184653643 GCA_031772625.1 Pinus tabuliformis | reverse complement strand
CGTTCATCACCCGGTAACGCTCATCTGCTTGGTTACCCTGTAGAATCTCGCATGCCCTCTTGTCCTTAGAATACTCAACCAATAATTGGGCCTTCCAATCATGGTAGATGCTCATGAGTGATAGGCCTGCGGGTCTCAGGGATAGGGCATCAACCACCAGGTTGTGTTTCTCCCGCACATACTCTATGTCGAAATCATAGGCTTGCACCTTGCTGACCCATGTCTGCTGAATTCCGTTGAGGCCCTTCTGCCCCATGAAGTTACGAAGACTGTTGTGATCAGTCTTCACTCGGAGCCTGTTACCCACCAAATACTGTTGGAACTTGGCCAAGGCATGCATAATGGCCAACGTCTCCTTGTCATATATAGAATATGACCTCTCATGGGGTAAGAGATTTCGACTCTCGAAAGCAATGGGGTGCCCATCTTGAGATAGCACTGCTCCAACTCCCTGCCCGAATGCATCACACTCCACGGTGAAGGGCTGGGATAAGTCCGGAAGTGCCAAAACTAGACAACTACTCATCACCTCCTTGAGGCAGTCAAACGATGTCCGTGCCCTATTTGTCCATGCGAAAGCCCCTCTATTTGTCAAATTCGTGAGGGGAGCTGCCAATTGCAAAAGTCCCTTGACGAACTTCTGGGTGTAGATGCCCAAGAAGCCCTTCAATGCTGTCACATGTCTGGGTACTGGCCAATCATGGATAGCTCGTATCTTCTCCTCATGGACCTTCACCCCATCTGCGCTAATGATATGCCCCAAGTAGAGCATCTTGGTCACAGGCCAAACTCACACTTGGACAGCTTGGCATAGAACTGATGTTCGTCCAAAATATGAAACACCTCCTCCAAGTGCTGGAGATGCTCCTCCTAAGTCTTGTTGTATATCTAGATGTTGTCGAAGAAAATGAATACAAATCTCCTCAACTGCCTCCGAAACACATGGTTCATACACGACTAAAAGGTAGGCGGGGCGTTGGTCAACCCAAATGGCATGACCAGGAGCTCGAAGTGCCCATAGTAGCATCGAAAAGTTGTCTTGGGGATGTCCTAATCCCTTACTCTGATCTGGTGGTACCCCGAACGTAGATCTATCTTAGAGAAGTACTTGGCTCCTCTAAGCTCATCTAGTAGTTCATTGATGCAGAGAATGGGGTACCGGTTCTTCAGTGTCTTCATGTTGAGGGCCTGGTAGTCAATGCACATGCGCAAGGTTCAGTCCTTCTTCTTCACTAGCACCACTAAGGAAGGAAAGGGACTGGAACTTGGCCTGATGTGGCCCAATGCCAACAGTTCCTCGATGGCCCGCTCAATCTCGTCCTTATATGCCTTAAGATGCCTATAAGGGGTGGTGATCACTCCCTGTACACCTGACTCCAGCTCGATGGTGTACTCGAAACGCCTATCTGGTGGCTTCCCTGGTGGGATATCTCCAAATACCACTGAGTACCTGTCCAAAAAATCCTGTATGTCTCGAGGTGGTGGCTGGGCCTGCCCTCCAACCTCTGAAATCCTCAGCTCCACTACCCATGCTATGTCTCCATGTCGCAGATCTGCCTCCATCCTATGCGCTGAGATTGTCTGTGGTGGGTATGAATGCATGCCTCTAAGGACCACCAATTTTCTATCCGCGCTGGTGAACGCCATCTCTAGTTTCTTCCCATTAGTGGTAACTCGCCCAAGGGAGTACAACCACTAGACACCCATCACAACGTTGGTGTTGGCACATCGACCACCAAGAAATGGTTCGTCATATAGTACTTCCCCATAACCACTGTCAAAGCAGGCACATATTGAGTGCACTGCATGGTATGGTCACCCGGTGCCAAGACTGAAGAGCCCTCAAACTCGGTTGTGGTGAGGCGCCTCCTCTAAACTATCTGGGCATCTATGAAGTTGTGGGTAGCCCCATTGTCAACTAAGACCAATACCTGCTGCCCCTATATCGTGGCTCTTATCCTCAGTGTCAGAAATTTGGGGACCTTGCATAAAGAAGCAAGGACTCCCTCAGATGGGGAAAAGGATGCCCCCCTGTGGAGGTGGTGGTGGTGGTCCCCTCTCTGCTAGACTCTCACCATCTCCCATACCACACTCCTGCTCCACCTCATCCTCCTGGTCACTATCTGAAAATACGTCAATATAATGAGCTTTGCCAATAGTGCATCGATGGCCTGGTTTGCCCTGCTCTCGACAAGTAAAGCAAAACTTCCTCCTCCTGAGGTCCTTCCCTGTCTCATCATCCAACTGCCCCCGTCCTTGGATGGTTTTCTGAGGTGGGGGTCTAGTGTCATTCCCCTTTTGGGAAAAGGGGTACGTGCAGGAAAGGGTGCTCGTGTCTTGGGGATGCCCCCCTGTAAATCTCTGGTACACATAACTGCTTCCTGCAGCGTGGAGGGTCTGCGTGACTTCACCAATCCACGCAGGGGCTGGAATAAGCCCTCTATGAAGGTGTATACCCTCCTAGCATCTAATAGGTCCTACAACATCACTGAAACCCTTAGGAACTCTGATATGTATTGTTCTGGGTTGCTTGTTTGGCGGAGCTGGGTTAGCTCCCTGAAATGAGCCTCCAGATCCCTCTGGTCAAAGTGCTCCACCACCCTCCTGGTGAAATCCTCATACGAGGTCACATTGGCATGCCCCAGGGTGGCCAAGCCATGAAACCACTAGTTGTGGGCTCCCCCCTCCATGTGCAGCGTGGCCATCTTGATGGCTTCCAGCTTTGTCTTCCGGTTAAGCTGGAAATACATGTCCATGTTCTCAACCCGCGCCTGAGCAATGGACTGGGCACTGCCATTGAATGTAGGGAAGTACATCCTCCCTATCGTCCTTTGCAACTCATAGCTCTGCGTGCCCTGTCCTCCATAACCCTTGCTCTTCTCATTTTGCTTGAGCTTGCAGAAGTCTCTGAAAGAGAGTGCTTCCTTGCAGTTTGCACCCATGGACTGCCATTCTCTGAAGTGTTCTCCCATCTTTGAAGGGTCTTCGGCCCTTGCTAGTTCAACTTGTGCCAAAAGCACAAAAGAGGGCAGTGTGGCTCGATTTGGCCCACTTGTTGAGGTGGTCGAATTGTTGAGAGGCCCTTGAAGTTTCCCCAAATAGGAATCCCATAGAGGTGGTTCTCTCCCGGTTCTACATTTTAATCTCCTCTAGCATTTCCTTCTGCCCCTTTGCTAGATCATTCAAAGCCTTCAAGAGGCTATCAAAAGCCATCTCCTCCCTGCTCTTTGGCTCTCCCATGTCTTCCTCTGCTACTACTGCCTTTCACTTATCCACAATGTCTGGAGTGATCTCCAACTCTCTTTCTCTGCTTCTGTACCTCTGCCTCCTGTATGTAGTATTATGCTAATCCCCTTCTCTCATAGGAGAAACTCCCTATGGCTGAGCCAAGACTTAGGCTCTGATACCACTGTAATGTTCCTAACTAGGAAATGATAAACAAAGCAAGCAAACAATCCAGTAATCAGAAATGAGAAATAAACATCATACACCCATGAAAATGCTAGAAAGTAGGGAACTGTTGAGCCATTTTATTAAACCATCAAGGGCAAATACAACAATGAATGGAATGGTGCACCTGGGCTTGTCTCCAAGGACAAGCGTGACAAAACCCAAGTGAGCAAAAGATGATCTGAGGGCTGCCCTACTATTGCTCTAGAAATAATCTGCGCTGCCTAGAATCTAAGCTATCTGCTGGAACAAAAAGGCTGGATTCACTACTTCCCATGCTCAGAAAATTATAAAACTTTTTCTCCCGGATCTTGAACAAAAACCCACCAAAACCTAGGAGGGGTTTGGCCTAGTTCAAACTTCTGAAACTCGATCCCCAAGGAGGCCGTCCTCTGCTGAAGTCGATAAACTCGGGTTGTCTGAATGAAGATTGGAAAGCTCTCCAGAACTGCCCCAAATCACCACAGTGAGACCCCTTATGAATTTCCTTCCTTCCCAAATGTGATTCCGGTGTTGTGGCTCTCTCCCTCAAGACCCACGTGATGCCCAGTCTAGCCCTCTGTGCTATCCTCCAAGGTTGAGTTTCGAACTGCCCAATTGCTGCAGCCACCTGCTCCAAAACTCCTCTTAAGTGCTGGCCTCCTAATATCCTTCAACTCTTTAGGTTCCTCTGGCAAGTGCTGGCCCAACGAAGCTCTGTCCCCAACTGCATGTTCCCTTCTCTGCTGGCCCAAAAATACACACTGCTGGTTGGTGGCTGAATGTGCTCGCTAAGAATCCTCCCTGGTGCTCCTCTAGGTGCTCTGAAAATGCCTTCCTAGGGTGGCACTCATAGCCCCCTGAAGGTAAGGTTGAATCTCCCGCTTGAGAGATTCATGGCTAGGCAACCATTTGACTCAGCTAAGCAACTCGAGCAAACAGTCAAGTGATTTCGATATGCAAGAGTGAATGAATACCCAGGTGAGGAGCTCTTCCTCCTTATGACTTCGTGGGTTTCCCTTTTCCTCATGTGGATCCCTCCAACAGCCATACGATTTCCCCCCAAGGTAATTCGAATTGCCTAGGCGTTTTCCAACGTGTGTGACCCCCACCTTCCATTAGCAAATTAATCTGGTCTTCATTTCTTCTAGGTTCCTAATTCAAAATTTCTTGGGTCTTTTTGTTAACAAAATTGTGCAGAGACAAAATTTGTTACAAATTCATTTAGGAAGGGCCATGACATAAGGGGATCTCTTTTACAAAAAGAAGTTTCCTCCATTGATGAATATTTGAAAGATTTCAAAACCTCATGGGCAAAAATTGGATGTGCCGTCATGTCAGATGAATGGCCTGATGAAAGGAACCATACCATGATAAACTTTCTTATCTATTGCCCACAGGGAATGATGTTTGTAAAATCAGTTGATGCTTCTGATGTTGGAATTTCTAAGTCTAACTATTAGAAATCCTTCATGTACTTTTTGATTCATTTCTTCGTACTTGTTCTGTTAATTAACAAGTTATTTGCCATGTAAATATTAATAATAAATACAAGTACATTCTCAACACATACAAATCATCAACTGAAGGAAAAACAAGCACACAAGTGACATTGTTATTTTTGGACTAATGTCCCCGGAAAAACCCAATGTGGGAAAACCGGTGCAACTATCTGAGGGATTTATTATTAAGTAGTTTCAGAATATAATATGGGCGCCAAAAATGGCTCACCCAACAGAGAATGCCCTCGGCAGTAGTACCTCTCAGTCGGAGATAGATATTAGCCCCAATCTGCCCCACGAAATCTCCCAGCATCAACCTCTAGGGTCTGCGTTGGCCTCTCTGGCCCAGCGTCAACCTCTCGGGGCTTTGCGTTAGCCTCTGGAGCCTTTGCTTCTCCCACGCTGGCCCTCCTCAGGGTCTGTGCAGCTCCTGGTTGGCTACCTCTGCGTGGCCTCTAGCTGGCTCTGCGTCAACACTCTCCCGGCTTCTGCGCTGATGCTCCCTGTAGTATCTACCTCTCTGCTACTACATTCACTGCCCCTCAGCTGCAACTTTGATCACTCCTTCGATTTCCTCAACAAACCTTGCCCTAGAAAATTGAATTCTTGATCAACTCGGTTTGTTCTCTAAGTGACCTTCAAGCCTCCTCTTATACTTTTCTCGTTGACAATTCAACGACCGAGATTAAGTCCCTAATCAACGTCTAAGATTAGATCTAGCTTGATCGATGACTTTTGGACCATTCTAACTCAGTTTTATATTAATTCAAATTAATATTTTATTTTCCCTAAGTTTAGACTTAGGGACTCCTAAAAAATATTAATTATTTTAATATCTCTCAAACTAGTTAGATTATGCCCAAACCATTTTTGGGTATTGGAGATCTCATGTGCTTTAGCCTCTCCACCATTTTTTGTGGCTAGAGCACATCCGATGCTACCCCAAGTCAACACTCCCTCTTAGCGAGCATTGTGCTCTAGTAATACTCCTCATTGAGCATCGCCTTGATCTTCCGACATCAGTCCTTGCGTTGATGCTAGGCTTGCTCCCCAACATCCTTTGCACTGCTGCATCATGTACTACTACCCATGGCCCTACCACTGCCACTGCTACATCTGTACAACAGCTCCCTCTGCATCCATGTTGCTGCCCATGGCCCTGCCACTGCCACTGCTGCATTTGCACTGTATTCCCTCTCATCATGCTGCATCGTGCTGCCCATAACACTGCCACTGCTAATTGTTGCACTGCAACTCAGTTACTGAGAAGTAAGTAACTAATCTCCCAACTCTGACATCTCCATCATTTCTACTACACTTCGGGGCTCCTGTAGCAACGTATAATCCAAGAGGTTGGGTACCTCGAGGATCCTGCCCCTCATCGCCTGTAGTCCGTCTGACTACAATTAGATGTCTCCCCACTTCCTCTCACGAGGTGCATGAGCACTCATGGCACAATCATCATCTGTCTCCACTTCTTTCTCCGCCCTTGCTGGTGCAACCTTGGTCTTAGAAGCCTCTCCCTTGCTCTTCTTCTTTGGACACTGGCTCGCATAATGACCTAGTTCCCCATAGTGGAAGCCTTTGACCTTGGAGAGGTCCTTCTTCTTTCGTTTCTCCTACTTTCCCTTAGATGCTAGGGTAGCATCCTCCTCTTCCTCCTTCTTGATTCTGACCCCCTTGCCGCTGCTTCCTACCTTGGTCAGCCTTCTGATCTCTTCCTGACGAAGAGCCGCCCACAGTTTCTCCGAATCTGGAAGGATCAATCTGCCCAATATGCTCTGGACAAATACCTCCCAATCCTCTGAGACTGCGTTCAATGCGTTCCTCACCATTAATTCCTGATCCGGCGTGGCCCCTATGGAAGTCAGCTGATCTTGAATCTCCTTCAATCGATCGAGGAAGATGTCGATCTGTTCTCCTTTCTGCATCTGATATGACTACAACGGATTTTCTAGTAGCATCTTCCTCTACACGGAAGTATGCTGATACAATTTCGTCAAGGCCTCCCACATCGCATTTGCCGTGTCCTTTTCGGCAATATGTGGTACTACGTGGTCCTTGACCCCGTCAAGGATGATGCTCTTGGCCCTCGCCATTGCCTCCTCATACTTATCATTCTCAACCGGGTCAACTGTGATCGCTATCGTTTTCAAGGCGAAGTCCTTGAGACAATTCCTATCTAGAACAGACAAGATCCTGGCCTTCCAGACTACGGAGTTTGAGGCTCCATCTAGTCTATCCTGATCTCTTACCTCATTTACTGCCATCTCGTTGCTCCTCTTTCGACTCTTTCGAGTCTCTCTACTTCCCTCCTGGAAGTTCTCGGTGTGACTCACTTTGAGCCTCGATTTCCCTCCTGGAAACCCCTCTGGCAATGTCGAGATGCCCCCACTTTGATAGTTAGTGCAGCTTCACCACTGATCCGAATTTCTTGGCTAGAAATCCTCGGTAGCAACTCCCTCCTCCTTGGTCTTGCCCTGCTAGGTACTGTTTTGACCACAGTACCCGACCAACTTCACTCCGCAACTTCTCCACAACCTCCTATGCCTCAACAACCTGAAGGTTAGAGCCTCTAGACTCTGCACAATCCCGACACCAGCAAAATCCGCACCTCCTGGCCATGGGCATCAATCCTTCTTGACTGAGAAAGATGATCGGGCACTGCGTAGGTCAGGTCTGCTCCTTTCTGCCACTGCGCTGATCCTTCTCTCGACTTAAACTTGATGACTTAGGCACTACGTCACCCCTTCCTTGCTGCTTTTTCGCTAGGAACAACTTTTGTCACCTGGGACCACTGTTTTTGCTGTTGCTACTTTGCTCGGCTGATGCCTTGAGTTCTTTTGTGATCTGCAACCACGCTCTGATAACATGTTGGAATTTTGAAGTCTAACTGTTTGAAATCCTTCATGTACTTTCTGATTCATTTCTTCTTGCTTGTTCTGTTAATGAAAAAGTTATTTACCATGTAAATACTGAAAATAAATACAAGTTCATGCTCAACACATATAGATCATCAATTGAAGGAAAAACAAGCACACAAGTGACACCGTTATTTTTGGACTAATGACCCCGGAAAAACCCAATGCGGTAAAACCGGTGCAGTTATCTGAGGGTTTTATTATTAAGCAGTTTTAGAATACAATGTGGGTGCCAAAAATGGCTTACCCAACAGAGAATGCCCTTGACAGTGGTACCTCTCAGTCAAAGACAGATATTAGCCCCAATCTGCCCCACGAAATCTCTGAGTGTCAACCTCTAGGGTCTGCGTCAGCCTCTCTGGCCCAAAGTCAGCCTTCCTGGCCTAGTGTCAGCCTCTCGGGGCTCTGCGTTAGCTTATGGAGACTCTGCGTCTCCCACGCTGGCTCTCCTCATGCTATGTGCAGCTCTTGGCTGCCTCTGCGTGACATCTGGCTGGCTCTGCATGGCCTCTGGCTGGCTCTTCATGGCCTCTGGTTGGCTTTGGCTTCTGTGCTGATTCTCCCGATACTATCTTTGCCTTTCTGCTATTGCATTCATTGCCCCTCAGCTGCAACTCTGATCACTCCTTCAATTTCCTCAACAAGCCCTACCCCAGAAAATCGAATTCTTGATCAACTCTGTGTGTCTCTAAGTGACCCTCAAGCCTCCTCTTATGCTTTTTTCGTTGACAATTCAACGGCCGAGATTAAGTCCTTAATCAACGACTAAGATTAGATCTGGTTTGATCCATCACTTTTGTACCATTCTTACTTAGTTTTATATTAATTCACATTAATATTTTTTCGCTAAGTTTAGACTTAGGGACTCCATTAAAAATATTAATTATTTTAATATCTCCCAAACTGGTTAGATTCTGCCCAAACAATTTCTGGGTATTGGAGATCTCATGTGCTTTAGCCTCTCCACCAATTTTCGTGGCTAGAGCTCATCCAATGCTACTCCAAATATACATCTGATAGGGTGAAAGATGCACACTTGTTGTCTTAGCTTTTGGATGATGTTGTTTAAAAGGTGGAGGCGGCTATTGTTATTCAAATCATCACAGATAATGCCTCTAACTATGTTCTTGCTGGTAAAATGTTAGAGGAAACACACAAAACCATCTTTTGGACCCCATGTGTTGTACATTGCATAGACCTCATGCTTGAGGATATTGGCAAAATAGATTGGGTCAAAAACACTGTAGAGCATGCCAGAGGCATAACAAAATATATCTATGATCACTCATGGATTTTGAGCCTGATGAAGAAACACACAGGGGGCAGGGATATTGTTAGGCATGGCATCACTAGATTTGCAACTCATTTTTTTACATTGCAATCTATGCTTTCCCAACATAGAAACTTGCAAAAGGTGTTTTCCAGTGATGAATGGAATGAATGTCCATGGTCTCTCACAAAGAGGATGGCAAATATGAGAAAAATAAAGTTAATGAAGAAATATTTTGGAAAAGGGAAATAGAGATTGTGAAGGTTGCTGAGGCACTGGTTAAGGTGTTGCGGTTGGTGGACGGGGAAAGATTAGCTATGGGCTTCATTTATGAGCCTATGGCTCAAGAAAATGTGCAAATAAAGGTAGTATACATGGATAGGGTGGTTAAGTATGGGCCCATTTGGGAAACCATTGATCAAATATGGAACAATCAGCTCCATCACCCTATACATGCAGCCGGGTTTTTTCTAAACCCGAGGTATCATTATAAAGCTCTGGAGGTAGGAGCTTTGACTAGGGAGGTTAGAGATGGATTGATTGACTGCATTGACGCATGGTCGCTAAGGAGAGTTATTAGTTGGAGATACACAGATAAATGTAATGTTCCTAGACAGGAATGTAAGTGATATACAAAGCATGCAAACAATTGAGCAATCAAAAAAACGAAATATACATTAAGCGGCCATGGAAACATTGGAAATAAAGAATTGCTGAGCCATTTTATTACTTCTTCAGAAGCAAATACAATAGTAAAATAGAATGGTACACCCGGGCGTGTTTCAATGGACAAGCATGACAAAACCCAGGTGAGAAAACGCTGAACTGAAGGATGCTACAATTGCTACACCAAACTAGACTACGCTATCTTAGAAAACTGCTCTGTCTGCTGACTTCTAAGGGTTGGAATCACTTTTTCCCGTGCTCAGAAAATTATGAGATTTTAGCTCCTTGCTCCTTGGCCTAAACCCAGAATAACCAACGAAGGAATTGGCCAAATGTTGACCTCGGAATTTTGGCCCAAATTCCACTTAGCTCCTCTAGCTGCTGGCTGAGTTGGGACCCATGTTTGACCCCTTAGATCTCCCCAAAATATTCTATAAATTTAGGAGTGTGATCCTTGCCCAAAACCCGGCGAAACTCAAAAACGGTTTCCCTTGGTTCCAACCTTCAAAAATTGACCCTTCACAACTTGGCCCTCCTCCAATTTCGAATTTTGTTGCTGTGATTGATCCTATCAATCTCTGCTCTCCCAACTCCAACAATCCTCCTGAAATGGCCCTCCAAATGATCTCCTACATCTCTCGGCCAGCTCCAGCTCTACAATTCCTTCGTCCAACTCCCACGTGAGCCTAGTGATGGCTCTTTGTGCAGGCTAGGTAACTATAATTACTAATTCAGACTGCTGGGATACTGGCTCTGCTGGCTCCAAACTGGCAAGAAAGGCTGGCCCTTTGCTACTCTCCCAATTCTCTAACTCTCCCTTCAAATGCTTGAGCACTGATAGCTCCAAACTCCACTTGCGTATTCTCCAGCTAGCCAGAAATACACACTCGTTGTGGATGAATGGTAGTGCTGTAACACACGCCCGGAACTCCTGAAATACTTATGGAACTGCCTCTTTAGGGCGGGCACGAATGGTCCCCCGAAGTAGAGGTTGAATCTCTTGCTTGAGAGATTCGTGGCTAAACAACTGGTTGACTTAGCTAAACAACAAAGTGAACAGTCAAGTAATTTTGATTGCAAGGTGTAAGAATGAATCCAAAATGAGAGATGCTCCCTCCTTATAACACCTTGGGCTTCCCTAGCCTCATGTGGGCCCCTCCATCCACCTATTCGACTTTCCCTCCAAGGTATTCGAATGGGCCAATTCAAACTCCCATGTGGGTGGCCCCCACATTCCCACTAGCAACCAAATCAAATTGAATTGCCTTTTAAGTCCGTAAGTCGAAAATGATGGGTTCTCTTAGCCAAAATTGTGCAAAATTGTGTAGCAACACCCCGTTACAAATAAGTTTGAGAAGTAACATGGCAGTGCTCCCCTCCCAAATGTTGCTTGTCCTTAAGCAACCTCACAGCTGGGTGCTCCAAAATGTGCTCACCCTCCCAGGTGGCATCCTCATCCAACAAGTTCTTCCAATGCACCAAAAATCGCTTGTCCTCAAGCAATGCTTGAGCAAGCAACCTATCTAACTGTTGCTCCCCACTATCACTGCAAAATGTGCCAGGGTCCCAGATGTGCCACTGGATCGTGTTTGACCTTTGCAATGTCCTGATATGGAAGAATCCTTCAATACCAGGACCTTAGGAAATCCTGTCCAACATGAAGCTCCCCTCGCTTCACTCACTATCCTGCCCGGTGAAAATACCAGAAGTCCCCTGCTCTATCAGTGACTTGCTAAAGCCCAATGGAAAATCTGTATGATCTCCCCCTGCAGTAGTCGGCGCATCCCTAAAGGTTATTGAGCTATGAAGAGTTATGATGACCTAGTTCCCTGCTCGTCCTAGAGTGGTGCCACCATGCTGATGCTGCGCTACTATGACTATGTCATACTCTCCATTGAGCGTAGTCAGTATCCTCCTCTTTTGGAACTCGATGGTGGAATACTGAAAGAGGCGAGACGCATCCTGCCTAGGCATCTCCATGGCACCCAGGCCTAACCATCCAAATCTAACTTCGAACCTGTGCAACAACAGAGAATGTCTGCCTCCCCATATGATGAAACCCTCTGTGAACCCCCATGTGTCATCCCAAGAGCGAACTATATCACTCTTTGCCACGACTCCGCTCATCACGAGTGATCTATCGATCAACTGAATCCCTACATCCCATAGCCAGGCCTACTGTGGCATAGACCTGCCAACCGATGGAATCTCTCTAGCCCTCGTCTCTAATCCCTGCATGTGATCTCTATATAGGCTCCATATATTGTGGGCTAATCTGATGCATGCTATTCTGTCCTGTGCCTGCCACTGTGTAGTACCGATGATCGTTGGAAGTCACGTGCGCCAAAGAGCTGCCCCTTGAATGCAACCAAAAGATGGGTATCCGATACTCGTAATCGACTCAGGGTATGTGGATCCCTCCTGTCCCTGCCAACCATCTCCCCTAGGTCTACCATACGCCCTCTCGATAATGTGCCAATATAAGGCCTGGAGCCCGACCACATATTGGGAAACTACCCTAGTCGTAACCGCTATCCTCTGCTCATGCTCGGTCCTGACATGCCCTGATAAAAGAGTGACACATCCCTCGGGATTAGATTCCTAGATGTAGACTCGGTGATGAACGATATGCCACCCCTGTAGATGATCACCTCATCCCCTAACCTGTGGCTGTTAATTGACGCACCAACCTAATGCCACTACTGAATAGTCTCCCCCCTAGTGTGCTGAGTCTCACCCAAATATTTCAGGTGAGCTCCTCGTCCCCTGTGGCTCATGCCCAAAGTGGATAAAGTCAACATCAAAATCGACTGTGCCTGCTTGGTATGTAGAAAAGGGTCAGGCATGTGAGTCCCAACGGATACCATCAAGTATTGCTAATCTGTGATCCCATTGATCTTGGTTGAACTACGCACAAATATATGCCAGTGTTTCTGTCCAAGGGTCTCCCTGGAGGCAACACTCCATGACCTCATTGTGAAACACTATACACCCATGCATGCCACCGATCATCCCAGTACTCATGTACCATGGCCTACCCCTGTACACTGCTGGATACCCTAGGCTATGGCTATGTCATCTTGTACTGGCCTAGGTCTCGCATGTGTCATTGTACCTGTCACTCCCCGCATATACTCAATGTGATGTGAGGCACTCCTACTCCACAACGTAGTGCAACATACTATGACATACCATCCTGCATCTCGATGCTCCTCTGCAAGCCTCTGCTCCTCGCTCCATAGCCCCGCACACCATTGGATGCTGTGGCCTAATGTTGGGTCTGTATGCATCAGACTGCATCCCTCTACATAACACTGGACACTATGACATAATTCTGTGTAGTCCTGTGTACCACTGCCCACTGTCGTACCACCGTGTAACATATAGTATCCTGCATGGGCCAAAATATCGACCTCTCTGCTAGTATGCCCTCCATGATGTGCGCTACATCTCCCCATCTGCTCTGAATGACCTGAGTGGATCGACTCCCCACATGCTAACGAAAATGACAGTATTGTGCCTATCCTCAATAGTCCTTGCGTCCCATATGGTAGTAAGAGAGCACTCTCTCTGTACAAAGCCTTGTCTGATAGCTTGTCGATGCCACCTCCTCCTACCAGCTCTTGCAAGAGTAAGCTAGTCACCTTGTGACTCCACGCACCGTCAATATGCCAAGACAACTCATGAAATCTGTCTGCTTGCCTGTCAAACCATCTTGTCACTAGTGTTGACTGGGGCTCTAATGGAGATCCGAAAATATGGGTGCACTCAAGCGTCAAATCCATCCGGTAGCTTCTACCATCACTGACCAGCTCTATGATGTGATGGAAAATACCACCCGGATTCCAAAAATAGTCCAACCCTCGAGTCCCTCTGGTAATCCATGGCCTCTGCTGACAGGTGGCCATGGATGTATCCAACTGCCTAACCTGCTCCATTGAGTACCAACTCAATACCTCTCGCCATCCAATCCCAAAGGAGAGATCGAATGTGTAATCCTATATGGAAGGAACAAGCCCTCCAAGCTGATGTGGTATCATGCTTAGCTCAGTCTTGCTAACCTGTCCACCCCCTCGGGTACGTCTAGACAACTCGACCTCCCTCAATCCAACGCATAAGGGTGGGTTGATAACGCTATAGACCCGCCAGTGGGCCTCTGAAGTGAATTGTGTTAAAAACCCAACGCGTGATCTCTATCCTACCCCTCATCAATGGCTAGCCCAAGGGATCGCTGCACATCCTCCTCCATCACGAGCTCGACATGAGCCTTCGACTTCTCCTCCATAGACAACCCAGTATGCACGATATGCTCACCTATAGGCAACTGTCGTCTGGCAACTCCGTCATAGATTTGGAGGCCTTTGTACCTATCGGCTCCTTAACATCAGGGGAGCAGTCTTCCGGCACCTCACCAACCTGTGGTGCATTGTTATCATCTGAGAATTTGGTCACAAGCCTAAATACCTCATCAATGGATGACACCTCATCAATGGGTGTATGCTCAACTATCTCTTTGCCAACCATGGCCCCTTCAACTACTCTTTCATCTTTTTTCTTAATACCTCTCACTATCCTTGCAAAATCCCACTGAATCTCCATTGGTTTGTGCATACCCCTTAGTTCACATAATTCCCAAAAAGAGAGGGACACCTGAATGCCATGACCGTATGATTGATATGCCCTCCAGTTTTCCCCCAATAACTCCACATTAGTTGCACTCATGTCTGGATTCCCAACTGAGGAAAGAGTCAATTTCTTTCCCACATCAATCATCATTTGTTGTATCCTAACTCCCTCATTCCAGGTGACCACTGTGTTGTTTGATTCTAATCTTTCCCACAGGTTGAGCCAAGATTATGGCTTTGATACCAGTATAATGTTCCTAGATAGGAATGTAAGTGATATACAAAGCATACAAACAATCCAACAATAAAAAAAAAGAAATATACATTAAGTAGCCATGAAAACACTGGAAATAGAGAATTGCTGAGCCATTTTATTACTTCTTCAGGAGCAAATACAATAGTAAGATAGAATGGTGCACTTGGGCTTGTTTCAATGGACAAGCATGACAAAACCTAGGTGAGAAAATGTTGAACTAAACGCTGCTCCAACTGCTGCGCCAAAATGAACTGCGGTGCGCCAGAAAACTGCTCTATCTGTTGACTTCGAAGGGCTGGAATTACTGCTTCCCGTGCTTAGAAAATTACGAGATTTCAACTCCTTGCTCCTTGGCCTAAACCTAGAAAATCCCATGAAGGAATTGGCCAAATGTTTACATCGGAATTTTGGCCCAAATTCCCCTTAGCTCCTCTAGCTGCTGGTTGAGTTGGGAGTCAGGACCCCAATTTGACCCCTTAGATCTGCCCAGAAAATTCTATAAATTTATGAGTGTGATCCTTGCCCAAATCCCAGAAAAAGCCAGAAAGTGTTTCCCTTGGTTCCAACCTTCAAAAATTGACTCTTCACAACTTGGCCCTCCTCCAATTTCAAATTCCGTTGCTGTGATTGATCCTATCAATCTCTGCTCTCCCAACTATAGCAATCCTCCTCAAATGTCCCTCCAAATGATCTCCTACTTCTCCCGACTAGCTCCAGCTCTACAATTCCTTCCTCCAACTCCCACATGAGCCTAGTGATGGCTCTCTATGTAGGCCCAGGTAATTGTAATTTAGAGTGCTGGGACGCTGGCTCTACTAGCTCCCAACTCGCAAGAAAGTTTGGCCCTTTGCTTCTCTCCCAATCCTTTAACTCTCCCGACAAATGCTTGATCATTGATAGCTCCAAACTCCCCTTGCATATTCTCCAGCTAGCTAGAAATACGCACTCCCAGTTGTGGTTGAATGGTAGTGCTGTAACACACTCTTGTAACTCCTGAAATACTTATGGAACTGCCTCTCTAGGGTGGGCATAGATGGTCCCTCGAAGTAGAGGTTGAATCTCCCGCTTGAGAGATTCGTGGCTAAATAACCGTTTGACTCAGCTAAACAACAAAGTGAACAGTCAAGTAATTTTGATTGCAAGGTTTAAGAATGAATCCAAAATGAGAGATGCTCCCTCCTTATAACTCCTTGGTCCTCCCTAGCCTCATGTGGGCCCCCCCATCCACCTATTCGACTTTCCCTTCAAGCTATTTGAATGGGCCAATTCGAACTCCCATGTGGGTGGCCCCCACATTCTAGTATCAACCAAATAAAGTCGAATTGCCTCCTAAGTCCTGATGTCGAAAATGATGGGTTCTCTTCCTTAGCCAAAATTGTGCAAAATTGTGTAGTAGCACCCTCTTACAAATGTGTTTGAGAAGGGACACGACAGTCCTCCCCTCCCAAATATTGCTTGCCCTCAAGCAACCTCATAGCTGGGTGCTCCAAAATGTGCTCACCTTCCTAGGTGGCATCCTCATCCACCAAGTTCTTCCAATGCACCAAAAATCACTTGTCCTCAAGCTATGCCTGAGCAAGCAACCTCTCTAACTGTTGCTCCCCACTGTCATTGCAAAATGTGCTAGGATCCTAGATGTGCCACTAGATCGTGCCTAACCTCTGCACTGTCCTGATATGGAAGAATCCTTAAATACTAGGATCCCAGGCAATCCTGTCCAACATGAAGCTCCCCTCGTTCTACCCACTATCCTGCCCGATGAAAGTACCTGAAGTCCCTTGCTCCATCAGTGACTCGCTAAAGCCCAATGGAAGATCTACATGATCTCCCCCTGCAGTAGTCGGCACATCCCTAAAGGTTATTGAGCTATGAAGAGTTGTGATGCCTCAGTTCCCTGCTAGTCCGACAGTAGTGCCACCATGCTGACGTTGCGCTATTCTGACTATGTTATACTCCCCATCGTGCATAGTCAATATCCTCCTCTTTTGGAGCTTGATGGTGGAATACTGAAAGAGGTGAGACACATCCTACCTAGGTATCTGCATGGCACCCAAGCCTACCCATCCAAATCTAACTTCGAACCTGTGCAACAACAGAGAATGTCTGCCGCCCCATATGATGAAACCCTCTGTGAACCCCCATGTGTCATCCCAAGAGCGAACTGTATCACTCTTTGCCACGACTTCGCTCATCACGAGTGATTTATCGATCAACTGAATCCCTGCATCCCATAGCTAGACCTGCTGCGGCATAGCCTTGTCAACCGATGGAATCCCTTTGGCCCGCGTCTCTAGTCCCTGCATGTGATCACTATATAAGCTCCATATATCGTGGGCTAATTTGATGCATGTTAATCTGCCCTATGCCTACCACTGTGTAGTACCGATGATCGCTGGAAGCCACGTGTGCCAAGGAGCTACCCCTTGAATGCAACCAAAAGATGGGTATCCGATACTTGTAATCGACTGAGGGTATGTGGATTCCTCCTGTCCCTGCCAACCATCTCCCTTGGGTTTGCCATGCGTCCTCTCGATAATGTGCCAATATAAGGTTTGGAGCCCGGACACATATTGGGAAACTACCTCAGTCGTAACCGCTATCCTCTGCTCATGCTCGGTCCTGACATGCCCTGAGAAAAGAGTGGCACATGTCTCCCTCGAGACTAGATTCCTAGACGTAGGCTCGGTGATGAACGATATGCCACCCCCACGATTGATCATCTCATCCCACAACCTGTGGCTATCGACTAACGCACCAACCCAATGCCACTACTGAAAAGTCTCCCCCCTAGTGCGTTGAGTCTCACCCAAATATCTCAGGTGAGCTCCTCGTCCCCCGTGGTCCATGCCCAAAGTGCAGAAAGTCAATAACAAAATCGATTGCACCTGTGAGGGATGTAGAAGAGGGTCAGGCGTGTGAGTCCCCGTGGATACCATCAAGTATTGCTCATCTGTGTCCCCGTCGATCTTGGGTGAACTACGCCCAAAGGTATGCCTGGTGTTTCTATTCAAGGATCTCCCTGGAGGCAACACTCCATGACCTCGTTGTGCAACACTATACACCCTTGCATGCCACCGATCATCCTAGCACTCCTGTACATGCCACTGTACACCATGGCCTACCCCTGTACGCTGCTGGATACCCTAGGCTATGACTATGTCATCCTGTACTGGCCTAGGTCTCGCACGTGTCACTGTACCTGTCACTCCTTGCATGTACTCAATGCGATGTGAGGCACTCCTACTCCACAGCGCAGTCCAACATACTATGAAAGACCACCTTGTATCTCCATGCTCCTCTGCAGGCACTTGCTCCTCGCTCCATAGCCCGGCGCACTAGTGGATGCTATGGCCTAACGTTGGGTATGTATGCATCAGACTGCATCCCTCTACATAACACTAGACGTTATGACATAACTCTGTGTAGTCTTGTGTACCACTGCCCACTGTCGTACCACTCTGTAACATATAGTATTGCATGGGCCAAAATATCAACCTCTCTGCTAGTACGCCCTCCATGATGTGGGCTACATCCCCCCCATCTGCTCTGAAAGACTTGAGTGGCTCGATTCCCCACATGCTAACAGAAATAACACTACTACGCTTGTCCTCAATAGTCCTTGTGTCTCGTATGCTAGTAAGAGAGCACTCTCTCCATTCAATGCCCTATCTTATAACCTGTCGATGCCAACTCTTGCCAGAGTAAGCTAGTCACCCTGTGTCTCCATGCACCGTCAATATGCACATTCGATGCTACGACAAATCAACACTCCCTCTTTGTGAGGAATGTGCTTTAGCAATATACTGCTACTACATACTTCTCTGACTTCGTCGTTTGCGCTGTTGATGACTAACATACTATCCACCAATCACTGTGTTGTTGTTGTCACTGTACTGACACACTGGCGACACTGCATTTGTACTACGACTCCCTCTCGATGTTTGCATTTGTGTTACTGTTGGCACTGCCACTGCCGACTGTCCCTACGAACTTTTGTTGCTACTGAAACCAATTTTTGACCATACCCATATTCTCTCTGAACTGAGTGAACTTAGCTCTTCTGAGAGCCTTTGTGAGTATATCGACCACCTGCTCTCCTGTGGGGACATACTGTAGCTGTACTATCCCACTCTGAACTGGAAATAGAGAATTACTGAGCCATTTTATTACTTCTTCAGGAGCAAATACAATAGTAAGATAGAATGGTGCACTTGGGCTTGTCTCAATGGACAAGCATGACAAAACCTAGGTGAGAAAATGCTGAACTGGAGGCTGCTCCCACTGCTGCGCCAAACTGAACTGCGGTGCGCCAGAACACTGCTCTGTTTGCTGACTTCGAAGGGCTGAAATCACTGCATGTAATGAAAAAAGTTCGCATATTTGAACAGTACAGACTACTATGAATGAAAAGGAAGACTGATCTTATTTTCTTAAAAAGATGCAGAGATTCATCGATTATTCCGACTTTTGCTAAAATTAATCATTCCCTCGGAAGCTAGTACAATAATCGGATATTTGTTAAAGCCAGCATTGCTCTTATTCACAGTGAAATTAAGAAAACCAGGTATGAACTTAGCACTTTATCTCAAAAAGGTCTTGATCTGCACACATTTTTGGCTAATTTGATCTAGCCACAGTTATGGGTAAAAATTGATTCGGCTTCAGCATTAAAAGCTTTTATTAAATAGTAAAACTTTAATTTAATAATTAAATTAATACTCCTTAATATTAATGTCGGCTTTGTATCTCAAATATCTATTTATTGATATGAATGATAGACCAAGTCTTCCATAAATCTTTCTCATCCTGATGATGAACCACCGTTGCTGGTTTGAAACGTCGATCATAACTACAAACCTAATGCGATATGAATCCGGAAGATGATTTACACAAATGTGTCTTACTGCTGCACAATGCACCCTTTTTGGTTCCACCATGAACTGACTAAGGGTGTTGACAACAAAACAAATATTTGGCCTAGTGTTAACCAAATACATAAGCGGCCCAATGAGTTGCCTGTACAAGTTGGAATCTACTTCCTTGTCTTCTAATGCATCTATTTTCTTCCAGTTGGTGATCACGGGAGTAACCATGGGTCGGCAATCCTGCATTCTGAATCTCTTCAGAATTTCTGTGGCCTACCTTCCTTGTCCAAGGAAGATCTCCCCATTCTGCTACCAAACTTCCAACCCCAGAAAATAATGCATCAATCCCACCTCCTTCATGTCAAATTCAGCTTCAAGATTTTTGTTGCAATCTTGGATGACCCCAGATGACCCAGTTAGGAACAGGTCATCTACATACAATACTAGAATAAGTGGTTCATTCTCTAGCAACAAATAGTAGAGATTGGGATCAACATCACTCTTGACAAATCCCAACTGCTGCAAGTAACTATAAATCCGACCATACCATGCTTTGGTTGCTTGCTTGAGCCCGTACAGGGCTTTCTTTAACCTGCAAACATGAGTTTTCTTTTCATGAGTTTTGAAGCCTTCGGGATGTTCTATATACATCTTCTCTTCTATCACTCCATTCAAGAATGTTGTCTTGACATCCATGTGGTGAATCTCCCATCCCATTTGCGCTGCGGGGGATATAACAGATTTCATAGAGGTGTATCGAGTAATCGCGACGAATGTCTCTTCATAGTCTATTCATTCTTTCTGAGCATACCCCTTTGCCACGAACCTTGCCTTGTACTTCTCTATACTTCTGTCTGTAGCATACTTAATCTTGTATATCCATCGTGATCCTACAATTGATCTATCTTCTGGTCTAGGTAGTACTGCCTAGACATCATTCGTCATGATGGAGTTGTATTCTTCCACCATGGAATCCATCCGTACTTGGTGTGGAACAACTTCCTGAAAACTGAGGGTTCTTCAACCTGAGCTACCAATGTGTTGTATCTATTTGGTTGTCTACGCTGCCTCTTCTTGGCTCTAGGAGCTCCAACAAACTCCTATGCATCCCTCAGTGTCTGTCGTACTTCTCTGCTAGTTCTACCACTGGTGGTGGGAGGCTCAACAAACTCTTCCTCCTAATCCTATCGTTCCGTCTGTGGAGAACCATCTGCATTTCCTCTGAGGAGATACTGGTATTGGTCATTGTACTCGATCCAGGTGTATGTCCTCCTGCCTGTCCTCCTTGTGCCCCTGTTGCTCTTGGACTAACGGAACATCTCCTGACTGATCTTCTATAAGCATCTCACAAAATTTCCTGAAAGCTCTGTCCTCCATGAACTTTCCATCCCGTCTTACTACAGTCTTCATGCTGCAAGGAATGTAAATTCTATATGCCTTTGAGGTCTCGCTATATCCTACGTGATACCCCTTTTCTGCAGTCTAATCTAGTTTACTGTGCTTCTCGTCTGGAATGTGACAATAAGCCACGCTTTTGAATATCTTGAGATGACTGATTTCTGGCTTCTTCCCGGTGAAAACTCCTTCGGGCATTCTCTTCCCCAATGCTCTATGAGGAGTTCTATTCTGGATATATACTGTTGTGTTGCAAGCTTCTACCCATAGATACCTAGGTAGATCTTGATCATACAACATAGCTTTGGCCGCCCCAACAATAGTTCTGTTTTTCCATTCTGCGACTCTATTCTGCTCCAGATTATATGGAGTTGTCCACTCTCTTTTGATGCCCTCCTTTGCACATAAATCTGTGAAGTCTTTGTTTGTATATTCTCCACCATTATTTGAACGCAATACCTTTATCTTTTTCCCTGTCATATTTTCAACAAGAGCTTTAAACTCTCGGAAACGACCAAAGACCTCATCCTTGGTTTTTAAGAAATAGATCCAGGTTTTTCTGGATTGATCATCAATAAAGGTGACGAAATATTCGCCACCACTAAGAGCTCTAGTGGACATAGGACTGCAGATATCTGAGTTTATTAATCTTAATACACATTTTGCTCTATTGTTACTTCTGGAAAACGCTGCTTTAGCGTACTTCCCTAGCACACATCCTCTGCATAAGTCATCATGATCACTACTAAGGCCTCGTACCCTTGTAACGATCTCTTTGAGCATTCTGAGTGCTCCATGGTGTAAATGCCCCATTCACCTATGCCATAATTCATTTCGCTCCTTCTCACCATTATAGTTGCTGCCTATGAGTGCCATTGGTTATTCAAGCTGCAACCTGTACAGCTTGTTGCTTCAAATCCCAATTTTCCTTTTCTTCTTCCAGCTTGGTTGCTTGACGTCTACTTTCTTTTCCATGAAGTATACATCATATCCCTTGTCCTGTAACTGGGACATTGAAATCAAGTTCATTCCTAATCCTGGCACATGCAGAACATTGGTGGCCCAGATGTTGGTCCCTGCTTCCATCTCAAATGCTATGGTGCCTCCCCCTATTGGAGTACATTTTGTTCTATTTCCCATAGTCATTTGTAAGTCCATTTGTTCCTCTTGATAGCTTGAGAAATGTTCTCGTACTCTGTTAGGATATTCCGACACATTGGAAATAGTTAAGTATAACTTGAAATAGTGTAGAGTTAGGGAAAGTGTGTTTCTTTACTATGTCCATTTGTAACTTACAATCTGACGGTCACGATATGTTCTAGACTTGAAGTGATCCGCCAGTTCATTCTCTCCTCGGTATTACCAACACTTGATTCATGGTTTAACACCCGATTGGTCCATGATGTCTATTTAAAGAGCATGGAGGGTCATTTGTAGGGTGACCATTCATGAGAGAAGCTTATGTAAATTTTATTTTTTTAATTAATAAATTGCCTAAAATGGTCGCGTTGGCTCGGGCCGTGCACTATTTTCCTCTTTGAGGGTTTTAAATATGTCAAGAATACTAGTGTATTGATCTGTGATCTGTTTGTGAACGATGTCCTTTGGTGTTCTATCTGAGGAACTTACCCTGTAAATCCCTACATGGTATCAAAGCTATTTGAGGGCCGCAACCATTGGTGATCCAAATCCGAAGTCGGTGCAAGTGCATGCGACTGTTGTTTCCTAGATCTACTGTTTCTGACTACTTTCGGGCCGAGAGAACTGCTCTATTGTGTTTGCAGCATCTGTTCCAGTGAGGAACCCCTTTTGTTTCACGTGAAAAGGTTTCCGGTAGCCCCAGGTATGTCATTTTTAAGATCTGGAGGTATACAATGTTTATTTGCAGTTTTAGTTATTCATCTCTCTGTTTATTTCGGTTTATTTAGCTCTCTGCTTTTTTTATCATTGGATCTATACCTTTCATTTTTGCATATGCTCTTTGCCCTGTGACTTTGTGCGATCTGGGCAAATCAGAAACAAAAAGGAGGATTTTTCTCATGCGTATGCTCTTTTCCATTGTGCCTTAGTGTGATCTTGGAAAATCAGAAACATTGAGGAAAATATTTAGTTTCTGGCGAAAGTTGACTTCAAGCCATAAGGTTTGATTTTTCTTGTATGTTCGTGTTGGGTTGTGTGGTTTTTTGTTTTGTAGGCAAAAAGAGTTTTTTCAAGTAAACACCCACCCCAAAGCTTCAGTGACTAAAAAAAAACTGCTTCCTCTTTTCCAAAAATTATTAACTTTTTAAACTAGCCCACTTGGTCCGAAGTTACTTTATGAGCATAGAGGTCTTGAGTTCAAGTTTTCCTTTTTGTTGAGTTACTTTTTCAAAAAGCACATGTACCTTATGTTTTAAAGTTACTTTATGTAAAAGTGTTCTTACCTATTATAAAAATTGAGTCACTTATATGTCTAAAGTCTTGTTATCTTTTATTTAAGTTACAATTTAGTGGGTAGCTCATAAAGTACCATTGTAAAAGTGACTTTTACTTATTTATAAAAGTGGGTCACATAAAATGTTTTTTTAAAGTGAGCTAATTAGATTAAGTTTGGAAGGGGGGGATTTTTTTTTAAATATAACATTATCATTCACTTCCGCACATTCACGCACTTCGTCGACATCGTCAACAACTTTTCTTAAAAAAACTATAACTTTTTCATTCGGAAGTCGTTTTCAGAGCCCTTTTTTTTAAGCGGCCAAGTTTTTCGATATCTTTCCATTGGAACACTTAGTTTCAGCATCTACAACTTTAGTTTCTGTTGAAATGGAAAGTCTATGCCAAGTTATTCTTGACAGCACCAACTACTTCCAATGGTGGTCCTACATTGTGGATTTATTTAGAAGTAAATGTCTTTACAAAATAGTCTCAAGCCAAGAAACTAAACCTAAAGATGAAGATAAGGCAGCCAAATGGGAAAATAAGTAAGATCAAGCCTATGGGTTGATAGGGATGTCTATTTCTCTAGACTTTAGATTCCATATCGCAGAACTTGATACCCCTAATGAAGCAATAAAACAACTCAATAAAGTTTTTAGAATTAAAAATGAAATTAGAGCCTATCAATTCGAAAATGAGTTGCTTACGTTGGACCCAAATAATTTTTCTTCCATTGAAGATTTTTTGTCCAAGTTCAAGACCCGTAGACTTCTCTTGGAAGGTGTTAAGGTTAAGAAAGAAGATGGTAGCCTTATCTATTCCATTCTTACTAAGTTGGGACCAGCCTACTCTGTGTTTTTTTCCACCTTCCATTCTACTAGAGAAGTCTTCATTTCTTAAGGACAAGACTACAAGTGCCCCTCTTTTGATGCCTTTTGCGATTCTTTAATAAGAGAACAAGAAAAACTTACATCTTGGTCTTCTTAATCTTGGAAACTCTTGTAAGAAAGCGTTAGCCGCTCAACATCAACCAAATTCAAAGAATTCTAAGAAACAGTATCCTAAAAAGAATGGTCCTAAACCAAACACTGGTCCTAAGCAATTTCAGTTTCAAAATGAAAAATCAATTCAACAAAATTATAAGGCAAATAAAAACAAAGGAAGAACACTGATAGACATTGCAATTTTTGTAATCAAGATGGCCACTTAGAATCCAAATGCTTTAAGAAGATGGAAGCCTTGGAAACAGCAATGAAGAAGCATAACATCCATTTGGAGCACTCTTCAAGTTCAATTTCAACTTCATCCTCAGGAATATCACTTTTTGCATGTGGTTGTCAAGCATCTTGGTCTGGTTATGCACTAAATGTATCTTCTTTTTCTCATTCTCATGAGTGGTTCATTGATTTTGGACCTTCTTATGACATGGCCAAAAACAAAGCCATGTTTTCTTCTTTAAATGATTGTTACAACAAAAATATATATGTTGGTGATGATAGATCTCTTAGTGTTGTAGGGATTGGAACTGTTCATCTATACAATTGTCAATTTAATGATGTATTATGTGTTCCAACCTTATCCTGCAACCTTCTCTTTGTATATCAGATAACTCATTCAAGTGAAGACAAAACTGTTGAATTTTCACCTCACGATGTTGTAATTAAGGACCTAAGAGATCCTAGACAGATTTTAGCTACTGGCATCGCTGATGATTCTACAAGGTTGTATAAGTTTTAACAACTTTGAGTTATCAACTCTTCCCTCGGTATTTGTTGCTCATAATGATGAAGTGAGCAAACTTTGGCATGAGCGATTTGGTCACTTAAACTATCACTCCCTTCAAAATCTATGTAAAGAAAATATGGTGACAGGTGTTCCTATGGTATCTTGTAGAGATGGTGTTTGTTCTAGATGTGTACTTGGAAAACATCGTCGGGATAGTTTTGAAAAATGTGCCTCTTGGCACACCTCAGTCCCTTTACAACTTGTGCATGGTGATTTATGTGGTCCACTTCCAATTGTTTCATTCTTTGGCTACAAGTATTTCTTAACTTTTGATGATGATTTCTCTAGACACACTTGGGTATACTTCTTAAAAGTCAAGAGTGAAGTATTTAACATTTTCTTGGCCTTGTTGAGAAACAATCTGGACATCAAATTCTTAAGCTAAAATCTGATAATGGCGACGAATATGTTAACAACAAATTCACAAAGTTTTGCACTAAGCATGGAATTCAAATGCAACATTCTGTTGCATATACTCCACAACAAAATGGTGTAGCTGAAAGGAAGAATCACACCTTAAAGGAAATGGCTACTTGTATGCTTCAATCTAAAGGACTTAGTCTTAATTTTTGGGCAGAATCAATTAATTGTGCAAATTACATAGTAAATCACAGTCCTACTAAGGTTTTAAAGAATATCACTCCAGAAGAAGCATGGAGCTCAATTAAACCGGATCTAAGTCACTTTCATATTTTTGGAAGTGAAGCATGGGCCCATATTTCAGATGAGAAACATAAAGCTTTAGAACCTAAGAGTGAAAAATGTATTTTTGTTAGATATTTTGAAGATGTCAAAGGATATAGACTTATTACACTTAAGTCCAAAAATGTTATCATTAGAAAAGATGTAAAGTTTGCTGAAAATATATCGTCTTACGAGCTTAGTTCGGCGAATGTGCCACCTCTCTCTATCCCTTTTACTTTTGAAACTATTTCTTCTTCATATGATGACAGCAAGGATGACAATCCTCCCCCACCTTCTTAGGATCCTCCTTCAGCTCCTCAGCTTCCAAATGGGTCCGTGCTACTCGGGATGCAGCAAGTGCTCTTGCAGGTGATCCTACAGATCAGTGACGTACACGTTCTCAGTTCGATAGAGCCTCTTCTTTACTGGCTCAAGCTTCAACGAGTTATGATCCTGACACCTTTGTAGAAGCTTTAGGCCATTCAGATTGGGACACAACTATGAATGAAGAATATCATTCATTGTTGGCAAATGATACATGGGATCTTGTTCCTCTTCCAAAGGGACGAAAACTTGTTAGATGCAAATGAGTTTACAAAACCAAGTTTGGACCAGATGGAAAAGTTGATAAACATAAAGCTCGTCTTGTTGCTTAGGGTTTTCCACGAGTTGAAGGCATTGACTATACTGAAACCTTCTCCCCTGTTGCCAAAATGAACTCTATCTGCCTTGTTCTTTCCCTTGCTGCCTCTTTCAAATGGGAAGTCCATCAGATGGATGTTAAATCTGTCTTCTTGCATGGGGACTTGCATGAAAAAATCTATATGGAACAACCTCTTGGCTGTATACAAATAGAATCCAACCTTGTATGTTGGCTTAAGAAATCCCTTTATGGTCTCAACCAAGCCCCTCGGGCTTGGTATGCCAAAATGGATAGATTTCTTTTAGATACTGTCTTCTTTAGGTGTGATTTTGACAATACTGTTTACACCAAGAAAGTGGGTAAGTCTCTTATCATTCTTGTTCTTTATGTTGATGATCTTATCCTTATTGGTAGTGATCCCAACCTTATAAACCATGTGAAGTCCAGCCTTTAAAAGCAGTTTGAAATGATAGACTTAGAACACTTGCATTATTTTCTTGGTCTTCAAGTCTTGCAATCCAAGGAAGGTATTTCCATTTCCCAGTCCAAGTATGCTTGTGATCTTCTACGCCACTTTCACATGGAAGACTATAAGCGAACCCTTTCTCCCTTTCAGTCTCTTGTACTTCCCCTGAAGTTGATGCTACCTTATACCGTCATCTTGTAGGAAAACTTTTGTATCTGACCCATACTCGTCTTGACCTTTCCTTTGTTGTTGGCCTTTTTGCTCGGTTTATGCAAAACTCACGTGAAAGTCATTGGAAAGCAACTAAAAGAATACTTCGTTATGTTTGAGGTACAATTCAGTTTGGGATTCATTATAATGGAGAAGCATCTCCTCTATTGGTTGGTTTGACTGATTCCGATTGGGCTGGTGCCCTTGATGATCGGAAATCTACTGCAAGTTATGTCTTCACTCTTGGTTCTGGACCTATTACATGGGCTTGCAAGAAACAAAGTGTCATTTCTTTTTCTTCAGCAGAAGTAGAGTATCGTGGCGCCATAGAAGCTAGTAAGGAAGCCCTGTGGCTTTGTCAGATTCTATCAGAGTTTGGCTTTTAGTAGCAGCATCCGACTACACTTTGATGTGGTAATCAAAGTGCCATTCAACTATGCAAAGATATAGTCCAACATCAGCGCAACAAACACATTGAACTACACATGCACTTCACCAGAAAGCTTATTCATGACCATGTTCTTGAAGTGCAATATTGTTCAACCGATGATCGAGTTGCAAACATCTTTACAAAGTCACTCACATAGGCGAAGTTTACTAAACTTCGATTTATGGTTGGAGTTCAGGAAGTTGTCACTAAGGGGGGATAGGTTCTAATGCCTCCTTCCTTCTCCTATTGTGTTATATTTGTACATCCTTCAATCCTATCCCAAGTTGTTCTTAAGGGAGGATGTTAGAATATTCCAACAGATAGGAAATAGTTAAGTATAACTTGGTCTATTGTAGAGTTAAGTAGTGTTTTTCATTACAATTTACATTTGTAACTTACAATCTGATGGTCATGATATGTTATAGAGATGAATTGATCCGATGGTTCATTCTCTTCTCGGTATTACTGACACTTGATCCGTGCCTTAACACCCGATTGGTCCATGATCTCTATTTAAAGAGCGTGGAGGGTCATTTGTAAGGTGACCGTTCATAAGAAAAGATTATGTAAATTTTCTTTCTTTTATTGATAAATTGCCTGAAGTGGCTGCGTTGGCTAGGCCGTGGACTGTTTCCCTCTTTGAGTGTTTTAACTACATCAAGAATACTGGTGTATTGATCTGTGATCTGTTTGTGAGCGGTGTCCTTTGGTGTTCTAACTGAGGAACTTACCTTGTAAATTCCTACATACTCTAGTCATATGAGCTAAAGCTCCGCTAACAATGTACCAAACATTTGCTGACGCTGAATTTGCTAGGCATGCAAATTCTTCATCTAATTTGGTAGATAAAACTACGACACTTTGAGTATCCATATTGTGCCAATTTTTGACACTAACCTGTCCCAACAACTGCTGCAAGAAAAATTGTGTCCCACCTAAGACAACCATCCTTGCTGAATCTTCTGCTGTGTTGTTCCTTCTACCACTGACAAATTTTGATTGGAAAAGACTTGCCTCTCTTCGACTCACTCAGAGAGAGTTTTCCCATGAAATCCAATCTTCTTGGCTTGAACTACGCAACCCTCTGGGAGATTCAAATTACTGCCCCTGCAATAATTTCAAATTCCCTTCTCCTTTCAATGCTGGGTCCTCTGGCTTCTTCCTTCTACTTCCCTTTAGCTCTGATACCATGTGAAAATTTCTAAATAGAAATCCTACTGCAGTGATTAATATTATTTCTTCTACTTATTATCTCAGAAATAAGTTATAGTATTCATACGACAAATATCAAAATATATTCTACTGCAATATTCACAATTAAAACATTGCATAAAGTAAATGTAAGGGAAAATATTGGCACAAATACAATCAGAATGACACAATTATTTTTGGACAACCGTCCTCGGAAAAACCCAATGTGGGAAAACCAGTGCAACAGATGAGGGTTTTATTATTATCCAACAAATTCTCATGTACAAATTAGAACCAACAAAATAGGAATGAGAAATTTTACAGACACTTCTTGACCAATTCTACCCCAGGTGAAGCACATCTTCTTCCTTGGCATCCTTCTAATCCTCTCTCCATCAAATTGCTCTTCGTGGCTCAGCGTCAAGTTGCCCATGCAGGCTCTGCGCTGGCTCTTTCTGCGTCACCTTGATCCTGCTCTGCGTCTTGTTGCCTTGCACTCTCTGAATATGCCGATGCCCTCTCTCCCTTTCTCACTTGTAACTTTCCCTTTGATTCGATTTTCTCTTGTTGAAGTTCAACCATTGACAAAATCGATCTTACTCGAGTAACTGAGTATCTGCCTCTGGTGTGTTCTCCAAGTGCCCATCAAGTCTCCTCTTATAATCCTCACGTTGATCAATCAACGAACCATATTAGATTCTAATCAATGGTTAGGATCATTTGACTTGATCTTTGTCTTTTTCTAGAAGTTCCACCCACAGTTTAGATTAATACCCATTAATTATTTTAATTTCCTAAATTTAGATTTAGGGTCCCCTTAAAAATAAATAATTATTTTAATAAAACTGTTTTGGGGTGGAATTTCCCAAAACGATTTTTGGGTATTGGAGAATGAATGTGTCTAAGCCTTCCTGCAAATTTTCAGGCCTAGAGCACATCGGATGCTACCCCTAATCAACACCTTTGGAAAGAACCTAGCGAGGACTGGAAGGGAAGCAGATGAGCCAGGTAAACAAACAATTTCAATTTTCAAATTCTTATTTTGTTAAATTGTTTATAATTTGAAAGTTGGATATAATTTTTTGAGCTAACTCATTACACAACTATAGTTTTTGCAGCACAATGGTGGGAGGCCTTTGGTAGCGATTGTCCTTAGTTGCTGTCAGGCTAGGAGCTAACTCCTTAAATGAACTGTGTTTATTCATTTATATTGTTCATAGTTATATACATGAAGGAGTGACTTTTGGGTTTCACCTTCCGATGACTCTTCTTTTTCCATTATTTATTATTTACATTATTTACAACTGTTCACCCAATCCCCATGATTAGGTGTCAACATTCCTCCCCTTAATCTGAAGGGATGTTGTTGAGTCCAAGCATCGTTCTGAATCTTTCAAGCTTTTCTCTTCCAAGCACTTTGGTGAAGATGTCTGCAATCTGTTCATTAGTGGAACAATGGCATAGATGGATTGTTTTGGCCTCAACATGATGTCGAATTAGATGGTATTTTGTATTGTTGTGCTTTGTTCGATCATGGAACTTTGGGTTCTTGGCCAACTTTATTGCAGAGGTGTTGTCAATCATGAGTGGAGTTGAATGTACTTGTTTTACCTGCAAACCTTCCAAAATTTTCCTGAGCCACACAATTTCTTTTGTTGCCTTAGCTACTGCCACATATTCTACCTTTGTTGTGGAATCTGTTGGAACTGATTGTTTGCGTGATCTCCAAGAGACAACTCCTGATCTAAAACTCATAGCATAACAAAAAGTAGATACCCCAGTTTTTTTGCCTCCATTAAAGTCTGAATTAGAGTATCCAATCAATCTGAAGTTGCCCACCTGTGTATACTTGAGTCCAAAGTCTTGAAGTTCCCTTCAAGTACTTTAGAACTCTTTTTGCAGTAGACCAATGTCCCTCACAAGGCTTTTGCATAAACTTGGGGAGGATTCCAACAACAAATGAAATGTCTGGTATGGTAGTAGTCAGGTAGTTGAGACTTCCTACAAGCTGTCTATACTTTGTTGCATCCTCAAATTCTTTTCCTTCAACGGATGTGAGCTTTAAGTTTTGTTCCATTGGAGTAGTTAAAGGATTGCACTCAACCATGCCAAACCTTTTCAATAGATCTCCAATGTATTTCTTTTGAGAAAGGAATATAGACTTCGGATGTTGAGTTACTTCAATATCAAGATAGTAATGAACACAACCCAAATTAGTCATTTCAAAACCTTTCCTTAATTCCTTCTTTATGGATGCAATGTAGCTCTCATTGTTCCTTGTCATCAAAAGATCATCTACATATACCACAGGATATATAACTATTTTGCCAACTATCTTGACAAATAAAGTTGCATCATCAAGATCATAATATTTGAAATTGAGTTTCAGAAGATGCTCAGTTAGCTTTTCAAAGCAGGCTCGCGGTGCTTGCTTGAGGCCATACAAGGATTTCACAAGTTTGCACACTTTATGTTCATGACCTTTCACAACAAATCCTTCAGGTTGGGACATAAAAAAAATCTCTTTTAGATCTCCATTTAAGAAAGCAGTTTTTACATCCATTTGATGGACTTTCCAGCCGTTCTGAGCTGCCAGGGCGAATAGTGTCCAGATGGTAGCCCATTTTGCTGTGGGGCCAAAAGTCTCTTCATAATTGACCCCTTCTTTCTGTGCAAAACCTTTTGCCACAAGCCTGGCTTTGTGCTTGTCAAGTGAGCCATCAACTTTATACTTGTTTTTGTAGACCCACTTGCAGCCAATTGGTTTGGTTCCGAATGGAGCATCAATCAGTTTCCAAGTGCCATTCTTTATCAAGACATCATACTCCTTTTACATCGCTTCTTTCCATTCACATGAGAAGCAACTTCTTTGAAGGAAGTTGGTTCAAAATCTATAGACAAATTGAATTCACAATCATAAGAAACATCCATATCAACAGGTGAATCAGAATCATCTACATCACTTCCATTTTTCTTGGTTGAATTTCTTGATCTTGTCTTTCCAACCTCATCAGGATGAACACTTTCAAGTGGCTTTGTCAGCCACTTTGAGGGACCTTTTTGAGATGGTCTAGGTTGCTCAGTTGATTGAGTTGGCACTGAATCAAGATTGAGTCTCCCAATTCTGTCGATCACATCACTCAAAGTATCATCAGTGGTTGGAGTTTCATGCAGGGGAGAGAGTGCTTCAGAAGAATATTCCATAGGTTGATCTAGTATAGGAATCCTCCCTTCAATCTGTCGAATCTGATTATCAAATTCTTGAAATGATTTTGCATTTGCAAGTCTATCCAAGCGATCAAGTTGTCGCTCAACAACATTGTCGGCTTTGGAAGATTCAAGAAAGATTACATCTCTAGATACAACAAAATTTTTATTAACTTCATCATAGAGACGGTATGCTTTGGAGGTGTTTGAATACCCCAAGAAAATACACTTACGACTCCTTGTGCCAAGTTTGTTTTTATGTTCCTTTGGTATCAAGGCATAATAGGTGGAACCAAAGACCCTCAGATGCTTTACCGAAGGAATGTAGCCATACCACATTTCATAAGGAGTCTTGTTTCTAATAGCATTAGATGGACATCTATTCTTTACATATACAACACATAGAATTGCATCAGCCCAAAACATCATTTTTACATTCTTGAAAAAACATCATGGAGCGCACCATATCTAAGATTGTCCTTTTCATTCTTTCAACTACTCCGTTTTGTTGAGGATTATAAGGCACAGTTGTTTGATGTTTGACCCCATGTTGGCGAAGATAGTTTTCAAATTCATTTGAAGTGTATTCTTTTCCATTATCAGTGCGAATAGAGTCAATATGAGACTGTGCATCATTTTCAATCCATGTACGAAAGTTCTTGAATGTATGAAAAGTATCAGATTTGTTCTTCAATAAATAAACCCAACATATTCTGGTTTAATCATCAATAAATGTCATCATATATTTATTTCCATTCGCAGAAGAAACAAGCATTGGACCACATAAATCTGAATGAATGAGTTCAAGTTTTTTATGTACTTTGAAATGTGAATGATGAAAACATTGTTTGCTATGCTTTCCTAGAACGCAAGCATCACATTGCTTAAGTTTCCTAGGAATTGTAGGCAAACCAGTAACACCATTTTTTTTCAACAAGCGAACGCTGTCATAGTTCAATTGTCCAAATCTAGCATGCCATAATAGATTTGATGGGAATGTACCTTCATCAAAATGAGAATTGTATGAGAAATTTTGTGCACAAGCAGAGGTACCTTGCAGCTTGAGAAGCCTTTCTTCTTCTATTCCCGTCATGACAAGTGAGTGATTTGATGCTTTTCTCACCTCAACCTTGCCATCAAACATATGCATGGAGTGTCGTTGGTGGTGGATGTGGACCAAGGAGAACAAGCTTCTCCTCAACTGTGGGAGATATAAAACATCATGCAGAAGAAAGTCTGGAAGACCAGAGAATTTGAGCCTGATTGTGCCAAGCCTTGATGGCTTGAGTTTTGATTTGTCTACAAAGTATACTGCTCCATCAACATTGTCATTAAATTCTTCAAAAAGATCTCTTCTAAAAGTCATGTGGCAAGTTGCTCCTGAATCAAGCAACCAATCATTTTTCCAAGAAGCAAGTGAAGCATTAAACAAGTCTTCATTTACTCCAATATTACAATGTGCCACAACATAGTGAGCGATTCAGGTGCTTTACCTTTCTCTTTGTCATTAGTTTTACCTTTGGGTTGATTTCTTTCCTGCTCAATTATGTCCCAAGGCAACTTGCATGTGGATGCATCATGTGATCCATCTCTATTGCAACGTATCCAATGCAAATTTGACTTTTCTCCTTGATAGTGTCTGCCCCCCTTGCCTTTGAAATTTCTTCTTCCTCTTCCTCTTCGGCCACCTCTTCCTTTGGAAGAATCTTGAGCAAGATTCATTTCTCTATGTGCAAGACACATAGCCTCTTCAGAAGACTGAGGAGCTGTCTTCTTCCCAAAAGCTTTCTCTCTCTCAACAAATTTATTCACAAGGGAATCAAAGGTAATTTCTTTGAGGTTTCAATTTGCTTGCAATGACTCAAGATAATTTGAATAAGTGGGATAAAGTGCCTTGACAAAAGCTATCAGAGGATTGCTAAGTTCAACATTAGTGACTTTGATATCATGCATAATAGATTTTACTTCTGATGCAAGAGCAAGAGGATCATTATTTAATCATGGGTTGAACAACTTCAAGAATAGAGTGTGAGTCATAGAGTTCAACTTCAATTTTTGAAAATGGCGAAATATGGTGACTCACCTCTTCATTTACAAATGTTGCAATCAAGGCATAAGCCTTGCTGTTGTTATTTTCCCAAATGGTGAATTCCTTGTCTGAGGTAGTCTTTTTTGGTTCTTTGTCTCCTTTTCCAACACAAATTCCTTTCCATAGCTCATTAAAAATGAGAGTGTGTTTGATCTTCCACGACCATTTTGGGTGGTTCTCCTTCCTGGTGAGAACCACTCCCACAATAGATATCAATGAATGCATTGTAAAATCTATGTACTGTAAAAAAAAATATACTTTTGTTGCCAAAATATTGTAAGAAATAGCACTTCCAATGGTAGTTTTGTAAAAAAAATAATTACGAATCTAATATAAATATAGCAGAGGTATTATATAAGGGAGAGAGTTATTACTTGGGGGAGGTGGTATTAGGGGAGGTTATTATATGAGGGAGGCGGTGGGAGCCACACAGTAATATATAAAACACAATATTAAAAAGCGGTGGGAGCGAGTATGGAATAAACTCAAGTATGGTGGTATGGGGAGGTATGGTTATATGAACCAAGGGTCAATGTATTGACCTGGACTGTGCGGAGTTGTTGACCAAGGGAGTGGGGTTTATATGTTATGGGTTTGGGCCCCACGGTGGGCACCACGACAACAAAGGGTGGTGCAACGGGGAGCCACGGAGGGTGATGAAACGGGAGCCTGAAGCAAAGGAGCCACAAAGAGTGGTGCAACGAGAGTCTGAAGTAGAGGAGCCACGAAGAATGGTGCAACGACGACGACAGAGTTACAGTGGGGAGGCACAGCAAGCAGTGGGAACCAAATTGCTCGCAGTGATGATACCAAACTTCTTGCAGTGCTGATACCAAACTGATCGCAGTGCTGACTAAATAGTGCGCAAGAAATTATGGAGGGGTGGCCGTTGCAAAACTCTCTCACGCGGGCCTTCAAATTGCAACTATAATATACATTCAACCACAGAATGACTGGATTTAATATTCCCCGTCATAAATTTTAGCTGGTGATTTGCATGCCCACCGTACTGGAGTTTCTTAGGAAGCACAAGGGATGAAGCTTGAAATGATCCGACCTTTCAAATACAAAACCTCTCAACACATCCCGTCAAACCCCACAGTGATGCCTCTGATGTGTTTATAATATGAACAGGTATTTTGTATACAGTGGGGCTCGCAGTGCACTCAACGTAATGGAGAGAGGTCCAACATCGACATATGCAGGAAGCCAACACAGTCCGACCTTCACTTCATTACATTGCACACACACACCAAACTATTCGATGCAAAAAGAAGAGAGTAATGGCAGGAAAATAGTAGTAAGGCAGAGGCCTCAAGAGTATGACAGAGGTGTCAGTTCTGCAAAATAAGAAGAACATAGGTAGAATAGGCAGAAGGGAGTTACAAAGTTAGAGAAGCCAAAAATGGAGTTGGCTCTGATACCATGTCAGGTCAAGAGGTAACTCCTCATATGAACTATGTTTATTCATTTAGATTGCTCATAGTTATATACATGAGGAAGTGACTCTTGGGTTTCAGCTCCCGATGACTCTTCCTTTTCCATTATTTACAACTGTTCACACAATCCCCATGATTAGGTGTCAACAGTGGCAGAAGTTTGCAATCTGTATTTTGAGTCAAACTTGCAGTGCTATTGGGTGTGAGCGCAATTGGTTTGTCTTTGAGAGGATTCACACGAAGAAGAGAAACCGTTTGGAACAAAAACGATTAAATGATCGAATCTATGTTCAATACAACCTCTGGCTAAGATGATACCAATTGTTGAACAAAAGACCTGATAAAAATCTCATTTTGTTGGAAGATATTGATCCAACATCAGATTGGGTAGTGGAGAGTTATCCAACAGAGTTTGATTTTGACGAGGATATTGGTATTGATTTGGGTTTACAGACAGAGGCATTAGTTGAACATAATGTTCAGTTGTATGAAGATCCACTTGTACCAGGCCCAACCCCAAGTACTCAAGTTGCAGGCACTTCCTCTACTCAGCCATGACAGAAGCGCATATCTCGTCTATCTCAGCGTTCAGTTGTTGCGCCTGCTAGTGATACTACTTCTACAGTTGCAGTTGGAGATGGTGATGAGGAGGAGCCATGGTTTTCCTTGTTTGACTATGATTTAGAGTCTGACCCAGATGATGTTGGCTTCTCTAGTAGTGGCTAGTAGTACTGGTGACTAGTGATGTTTTACAGTTTACTTTTGTTGTAGAGGCCATTTAGAGCCTCCTTCATTATGTGTTTTTGTTTTGATCTCTATACCATGTATGTATTGGATAGTGCACTGGGTGCCATTTTGTTATAATGGATATATTCATGAGCCTACTTTGATCATATGTTGTCTTCTCTCTATATTCTAATGCTTTGTGTTTGGAAACATGAATGAAAATCTTTAAAATTATGTTTTTTCATAAAAAATAAATATTTAATGTATATTGTACAACGACTAAGTCATTGAAATCAAATCGACCGAGTCAATACCGAGTTGGAGTCGGAGTCGGAGCTGACCCTTGGCCGGTTCCGAACCCGAGTTGGAGTTTTAAAACATTGGTTAAAAGATGTCATTGAGAAATCAACTTCATGATGCAAAAATGTCAATAAATGAACTTGTGGCCTCGTACTTCATACAAATTACTCATATAAGAGATCAATTGCAAAGTATGGGTGAAGTCATTTTTGAATCTAAATTAATCACTACTGCTCTCAATGGCCTACCAAATTTATGGGATTCATTTGCAGTTGGAATTTGTGCTAGAAAGGATACTCCAAGCTTTGAAGAATTATGGACCAATTGCACTCAAGAGGAATCTAGACTTATTGCTAAAGGGAAGATCCAAAGACATGATGAAGGAGAATCTCAAGCCTTTGTTGCAAAATCTAGAAGGAATAATGGTAAGAAGAAGTTTGGTTTTCAAAATAAGAATGCAGGTAGAAGATCCAAGCCACAAGGAAAAAGAGACCTGTCCAAAGTCCAATGTTATGGATGTCACAAGTTTGGACATTATAGAAGTAGCTATCCTGAAACATCAAAGGATAAGAAGAGAAAGGGAAAATCCCAAGAAAATCAAGGATGAAAGTCACAAGGATTTCTATTACTTTTCTGCTCTTATAGGTTCTGTTGAAGATGATGATATATGGGTAATTGACTGTGGTGCATCAAGGCACATAACAATATCTTGTCGCTGCCACTGCCACTGCCACAAGGGTAACTTACCACTACCACTGCCACTGCCACAAGGGTAACTTACCACTACCACTGCCACTGCTACAACTGTACTACAACTCCCTCTCAAAATCTTGCATCATCTTGCCCATAGCACTGCCACTGCTAACTGCTGCACTGCAACTCAGTTATCGAGAAGTAAGTAACTAATCTACCTAAATATTGACATCTCGGTCAATTTGGAAGCCTCATGATGCTGAAGTTGCTCCTGTTGCTACCCTGTGCTCCCTTTACTGCCACTGCGTTGCTGCATACACCTTTGTGCCTCTCGCAATGCTGCAACCTCCACTGCGTTGCCTCAGATTTCTACACCCAAGCACTGCCTTGTTGCTCCACTACAATTTTCTCCACCTGACCTCTATCATCCTGCTACTGTCATTAAGGGTTCTTGTAGTCGGATATGATCCAAGAGTTTGGGCACCTCAAGGATCCTACCCCTAGTATGTGGTCCTCCTGACTACAACTCGATGTCTCCCCACCTCTTCTCTAGAGGTGCATGAGCACTCATGGCACAGTTGTCATTAGTATCGACTTCTTTCTCCGCTTTAGTTGAAGCTGCCTTGGAATCATAAACCTCTCCCTTGTTTTTCTTCCTGGGACACTAGGATGCATAATGTCCTAGCTCCCCACAATGGAAGCACTTCACCTTGGAGATATCCTCCTTCTTCCTCTTCCCCTACTGTCCTGCAGATGCTAAAGCGACATCCTCCTCCTCCTCTTTCTTGATTTGCCCTCCCGTGCCACTACTCCCTACCTTGGTCATCCGCCTGATCTCTTCTTGGCGAAGAGCCGCCCACATTTCCTCCCATCCTGGAAGGGTATCCCTGCCCAAAATACTTTGGACAAATGTCTCCCACTCCTCAAAGACTGCATTCGGGGCAGTCCTCACCATGAACTCGAGATCTGGTGTAGACCCCATAGAAGTAAGCTGGTCACGAATCTCCTGCAATCTAAGGAGAACGATCGATCTGCTCTCCCTTCTGCATCTGATACGACCGCACCGGATTTTCTAATAGCATCTTTCTCTGCACGGAAGTGCCCTGATACAAGGTCTTCAAAGTGTGCCACGTCTCCTTTGTTGTGTTCTTTTCAGCAATATGTGGTACGACATGATCTTTGACCTCGTCAAAGATCATGCACTTCGCCTTCGCCATTGCATTCTCATACTTCTCATTTTCAGCTGGGTCAACTGGGATAGCCATGGTTCTCAAGGCAAAGTCCTTGATGCGATGTCGATCCAGGACTACCACAATCGTGGCCTTCCAAATGACAAAGTTGGAAGCCCCGTCCAACCTGTCCTAATCCCTCAGTTCGTTTACAACCATTTCAGCTCCTCTTTTGGACTCTCTTTGAGTTTCGACTCCCCTCCTGGAAATCTCTCTCTAAGTCTTGATTTCCCTGTTGGAAATCCTCCTGCCAAGTGTCGAACTGCTCCTCTCCAATCCTCCTTGCAATTGCAACTCGGATTTGGATTTCTTGGCTAGAAATCTGTCAAGGTAGCGACTCCCTCTACCATGGTTTTGTCCCCTTAGGTACTGTTTTGCATTGACAGAAACAACACCCCACCAGTTTCTCAATCACAATCTGCCCACAACTCCCCAAGCCCTGGAAACTGAAGAAATTGAGCCTGTCAGGCTCTGCGCAATCTTGACAACGGCAAAATCTGCTCCTCCTGGCAACAACGTTGATCCTTCCTAGCTAAGAAAGATGATCAGGCACTGCGTAGGTTTGATCTGCCCCTCTCTGCGTCTGCGCTGACCCTACTTCTGGCTCGAAATGATGACGCAGGCCCTCTGCGTCACTTCTTCTCTGTTGCTTCTAATCTGGAACAATGCTGTCTCTCGAGACAGCTACTACTGCTGCAAATTCTTTAGATTACTTCTGATGCCTTCAGTTTTCTTGTGATATGCAATCCTTTGATACCATGTTGAAATTTCTAAGTCTGACACATCAGAAATCCCTACTACGTTATTTGTTTTATTTTCTCCTACTTGTTATTTTCATTAACAAGTTATTTATAAATATAAATATTGAAAATAAACACAAATGCAACCTTAACACATATAGATCAACAATTGAAATAAGTGAGACAAACGCACAAGGGACACCGTTTTTTTCGATAATCGTCCCCGAAAAAACCTAATGCGGGAAAACCCGGTGCAACAAATATGTGGGTTTTATTATTATGCAGTTTCTTAATACATCTAGGGTGCCAGAAATGGCACATCCAACAGAGAATGCCCTCGGCAGTAGTACCTCTCCTTGGAGACAGATATTTTGGTTGGTCAATCACCGGATGAACGATCCCACAACAACAATGGCAGCTCCTTAGCTAGACAACGAAGGCTGCTCCGAGCTTCTTTGCTACTCTGCATCACTCTGTAGGGACTATGTGACCCTTCCCAACTCACCAACACTCAGTCTGCTCCACGAAAATACTCCCGATGCTGCCTCTTGGCCCTGCGTAAGCTTTGCTAGCCTATGCGCAGCTACTTAAGCCTATGCGTCAACCCTCAGAACCTCTATGTCATCCACGTTGGCCTCTTCAGCGTCTGCGTAGCTCCCACCTGCCTCTACGTAGCTCCCAGCTGCCTCTGCGTGAGCCTTCCTAGGCTCTGCGTTGTCTCTCTGGCACTATCTCTGCCTCTCTGATATGTATTCTCGGCCTTGTACCGAACTGCCCCTTGCTGCAACAGATCACTGGTTCGATTCTCTCAACAAAGCCCGCTCCAGAAAATCGAACTAATTAATTAATATGGTGTGTCTGCAACTGACCCGCAAGCCTCCTCTTATACTTTTCCTGTTGAGTCTTCAACGATCGAGATTAAGTCCCTAATCAACAACTAAGATTATATTTGGCTTCATACATGTCATTTAGAATATTCTCACCCAGTTTTATATTAATACCCACTAATATTTTAATTTTCCTAAGTTTAGACTTAGGAACTCTATTAAAAATATTAATTATTTTAATATCTCTCCAACTGGGTGCAATTTCCCCAAACCTTTTCTGGGTCTTGGAAATCTTATGTGGCTTAGCCTCTCCACCAATTTTCATGGCTAGAGCACATACGATGCTACCACAAATGAACAATGTGTAATGACCCTTCTAAACTAATTAACTAATATAAGGTTTTAAACTTTATATTAAAATTGATTTGATAAGCTTCATATTAAAAAATAAATATGAGTTAAACTTTAAAAATAAATATGAATTAAACTTTATAATAAATATAAAATTTAAACTTTATAAATATATATAATATTAAACTTCATAAAATTAAAGGTTATAATAAAAAAAGGATATAAAATTTGAAACCTTATGTAAAAGGTAACGCATCGACCAAACCTGAAATATAAGCAAAGTACATAAGATCAGAGGGATAAATATCTGAGAGTGAAATGCATGCGGAGGCGTGTCGGGAGGAGGAAGAGCGGTGGCCGTAGGCGGGAGGGCGGCCACCGCCAAGCCTGCAATTATAAAACCACTGGTCTGAGCCGATCACGGGGAGGAAGGCAGAGGAGAAAGGAGGAGAAAAATCAGAAGAGAAGGGAGGACAAACTAGAGTAAGACAATTGACCAAGGGAAGAGCTTTAGGTATCTGAGAAGGGAGGACAAACTAGAGTAAGACAATTGACCAAGGGAAGAGCTTTAGGTATCTGAGGTTCTGGGCACGGGGGACAGTGAGCTTCTGCGAGAAGCTTACTAGATTGAGCAGCCAGGCTCTGCTCAGTCTGGCTGGGTGGAATTGGTTTCTCGGTAATTGGTATCAGAAGCAACCACAACGCCATCAACTACACCAGAGCAACACCAGAGCAGGCAACAGTTCAGGTAGGTGTCCAAAATCCCTTACGGTTATTGCATTTTAGTTTTGGTTCTTACTGCATTTCAGTTCAGTTTTGGTTCTTACTGTATTTTAGTTCTGGTTATTACCGTATTTCAGTTCTTGGTCTTTACACAATGTGACCATTTGTCAAGTCTACCAAGAGGAAGTTCACGTCACAAGGTACCTTGTCGAAGGCACTAGATCTACATCTATCTAGTTGGGGACAGGAGAAAACATAAATCTCAACAGTATACTCTATGTGCTAGGTTTGAGAAAGAATTTGGTTTCTATATCATGTATAGAAGATAAAGGTGATAGAGTAGCTTTTGTTGATTGAAAAGTAGTTGTGTGGCCTAAAGGCTCTAGTATAAAAAATGCTAGAACTATTGGTGTTCATGAAGCTAAGACTCCTTAGTCAATCTCTTCAAGCCTTGACACACATTGATATCAATCCATGTGAACTATGGCATAGAAGGTATGCCCATCTTCATTACAAAGCTTTGCCTTCATTGAGTCAAATGGTTTCAGGCATGCCCAAAGTGCAGGTAGATCATGGAGTATGTAGAGGGTGTGCTCTTGGAAAGAATGTCAATAAATCAGTTCCTAGTAGTGATTGTAGATCCAGAGAAATTTTGAATCTAATCCATTTTGATGTGTGTGGTCCCATTTTTGTGAAATCTTGTTATGGCTCTCTATATTATGTGACCTTTATTAATGACTACTCACGAAGGACATGGATCTAATTCATGAAGTCTAAAGATGAAGTATTTAACAAGTTCCAAGAATTCAAGGCTGAGGTCGAGAATCTGTCAGAGAAAAGGATCAAAATTCTGAGATCTGATAATGGAGGGGAATATACTTCAAGGGAGCTTGTTGCATTCTATAAAGGAGCTGAGATTAAGAGGGAGCTAATTGTTCCCTATAATCCACAACAAAATGGCGTAGCAGAAAGGAAGAACAGGTCTATTGAAGAACTTGTCAGAGCTATGCTATATGATCAAGACCTTCCCAAGTTCCTATGGGAAGAAGCCTCCAAGACAACTATATATATTCAAAATAGAAGTCCTCACAAAATTCTAGAAGACATGACTCCTGAAGAAGCATTCACAAGTCACAAGCCAAGGGTTGATCATCTAAGAACCTTTGGTTTCCCTGTCTACATTCACATTCCTAATGACAAAACGAAGAAGCTTGGCGCTTTAGTAACGAAGTGAATCTTTGTTGGATATAGTCAATCATCAAAAGCCTTTAGAATCTACATTCAAGGACAACGTCAAATTGAAGTAAGCCGAGATGTCACTTTTGATGAGAATGTTGCCTTCAAGAAATCAAAAGAAGTCCTCGTGGACTTTGATGACAATGAAGAACTTGAGTTTCCTAAGGAAGAAAGTCCAAGGCATTCCTATCCTTCAGAGTGACCTGTTAATCATCAAGAAGAACTTGAAGGAGCAAGTGAACCTATGGATCCCATTATTATTATTATTGAAAATACCAACATGGCTTAGAACTACTCTTCAAGAAGCAAAAGGACATGCAACTTCCCAGGGCACATTTAGAGAAAACATGAAGCCAAAGAGGTATTCCAGGTATGTAGCACTAATGACCAAGCTTATCAATTCTGAACCTTCTACTTATGAAGAAGCAAAAAGACAACAAGTTTGGAAGGACACAATGATGGAAGAGTGTCAATCAATTATGAAGAATTATATATGGGAAATTGTACCAAGGCCTGAAGGAAAGTTAGTTATAAGTTATAACCTTCAAATGGATTTATAAGATTAAGCATGTAGTAGATGGAACCATTGACAAGTACAAGGCTAGATTTGTGTTTAGAGGATTTTCCCAGAATGAGGGAGAAGATGATGATGAAATATTTGCTCCGATTGTCAGGTACACAACTATTAGATCTCTTGTTTCTATTGCAACTTCTATGGGATGGAATATACATCAAATGGACGTGAAGACAACTTTCCTGAATCGTGTAATTGATGAAGAAGTATACATAGAGCATTATCAAGGGTTCGAGGTTCATGGGAAAGACTCTCATGTTAAATTTTATAGGGCTAGATTGTTCTTTGTCGTAGATAATTGCATTTAAACTTTTTGATCATTTACATATCACATTCACCCCATAATATCACAACATCATTAACAATTATGTAGAAAGAACAATGATATCAACATTGCAACGAAACATAAAGAAACAACATATTAAAAGCATACACAATAGAGACACCAAGAGTTAGGTCAGAGACCAAAGCAAATCCCCACAAGGGGGAAAACCCAACTTGATTCTTCTTCTATTAGATATTCATCAATTGTTCAGTTGAGATACAAAGTATAATGAGTCACATCAATCATATTAGGCCACCTAGGGCCAACCAGAGATCATACATGATCCTCATATATATATATATATGCATTGCCATAGGTGTTTTTCCATCCTTGTTATATCATCAAACCATAGATCAAAGTGTCACTGACCATATACCAAAGATCACTGTCATGTCAAGGGACACTGCCATACATAAAGGATAACTGTCATATCATAAAAGTACTGTGGTATAGCACAATCATAGAGTAGCCATCATAACTATCATATCAAGGTTATTTGATATGCAAGGTTACAGTCATATTAAGATTTAGATCACAACCATATTGATCATTATTTTCAACAATGACATTCTCTCTTAATCATTGCCTTAATATGATTACTGCTACTCTATGTTATCGGATCCGTTGACCTTGGGGGAAGGATTTGTGGATCTACGGATCAGATGCAGAACCGGATTCAGATTCAACTGGATCTGCTCGTAATCCATTTGATAGATGATTCATGCGTTGACGGAAACAAACTTGTCGACTATAAAATGAATCCTGAGATTCACATTTGCATCTTGTCCATTTTGGTTTTTCAAATACAAAAACCAAGAAGTTTTCCTTGTAGTTTTGTATTACCCAAATTTCAGTCCCTGTTCTCATTCACAACTCGATTGTGAATCATGTGTGCGTCTTGTTGACTACTCATGTGTCAACTACCCTATATGCAGAGTACATTTTCTTTTATGATCAGAGTAGTCAGAAATCCAAATGATCATCATCATCTTTCAACAAACTGTCAAAGTATGTAATCCAAATTTTGCAGCCTTGTGGGCCATTATGTAAAAATGATTCTAGTATGTCTATAAAGCCATGTAACACACCTAGTTAAACTTATGAATTTTTACCAAAGAGTTTCACTCTAGGGAATTTTTTTTCCTCCTCTAATTATTTGTGTTTTCAACTACAAATAATTAGTAGAGTTTTTCTCCCAAATATACCCCAAAGCTAGAGTGGAGCTTGATGGTAAGGTCTTAGGTGAGTCCTAGTGTATCGAGTCTATGTAAATTATCATACTAGATCATGTCTAAAGTGTTGCAGAATTTGGTTGTGTCTAGAGTCATTATTTTTATTTTCTGGCAAAACATGGCAAAATAATTAGCCAGAAATTAGTCAAAACATTAAAAGGAAAGGACATAAAATTCTTTCCAAGTGGAAAAATAATTAAAAAGGGAATGTGCACTTTCCAAAAAAGGGATCAAATTGAAAGTTTATAGAAGTTTCATTTCCAAGGCAGAAAAGTCCCACAAAAAATTTGTTGGGCCAGAAAGAAAATAATTTCTCAGGGGAAATCGATTTTTTTTATCCAACTGGTTATTTTGAATGAAGAAATTTCGAGAAAAAATATTTTGAAGATATTCGAGTGGTCCAATAACACTCTAGAGTCAACAAATGGTCCATATAGCTCATCAATCAAGGAAATCAAATTTATCTATGGATTTGTGCAGCAACATCAAGGGTTTGATTCTTTTCTGGAGAGATCAAGTCAACTCGCCGTTTTTCTACTTGGAGGGGTCTCACACTCTCATGTTTTCTATATAAGGAAGCTCTAAGCTCCTTATTTGTATCATGAAAAATCTTGAGCTCTTGCTAAGTGAAGCTCTGATACTTTTGTAATATTTTCTGAGCAATAAAATAAAGTCTTTGGGGGCAACACTATGGTGTTATTCTTTTAGTTATATCGTAATATTTTTCTGACCTATTGTGCTTCATGTTCTACTAATGTTTTAACATTGTTATTTCCATTAGCTCTTGAAGATTCATTAGCATGGAGCTATCTTACATCGTTGTTTAGATTTGGAGAAACACTTTATGTAGAGTAGATCTATTGGCTTTCGGTTAAACCCTTAGACTCCTCTATCACTATGCTATCCAAATATTTGTGGATTTAACAAAAATCTTTTCGAGGGTATAGAAACTAATTGTCTTGATCAGATCTTGAATACTTGGGGAAATTTTCGGTTGAATTAACCAAGTCTCGAGGCATAGAAGTTGAGGAACCCATAGTGGGATCATCTGAAGACTTATCATTCAAAAATAATAAGGGGGTTTTCTTGCCATTTGCTCTGGATCAAAAAATTTATTTACTTTAGACCTCTCTCAACATTTCTTTTTAAAAGAGCTATTATTGAATAATATGCTATTTAAAGAGCTCATTAGCGTATCAAAGCGTGCAGGTGTCCTCATACCCTTTAGATTAGCCTTGTAAATTTTATTTTGTAAATAATTTGTAAATATTTTGTAAGTAGTATTTTAAAAATATTTTCTACCTTTTCTATATAGATCCATTTTTCTTGGCTCTATTTGCTCTACTTCTCTTGATCTACACAGATATGGCCAAAGAAGGAGGATTTTCGCTTGGATTATCATCATAAAATTTCTTTTAGGTGTATCATCCTGAAAATCTGAAGGAAATCGATTTTTTTGTGTGATATTCCTACTTAGTGATTCACTAAGTAAATATCGACTTTTGCTCAATTTTAGCGTATTACATGATTACACTTAGGAGAAGTGGGCTTAGGGGACCCACATTTGATTTTTGGCATGAGAGGCACCCTAACATTAGAGTTCGATGGAAAGATTGCAGCTTTGGTGGAGTGTGGGGGCCACCACATGAGAGGAATTTGATGTGGGTCCACATGGGCAATCTTGGAGGCAAATCGACAAAAGGAAGGAGGGGCTCCCATTTTGCTCATCATTTATTATTTTCAGATTTTGTCTTTTGACACAGCACGCTTGAGCAATGAGCCAAGTCTGCATGTGTTGTTCAGCACACTGGGTGTTTCCGAGTGGAGATCCTAGCCCTTGCTTCGGTGGACTTCGAGTGCCAGCCCAAGGAGGGAGTTTCACCTAGTTCCAAATCGTACCAGCAACAGTGAGGCCGTACCGCAACAAGGAGCACGCTACAACAACCTAGGGCCTAGAATTAATTAAATTTTTTGGCTTAGGATTTTAATTAATTTTTGGCCAGAAAATGTAATTAATTAACCTATGAGGGGATAAATTATTTTTCCAACCCTCAAGACACTTTATATCATGATTTTCATATTTTTACATCATAAGGGGAAAAACTCATTTGTAATAGACCCTCACAGAGTATTCATTTATGTGACACAAATATAATCTAGCAGACCGAGTAATCTTTAATAAAATAATCTAACCAAATAGTTAGGATTATTCCCAAATTACTTTTACATAGACTTGATCTAAAACATTAGGACTCGCCTAAGATCTTAGCGACAAAATCCATTCCAGCTTTGGGGTAAGATTGGAGGGAAGAACTCTGCCGACCATCTGAGAATGGATCAGTGAGACAAAAAACCTCCCAGAATGGAGATCGTCACTAGAAAGGTAGGTTTACCTGGGGTGTTACATACATGACATTGTTCTGCTGAGATTATTTACATCATATACATGCAGAATGGGTTTACATTATAACTTGATGATCAGACTTATGATGATAACTGGCCAGCATGGACACATCGATAAGGCGATATTCCTTTTGCAAAAAAGGGGGCTGTACTGCTATGGGGTTGTTGACACGAAGTGGTCAACATCTGACTCTACTTGGGGACACGTTGCTGTATTGGAGAAATGTGAGAATCCAAAATCTGCATCCATGCAACACACAAGATAACATAAGTAGTGTCCATCCAAAAATCTTCATATAACATTAAGCACAGGAAAGATATAAGCTCTTCATTTATTAACTATCCTAATAACATTTAAAACATAAATCTACCTATAAAATAAAATACTGAAATAAAAGGGTGTAGGGTTATGAATACAATACAAAGGATGCCCCATGGCATTAGATGCGTTCAATATAGTGCATACTGAGCATTTGCCTGCTTTTTGGCAAATCTATGGGTTGCTTTTCGAATGTTCCATGCCCGATCCTGCATATTGTAGGACTTTGTCTTATCTGAAAATTGAGCTATCTTTGACCATCAGATGTATCAAACCTCTGCCTTCTTCTCTTTCGCTTTGTACACTTTCTTTCGTTAGGATTTGATGTCGATGATGATTTGGTTGGCGCACAACTTCCTTCTTGATCTGAAAAACACTCATATGGAAAATTTGGAACGTTCAAGACCTCTGTGACTTGCGCTTCTTTATTTTCATGAACCTGATTTGTTATCACTGGTGGATCAATCATGCAAGCATCAACCTGATCAATTTCTATTTTATCCGGGTCACCTTCAATTAGCCACTTTGCAATGGAACAAATGACCTCCTCATAATAAGATGGAGCTTGCTACAGTAGACAAGCAGGCTTATGATTTGTTGACATTTCCTTGTTTCTTTCATCCTCTGACCCATGCTGAAATTCTTGTACCTGTATCTTATTCTGAAGAGTGATTTTTTCAAATTTATGGCATCCATCTGGTTAGAGTGTTCAACCTTTATAGCATTGACTTCCTTGGCATGGTTTTCTTCCATAGTCAATAACTTATTCTGAAGACATATCTGAACAACCTCCATATCTTTTATTACTTTGTCATTTTCTACTTTTATGGTCATCAAGCAATTTTGCATAGAGCTCATTTCTCTGTCATGATTAGCTTTCATGGTTTCCATCTCCTTAGCATGGTTTTCTCTCATGACAAGTAAATAGTTTTGCATGGAAGTCCTTTTAGCCTCGACATTCTGAGCACACTTTTCTACTACGGTGGCTATGTGATCAGAGTCTTTAATTTTCATGATTTCCATCTCCTCATCACGTTTTTCCAGTTGGGTGTACAAAGTTCTCATATCCTTGGCGTAATCAGCTATCAATTTTTCTTGATTAGGCTCCATATTTTTTACCAGCTGTGTTTGAATGAACTTCATGTCTTTAACCAACTACTTTAGTTCTATAAGATGCTTATCGTTTTCCCTTTCATTGTCGACACTGATTTGACAACTTGTTCCTGCTTTTCCAATATCATGGATTCGTCTTACAAAGGTACAAGTGGATTAATCATGAGAAAATTGACAATGCCTACAATATGGCACATTTTGATATGGAGAATTGTCTTGAAATCTTTCATTGACAGTTGGATCCTTTACAAGATCACTTTCATCCTTTTGCATAGTACTAGGGGCACAAGGCGAGCCACCTTGATCTCCATATCTATCTTTAAAAGCATTGATGATGTCTTGTAAAGAAGCGAAAGAATCTTCAGGACAATTATGAAACCAGTTCAAAGCATCACCCTCTAAAGAAAAGCCAAATAGACACATCTTGACATCTTCATGTTTATATTGTGAAGAAAGACAATATCTAATTATTATATGCGTAACCCTGGAGAGATGCTTTCTAGCAGTGACTGAATCATGACTCGAGAACAAAGGCAATTTATGAATGGCCTTTTCCAGCATTTCATGGAGAAAGTTAGTAAAATGACACGAGGCAAACAAGTCATCGATGATGACTTGCCTAAAGGGATAAGGAGGGACCAAATGGATGCTAGAGGGAGACCACTGCTCAAGAAAATCAAGATATCCACAAGAAGTGAGCTTCTAGTAGAACTTCTTGTAAGAAATGAAAGATGTGGAGTCACCACTTGAACATGAATAGAAAAAACCGAAAGGTTAGTCGGGGAGAAACAACTAGATATAAGGGAGGGCTTCTTGTCTGAGAAATAATGGATGAATAAGTGGAATTGCCACCCAAACAAGAAACTAACCGAAATTTCCAGGTGCTAAAGGTGAAGATAGAGAAGATGAAAGGATTAGTGAGAGGAAAAAGGTAAAGTGATGAAAAGATGAAGAAATATAATGGCGCCAAAAAATGTGGCGTTGATGGGATAAGAAATGATGAATGATTGAGAAGATAAAGATGATGAAGACGAATGTCGCAAAGCCAAGGTCCAATAAATTGGTCCCTGGCAACGGCGCCAAAAAAATGTTGTCGCCCAAATTGTGCACTTAAGGTGCAACGCTCAGAGTAGGGGTTGTCACTTTGATCCCTACTTACTCCATTTAGACTCTCTCTTAGCTAAGTCAAGGGGGGTAGTCCCTAAGGGTAGATGGAAATGGGAAACTTGTTGGAACAACAAGTTCTAGGAGATTTGAGGCAAGGCAATTACCTCACTAGGTAGATTGAATTAATACTAGTGGGAAAATTATTAAATTGAGAAATGCGAGACAGATAACTTCATTTTAAATAATATGACACTTAAGATGAAATCATAAGAGACCAGTGCCTAGATACAATGCTCAAATAAATTAGAGAACTTGTTCCATGATGCAGTGTACTTCAAGCCATAAGATAAGTAATGCTGCAAGGAAATGTTAGCACCAAAGACAATGAAGAAATGAGCAGTGGATTATTAGAGAACAATGACAATATCAACAAGCACAACAGTGCAAATATAAATCATTCACAATCCTAATTGTCAATGTTCAAGTTGCAAAATCTAATGGGAAATGCAATATAAGTTTGGAATGATGATGACCAAGTTGGATTGCTTAAATGTAAGAGATATCAAATCAAAATTATTGCAAGGCCACTACGTTCGAATGCCTTGAGTTATGTCAACCAATTACAATGCCAAATCGAATTAGATCCTAGTGTAATTGTGAGAAAACAAGAGTTTCCAATATCCAATAGCTTCTTGAATTGCCAATCTAATCAACAATGTTTAGCTTTCGAGATGGATAATTACTTTTATGATTGAGATAATTGCAAGATTGCAGAAATGACTTATTACCAAAATGAAACCATAATAACACTTGCTCCTTTTAACTTATGATCATGAAAGCAATATGATTACTTGCGACTTCTTTATAGCCAACCTTTTTTTTGACAGTTAATAGAGATATGCAACTTCTACAATTTTGATTTGCAAGTTAAGAAACAATATGCAAATGGCAATATTATTGTTTAGACAATGTGTAACTTCAGTCACCAAAACAGAGTTATAATTAGATGCAATCAGTGCTACGTCTAAGCAAGATAGAAACCCCTTAGAACATGAGTTAACACCACTCACCAATCAAATCCACCATTTACTTTTATACCACTGTTATATAAGATCAGCCTTCCGAAAAAGTATGACAATCATAAATATTGAATGCCTTATTAATGCAATGAACTGTTAAAAATCCTAGACGACTTGCGAATTATTCTAGGTCACTATCATAAGATTTTCACCACTGCGCTGTAGATACATTATCAGACTTTGAAATCAGCGTATCATATTTTTCAGATTTACAAGAAACTAGAAGGTCAAGGCATCAGGATGACTTATCACTTAATGTTTATTGTGCAACAATTACAAGTTTATGTGAGTAAATTTGTATGAGCCTTAGACCATGGACGTACCACTGTAAAGTATATACTTGAAACCTGTAATGAAACAGATGAGAAGGAGACACAGTTGAACATCAAACCACTTTAGCCCAAGGCCCTCTTTGATGATCTTACCTGCATGCACTGCTACATGGAAGGTGAAAACAAATGCTGCAAACAAGCCGTCAGTACATGGAAACTACAATATGACAGAGATGGAGACTTGAGGTGACAGCTGGTGGTTTAGGGAAGAATAATGAAAAGTTAAACAAAAGGGACAATGAAGGCTATGCTGGCAAAGGGAATGCTTGACTGGGCCAGCGAAAAGGAAGAAGGTATACTGAAAAGGATAAGGGTAGGCATGGGGGTGCAACAAAGAAATTAAGGCCAACAGGTTTGCGTGAGGCCTTGAAAGGCTGTTACAGGCAACAAGACACAGCAAATACAGGCTGTTACAGGCAAGGAAAGTAGGGAAGCTGTTAAAATTGGCAACTAGGGCCAAACTCCATGTGGGTCATCTTATTTATGGCAGCTGATATTTTTCTTGGATCCCTCTCATTGAGAGCTGTAGGATTGATCTAAAGATCATCTGATTCTGATAAGTATTCATGGAGTTGTGAATTTATTTGCATTATAAGACAATTTGTCAAGGTCGGCTAGCGACCAAATAAACCCCACATGTGTTCAACGTTTAAGTATAATTAGAGGTGGCCTTCAAGTCATTTCAACACACTTGGGATCTCTTCCTCTCTCTACTTGTCTTTGGGTTTTAGTAGGAGGAGAGATCCTAAGGAATAACATTGCCTTGATCCAGAGGGTAGAAAGCCGGAACTGTCGGAAAAGCAGGAAAAGCTAGAAAAGCCAGAACTGCTGGAAAAGCAGGAAAAGCTGGAAAAGCTGGAACTGCCAGAACTACTGGAAAAGCCAGAAAAGTCGGAATTGCCAGAAAAGCCAGAACTGCCGGAAAAGATGGAACTGCTGGAAAAGCTAGAAAAAGCTGGAACTGTCGGAAAAGCCGAAAATGCCGGAAAAGCCGGAACTGCCGGAATTGCCGGAAAAACCGGAACTACTGGAAAATTCGGAACTGTTGGGACTGTCGAAACTGCCGGGAACAACCGGAATTGCCGGAACTGCCGAGAACAGCGGGAATTGCCGAAACAGCCGGAGCATCTGTCTCCGAAGGAGAGCAGCATGCAAGGGACATCTAACTAACATTGGGACAATTGTATGGTACTTAGCAGCAAATACACCAAGCATGCAATGTTACAGCTAGCATGCAAGGACAACTAGCATGTAACAACAAACATGCTAAGGACAACAAGTATGCTAGGGACAACAAGCAAGCAAGGTGCAACGAACACATAGGTCAGGATGGCAACATGGTGTAGCAATGGCACATAATGCAGTACAATGATGGGTACAATCATGATTAATGAAGCGTGATGAGATGCAACATAATGATGATGGGTGTAGCATGGTGCAGTGCAGTGAGGTGCAACATGATGACGAAATGCAGCACAACGACAGGTGAAGGAGTCACCTTGGAGAATTAGTTGAAGCACCGTGTCTTCAATTGATCTCATGTATCATCTTCTTAGAGATGATCTATGCTCTTATCTAGATAAGTCAAAATGTTGACTTCTGTTGTAAACGTACTATCTCTCTCTCTCTCTCTCTTTCTGCTGAACTATTGAAGAACATATAAGAAGAATTGATCAAGGGTTTCTTCACATTGGGGTTTGTCCCTGGCTAGCGCCACATCTTGTGTCCTCTTGTCTTGGCTTGTCTTTTGCGATTTATGTTTATGTTCTATCCGCAATTTACTTTAATGTTGATGTGATTGCTAATCTGGAAAAGATATTGAGCTAACTTGGAAAATTGAAATAAATTGCTCTAAGCATAGAACATACCTAAAATTAACATGGTATCAGAGCTGAGGTGAAGGCAATGCCCAAGTAAGAGTGAAAGAGCAATCACCGAAGACAGTTGGGAAAAAAAAGGATCAATGGATTCCTCATCCCTCTTCAAATTCACCAAGGGTGAAGTTAAAGCAGATAATATTATTAGAATGGCGCAGCGGAATTTGGCCTACCTAAAGATCACTTCATTGGAAGATTAGATCTCAAGGTGGAAGGAAAGGCAGATAACTAGTTCGGCCATTATGCGAAGGAGTGTCCGAATGGCAGGGACACATCACTTGATGATGATAATAATCATTCCAGGGACATCTTCAATGATCAAAGGAATGACAGGTAATGCAGGTCATCAAGAAAATGGCCTACTCTTCAAAGAAAGCGAGGAACCCCAGGTATGAAGAATCAAATGTTGTTTCTGATAAGATAAAGAAGCGTTATCTTATATTGGCCCTCTCTTTCATATTCTTTGGGAATCTGGCTTATTGATTATAGTGGTTCAAGGCACTTCATTGGATAGATGGGTGCATTCTCTAATTTGGTAGAGATGGAAACAATTGTGGGATTATACTTGGAGCCGATGCCACCTATCCCGGAAAGGGTGTAGGGAATGTTAGCCCTCAATTGAATGAGGGTAACTCGATTCATTTACAGAATCTCTTTTATATATCTGATTGCAAGAAGAACCCGGTGTCCATCTCGGAAATGGAAGTCAAAGGTTTCAAGGTGGCATTCGTTGATGGAAATGATGGTCCATTAGGGATCATGTCAATTGACATATCACATCTATAACACTGTAGGTCTACCTATGGGGCCCTACCCGATGTGAGTCAGATAGTGATAGGGATGTCTGAATTCAAGTAGAGCATGAAGGTACATGTCTGAGATGTATCGAAGGAAAATCTTATAAGGGGATTATTCCCCCTCATGCAGCAGGTCCACAAGTTTGGAACAACCCGAGGACTTTGATATTCATGATCGGGGATCTCATGTATACAGGTGGAAGAAATCCCTCTATGGCTTGAAACAAAACACCCCGAGTGTAGTATGAGAGGATTGATAGCTGTCTGATGAAGCTGATATTCACTAGGAGTGAAACCGTACCCGAAGGTTGTGGATGATAGGCCTCTCTTACCGACACCTTACGAGGACGACCTATTTCTGACAGGTGCAGACTCTCTCATTTGCAGAAGTAAGAGGGAGTTGGATTTCGGATGTGGAATGATAAACTGCAAGCCTGTGACTACCTCGAGGATCTTAACTTTCAGAAGTTATATGGTAGTGATGTCGGACCAGATTTGGGAAATGCCTCTGAGTTTCATAAACTCATTCGCGTTGATGTTCTTGGTGAATTTCCGTCCGGACATATTTTTTGCAGTTAGCATGGTGAGCTCATATTTGGTTGAGCCTCACTAGATTGGTGCCAAGAATCTTCTGAGATATCTCCGGGGCACAATCTCTCATGGATTGAGATACATTGCTGGAAATATGAAACTGCATGATTATTCGAACGTTGACTGGGCAGGTAGTGTGGAGGATCACTAGAGCACTTCTCAGTGTTGGTTCTCTTTGGATTCTGCTTTGATATCATGGATGAGAAGGAAGTAGCAGTCGGTTGCTATAAGCATTGCCGAGACTGAATACATAGCTACGAGTATGATCTCGTGAGAAGCTGCATGGTTGCAGAAGCTCTTAAGTGAGCTGTTTCTACACATGATGAATACCAGTATGATTCTCTGTGATAACTAGAGGGGGGATTCAATTATTGAGGAATCCCGTATTCGATGATTGCTCCAACAGATAGACATCAGATACTGCCTTATCTGCGATATGGTAAGTCGATGAGCGAGGAGGCTCCATCGCATTGAGACTGATGTACAGGTCACAAACATTTTGTCAAAGCCCCGGGGAAAGGTCAAATCTATGACTTTCCCGAATGACTTGGAGTCTTTGAGAGGCCTTCTTATAAGGGTCTTACATGTTGCATGCATTGAGCTCTGGGAGCTCTGGGGGGTTTGGGGTACTTACTAGAGCGACATACGACCACAGGGTGACTCACCCTCCCCTGGTGTGTGCTATGAATCGGATGATTAGTTCTTCTGTGGGCCGGGATGATTAGTTCTCCCGTGGCAACTGTGGAACAGGATGATTAGTTCTCCTGTGGGCCAGGATGATTTGTTCTCTGTGGCGACTATGGAACAGGATGATTAGTTCTCCTGTGGGCCAGGATGATTTGTTCTCTGTGGCGACTGTGGAACAGGATGATTAGTTCTCCTGTGGGCCAAGATGATTAGTTCTCCGTGGCATCCATTGACAGGATGATTCGTTCTCCTGTGGACAAGATGATTAGTTCTCTTGTCGAGGCATCCTACCCATGCAGTCTAGGACTCATGGGAAGTACCTCTCATTTGATCAATGAGTAGAGAAATGAGGATAGGGACCATAGTAGTACTATCGATGGACGCATTGTTGTATCTGCCGTACTCCCTATGCTAGGATGACCTCCATTGATCTGGGATCAGTATAAGTGGGTTGAGATACTCTCTTTTGACATTGATCTGGGATCAGTATGAGTGGTTTGAGACACTCTCATGACATTGATCTAGGATCAATGAAACTAATCTAGGATTAGTATGAGTGGTTTGAGACACTCTCTTGTGACATTGATCTGGGATCAGTATGAGTGGTTTGAGACACTCTCTTGTGACATTGATTTGGGATCAATGAAACTGATCTGGGATCAATATGAGTGGTTTCAGACACTCTCTTGTGATATTGATCTGGGATCAATAAAACCTGACTTCGGGTCAGTAGAGAATGGTATGAGACATTCTTGATCAATTCTTCTTCTTCATGGTTTAGCAGAGCAGAGCAAATTAGAGCAGAGCAGAGCAGAGCTCAGCAGATCAGAGCAGAGCAGAGCTCAGCAGATCAGAGCAGAGCAGAGCAGTGTAGGGCACTGATGGTAGAGATAGTACAGTTGGACATATGGATCAATGGATGGAGTTCTCCCTAGTTGAGAGGGAGTGTTAAAATTGCCAACTAGGGCCAAACTCCACGTGTGTCATCTTATTTATGGTAGTTGATATTTTTTTTGGATCCCTCTCATCGAGAGGTGTAGGATTGATCTAAAGATCATCCGATTCCGATAAGTATTCATGGAGATATCAATTTATTTGCGTTATAAGACAATTCGTCAAGGTCGGCCAGCAACCAAATAAACCCCACATGTGCTCAACGTTTTAGTATAAATAGAGGTGGCCTTCAAGTCATTTCAACACACTTGGGATCTCTTCCTCTCTCTATTTGTCTTTGGGTTTTAGTAGGAGGAGAGATCCTAAGGAATAACATTGCCTTGATCCAGTGGGTAGAAATCTGGAACTACCGGAAAAGCCGGAACTGCCAAAAAAGCCGGAATTGCCGAAAAAGCCGGAATTGCCGGAAAAGTCGGAAAAGCCGGAACTGTCGGAATTGTTAGAAAAGCCGGAACTGCCGAAAAATCCGGAACTGCCGGAAAATCTGGAACTGCCGGAAAAGCCGGAACTGTCGGGACTGCTGAAATTGCTGGGAACAACCGGAACTGTTGGGAATAGCCGGAACTGCCAAAACTGCCTAGAACTGTCAAAACAACTGGAGCATCTGTCTCCGAAGGAGAGTAGCATGCAAGGGACAACTAACTAACATTGGGACAATTGCATGGTACTTAGTAGCAAATACACCAAGCATGCAATGTTACAGCTAGCATGCAACAACAAACATGCTAAGGACAACAAGCATGCTAGGGACAACAAGCAAGCAAGGTGCAACCAACACATAGGTCAGGATGGCAACACGGTGTAGCAATGGCACATAATGCAGTACAGTGATGGGTACAATCATGATTAATGAAGCGTGATGAGATGCAACGTAATGATGATGGTTGCAGCATGGTGCAGCGCGGTGAGGTGCAACATGATGATGAAATGCAGCACAACGATAGGTGAAGGAGTCACTTTGGAGAATTAGTTGAAGCAACATGTCTTCAACTGATCTCATGTATCATCTTCTTAGTGATGATCTATGCTCTTATCTAGATAAGTTAAAGTGGTGATTTCTGTTGTAAATGGACTCTCTCTCTCTTTGCTGAACTGTTGAAGAACATATAAGAAGAATTGATCAAGAGTTTCCCCACATTGGTGTTTGTCTCTGGCTAGCGCCACATCTTGTGTCCTCTTGTCTTGGCTTGTCTTCTGTGATTTATGTTTATGTTCTATCTGCAGTTTACTTTAATGCTGATGTGATTGCTAATCTGGAAAAGATTTTGAGCTAATTGTGAAAATTGAAATAAATTGCTCTAAGCATAGAACATACCTAAAATTAACAGAAGCAGATAAGGAAAAGGGTGGCAAGAAAGATAGGGAAGGTAACGGAAGAGGTTTAGAGGCTTAGGAGTGGAGTTGCGGAGGAGGAGCTGTGGCAGGGTTAAGGGATGTAAGGTAAGGCTTTGGAGGGGATGCCACAAGGGAAAAGGGAGCAGCGTGAGGTTTTGGAGCTGCTGGAATGCCACAACAGGGATGCTGTTGATTTGGGGTAGCATCGGAGGTGCTCTAGCCATGATAATTGATGGAGAGGCTAAAGCACATGAGATCTCCAAGACCCAGAAATTGTTTGGTTAAATACTAACCGGTGAAGGAGATATTAAAATAATTAATATTTTTAATGGGTTCCTAAGCCTAAACCTAGGAAAATAAAAATATTAATGGGTATTAATATAAAACTGGATTAGAAGGTTCTAAATAACATGGATCAAGCCAAATCTAATCTTTGTCATTGATTAGAGATTTAATCTTGGCCGTTGAAGACTCAACAGAAAAAATTAGAAGAGGAGGCTTGAGGGTTAGTTAGAGATACACTAGAGTGATTAGTCTTCCGATTTTCTAGAGTGGGGTTTGCTTAGAGAAATTGAATCAGTGATTAGAGTTGCAGTGAGTGGTAGTGAGTACGAGGTAGAGATAGCGCCGGAAGACCAACGCATAAGCAGAGAGGCAAACGCGGAGCTAGAGGGAGCCACGCAAAGCCAACAATGACTGCGGAGAGGCTAGAATGGTTTGTGTTATCCGCGCAGAGGCTGCAGGAGTGACGCAAAGAGCCAGAGAGGCTGCAGAGAGCCTCAAAGGGCTGACACAAAGGGTTTCTGGCTAACGTAGAGGCCAGGAGGGCTGACGCCGTGATTCAGATTGTGCTTGAGAAGGTTTTCGTGGGGCAAATTTTCAGAATGTCTGCTTTTGAAGAGAGGTATTATTGCCAGATTTTTTATCTTTGTCGGGAGAGCCAGTTTGGCACCTAGTGTACTCAGAAAAACTGCTTAATAATAAAAACCCTCAAAACTATTGCACTAGTTTTCCCTAGTTGGGTTTTTCCAGGGACGATTGTCCAAAAATAACAGTGTCACTTGCGTGTTTGTCTATTTCTTTCAGCTGTTGATCTGTAGATGGTTGAGATTGTATGGTGTTTTTTTCAATATTTATATGGTTAAATAACTTGTTAGTAATTAAACAAGTAGGCGAAATAACCAGAGAATATAGATAAAATTTCTAACGGGTAATACTTAGAAATTTCAACAGATGCCACATGGGTAAATAAGGCCATGGAAAGGGCTTTGAAAAATAGTGTTAGGCCCCAAAGGCTCAAAAATTTGCTCAATGTTAGAAAAAAATGGCTAACTTTAGATCTTTCTCTTTCACTGAATAATCGCGAATTTTTGGCCCTACAAACAATATTTGGGACAAGATCTTGCCCTCCATGGCCTAGATCTGTCTCAAAACCCCTAGATCTCCTTGAAAAAATCTCAGATCTGAAGATTTCCTTGGTTGATTTCTCAAATCTATTCCTGCAAACAATCTTTGAGCCTAGATCTTGCCCTCCAGGGTCTAGATCTGGCTCAGATTTGAAGATTTCCTTGGCTGTTTTTCAAATCTATGCCTACACAGGCAAAAATTGAAGTGCACAAGACCCAATATATGCAAAAATAGAGAAAATACCGAAAACCAAAATGTTAGAATTTAAAATTATTTACAAATCTCACATCCACGCAAATAAATTACAGATCTATGCAAATAATTTACAGATCTATACAAATAATCTATAGATGTATCAGATCTGAGGAGTATGAGTCCAACTCTGCTCCCAGATCTAATAATATAAGGCTCTTAATAGCCAGATATATCAATTTTTCCACAAAATATTTAAAAGGTTTGGAAATTTTAGAGAGGTACTAGCCCAAAAACATCTTGCAATTTTTTTTTATCGTTAGATAAATCCTAGAGCTTATGTGAAGTAGGCTCTTCAGAAAATATATGTCGAGAGTTAGCTGGTCCAACCGAGGACTATTCCCAAACACTCAATGAAAACCTTAGAGATATTCTGCAAACACTAGAACAACCATTAAACCAAGTAGAGAAATAGAATAACAATAACATTATGAAGAAATAGAGATACCTGTTAATTCAATCAAAATTAAAAGTGTTACCCTAGATCCAACAAATTGAATAAGGTCCTGTATTCAGATTATTCTAAAAGAGCTATTAATTGATAGTTTTCACATAATATTAAGCAAAAATTAAAACAATGTTACCATATATTCATGAAGAGGAACACCATAGCACGTTGAAACCCCAAAGACTTTTGAATTAATTCAAAAAGGTATACAAGAGAGGTTGAGAGCTTAGTACACAATTCAGAAATTAGATGGATCAACTGACAAATGACTTCCTATTTAAAGATAAATCCTCCAATGGTGTCATGTCCCCATTTTTATTCTTCTTCATAGTACAGTTAGGGTGGATTCCCAGGACAGGGGATGGCCAGGTTAGTGGAGAAGGTCCCGATGGATTTTTGAGGAGTTTTTATGGGATTTGATGGCATTCGCTTGGCCTATTCCATCATCAACATAGTTTTCCTTTCATTTCATTGCATTCCGACAACTTCCAAAAAATCAACATTATTATTGGGCATAACTTAATTAATTATGCTCGAGGTGGCATTTTGGGGAGATTAATTGATGGAACACCTTAGTGTAATAGCTCGTTGGAACCGGAACGAGAAGATATACACTATGAGACTTTTGGATGGGAGTTTCAGTGACTTGAGGATACATGATGGACAATTTACTCTTTTTTTGCATTAAAAAGAATATTTTAATTAAAATAAAAAAGGGAAAAGTGCTCCATGATTAAACAATAATAAAATAGAAGATTCTAGAGGGGTCCATCAGATCTATAAAAAAGGAGGAGGAGTCCATCAGAGGTCATCTTGGATTGAGTATTTTTTCTTGTATGAGAGGTTGAGAACCTGGTTCTCTAATCCAGTAGTAGCCCCAGGGCGTAAACCCTTGGGTGATTTAGTGAGAGTGGGTGAGCACCCATATTTTCCCTTGGTGAATCCATTCCGGGTTCACAAGTTGCAGTGCCTTGTTTTTCAGTTTGTTTTGGAGGCCCATTGTGGCATGATTGCAGATCTGTTGAGGCCAGTTATCTCAACTATTTTTCCAGCATGTAAAACCCCAGTTCTTATATTATAATAAAGTTGAGATTGTTTCTGCTTATCGTATTATCAAATTGCGTGCATTTTATATGTCATATTTTACATGGCAATCTTCTGTTTATGAGTAGAAATTTTATGTGAAGGGAATGTTCCAAATTTATTTCAATTGGGACATTACAAACAACTAGTTCGAGTGATCTTTGTCAAAGCAATCTTGACCATTGATGAAGATCAAAATTTCTTTTAATCTCATCCATCGAAATATTTTATTTTTGAGGAAAATCAAAATTTTCATTTAAATGCATTTTAATTAACTCAAAAATTTAATTTTTGAGTTAATTTTCTCAAAATTTTGACTTTGACTTAACCCCCAGGGATCAAAGGTTTAAAATTTATCAAAATAATTAATTTACCTTAATCTCAGGACCTTTTAAAATTTAATTTCTTAGGACTGACAATTTTTGCCTTTGGAGAATTTAAATTTACTGAGAGCCTAGAATTAACAAAATTTCTGGCCTAGGATTTAATTAATTTTTGGCCAGAAAATTCAATTAATTAACATATGAGGGGATAAATTATTTTTCCAACCCTCAAGACACTTTATATCATGATTTTCATATTTTTAGATCATAAGGGGGAAAACTAATTTGTAATAGACCCTCACAGATTACCCACTTTTGTGACACAAATATAATCCAGCAGACCAAGTAATCTGTAATAAAATATCTAACCAAATAGTTAGGATTATTCCCAAATTACTTTTACATAGACTCGATCTAAAACACTGGAACTCACCTAAGATCCTAGCGACAAAATCCATTTTAGCTTTCGGGTAAAACTAGAGGGGAAAACTTTGTCGACCATCTGAGAATGGATCAAAGAGACGAAAAACCTCCCAGAATGGAGATTGTCACTAGAAAGGTAGGTTTACCTAGGTTGTTACATACATGACATGGTTCTGCTGAGATTATTTACATCATATACATGCATAATGGGTTTACATTATAACATGATGATCAGGTTGATGATTGATAATTGAAAGGCATGGACACATCGATCAGGCAATATGCCTTTTGTAAAAAAAGGGGGTGTACTACTATGGGGCCGTTGACACAGAGTGGTCAACAGGGCTAATAAAGAAATTGAGTAAAATTGCTCTAAGCATAGAACATACCATTTTCCTAAAATTAACATGGTGTCAAAGCTGAGGTGAAGACAAAGCCCAAGCAAGAGTGAGAAGAGCAATCACTAAGAGGAGCAATCACTGATCAAGGACAAAATTCAATGGCCTCCACATCGTACTTCAAGTCTGATGAGAAGCTTCATGATAAGTCTGATTATCATGCATGGAAGATGTCTCTTGATTTGACATTAGAAGAGTAAGATGTTATGGATTATGTGAAGAGAAAGATTTTAGAACCTCCTTCGAATGCACTGGCTGTTGTTAAGACAAAGTAAAAGAAGGGTGAAGTCAAATCCAAGAAGATCATCAGGGATTCTATTCATAAGCATTTAGTTGCTTACATCTCTGATTTGAACACATCAAAGGAGATATATGACAGGTTGGTTGGCATGTTCAAATCTAGTAATGCAAACCAAATTCTTTTCCTCAAGAACAAGTTGAAGGATATAAAGAGGGGAAGAAATGAAGATATTCAATCCTACTTCCTGAGGATTACTGAGATAAAAAATGATCTTCTTTCGATTGGAGAAGCTATTAGTGATAGGGAGCTTACTCTCATTGCCCTTCGAGGATGTTGATTTGGGGTAACATTGGATGTGCTCTAGCCATGAAAATTGGTGGAGAGGCTAAAGCACATGAGATCTCCAAGACCCATAAATGGTTTGGGCAGATTCTACCTAGTTAAGGAGATATTAAAATAATTAATATTTCTAATGGAGTTCCTATGTCTAAACTTAGGAAAAATAAAATATTAATGGGTATTAATATAAACTGGGTTAGAAGGTTCCAAAAGACATGGATCAAGGAAAATCTAATCTTAGTTGTTGATTAGAGATGTAATCTTGGCCGTTGAAGGACCAACAAGAAAAGTATAAGAGGAGGCTTGAGGTTCAGTTGGAGGACACACCAGAGTGATCAGTCATTCAATTTACTAGAGTGGGGTTTGCTAGGTAAAGTCGAATCTGTGATCAATAGCGCGGGGCAGTGAGTACTGGACAGAGAGGTAGAGATAGTGCCGAGAGACCAGCGCAACCGCAAAGAGACACACACAGAAGCCAGAGCAGGCCACGCAGAGCCCAACATAGACAATGAAGAGGCAGAAGGGCCTACGTCATCCACGCAGAGGGCAGTAGGTGTGACGTAGAAGGCTATAGAGGCTGCACAGTTCCTAAGAGGGCTGACACAAAGGGGTTTGAGGTTGATGCAGAGGCCAGGAGTGTTGACGCAATTCTTCAATGGTGCTGGAGAGGGTTTCGTGGGGTAGATTTTCTGAATATCTATTTCCGAATAGAGAGGTATTACTGCCAATGATTTTTCTCTGTCGGGTGAGCCAGTTTGGCATCCAGTTGTACTCAAGGATATATTGCATAATAAAATAAACCCTCAGAATTGTTGTACCAGTTTTCCCAAGTTGGGTTTTCCCGAGGACGAGTTGTCCAATAATAACGGTGTCACTTGTGTGTTTGCTAATTCTTTCAGCTATTGATCTGTAGATGGTTGAGACTGTATTGTGTTTATTTCGATGTTTATATGTTTAAATAACTTGTTTTGTAATTAACAAGTAGGAGAAATAAACCAAAAGAATACAGATAAATTTTCTAACGGTTAGACTCAGAATTTCAACAGAGAACTCCCTCGTGAATGGCATGTGTTCAACCAACTATTCTTAACAACGACAAGATTCTAGGTTTTGATGAATCTCTAACTAGATGTTTTCAAGAAGAAACAACGATGATGGAACTAGATATGATTTCAAATAGGAATGATCTTATTGCATTCTCAGCTCATGCTAAAAAGAAACAATGCAGGTTCAAACAAGCAATGTCAAGGAAGGTTGGGTTTCAAAAATGGAAGGAAGGGAAGATGCTTCATTTGCAACAAGTTTGGCCACCATGCTAGCGAGTGTCCTAATAGAAGTGATACACCTCATGATGATGACAACCATAAGAACAACATTTTCAGGGGAAACAACAATCAAAGGAATGGCAGATTCAACAACCGAGGAAAAAGGAATGCTCCCGCTCCTCATCAAGGAAATGGTCCCCCTCCCAAGAGATCAAGAACCACCAGGTATGATGAATCTAATGTTGTTGATAACAAGCAAAAAGAATTTTATCTTATATCTACCCTCTCCACTGCATCTCCTCCGGATGCTTTGGGAAATTGGTTGATTGATAGTGGTTCCTCAAGGCACTTCACTGGGTATATGGAAGCTCTTTCAAATCTGATTGAAAAGGATACAAATTTGGAAATTATCCTTGGAGACAATGCCACCTACCCCGTAAAGGGAGTTGGGAATGTTAGTCTTCAATTGAATCAAGGTAACACCATTTATCTACAAGAAGTACTATATGTACCCGATCTAAAGAAGAATCTGGTATCTATCTCAACGATGGACGACAAAGTATTCAAGGTAGTAGTCATCGATGGAAAGGTACATGTGTGGAATAAAAAACTTCAAAGATGCATTTACACTTGGCTTCAGGGTTGATAGCCTATATCAAGTTGGAGGAAGCACATTGGGAGCTATGTCTTGTGACACATCACTTCAATCCGAATTATGGCACCAGAGGTTTGCTCATCGATATTATAAGGCTCTACTCGATGTGAGGAAGATGGTGACAACAATGCCCAAATTTAAAGTAGAACATGAAGGTGTTTGTCAGGGGTGTGCCGAAGGAAAACATACAAGGGGACGATTCCCCTCAAGTGATAGCAAGACTACTAACATGTTGCAATTGGTTCATTCTGATCTATCTCGTGCAATGCCCATGAATTCATTAGGAGGATATCTATATTATGCTATCTTTGTGGATGATTTCTCTCGCAAGACTTGGATATATTTCTTGAAGAAGAAAGACGAAGTATTCTCATGGTTCTGTTCTTTCAAAGCTTTTGTCGAAAATCAAACCGGGAAGAAGATCAAGATATTAAGGACCGATAATGGAACTGAATATGAATCAAACGAGTCCAAAAATTATTGTGGAGAAGCTAACGTTAAGAGGGAGATTACTACTGGATATACTCCTGAGCAAAATGGTGTTACTGAAAGGAAGAACCTTTCTATCGTAGAAGCCACTCGTGCCATGCTTCATGATCAAAGCCTTTTGAAGTTCTTATGGGCCGAAGCTGCAAACATCGTCGTGTACGTTCAAAATAGATGCCCTTGTCAAGCATTGGACTCCAAAACTCCCGAAGAAGTTTTCTCCGATAAGAAACCTGATGTTTCTCACTTTAGAATTTTTGGTAGTCCCATATATTTTCATGTGCCGAAAGAAAAGAAAAGCAAATTGGATGCTTCTGGGAAGAAAGGAACATTTGTGGGCTACAATAAAACTTCTAAGGCATATAGAATCTATGTGCCTGGTCAAAGAGAAGTGGAGATAAGTCATGATGTCACCTTCGATGAGGATGCTACCCTTGGGAAGATTAGTAACCTTCCTCTTCCAAGGAAGGAAAAAGAAGAAGATTAAGGAAAGTAGGGAGAACCGTAGGATGAACGAATGTCCAATGCTGAAGGACCAATGGATCCCATTGATCCACCCCCTCATGAGACCTCCTCCTCAAAAAGGAGACCCTCATGGCTTAGGGAGACTCTCGAAAGATGCCGAGAGACATGTTGCACCTAGGGGGACATTTCGTGAAGCAAGAAGCCGAATATGTACCAAGGGTTTAACTGCAATGAGCACCATTGTTCAATCTGAGCCTTGCACATTCCAAGAAGTTGTAAAGCACCAAGTTTGAAAGGATGCAATGAACGAAGAGTATGAGTCGATTATGAAGAACGATGTCTGGGATCCAGTCGTCAGTTGATCCTGTTGAAGCCTCGAAAATCGCTGCGACAACATGGAGGAAAACCACCCGGTCCGGACCTTGAAAGCAACTCCTTTTCCATTTGGTATAGTGGCTCCGACTAGGGATAATGGGACTAGTTTTGTAGAGGGATTTGATAATGTTGGTGGTATGATATAAGATGTAACGTGGAATGACTAAGCTAAACGTAATATAATCTAACTACTAAACACATGCATATCTCTTTAATCTAACATTATCTAACTATAATATACCCGGGAATAATAATACGATATGATCTACAATGATGTCTTACAACAATTGGTAATGAAGATCATTCAACTGCCAAAAGAAATTAAATCGTTTAACAATAATCGTTTTGGATAAAAAGTTAGACAAAACGATTTAGAAAGATATATCGCATATAAAAATCGTTCATGTATTCAAAATGGAATCAGAGTAACATCATACAAAAGTGCAATAATGCGAAACTATAATTGACTTTGATATACAAAACAATTGAAAAAAGAATTATTGCTTGATACATCAGTAAAACATAATCATATGTAATATCCCTTATCAGGGGTATCCCTCAAACACAAGCAAACTCCAACTAGAGATGGACTCGTAAAATGCTGAAACTCTGGAATCAACCTCTGCTCAATAAACCCATAAAAGCCCAGAAAGCTTTTCTAAAATAGCTGACCCCTCAAAATCTCCCCCTTGAGGATCTACGTTATCCCTCAAGGCTCTGCGTTGCCCCTGAAGAGAATCCTCCAAAACTCTACCCGAGACTCTGCCAAAATCCCCCAATATGCAAGGGCTGATCTCTTGCTCAATCTCCAAGCTCAAATCCTCCACATAAACCCAATTTGGAGCTCCTACCAAAAGAGACTGCGTCCTCCCCTCTCAAGACTGCGTAGTCATCAAAATGCTTAGTTCCTGCTCAAGTCTAAAGATCGCTCCTCCTGCAAAATTACTGATGAAACTACCTTGCCCGAGCAAGCACTCGAAGTCCCCCAGGGCTAAGGGTGAGATCTCCAAACGGAGACACTCGATGCACTAAACAGTGTTGCAGACAGGCTAACTAACCAACGTGCTCTAAGTCGAAGTGACTAGCTCAAGTGCAACATAATCCAATGCCTAAATGATGAGGCTACTCTCTCCTTTATAGTGTTGGCCTCTCTCAAAACCCTAAGGCCCACCTCCTCCAACGTAGCCTCTCTCTTGCCACGTGCTCCTTCTCCATTTGCGCAGTCCCTTCAAGTGTCTACGTGGGCCCCCTTCTCTACGTGGTCCTTTGGCCCCCTTGGCTCCCCTTTTAAGTTACAACGTTGTGCTACTAGGGAGTGACTTTATTCAAAAAGTGAGTTATGTCCCCCTTTCCTCACCTTTTTATTTATAAATCACTATAGAAGGCAAAATTGAGCAAAATCGAATATTCCAATTAGCCATGGATAATTAGGAATATTATAGTCTCCCCCAGCAAAATGTTGCTTGTCCTCAAGCAACTGAAGTGATGGATGCTGCAGAATTTTCTTACTCTCCCAAGTGGCATCCTCATCTGGTAAATTCTTCCACCTCACCAAGAATTCCCGGACCGTCCTGCTCCGTAGCTGCCTTTCCCTGGTATCAATAATAGCCTCTGGCTGCAACACCAAATGCCCCTCATCATCCGTGGGTGGTAGCTCATCTGTCACTGTCACCTGCTGCCCCAATGCCTTCTTTAGGCATGATACATGAAAAACGTTATGAATCTTGTTCCCTTGGGACAGCTCCAATTCATACGCAACCTGTCCAATCCTACGTATCACCCTGTATGGCCCATAAAAGCGGGGCTTAAGCTTCTCAGCTCCCTTCTACTTCAGTGATGACTATCGGTATGGCTGTAATTGTAGGTAGACCAAGTCCCCTACCTCAAAATGTCTCTCCACCCGACCCCTGTCAGCATATAGCTTCTGCTGGTTTTGCGTTGTAGCCATCTTATCCTTGAGAGCTTGGAGGATATCCTAACTCTCTTGGTTCCAAATCTTGGCTCTCGGAGCCTTGCTAGCACCAAACACACGTCAGCAAAAGATAAAGGATGATATCCATACAAAGCATAGAATGGTGACATACCAATGGACATGTGATGTGTAGTGTTGTGCAGTACTCCCCCAGATGCAGCCACTTCAGCCATGCTCACTGCTGCCCACTGACATAGTTACGCAAGTAGCCCTCCAACCACTTGTTAACTATCTCTGTATGCACGTCTGTCTGTGAGTGATAACTGGTACTCGGTGTCATCTCCGTCCCCACCAATCAGAAAAGCTCCTGCTAAAACCCACCCATGAAATGGCTGTCCTTATCACTAATGATGGTCTTAGGAAGAACATGTAGCTTGAAGACCTCTCTGAAGAACAGCTCGGCCACCTGCGCTGCTGTGTAGTGTGCGGATATGGCGAAAAAGTGTGCGTACTTTGTCAGTCGATCAACGACGACAAAGATACAATCCTTGCCCTGCACCATGGGCAACCTTATGATGAAGTCCATTGAAATACACTCCCATTTCCCCTCCGGAATGGGAAGAGGTTGCAATAATCCTGCGGGATGGCTCATCTCCCCCTTGTTCCTCTGGCAAATATCACACTCCCGGATATGTTGGAGTACGTCCTCCTTGAGGCCCTTCCATGAGAACCTCTCTCTAATGGCCCTGTAGGTTTTGGTAAACCCATAATGGCCGGCCAATGGTGAATCATGTGATGCCTGAAGTATCTTCTTCTTGAGCTGAGATCCCTTAGTCAAGAAGATCCAGTCCCTGTAGTAGATGATCTCATCGACTATCCTGTACCTATCATCCGCCACCTTCCCATCCAAAACCTCACATGCAAATCTGTCCTTGGAGTACTCTACTAAGAGTCGATCCCTCCAGTCTCTGTCCAAGCTCATAAGAGACAACGTGGCTGGTCTACGTGAGAGGGCATCTGCTACCATGTTGTTCTTACCCTTGACATACTCAATGTCAAAGTCATACTTTTGGATCTTACTAATCCACTTATGCTGCCTCTCTTGTAGCTGTTTCTGCTCCAAAAAGAACTTGAGGCTATTGTGATCAGTCCTCACCCTGAACCTGTTACCCACTAAATACTGCTGGAATTTGGCCAATGCATGCATAATGGCCAGCATCTCCTTGTCGTATATAGAATACAACCTCTCATGCGGAAGGAGCTTCCGGCTCTCAATGGCTATAGGGTGACCTCCCTGCATCAACACTGCATCGATCCCCTCTCCCGACGCATCACACTCCAAAACAAATGGTTGTGAAAAATCTAGTAATGCAAGCACTGTGCAGCTACTCATAACCTCCTTGAGCCTGTCAAAGGCTCGCTGCGCTATATCTGACCAACTGAATGCCCCCTTCCTCGTTAGAGCTGTTAGGGGTGCAGCAAGCTGTGAGAAACTCTTGACGAACTTCTAGTAGTAAGTACAAATGCCAATGAATCCCCGAAGTTCTGTCACGTTCCTCGGCTCCGACCAATCTCTGATGGCCCTGATCTTCTCCTTGTGGACTCTCACTCCGTCCACCCCTATGATGCGTCCTAAGTACAACATCTCCGTCAACCCAAACTCACACTTGGAGAGCTTGGCATAGAACTGCTGCTCCTCCAATATGCGTAACACTATCTCAATGTGCTGGCGATGCTCCTCCCAAGTCTTGCTGTAAATGAGAATGTCATCAAAGAACACCAACACAAACTTCCTTAAGTGACTGCAGAAGATGTGATTCATGTAGGACTGGAATGTAGCTGGGGCGTTGGTCAGCCCGAAGGGCATCACCAAAAACTCAAAGTGCCCATAGTGACACCTGAAGGCAGTCTTGGGAATTTCCTGCTTCCTCACGCGAATCTGATGGTGCCCAGATCTCAAATCAATCTTTGAGAAGAACTGTGCTCCTCTCAACTCATCCATCAACTCATCAATCCTGGGTATGGGGTACCTGTTCTTCAGGGTCTTCTTGTTCAGGGCCCTGTAGTCAATGCACATCCTCAATGTGCTATCCTTCTTCTTCACCAACAGCACGGAAGAAGCAAAAGGGCTCGTGCTCGGCCGAATGTGCCCAAAAGCCAACAACTCTTGAATGGCCTGCTCAATCTCATTCCGATAGGCCTTGGGATGCCTATAGGGGGTAGTAATCATTTCCTGTATGCCCTGCTCAAGCTCGATGGTGTGCTCAAACCCTCGGTCGGGTGGCTGTCTTGGTGGAATCTCCCAAACACTGTGGCATACTGGTCAAGGATGGATTGTATCTCTGGGTGCACCGTCTACCCTGTAGTCCTTGCCTCTGATGCATGCAGCTCCACTGCCCACTCTACGTCTCCCTTCCAGAAGACTGCCTCCATCCGATGAGCTGAAACAGTCTGAGGCAGATATGTGTGCTGTCCCCGTATCTTCTCATGCCTCCCTGTCTTCTCATCATCCCACTCCATCTCTAGGGCCTTCCAATCTGTCGTGACCTTCCTTAGAGTAATAAGCCACTGAACACCCAGTATCATGTTGGTGTTCGAAATATTGACCATGAAAAAGTGGTCAGTTAGTGTGTAGGTGTCCATCGTCACTGATAATTCTGGTACATAATGAGCACACACCATGGTTTGATCTCTTGGGACCAAAACTGAAAAGCCATCGAAGCTCTCTGTCTATATACCTCTCCGCTCAACCATCTGTGCATTGATGAAGTTGTGGGTTGCCCCACTATCAACCAAAATTAATTCTCGCTGGCCACGTACTGTCCCCTGTACGCGCAGCGTCAAATACTTAGGAACTCCTCGCAATGCTGCAAGGGCCCCTCCGGTACGTGCAAAAGCTGCACCACCTGCTGCTGGTGGTGGAGGTGGCAAAGGATCCTGCGCGGCATGACTATCTCCTGCCTCCACATCATCCTCCTCATCCTCTTCCCCACTACTCTTGGAGAAAACCTCAATAAAATGTGCTTTGCCAGCAGCACATCTATGTCCTGGTGCCCATGGCTCCAAGTAAAGCACAACCACTTCTTGTTCAGCTCCCTCCTGGCATCATCGTCAATCCGTGCTTGTCTTGGATTCCCCTTTGGAGGCGGAATCCTCACATCATTCCCCTTGCTGGAAAGCCTGTCTCTGGGGGTGAGATGTCCGGGTCCTGGGTAAGGCATCTTGTAAGTCTCGGGTCCTGCTAATAGCATTTTGGAGTGTGGCTGGTTTAGTGGATCTGACTAGACCCCGAAGTGGCTCTGCTAACCCCTCAACAAACATGTAGATCCTCCGTGCCGCGGATAGATCTGGCACCATCACTGAAACCCTCAAGAAATCTGTAATATAGGTCTCTAGGTTCCCGGTCTGTTTGAGCCTCGTCAGCTCAATAAAGTGCTGTTCCGGATCCCTCCGGTCAAACCTCTCTACCAAACTCCTGGTGAACTCGGCATATGTCGTCACTGTGGAGTGTCCGAGTGTAACCATCCCATGGAACCACCAGTCCTGGGCCTCACCATCCAAATGTAATGTCGCCACCTTGATGGCGTCTGTCTCCGACATTTGGTTAAGCTGGAAATAGATGTCCAGCTTCTCTACCCAAGACTTTGTCGAACTGTTTGATGAGCCATCAAACGTAGGCAAGTGGAATCTACTAGTTGTGCGGTGGGTGTCTCCATCATGGTAATGCCGGTATCCTCTATGATGGTCGCCGGGTCTACTATCCTGCTGGAGCTGAACAAAGTCTCTAAATGAGAGAGCATCCCTGAACTCCTGCCCATAGGCCTGGTACTCTGCAAAATAATCGCCCATATGACTGGGCTTTGCCTCTTGCTGGGCTCCGGCCCCTGTGTCTGCTCCTAGGAAAGTGGGCATGGTAGAGCGTGAAGGGGCATGTGAGGCCATCTGCTGAGTAGTATCACACTGGGTGGCACCCTGCTCTGGCAAATGGTGGGATGTACTCGATCCCTCACCAACCTGGAAAACCCGTGGGTTCTCACGTTGTCTAGCCTCCACCGCCGTGAATCTCTGCCCCATCACCTCGATCTGCCTCCACAGATCCTGCACTGATTTGAGGAGCATGTCCGCAAATCTCTTCCCGTCCTCATCTGCCATCAGATCCTCCTGCTCTGTGTCCACCACAGGCTCCTCCTGTTCTGTGTTCACCACAGGCTCCTCCTGTTCTGTGTCTACCACCCGAAAACAGTCTCCCTCTCCATAGGTATTCTCCAACCTACGCTCAATATCTCTGTATTTCCTACCTCTGTAACAGATATAGGGCTTCTCCCTCGGTGTCATAGACTGCTATCTCCACAGGCTGAGCCAGATCTATGCTCTGATACCACTGTAATATCCCTTATCAGGGGTATCCTCAAACACAAGAAAACTCCAACTAGAGATGGACTGGGAGGGCGTTTACCAGATATGTCACCTCTGAAAAGAGGACGAGATTAGTAGGCTACCTGGCCCTTTCCAGACTCTGTCTAAGAGTATAGGAGAAAACACACAAGTGTAATAGTAGCCGGGGAGCTCAAAGAGATAAAAAAATAAAAGTAGTGCAACATACAATAATGTATACATGGAATATAAGCAGATACTCGCGAACCGCAGAGAGAAATGCTAAGCCATTTTATTATACTGAGTAATGGAAAGAGTTACGAGTACAAGAGGTGATCAGAAAGATAGCACCTCAACTTGCACAAGGCAAGTGAAGAAATACACTCAGAATGGTAAGGAAATGGCCTCTCTCTAAATTGCGTCCAAGCTGCCAGAGAACTACTGTGCTGCTGCTACTGCTGGAATCAAGTGAGGATTTGGGGTTGTTCCCCCCCTCAGATAATGCTGAAACTTTGGAATCAACCTCTGCTCAATAAACCCAGAAAAGCCCAGAAAGCTTTTCTAAAATAGCTGACCCCCGGAAATCACCCCCTTGAGGATCTACGCTATCCCTCAAGGCTCTGCGCTGACCTTGAAGAGAATCCTCCAAAACTCTACCCGAGACTCTGCCAAAATCCTCCAATATGCAAGGGCTGATCCCTTGCTTAATCTCAAAGCTCAAATCTTCCACATAAACCCAATCCAGAGCTCCTACCAAAAGAGACTACGTCCTCCCCTCTCAAGACTGCGCAGTCATCAAAATGCTCAGTTCCTCCTCAACTCCAGAGATCGCTCCTCCTACAAAATACTGATGAAACTACCTTGCCCGAGCAGGCACTCGAAGTCCCTCGGGGCTAAGGGTGAGATCTCCAAACGGAGACACTCGATGCACTAAACAGTGCTGCAGACAGGCTAAACAACCAGCGTGCTCTAAGTCGAAGTGACTAGCTCAAATGCAACATAATCCAATGCCCAAATGAGGAGGCTCCTCTCCTCTTTATAGCGTTGGCCTCTCTCAAAACCCTAAGGCCCACCTCCTCCAACGTAGCCTCTCTCTTGCCACGTGCTTCTTGTCCATTTGCACAGTCCCTCCAAGTGTCTACGTGGGCCCCCTTCTCTATGTGGTCCTTTGGCCCCCTTGGTTTCCCTTTTAAGTTATAACGTTGTGCTACTAGGGAGTGACTTTATTCAAAAAGTGAGTTATGTGCCCCTTTCCTCACCTTTTTATCTATAACTAACTATAGAAGGCAAAATTGAGCAAAATCGAATATTCCAATTAGCCATGGCTAATTATGAATATTACATCATATGATAAAAGTACCATATATGACAAGTCTTGCTCATGTGCTTTAGCAATATTGACCCAATCTCATTCAATCCAACACATTCTATGAGTACATAAGTGCATTTCAGTAGAGCATGCTAGATATGTAAAAAAATAGATCATGTTCCATACATTTCATCATAACCTCCTCAAAAGTACAAAAGTGTAACGTCTTGAAAAGTGTTTTCGATAAAAAATTTGAACCTCTCTCTAAATGCATGAGAGGGGTTTAAATACTTAACTATATGTCTTAAAAATAGATTATTAAAAAAATAGCTGAGGAGGTTTCAAACAACCCTCCTCAAAATATGAAAAAATAAAATTAAAGAAAAATAAATTAATGACTAACTCCTTTGAACTTGATCTCTAAGGTTGCAAATATCAGTTATTGGCTTGAGCTGAGGCAGTTGGCCGATTACAGATTTTAACAACCCAACAAATATGGCATCTGTCAGTGCTGGCTCTGTCTTTTGTGTAGAGGTTGTTAAACATCTTAGAGTCATCCACTCGCTATGTGGTTTACTAGAAACTGCGAGTATGCTTCCCAATTTAGCTCATTTAACTATTTGATTGCTTCCTCCTTTTCTTGCGCTGTCTGTTTCCACTGTTGCTCTAGCTATTTAACATTCAGAAGAAACCCTGGTACACACTCCTTAACAAGATTGGCGCCATGAAGATTTTCGTTAATGGCCTCTATTATGCTGTTTGTTGCTATCGCTGTTGCCCTTTCTTCCTGTTTCAACCGAGAATCCCAATCTGTGAACAAAATATCTTTATGCGACTCTTCCAGCTTTGTTAGGTCAGCCTTTCTCCCATCCTCTGATTCTTTCCAGGTGATAAATTCAGAAACGCTTTTGTCGATTTCGTCATGCTCAAACCTCATATCGATAACTTACTTTGTTAATTTATTACTTGTCTCGCAATAAGGATTTATTTGCGAGATTTTCTGGCAAAATACTTCCTTTTGCTGCATTAGTAAGGAATTGAGGCTGAGTGCTTCTTTGATGAATTCGTTGATTTGCAGATTGTCTTTAAGTTTATCTATCATGGCTTGTATCTATGAATCCTTTTTTGCTAAGCTGGCTTGGTGTTGTATTCTCATCTGTTCGAATTCTCTTTGGAGCTGGGCTACTTGTAATTCTGCTTGCTGATTGGATTTTTCTTGGGCTAATTGTTGTTCTAGCAGTAGAATTTTTTGTTCCTTTTCCTTCAACAGCATTTGGACCTCTGTTGTCTTTTCGATGGTCGCTGTGGCATAGGCTCTTGCGAATTGCGACAACTTTGTGAGATTCTCACATGGGTCGATAGGCGAGTCCTTCCATACAATATCCATTGGTTCATTTTCTGGAGTTGTAACAGCCATGGTGTCCAGTTTCCTTTTCTTCCTTTGTCTTTTGACTACAGCCTTGTTGGTAACACTGTAGAATACATCTAACAGAGGTATTTCCTCAATTCTTAAGATAATTTCTGAAGTAGGAATAACATAAATGATCTCAATGTCTTGAGTGCCTGTAGCTCCTTCCCCTGTTGTTTCTGGATTTTCCTTATGCTGGGTTTGCTTGGGAGTCTGCATTTCAGATGTTTGCTTAGGGTTTGTTTCTGTGTGGAGCTTTTTATTGAACTGCTCCCATTCTTGTTCTAGGTCAATGATTGGAGCTTTACCTGACTGAGTTGAAGTAGAAGCAACCTCTACTTGTTTCTTTGCTTTGGCCTGCTCGGCCGTCTCCTCTGTACTTTGAGCTGTGTCTTTTTTAGACTCTTTATTTGTGTTTCCTCCCCCATTTTGAGATTGCTGTCCTAAGTGCTCTGACTCACGAATCGACCTCTCTTGGGTTTCTTCTTTAGAGTTTTCTTTGGAGCTTCCCTCCAAGCTTACGCTGGGAGTTGGCTCCCTTATTGGTTCAATCTGCAGTAGGTCCAATGGGACCTTTAATAATCTCTTTTTCTTGTACACATGGAAAGCCTTAACATCTTCTGGGGTCAAAAGTAGTGATGCCATATGAAAAACTTGTGAAAATGTTTCTGCCTATAGGAAGAGGTCATCAAAGGCGTCCTCTTCGTGGGTGAACTGTTTTACTTTTACCATAGTAGTAAATTCCTTAACAGTGCCATTTGGGTCGTATTGCCTTCCCAGAACTGTAGCTAATTTCAGAGACATAATAATCTTTGCTTCTTTTAATGCATGTCCATAATCGTGTAGTGCAAAAGCACCACATTGTAATGGGAATGTAGGCCAAATGACTTTCTTCTGCTCTTTCAGTGCTCTACTTAATTCGCCTTCCCTTGTTGTTTGGTAGGCTATTTCTCTGGCCATTAGTTTGTTGGGGACATAATATGGGAGGACATGCGGTGAAGCAATGCTCCCAAAAACTTTGATGTAGGTGAATGTTTCTTCCCTAAACCATCTGGCTACTGGCAAGATATCTACTTCGGCCTCTTTAGAAAACCTAGGGGCGGTTCTATCATACATTTCTTTATGAATGGGTAGCATAACCCCTTGATAGATTTTATAAAAATGGGGGTGGAATTGAGTTTCCAATTTTTTTTTATGGTATATATGGATGGGAAGCGGGTTCTGTACAGTCCACTTCCATCCCATATTGGGACATTGAGAGCAAAAACATATTGCATCCATAACAAAGCACTCATGAAGAAAGGGGGAAAAATCCTTAAAGAAGAACTTATTTTCCTTCTATATTCTATAATGGCCTTTGCCAAATTGTGTGATAAAATTTGAGTCCAGTTCATAATTGTTGCATTCACTCTTGCATCTATTAATGGGAGCCATTCCATGGAAAACTTGGCGTTATCGGGTCTACCAAATAACCTACATATCATTTCTGCTGCGAAACTATGAGGGAGAGAAATGGATGCGGTTGAGTACATACTAGGTTTATCCCGTTTGAGCTTGCCTTTGCTTGATTTCCAGGTCTGCGTGACGTTTGATGGGTCCTCATTTTCTTTAGCGAATTGCTCAAGGAACTGTTTGTTGTAGAGCTTTTGCAGCTCTGGTAACTGGTACATTAGTCATACGCTGTCTGTCGAGAAATACCCCATGACCTCTTGCCTGTGATTCTTGAAGGTTCTATCTGTGATGTCTACCTCGTCAATTACCCATTTGACCATATTTGTGTATGGTATTATTTTTGGTCTCGCAGCTATTCGGTGCAGGAATGAACATTCTATTTTGAAATAGGAGGCGTCAGATGACTCCTGAGCATCTGTTGTGGCCTTTGTTACCAGTGGCCTAGGCTTCTCTTCTTTTAACAAGTTGTACATGGCTTCCCATGTCAAAGTTACTCCGTCCTTGCTACATGTGGTATCAGAGAAAAGCGGCACCATTTCTAATTTCTCAGATGTAGTTTCCTTTCCCTTCTTCACCATTGTTTTTAACAATGTTCTTTGCAGAGTTTTCCTGAAATGGAGCAAAACGGAAGTTATCGGATAAACAGAAGCGAGAATGACAGTGAGAATAAATGATACAGTTAACCTCAAAAAGGTGACAAGATAGGAGTTTTTATTCAAAATGCAGATGAAAAGATATCGTATCACGTCGAGCCACTCTTTAACATAAATGCCATTAAACTTATTAAATAGCCACTAAGGCTTCTTATCATTGCCTTTATTACTCATTAAACTACTGCATCGCAAACGGGAAGGAAAAACTTTAAGGTGGCGAGTTTGAACTGTGAGAACGCCGATTTTGCAATTGCAATAAGATTATCGCAATATCGCAATTTTGGTTGTGCCCTTTGTTAGAGTTTTTTAATATTCTGCGGGATGCGAGATGCGAGATAAGTGGCATATTCTTTATTGTTTAGAGCGTAGTTTTCCCAAATGAGTAATTATTTCATAAAGTGATTTTCACTACGTGCCGGACTTAACTTACAATTTATAACATTTGCTTCTATTGGGTCTAGGTTTAATCACCCTTCGCAAGCTCACGCAGTTCAGAAGATTGGACTTTTAAGTAAATTGATGTGATGTGATAAGGTTGACTTGTTCTATTGCAATATCGCATCTCACATGTTATGACATGCTTTGCGAGTTGTGTCCTTCGTGAATGCCGATATGCGATTGTGATAAACGCTTCATTTTATAGGAAATGCCTTAAGTCTTAGTTTTGAATGAAAAGTCTAATGATGTCTAATTTAAATCCGCAATTCACGGATTTTGTTTGTTAATTAACCTTTCAATGCACTTGGTCCATTGGTATGCAAAAAGGCGAGAATTGCTAGTCTTAGAGGGTTTTGACTTGATATCTTGATTTATTTCTAAAAGTTTAAAAGAAAGTGCCTAAGTGCTAAAGGGTGCCCATTTAATAATAGAACATTAGCTATTAAATCAATAAATGGGGGGTTGTTGAATAGCACAACAATTGGCGATTCGCTGAAAGAACTAGTTACCTCTGATAGTTTTTTGAAATTTCTAAAACTTCCAAAATAAAGATAGTTCAGAAAATAGGAAATACATTAAATCTAAGATAAGTAACATTTCTCTGAATAAGCAAACAAAATCCACCTAATTATCATCCATTTGATTATTCTTTCAAAATGAAAATTCCTTTGTCTACATCAATGTTTACTTGGTTTTAAAGATAAAGTAGGGGCCTCTCGCAAATTAGCTTTTGGATGTACTCATTTGCCATAGGTAGAGCTTTTGCTGCCAGCAGGTGTCCGTAGCCTCAATAGGGTTACCTTTTAACCAGCAATGATTTAGTATCCCATCCAGATAAGAGTGCAACTTTTAGAGATAAATTCAGACTCATATACTTCCTTTTTCTTCTTTTTTTTTTTTTTATTTTTATTTTTTATTTTTTACTTAAAGGTCATTGTCTTGGTTTGGTGGCCAAGATTGACAATGCTATTCACTGGTTGTAACTTAACTGAACAAGCTGGCTCGGGATGAGACCTCTTGTCTCTTGATCATAATATTCTCAAGCCATTACCTTATTTTGATATGCAGTATTGGTAATGTTAGTTTATTACTTCCCTTTGATCATGGTAAGCCAACTTTTGATAGAACCTCTTATCCTTTAAGTTTAAGTATATTTGAGAATTACACTCTAAAAAGAGGAAAGTTTACTAGATGGGGAGAATCATTGACTCCTTGAGAGTTTCTGGATGACAATTATAGAGTTAAAGATGCTTTTCTGCAGACACTCTTTGCTTTGTTATAGATACTTTTCTTGACTGATGGTAGAACAAAGGTTTCTTTATAAAGTTGAGGTTTTGTAAAGGACAAGTAATTTTGGTGGAAAACAAGCAGGTTTCAGAGTAATAGATCGTAGCTTATGTTTCAAATGTGAAAATTATCTTCTCAACAATCTCTACTTATACAAGGGAAAAGTCAAAATATAAAAGAGGTTATTATTGTAAAGGCCAAAAGTAATTGCTATTTAACTTTTATTTTCCTAGAAAAAGTAAAGGCAATAGTGTACAAGGGATAGAAGAGGTTATCTTCTATGAAAATGAAAAATGTTTCTTCAAAATCTGCCCATTAACAGTTAGAGAGTCTCTCTTGCATGATAAATCTTGCAGTAAGAAGGCGGATGGGCTGATTTGCTCCGCAATCTGAAAGGGGCCAAGCCACATTCTTTGGAATTTGGTATGCTTACCTTTTTCCTCGTGTGCTTTAACCCACTTTAGTACAAGGTCTCTGAGCTGAAAGGATTTAGGACTTACAGAATTTGCATCAAATGAAGATTTAACTAATTGTTGATGATGTGTATGTGTGATTTTGGCTTTGTCTCTTTATTCTTTGAGCTTGAGGATTTTCGATTGCCTTAATTTCATAGAAGAGGGAGTTTCTTCAATAAATTGAACCAGGGCTAGAGAGGGAATAGCTACATTTGTAGGGAGAACGACCTCTTTCCGATAGACCAAATTAAAAGTAGTGCCTATTGAGGCCTTCTATGTTATTCGATCTGCCCATAGAGAAAATGTTAAAGATTTGTGCCAGTTTTTCGGACCTTGATTGACGGTTCGTTTGATGATTCTTATGAGATTTTTGTTTGTAGATTTGACTAAGCATTTCCCTGAGGATAATAGTTAGCAGAATATTTAAGTTTAAAACCTCTTTTAAGAGAAAGTTTTGTCATAGCATTGCCTGTGAAATAAGATGCATTGCCAAACATGAGGGCAATTGGTAGGCCAAATCTGGTAATAATAAATTGGTCAATAAATTCAATTATGTTTTTAGAATTGGCTACCTTAAGTGGAATCGCTTCCACCCATTTTGTGAAGTAATCGGTTGTTGTAAGGATATATCTATGTTGCTTTGAAAAGTGAGGAACGATTTCATCTATTATGTCCAGTCTCCGTTGTTCAAATGTTTGTTCAATGTTGACCGACTGCAATGGTAATACGGGCTTCCTCTGTCTTCCAGCAGCTATTTGACAAATTTTACATTTCTTTACATATTCGTGTGCATCTTTGAATAAGGCTGGCCAATAATAGCCAGCATGCAGGATTTTATGTGCTATTGTGTCTCCTCCAAAATGTCCACCAACTAGTCCATCATGGAGTTCTTGCAAGACCTTTTCTGCCTCAAACTTTTCAAGGCATCTAAGAAAAACAGAATCATAAATTTTGCTAAACAACACATCATTGATGATTTCATAATGTTTAGCTTTTATTCTCAAAGCTCTTTTTCTTTTGTAACTTAGTTGTGTAGGGGCATATCCATTTTCTAAGTAAAAGATGATATCAACATATTTAGATTCAGTATCGTTGAGGCTTACCTCATAATTTTGTATATCACCACCTGAAACTTGTAGTGGTGGTAAGTTGGATGCTCCTGCTAACATTCTGCAAAAACCTTGATCTTTAACAATTTTAGCTGGTCTGATCTCAATGTCATATTCTTGCAGTGTTGTTACCCAATTTTCTCTTTTCTCGCCTACTTCTCTTTGCATTAGTAAATTTTTCATTACTGAGAATGGGACTACTACCTTAGTGTGAGTCTTGAGAAGAAAGGGTTTGAAATGCTTTATTGATTGGAAAACAACGAAAGTTTGTTTTTCAACGTCCGAATAGTTTAATTCATCCCCCTGCAAATTGGAGCTAAAAAAAGAAATTGGTGCTTCGATTTTGTCATCATTGACCTGTGTCAATATAGCTGCATATGATGTCTCGGAAGCAAAGGTATATAACTTGAAATGATTAGAAAAATTCGGAGTTGCTAAAGAGGGAGCATTTATGATTTCTTGTTTAATTAGATTAAAAGCTTCATGCTCAGTATGTCCCCCATTTAAAAACACAATTTTCCTTAATCATAGATTGGAGAGGTAAAACAATTCGTGAAAAGTCACAGACAAATTTTTTAACAAAATTTATCTGACCTAGGAAAGATTGCATGGATTTTTTATTATAAGGTAAAGAGATTTCATAAATTTCTCTTATCCTATTGGGATCAATAAGAATTCCTTCTTTGGATACGATAAATCCAAGGAGCTTTCCTTCACTCAAAGAAAAGAAAGATTTCTTGGGATTGAGAGAAATTCCATACCTCTGACAATGCTCAAAGATTTGTTTTAAATCTTTTAAATGATTACTGCGCTTTTTTTAATACACAGTTATGTCATCTAAATAAATTACCACTGATTTATTCACCAAACCTTTGAAAGCTATGTCCATGGCTCTCTGAAATGTTGCACCAACATTGATTAACCCAAATGGCATCTTTTGATAGGCATAGGTGCCCCATTTGGTTCGAAACATGGTCTTTAGCCAGTCATCTGGATGTACGAGAATCTGATTATAACCTGAAAATCCATCTAGAAAAGACATTAGTTCTGAGCTTGCAACTGATTGCAGTATTTGTTCCATAGGAGGTAATGGAAAGTTGTCCTTTTGACAAGCTTTGTTGAGATTGCGAAAGTCTATACATATTCGAATATCACCATTCTTTTTCCTGACTAGAACAAGGTTAGAAACCCACCTTGAATGCCTAACAAGAAAAATTATTTTGGCTTTGAGAAGCTTATTCAATTCAAATTTGATCTGATTTTCTAAATTCGGATGAATCTTTCTCAACTTCTGTTGTACAAGCTTTTCATCGGATATCATGGGAATGGTATGTTGAATGATGGAAGTATCATATGTCTTAAGATCTTCATAGTTCCAAGCAAAGACATTTTTGTATTTCTTTAACAAATGAACAAAGGCTAATCTTTCATCTGGTGTAAGACCAAGTCCTAGATTGATATTTTGAGGTTTAAGGTCAGTTCCAAGATTAACTAATTCAAACCTCAAAGTTGAACTTTGAAGTTTTGAGTTAGTGGGTTTCTTGAACCTGTCCTTAAGATCATATAAGTCTTCCAGCTTAACCACATATTTAGGTATGGAATTTGCAGTTATTTCTTGCTTAAGTTGGCTGTCATGTTGATCTTCATCTATTATTTGGTCATCATAAGAGCCTTCAAATGTTAGAAAATTTATGATATCCGGATCATTATTAAAGACTCGCCAATTGGTGATATTGTCAGGAATAGAAGGCCTAAAAATTAATTCAATAGAAAAGCGATCGGGGCTATAATCTCCTGGTGGAATGAGCTTGGATGCAACATTAGCCAAAAGATCGGCACTTGCATTTTGGAGTCTTGGGATAGGGGAAATGTTAAACGTTGTAAAATGAGAGGTGAGGTCCTGGACTAATGATTGATAATGTTTCAAATGTCCAGAGAGATAGTGTATAGTATTCCTTACCTGTTTAATTACAATTTCCGAATCTCCAAACACTTGAAGATATTTAATATCAAGGCTAATGGCTTTATACAACCCTTGAACTAATGCTTCATATTTAGTAGTGTTATTTGTTCATTCGAATTCGAGTCTGCATGCTAACATAGTTCTTTCGCGTTCTGGGCTAACTAATATGCATCTTGCCCCAACTCCATCGTTAGATTTAGATCCATCAAAATATAATTTCCAAAATAAAGACTCAACTACAGGTTTATCTACAAAATTTATGCACTTAGAAGAATCTGTTTGAGAATAATTTTCGACTTGTGATATAACAAAATTTTCCAAGAAGGGTGATGTATTTGCATTAAAATTGCCTAGAAATGATTCAACTGAATAATTTCCAATGATATTGCTGCTGTATGTGACGGGCTCATTTTCTCCCTCCAACTCTATGACGATATACTTTTGATGTTTCTCTCAATCAACCCTTATTTGATTCGGCTTACCGTTATAGGGAAGCCACATGTGGGACCAGTCAATTGCAAAATAGCCATGAAGCTTTTCTGACCAGTCTCTGCTAAGGATTAAGCCATAGAATTCTAGGATATCAGCCACAAGAATGTCAATGACTTGACATACTTTTAGGTTTGATGAGAGTCGAATAGTGACTTGATTGAGTTCCCCTATAACTTCGACTTGAGATCGATTTAACTGCATGATGCGAACAACAGATTTTTGGGGCTCCACATTCAATTTCGCACAAATTGTTCTTGGTAGAATGTTGGATGAAGCTCCAGAATCAACTAAACAATTGTGTATATTTTTATTGAAAACTTCAAAAGTCAAAAGAAATGGAGGTGTATGGGATTTGGATCTTCCTCCTATTAGAGCGATATCAGTTGAACCGATTTTGTCTAATGAGGTAGTAAGAGGCCTTCCCATTTCTTGAGCAACCTGTGAGATTACAGCAGTGGGAAGAGGAGAAGTAGGGACTGCTTTTAGTTCTTTGAGAAATAGCTTTTGTTGATGTTTTAACTTGCTAAGCTCATGGAATGTAATATTCGCCCTAGTCTTTTTCATATCTTCAACAATGTTGTATTCCATTTCATCAGAGACTAGCAGGGTTTTAGCTGAAGGTGAAGAATTTGATTGAGGAGGAGTGGTTTGAGTGGATTTGGGGGAAGATTTCTTACTTGTTGCTTTATCTTTGGGAGTTGGAGTTGATGCTTTTTGTTTTGGATTTGTTTGTCGAAAATCTACAGTGCTTCGACTCCTGGTTGTGACAACATCTTGATATCAGGTATCACTTTATTTGGGATATGGTACAATGGGGAGAAATAAGGCTCCAACACATTGGGACTGATGATCAGGTTGTCGATATTCTTATGAAGCCCCTAGGGAAGGTCAAATTCTTAATCTTCTGTGAACGACTTGGAGTCGTGGAGAGACCTTCTTATGAGGGTCTCGTATGAAATGGATGTTGAACTCTGGGAGCTCCGGGGAGCTTGGGGTACTTCTTGGAGCGATGAGCAACCATAGGGTGAGTGGTTCACCTTCCCTGGTGATACCCCATGGTGACATATGCATAGGTTGGGTGGTTCACCTTCTCCTATGGCATATGAGAAGGATGAGTGGTTCACCTTCTCCTGCCGGCACATCCTACTCATGCAATTTGGGACTCATGGGAAGTACCTCTCATCTGGCCAATGAGTAGGGAAATGAGGATAGGGACTGTAGTACTATCGATGGATGCATCATGTACTACCGTACTCCCAATGCTAGGATGCTGATATTGATCTGGGATCAATGGAAACTGACTTCGAGTCAGTTATGAGTGGTATGATTCACTCTCTATTATTGGAGACTGACTTCAGGTCAGTGGAGAATGTTATGATACATTCTCGATCATTTCTTCTTTCTTCATGGTTCAGCAGAGTAGAGATAGTGATGCTACAGATTGTCAGACAATTTGGCAGGTGAAGTTCTCCCTAGTTGAGAGGGAGTGTTAATGTTGGCAACTACGGCCAAACTTCACCTTGGACAACTCATATTTTTATTGGATTCCTCTCTCTGAGAGGTGTAGGATTGATCTAAAGATCATCCCATTCTGACATGTACAAATGCAATTATGAATTTATTTTGATTATGGACAAATTGTCAAGGTCGGCCAACAATTTAATGTAGACTCAGAAGCCCAAGAGTCGCGTCTATTCATCCTCAACATTTGCATATAAATACAAGGTGCCTCCTCCTCATTTGGACACTCCATTCACTCGCACATCTTTCTCTTCTTGATTGGGTATGGATTTTTGAGGCTTCTCTCTCTCCACACGTGCAAAGAAGGGACTGTTCTTTTGTTGTTCCTACGTTGACCAAAGTTGACTGAAAATTGCAAAAGGTTTTTTTTACCAACGTTGACCATCTTTGACTGCGGTTTTGTTTGGGGTATTTTTATTTGGGAAGGCTGCAGTTCTAGGCACTAAATCTAAGGATGTTTGACCTCTGTTTGACTAGCATTGACTGTGCTAGGGTTTGCTGCAGCGTTGACTTTTGTTAGCCAGATTTGACTAGACTTTTTCGCATTGTTTTTGGGCTAATTTGACTTGCTGTTGGAGGCTGAGTTGACTGAGTTTGACTGAGTTGTTTTAGAGGTCAAAATTTTCCCTTTTAACTAGCGTTGACTTTCTAGTTAGGGCTTTTTGGTTTTTCTGTTTGACTGATCAGATTTTCATTGTAATTGGGCAAGTGAATATTGTATATTGTAGTCTCTTTGCTAAAATTTTGAAGAATTATAAGAAGAATTGATCAAGGGTTTCCCACATTGGGGTTTGTTCTTTGCTAGTGCCATATCTTGTGTCCTCTTGTCTTGGATTGTCTTCTACTGTTATTGTTTATGCTCTATCTGCATTTTACTATCATGATGATGTGATTGTTAAACTTGATTTTGATATTGGGCTAATAATGAAATTGAAGTAAAATTGCTCTAAGCATAGAACATACCATTGTTATCCTAAAATTAACATTTACCATCCACCATCCCTTAGGCTCTCGTGACACCTCAAACTGTCTCGCCCGAAGTGCATCATGCAGTTCCCTCGCAATCGACTCCCCCTGTGTGAGCCCAGGAGTGGAACCTATGCTACCTTGGCAATAAACCAAGCCGTCCCTAAGCCTACATCCGTCAACCTGTGCCTCCACCAAACGTCTCAACTGGAGAGTCATGGGTGGGGAGGTCCCCAAGGGTAGGATCAAGAATCCACTGGGGTATTGAAGAATAACCCTATGGGTGCCCCCCTCTCTATCTTGAATCTGCTGATAAACTAGGCAAAGAACTCTCTTTGTACACCACAAGATATCCTTGTCTACAGCGATACCACCCTGTATCATCCCATGCCCTATCTATGTCAAGGCACCAGTCACTCCCCGTGTGTACTCATTGTGATGTAAGACACTCCTACTCCACAACGCAATCCAACACATTACGGTACACCACCATGCACCTCCATGTCCATTGGTTGTCCATTGCTCAATTCTAGATGCTCCCACACATCCGTGGATGTGATGCCCTAGAGTTGTGTCTCTACGTGTCGGGCCACACCTGTTCGTTATCATCACCTCCACCATCGCATCAGTATACTCGTCGATGAATTCATCTTCTCTCCAAATATCCCTTAAGGGATCCGAGAAGTGAATCTCCCTATGTGTTAGTAGTGATGCCACCACTGCTCTGCTCCTCTATGTCCTATGTGCCCACACAAAAGTGAAGCGTCCCCAGCTCCATAAAAGACACCGTCTAGTGGCTTGCCAATGCGACTTCCTCCGGTAAACTCCTGCCAGAGAATGTTCATCACCCAGTGATCCTGTGTATAGATGTCATACCAAGACAACCAAAGGAGTCTGTCCATAAACTGGTTGGCCACTGGTGGTGACCGAGGCTGTTATGGCTTTGATATCAATTGTTATAGATCTGATATGAAAATATATGAGAATAGTGATTGCCACCACATAGGTGCGTCATTTCTCAAATAAGACCCTATTTTGTCCTTCCAACACCCTGGACGGTCCAACTTATGATATGCTATAAAATTTTCAATAGAAGTCCAATCATATAGTCCTTTAAAAAACTCACTGTTATAAGCCATGAAGAGGGTTTGTAAACCAAATCGCTTTCTTGGCGAAAATTTGAAATGGCAACAATTCCGTCAATATTGCTCAGAATCCCTATTATGATTTGTTTTCGGAAATGGAGCAACCATTCTGCATCTTCCCATGTGGTAGAAATCCCGATCTAGGCACTGGAATTTCAGATCTGTGCTGCAACCGTCCCGTTGTCACAAAAAAAATTATGAAAAAAGAGCTGATTTTAAATCAATGATATCTCCCTCATTCGGACTGCGATTCGACTGATTTTTTTTTTGAACTTGGGTATTCTTTCACAAACAATCCAGATCCGCAATTAGATTCTGTAGATTTTGCACCAGAACGTACAGATTTGCTTCGCAAACTCGCCCCCTGAAAAGATGTCTGCAACCCAACTGATTTTTAAATCAGCAATATCTCCCTCATCCGGACTCCGATTTAGCTGATTTTTTTTTCAAATTGAGTTTTTTTTCGCCAACAACTCAGATCTGCAATTAGATTCTGCAAATTTTGTACCAGAACGTGCAGATCTGATCTGCAAACTCGCCGCCCAAAAAATTTCTGCAAAAAATTAAAAACAAATACTCTGTTTTGCCCAAAAGAGTGCTCTGATACCACTTGTTATAGATTTAATATGAAAATATAAGACAATGCAAATAAACCCAAGAAATAACAAAATCTAAATATAGATAGAAATGCTTCACTTTATTAATCAAGCCCTTAAGGTAGAGCAACACCATACATTTACTCCTTAAGGAAGAAGAACACTCCACAAGCCATATGCTTGTTCATATAATATTCCTTGACATCTCTCAATGGGGAGTCTCTAGCCTCTATATAGGCCTCATACATACAATACCATGGGCCATTATCATGGTTCCCTCAATACCATCTATCTAATACCATGGGCTTATTACATTATTGCTAACTACTTGTGGTCCCTTACATGATACGGGATAACCACCTTACTTATTACTATGGTCCATCCCATTATTATATTATTCCCTTGGGTACCTCCCTCTTTACCCCATATTATCCCCACTAGGTATACTATATTCCACCCCCCTTAACATGTTTCGTCCCCAAAACATACGAAGAACACAAATAATAAAATCTACTCAAAAGAGTCGTCCACTAGTACCATGCATGTGCATCCATCCATCCAAGAGAAAGGTGAACCCTCGATCTAGCTGGTGCCTCGCTCGCTTGAGATGGAAGTTGACCCTGACGGCTCTTCTGTGTTGATGTGTAGTAGGTGGATCGTCGCTCCTCTCTATCTGTCATGCGGGGGTTGTTGTCCTTGTGGCTAATTCGTTGCCATCTTGTTGGTTGTTTTCTTGCGGGGTGATGTGGGTGGTGATATGCTGAAGTGTTAACCAACGGTGTATCTTTCTTTAATTCACCACCTAATGGAGCCTGATTGGTGTCTGGTACATGTTGTGGTGCTTGCTGTTGTTTCTTATCTTCCAATATTACTTCAACCACTGAGTCCTCATCTGATGTATCAGTACCTGTAACCTTTTCTGCTTCAGCCTCCTTGGACACTACCTGTTTTTCTGGTACCTGGTTTGATGTTTGTGTTTGATTGTCGACCATCAAAGGCTCATCATCTGATGTGTAAGTGTCATTAGAGCTTTGTGCTTCTGCCTCCATAGTCTCTACGTGGGTCTTAATAGAAATATCCTGCAATGTTATTTTCTTCTTTTTATACCAGAGTTTCATGAATTTTTTCTGCACATTAATATTGACGATACCCACAGATTCCATTCAAGGATATTCCAAAACAACATCCATGTTATCCATATCTGAAATATAAAAATCACAATGCAACACGTACTTATCCATAGAAAGCTTCAAATCCTTATAAACTTGAACATCCTCATCATCAACCTGTGTGTTTTCAATGTGTTTTGCTGGAACTTGCAATTTTTTTGCCAAATTAACATTGATAAAATTATGCTTGCAACTAGGATTTATAGACACAATGATCTTCTCTTTGTGAATACATCCCTGAACTTGCAATAAAGAGATACCAACATAAAATAACCCTTTACGTTTCTTGGTTTCCTTCTTTCCTCTAAAATCTTTGCTAGGTTGTGTGCTTGTTTGTTTGAGCTTAGTAAGAGGACCCAAAAAATTAGATTTAGGGTCAAAGCAGTCATAAATGGATTTTGCAAACATCTGCCAAGTAATTGTCCTTGGATAGTGTTGTCACACAGATCGTCACGACAACGCTCAGATTAGGGGCTGTCACCCTGATCCCCGATCTCTCCGTTTAAGCCTGTCTCCGCGGCTAAGGGGGGTAGACCCTATAGGAAAATGGATGACCAACTGTGAATCAGTTGGTTTGGGAGACACGAAAAGAAACCAGCACAAAATAGATTTATTAAATTAATAGACCATTGCCTTATGGAGTTAATGTTTAAATGATTACTTACTAAATGTTGTAGAAATGTAAACCATATAGAGCAATCATTTAAATTTAAATAACCCGAGCGAAGATTAACTTTTATCAAATGCGAGAAAATGCTTAACGGCTTAATGATACTCCAGCAATTTAAAATTTCGAAAGATAAAGTTTGATACACAACCATGTAATTTTAAATGCTATCCAGACATCACATTCATGTAGCTAATCTTCAAAAATGATCATTCAAGCATGCTAACTCACATAAAAATAATAAACATTAATTCCACATCAAAATTTTAGTCTCAGCAGAAAAGATAAAATGTGATAAATCCCTGAGCCAAGACTGAATCTGGCAAAATATTTCCAAAATATTTTTATGTTTTCGAATAAAACAAGACTAGGCCAAATAGATGAAACTTTAAATCTAAAACCTAAACTATAGAACAAAAATAAACAAAAAGGGCCTAAAAATTATTTTTTAAGTCTTTTATGATTTTATAATTTTTATATTTTTTATGATTAATAAAAATAAAACTTAAACTAAACTATAAAATTAAAATCTATAATTTTTTATGATTTTTTTAAAAGCTTTATAATTTTTATGATTATAAAAAAACTTGAAATCAAAATTCAAACTAAAACTAAAGTCTTAAATCTAAAAAATCAACAAAAAACTAAAACCCTAACTAAAGACTGAAGAATATTTTTTTTTTTTTTTTTAATGAAACAAACATAAATAGTATCTAATTTAAAACTATCCTAAGATTAAAAATTCTAAACAAAAACTAACATCTAACATGTAAGAAAACAATGCATATTATAATTACAACATATACAAAGCTTTAAAATCGAAATCTGAAGCTTACACTCTAAAGCTATACGACAATTTAAAAATCCTAAATTTACATGACAAAATTAAAATTAAAAGTATCTAAAACTAAACTTCGAATTTGAAACTAGAACCTAACCATAAAAAAAAGGAATAAACCTATTCAAGCCTAAATCAAAACAAAACCAAAAAAAATCGAAAATCATGCAGTGTGTGACCTTAACATCTTACCCACGCATACAGTCCACGGTTTTTGTGTGTGCAGGTGAACGCAGTGAGGAACCACACGAGGGCAGACACGGGCAGAGAAAACTGCTAGGATTTCTTTTGCAGGTGAATTCTTCAGCAACGGATGGATAACAAAACTGGAGCAACGTGAGTGAGAGTGTAGGAATGAAGCACGCATGGCTGGGCAACGGAAGACCACGGTAGGCGCTGCGTTGAGAAGGGAGAGAGAAACGACTGCAGCTGAAACAGCGTGGGACGGCAAGCAATAAGCAAAAAACTGCGTTTTGAGACGCTGAGAATGTGCGCGGCACAAGGAGGACGCAGTTGCAGTGTGAAGGAGTCGATGGTTGAAGGTTTGGAGTTGGAGGCAACAACGTACAGGTGATGAGGACGCACAACGAAGAGGGTTCAACGCAGGTGTGCCAGGAACAACAGAGATGGATCTGCAGAACGTAGTTTTGCATGTTGGGATATGATAGCAGCGCACTGGAAGGAGATACGCAGGAGAGATAGAAGAATGAGGCAACTGAAGTGAGAAATGAAACACACAGCCGCAAAACTCTTAATAAATTTTGAGAATAATTCTGCCGGACAAACCCCAGGCAGAAACAAAAATGGAAAATAGCTGCCAAATAAAACCTTGAAACTTCAAGATTAAAATGTTATATTCTGCTTCAAGATTTATTAATAAACCCAAAAAAATTTCTCCAGATTTGGACAAGATCTGAAACCCTGGATTGCAAAACAATTTGGATAAATCCTCGGAAATCTCCAGAAAACCCTGCAACCTGTAATGGAAAAACACCCAAAAATAATATGTGCACAAATGAAACTAAGACCCTAAATCAGCCAAACAGTTACAACATTACAATTTTTCAACTCTTAAACAGCCAGATTTATCAATAATCAACACGGATATTATCAAAATTCCAGATTTACTATAAAAAACTTCAGAAATCTCTCATGCAATTCAGAAAAAACAAACTCAAATGATAAACCCAGGATCGAAATTGGTTGGGCTCTGCAAGAAAATGCTTGTGGGAGTTGGCTGGTTCAGTCGAGAACTTCCCTAAACACCCACTGATCTTCTCGATAAGGGTTTCCTGCACAACTCACTGCAACCATCAATAAAGAGGGCAAAAACAATACTAGATTCTAGATACAATGGAGATACCTACCACTATTTCAGAAATTCTAATACCATTCAAACCCTAGCAAGTGAACAAGATACCTGTGTTCAACAATACTCTACATCAAGCTGTTACTAATGGCTGAAGATAAAAATATGCAAAAAATAAAATAGCTCACAACACTTCAAGAGAGTAACACCAGCAAGATTTCAACCCCAAAGTCTTTCTTTATTAGCACCAGAAAGTTTACAAGAGAGCTTGTTCAGCACAAGGCTCACAGATCCAATGATCTCAAATGACCCCTAGCACCCTATTTAAAGGAAAAATTCCCAACAGCTAGTTCGAGTGATCCACGTCAAAATGATCTCGATCGTCGATGAGAATCAAGACATCTCTTAATCTCATCCGTCGAATTTTTTAATGCATTAAAAATTGAAATTCTGCATTTATTTACTCAAAAATGTTATTTTATTTTTATTTATTTATTATTATTATTATTATTATTTTTATATTTTATTTTATTTTATTTATATCTTTAATTTTTTTATTGTTTTTTTTTTTATTTTTTTCAATTTTTTAATTTTTAAGTTTTAATTTATTTTTAAATGGATCCTCGAACTTAGCCTTTGGAAAAATCACCTAGGACCTAAGACTTAGGACTTATGAGGGGATTAAAACATTTCCTAACCCTCAAGACGCTTTACATCATGACTTTTACAACTTTACATCTCAAGGGGGAAAACCCATTTGACATAGACCCTCATAAACCACCCAGTTCTGCGACACAACTATAATCTAACAGATTAACACACTAGGATTCCTCTAAGATTCTAATGACAAAACTCATTCCAGCTTTGGGGTTAGGCTGAAGGAAAACTCTGCCGATCATGGATCGGTGAGACAAAAAACCTTCCAGAATGTAGATTATCACTAGAAAATTAAGTCCACCTTAGCAATTTACATACATGACTCATATCTGCTAAGATTATTTACAATTCACACATGCAGACTGGGTTTACAACATAGTATGATCAAGTCGACGATGACTGTCGAATGGCACGGACATGTCAATCAAGCGCTATCCCTTTTGCGAAGAAAAGGGGGTGTACTTGCTATGGGGATTTGACACGTAGTGGTCAACAGATAGTATTTTTGATGACACTGCCACAATTGCCATCTTTCTTGGTCCAAGTAAATGGCTGTCCCACTTAGTTTAGTTTCATCATCTACGATGTGTTCCAGAGTGAAATATTGTTCCATTTGTGCTAACCATATTTCCAGATTAGAACCATCAAATTTGTAGATCTTCATCGAATTCTGATCTAGGCACTGGAATTTCAGATTCAGACTGCTGCTGTCATGCCTTAACAAAAATTTCTGAAAAAGAAAGAGATGATTTTAAATCCGCGATATCTCCCTCATCTGGACTCCGATTCGACTGATTTTTTTTTTTGATTTGGAATTTTTTTGCAAAGAACCTAGCTTTGCAATTATATTCTACAAATGTTGCCCCAAAACGTACAGATATGATTTGCAAACTCGTCACCCCGAAAAATGTCTGCAACGCAGCTGATTTTTAAATTAGCGATATCTCCTTCATCAGACTTCGATTTGGCCAATTTTTTTTTTCAAATTGAGTATTTTTTCATCAACAACCTAGATCTGCAATTATATTCTGCAGATTTTGCACCAGAACATACAGATCTGCTATGTAAACTCGCTGCACAGCTGATTTTTAAATCAGCGATATCTCTCTTATCCGGACTCCGATTCGGCTATTTTTTGTCTCAAATCGGGTATTTTTTTGCCAACAACTTAGATCTGCAATTAGATTCTGTAGATTTTGCACCAAAACGTATAGATCTGATCTGCAAAGTCGCCGCTCCAAAAAGTTCCTGCAAAAAAAAATAAAAAAATAAAAAACTTCTCTGCTTTGACCAAGAAAGTGCTCTGATACCACTTGTTATAGATCTAATATGAAAATATAGGACAATGCAAATAAACCCAAGAAATAACAAGATCTGAATATAGATAGAAATGTTTCACTTTATTAATCAAATCCTTAAGGTAGGGCAATACCATACATTCACTCCGTAAGGAAGGAGAACACTCCACAAGAGATATGCCTGTTCATACAATATTCCTTGACATCTCTCAATGGGGAGTTTCTAGCCTTTATATAGGCCTCATACATACAATACCATGGGTCATTACCATGGTTCCCTCAATACCATCTATCTAATACCATGGGCTTATTACATTATTGCTAACTACTTGTGGTCCTTTACATGATATGGGTTAACCATCTTATTTATTACTATGGTCCATCCCATTATTACATTATTCCCTTGGGTACCTCCCTCTGTACCCCATATTATCCCCCTTAGGCATACTACAGAGACTCCCCTAGCAAATGTGCACGCTCAACTGCTAGGTCAACTGTACCATCAAGGTTGTAGTCCACCGGCATACCTGAGAAATGTTAGGTTGTCCCATCTGAATCACAATGTCAATCTAGACTTTCGGTATCCCTAGTGCCTGGAAGTTCTTGCTGAGCTACACCCGAATCCACCACCATCTCCATAGCCCACCCATAGGGTACCAACTCAGAATCTCTCGCCATCCAACCCCAAGAGAGGGATCGAATGCACGAAATCTTGCACATAGAACAACCCCAACATGTGGATGTTGCACCTTGTGCAACTTTGATCGTCTCATCCCAACATCCAAGTCAACACATGAGAGTTGATTAGGTAGCTCTGTCTCCATCTCTCCAATGGGCAAAGGTGACCCAATAGTGTTGCTAACCTGATCATCCCGTCTGGTATGTCTAGACAACTCGACCTCTCTCAATCCAATGCGTAGGGGTGGGCTGATAATGCTGTAGATCTTGTCAGTGCGCCTCTGAAGCGAATTGTGTTAGAATCCCAACGTGTGGTCTCTATGCTGCCCCTCATCAATGGCTAGCCCAAAGGATGGTTGCACATCCTCCTCCATCATGGGCTTGACATGAGCCTCCAACTGCTCCTCCATAGACAACCCAACATGCAAGACATGCTCATCAGTCAGCTGTAGGTGGTTGTTGTTCTGAAGCTCTGTCATAGACTGGGATGCCTCATTAATGGATACCTCATCAATGGATGTGTGCTCAACTTCCTCCTCCAATTTTTCTACTGGGGCTACCAAAGGAAACTCCAACAGAGGTGACTCCTGTGTCACACTAGGTGTATCCTCGTGCTCCTCTTGCGTGCCATTAGCCTCATGCTCAATCGGCTAGAACGTATCTAGGTGAACTCCCTCCTCCATGGGTATGTTCTCTCTCATCTTGTCACTACCTTCGCCTCCCATCTTCGTCTCTACAGTATTGCTACTAGCGTTTCATTGAACAATCATGCTCTTATTTCCTTCGTCTGCGGGTCAGCAACTACGGTTTCTTCTTGCTTCCTTTGCTGACAACCACTCTTTGAGAAGCCTCGCTAATCGCTCGATGCTCCTAGTAACATTTTCAAATTCCTCTTGCTGAGACATTTTAGGGCATAAGCTCAATCCAGAGAATAATATGGGACTAGTGTTTTAGCCTCTGGAATTCTAGTCCACAATAACATTTGAGCATTTATGTGATTTAGACCCATAGCTGGCCAAAATCATGCTCCAATGACACTGTTATATTCCTAATGGAAATTTATAATGATACACAAAGCAAACTTTGAAAAAATACACCAGAAATTACTCAAACCATCAAAACACTATTTTAAAGCCAAAAGTTGCGTTGCTGAGCCATTTTATTAATAAATCATGAAGTACAATACGTGCCTGGAAAGTATGCACCCGGGCTTGCCCTAGGCAAGCTAGCTAATCCCAAGTGATGAATATGAGATCTCCTCCAAGGGTGCTAGCTAGTTCTCCTTGGCTGTGCACTGAAATACTTAGAAAGTGTGCTGTTAGTTGTGTAGAGTTATTGCTAGGGCCTCCTCTGGTGCTTTGAAAATTCTAGGAATTTTACCTCGGGCTCTCCACCAATAAACCACAAAAACCCATAAAGGAATTGGTCAAATGTTGACCTCAGAATTTCAACCCAAATTTCCCTTAGCTCCTCTTGTTGCTAGCTGAATTGGGACCCTTGTTCGAACTCTCAAATCTGCCCAGAAAATTCTGCCAAATTATTTGTTAGGTCCTTTTCAAAAAACCAGAAATACCCAAAAAGGGTTTGTCCTAGTTTTGACACTCCAAAATTGACCCCAGATGCTTGGCCCCTCCACAAGCAGATGTAACCTGCAACAGATCCTGTGTTTGTTGCTCCTGCAAAGCGCTGGAAAATTCCCCAAAATAGTTGCAAACTCCAAGCAAGGGCTCTCCCGGACTACTCCTCAAACCTCATGCCCAAACTCCCTTCACTCCGCAACTCCCAAGTGTGCCTCCTTTAAGCACTGCATAGTCCCTGCACTGCTGCTAGTGTCTCCTTCGCACAAACTCGCATTCCCACTGCTCGAACAATCAAAACCAGTTGAAACTCCCTCCTTGGGTTGGTAGCCGAAGTCCACCGAAGCAAGGGTTGAGATCTCTGCTCGAAGATACTCGTGTGTTACACAACACTTGCAGATTTGGCTTCAACTCAAGCGTGCTATGTCAAAGACAAGATTTCTAAATAGATGAATAAATGACCAAAATGAGTGCCTCTAGCTCTATTTATCAAGGAACCTCCAAGATGCCTATGTGGGCCCAGCTTGACATTCCCCTATCAACTTCGCTCCAATGAGAGGGTGCTCCACATGTGGACCATAACTCTCCATAGGGTGTGCCCCAGGCTCCACTAAAGCTACAATATTTCCCATCCTAATGTTTGGGCCTATTGGAAATACTGGGGGGGGGTTTGAATCTGTATTCCTTTTCAATTGTTATTTTTACCAATTAAATCATTTATATTTAGAGCACAAAATGAACAATAGGAATAAATGATTTTATTAATATAATCTTTACAATAAATCAGGTACAATATATATAAGGCTCCAATCTGTTGTCAAGCACCAACTTGGTCTTTTGTGAGGCTCCAACCTCTAGGGCACCAACCCTATCTTCTCAAGTCACCAACCTTGTGTTAGGAGCACCAACTCCAAGGACACCAATCCTTCCAATTCTGAGGCACCAACCCCAAGGGCTCCAACCCTATCTTGTCAAGGCACCAACCTTGTTTGTTTAAGGCTCCAACCTTCAGGGCACCAACCCTCTGGGCTCCAACCCACTGCTATATTTTGTCTAGATATGTTTGATAGTAATTCTCTGCTCCCAAAATCTTCTTCATTGAATTCTGTCAATCTACAACTTCACTATAGTCTTCATGCTACATCATCAATGACAACCTGTCTTCATATGAAGGAGTCTTCACAACTCTTCATATTGCCCACATAGAGTCTGCAAAGTTACCTCATGCTGATTTCAAATAGCCATCACGATCTACAATAGTCTTCACACAACTTCAATGTGTCTACAATGAACTGCACTAAGCTTTACAAGGAACAAACTCACAAATACTTCAATGCTGGTGTTGTTTACCGCTCCCTTCAACCGATGACTGATGAAATCTTACTTGTCTGGTTCGAGGTCAAACAGATCTTCGTCTTTCGCTGGCCCTTTCGGCTTCCTTCTTCCTGTTGTGACCTTCGGCTTCCTTCTGTCCTACTGGACCTTCAACTTCCTTCTGTCTTGCTGGACCTTTGGCTTCCTTCTGTCCTGCTGGACCTACGACTTCCTTCTGTCCTGCTGGACCTTCGACTTCCTTCTGTCTTGCTGGACCTACAACTAGCTTCTTTGTCGCTCGATCTTCGGCTTCTTTTGTACCTTTATTGTCTGCTAGACCTTTGGCTTCTCGATCTTTTGTTCGCTCAACCTTTGGCTTCCTTTTTCGCTCGCTTGACCTTCGGCTTCCCGATCTTTGGCTTCCTCTATCTCTTCGAGTTCACCAATACTCAAAAGATACGTTCATTTGGAAGAGAGGCCAAATTACAATAGATGTTTGGCAGTCCCCACATGCCACATCATTGCTTTAGTCTCGCAATCGCAATTTCATAAAAATTGAAGTTATTCCTAAGACTCCTCCTCTTGCATGCATCCATCGTTGATCTCATCATTAATCTGACAGTTGTTGATCCACCCGATCAACAAACCCAATCACCGATCCTCCACCGTTTGATCAAGGCACGCTGGATTTAATGGTTCACAACGTTATCGACTGGGGAACTTGCGCGACGCTTAACCGCCCTTATGGAGCCAATAAAGATTATAAATCCTTGATCTATAAAAGTTAGCGTCCTTTTTGAGATTAACGTTCGATCACTTTATGACTCGGTATCCATTGGATATACGAGGTCATCAAATCTAAGGCCTGCGGGTCTTCAACTAGCACACAGGTTAAAAACAGGCCTAACCCCCGCCGTTGACTGTGACGTAAGCGTTTGAAAATGAGATCGACGGCTAGGATTTAACGTGGGCCTTCAGCCATGATCAAAACATCTGTACACTTCTAACCTCCGCTCTTTCGATAGTTGTTGCACCTGTGACTTCTCTTCAGTCTTCCACTCTTCTGATAGTTGTTGCTTCTATGGCTTATCTTCCTGTGACCTCCGATAACTCTATTTATGCTCCTCTGCTCTTTTCTTCCTAACGGTTCTTTTTGGGCATATATTACATGCGATACTTCCGATATGGCCCCTCCGATGTTTTCTTCCTTTCTCCTCTGATATCGTTGTTGCTCTTTGTTCTTTGGATAACACTAACCCTTGGGCATATGCAATAACCTACTTCTCTTGCTCCAATGACTTGCTTCTTTGATGGCTTTCGATAAACTCTTCATCTTCCTCTTTGGCTTCTTGCTCCTGTTGCTTTACTGGATCTACTGTGTCATTTGCTGTTCAATTTTTGTTCAGTTGTTGTTCAGTTGTTGTTCAATTGCTGTTCAATTGACCTCCTGCGTCATTTGTTGTTCAATTGACCTCCTGCATCATTTGCTGTCCAACTGACTTGGGTCCTCCATCTCATCATATCATCATATATCAAACTTTCATCACTATGAGCATTATGATCAATGGCCATCAATGGGCAATCATGTATCAAAGAATTTTCCATCACAAACACTGCTATATTGACATCAATGACAACCTAGATTAACAGGGCCTCCACTTAATCCCAAAATTCATGTGGGACTTCTAAACCCACATCTCGTAAGTGCAAATATGAGATAAGACAAAATTGGGCAAGATTGGTACTCCCCTTAGCAATATTGCTAAGCAGGAAGATCACAGATAGACAAGTTGATGTCATGATTGATGATGATTGAAGAGGCTTCCCATTCAGAGGGAGATACCCTTGATGAGATCCCAACACCTATTATTATTTGCAGCCAATGAATAAAAGACTCTTGATTGGAGATTGAAACAATTCTTCTGGACTTGGTCTGATGATCATCTGACGTTGTCTTTGCTAACTAATTTTATGAGCTAACAATTCTTTTCTTACAAGATTGGTTTACCTCATGCAATATCAAGATCCACTTGTCTTGTAGAAATGTTTTTATGGCATGATGATTGCATTGATGGATTATTGTTGCTAGAATTGGTGGATCCCGTAATATTAGATGGTTCCTTGTATTGCATGCCCCCTGAACTAGATAAAGTCCAGACATACATAGATGAGACAGAGACATTCTCATGAATTGAGATTATGTTGTTGTATGAGACAAACTTAAGACTTGCAGTTGTTGTCTCCCTATGTGAGAGGGACAAAGGATGAATATGGTATACTCTTGTTTATGATATGTGTATGCTCTAACATAATATTTGATTTGAGGTCCTGCATAAACAAGAAAACAAAGGACTGCTGCTCAAAAGTACTACATGAGGTAGTTTGATTGAAATCTTCAGTGAGTTGTTTGAGCCGCTGTAAGATATGAGCACTTTGTATACATTGATGACTAGCTGCTCTTTGAACATATATAGGCCACGACTATGATATACTATGACTTACTGGGAGATCCGACATGAAGAGAATCATGTGCTCCATGACAGATCATATATGTGAGTTATGGGACTCCATCACCTACTTGGTTGATGAGCAGGAAAACATTTCGATTCTTGAGTTGCAACATGTATGATTACGATTGACCCAATGATATCTCAGTGTCATGCACTATGGCTAAGACTTACAGTGGTAAGCCTAGTAAAGGCACTGATGAGAGGAAGGGGTCCTTGCTGATCGAAAACATTGAGCATAGCTCTTTCCCCCCATTGAGATCCCAAGGTGTGGAATGGAGCATTGAGCGCTCCTAGGGTTGAGGTATCTTTGGACAATAGGTGTGTGTGATCCCTACTCTTGTAATAGGTTGGGTATCTCCCCTATTGTCACTGTAGGGTGTGCGTGCCTTGTCTTTCATGACAAGTTGGGTATCTTCCCCTACTAGGATTAGCAGAGTATACCCCAGTTGGCATCATACCCACAAGTCGGGCTTGCCCCTCCCCATCTGGCCAATGGGTTGAGGAGGCTTGGGGCTTGTGATCCGTATCATTGGTAAGTTGGGTATCTCACCCAAGATCGGATTATGATGCAGTTGTTCTACCACATGACTCTCAAGGGTCATTGTTGGGAAGATCAGTAGGCAGTAGGATGGATGTGATCCTTACCTCTCATAGCAAGTGGTATCTTACCCATTGATTGGACAATGGGATGGTTTTGATCCTTGTTCAATAAGTTGTATCTCACCTATTGCTTGATATAGGGTGGTAGCCAAAGCTCCCCTATGATGAGATGACTTGGGGTGAGAGTGTTCCATAAGACCTTCCCCATTGTCAAAGAGATGGGGTGAGAGTGTCTCATAGGACCTTCCTCATTGTCATTGGGTAGAGGTTGGTAGCGTTAGATCACTGATGTGGTTTCGGGTTGAGCAGGGTTCCCTAACGTTGTTCCAAATTGAGCTAAGCTCTTCGATTTTATTGTGGGTTGAGCTGGGCTCCCTTATGATGTCAGATTCTTATTCTTTTTTAGATTTGAGATTGTTCAAGAGATGGAGATGAGCATATATGACTTGATGACAATGATGATTCTTCTTCTTGTTCATCTAATGATCGATTTATGTTGTGATATGATGAGACATCCATTGATTTAGCTATGGAATATGTCTTCAAGATTAGTAGGGTTTGGAGGGCTAATCTCACCTACCATTGGTTATGCATTCCTCTTCATTCATAAGATGATACGAGATGGGTCTTGTTGATAATACATCTGTCTATCTTCCTTATGATTGAGATATAATCATTCGAGATTCATTATGATGCAGCTTTGATGAGACATCCTATATGAAGTGGAAATTCCTCCCTAGCTGAGAGGGATTGTTAATTTTGGGCGACGTTGGGACGAATTTCCCTAAGTCCCCTAGTGCAAACTTTTAAGCCCCAAAAGAAGATTTTGAAATGGTCAAAAAAATTATTTGGGCAATTAATTATAAGGGGTTTGGAAAATATATTTTTATAATGCTAAATTTGAATTTGAGTTCCCTCCAAAAGCGTTTTCAAGGTTAGCTCTCTTAGAACAGGAACCCCCTCTTATGTCTATGACTCTATATGACTCGACACCCTTGGACTCATTGAATAACAAAAGTTTGCACTAGATGTTATTTACAAAAACAACTCATTCGATCTGAAGCTTTTGTATGACTCACACATGTACGGAGACTCTCTGATTTGAGGCTCTTGGATTTGCATGGCTCGCACAAAACTTACATTGGGGATATTGTGTAGAATTTTTTCGTTGGAATATCACACTGGTCTCTGGTACAGAGTTTCGTATGCATGGATCACCAAGTTTTCAATATAGTATATCTATGGTCTCAACATTGTTGCATATGGTCTGTGGCGTGATTGAGGTGTATGCATGCTTGGATGTTATTGCTCACGCTATCGATGGATAACCAAGTATTTGTTGGGCAGAGTCTTAATGCCATGATCTCGCTATCTAGGAATCTATAGCTCCAGTTTATATGTATGCACAGTCCTCTGCGATATGGTTGATATGATTGTATTGGTATCTTTGTTCTTCGCATGGCATTAGATTGGCATCTTTGTTCTTCGCATGGCACTATATTGGCATCTCTGTTCTTCGCATGGCACTATATTGGTGTCTTTGTTCTTGGCTTGGAACATCTCTGTTCTTTGCATGGCACAATGTATTGATGGCTCTATGTTTATCTCTACTCTTGGCTTAATTATTGACATCTCTACATTGCATCATGGTATCTCTTTGTTTGGCATGGTTGGTTTATTGTTGGCGTCTCAATTAGGAATATGGTCTCACATTGTTGTTGTTTTTCCATAATACGGGTGTCTAGGATATCATCTCATATCACTGAAGCTACCAAACCGAGTATCAAAACAAGTTTACTTTGGACAGCGGAATATAAACATCAACGAATCTACTAGTGCACAAAACATACACAACTTTTTACAATTTTATACAAACCCAACTTTGTTATATTTATCAAACTGATAATAGAACAGTTGAGGGCTCTTGTACCAGGGATAATGGCCCTCATACATCCATTGATACAAGACTATACAACAGCTAGGGCTTGGTGTTTGTCGTGGTGACCACCAATCTACCCTGATCAAGATACTTTGACCATCTGGTTGTGGCACACTCTCTTAGCTCCTCTCGGTCATTACTTGAACACATTTGCCTGGTCCTTCGGCTCCCGATTTGCAACAAATGCCTTTATCAATGCACCAAGTCCATTTGGCCACTAAATCTTGGCTCCAATGTGCTCTCTAGTCGACCGTTCGTCCTTCAACAGATCAACATCTCAAGACTCCTGTCGAGTTGTTCACAACTCTGTTTGTGAACAATTCTCAACTGTCCACTGCTGCTCCTTAGCTACTCAAGGACTTCAATCCACTATAGTCTTCTTGCGCTTCTCCAATGAAGCTAACATGGGGCATGAAGGGTTGCCACCTAATGCTGCAAGATGTCCTTATCCCACAATGAACATGGCTTAGGAGGACTGCCCTTCTTCTGCATTAGATGTCCTTCTCCACAAGGCAAGTCTAGGGCTACTCAAGCTTCTCCTGGCTGATCATACCTATGAGCTCTTCCTCTGCCACATCTAATAAACCCTTAGTCCTTCAAGGGACTTGTTTCTTTGGACTTGAAGCGAGCCTCTACAATCCTCCCAATTTGTTCTTTAGGCAGCTCCAACTCCAGCTCTCGTAGGCCTACACTTGGTCCACTCTCACGCTACCATCCAATAGACCACGAGCATCCAATACATGTTGTAGCATCTGCTCACTGGTTAGGGCATCCAACCAATAGGATCACCTTTCCTATTAGCTACTAACAAACTTCTACCAACTGTCCACCTGGACCCTCATTCATCTAGCAGACAAACCAACTTAATTCATCATCAAACATACCTCTAGGTTGATGTGTCACTGTTATAGGGTTCTGCTACTAGTTAAGGCGTTCTAATAGTCCATGTCATCCCTTCCACCAAGCTCCAAGATCCTCCTTACAATTTGGCTTACCTTCTTTAGAGTTCTGCTCCCATATGCTGCCATCCTTGGAGGAGATTACCCTTAGTTTAGGCCTTACTGCCATCTCAACCTGCTCGACCTTTCTCCAAGGAAAGCTACAGGTTTGTGGCTCCTTTTATGAGGCTGTCCAGACATTGATCACATCAATCTGCCTAGAAATACTTCGGTCTGCACATGGAGTAACTCGACTTGTCAAAACATGAATTCTGTAATGAAATCCATGAACAAACAATCTTCAACTTGTCCCTCCAGTCTGAGTCTGGTTAGGGAAACCTGTGGCACTGCAACAACCCTCTAACTAGCCTCGAATTAGCTTGCAGTTCCTTCCTAACAGGCCATATAGCCCTGCTTGAAGTTTGGTACCTTGTCTGGATATGTGGCAGCTTGAATAGGGTTGCAAACTAGCCCTTGGCCTCACAAAACATGCCACTTCAGACCTCGGCCCCTACCAACAATCAAACAAGACTTCGGCTCTTTGTTTATGAAGGAATTCCACACCAAGCAAGCCAAAACTCTACCTCAAACAACTCGGCCATTACTACAGATCCTCTTGGCTGCAAAATAGTCATGAAGATGCTCAACTGGCCCTCTTCTCCTTTGCTGGAATCTACCTTCTAATTTACAGCCCAACAAAGATCTCCTTCTCCTAATGCAAGCTTCTTTTGTGCTCAAGGATTGTGCCCAATAGCCTCATGCAAGTTGTCTATTTATATCTTCTTCTAGGGTAACTTCTAGCCCAACAAGGGGTCACCTCATGTCAAGGCTGACTTGACATCTTTAAACAATTTTCCCACACTTAACTTTAAAAATTAATATGTTGACTTCTAGACCTCAGATTTGGATGATTTTTGTTGCCTCCAGCCTCGGGGTTTCCTCTATCATCACAAATCATCACATGTCAAAATCTCTCCATGGTGTTGGCCCCACAACTTTGGGTACAAAGCCCCAAGCTTGGGTTCCAAGCCCACAAAAGACTTGTGTGCTAAATCCTCCACAACCCTCTAGATTGGGGTTTAGAGTACCTCCTAAGCTACAAATGATCCAAACTTATGCAGGAATGAAACAAACTACATACATAAACATAAACACAAAGATGCAACAAAAATAAATCTTCATTTCATTAATATCAAAGAATTGAAAGATGCTTAATACAGAATGGACATAAACTAGCTTAGGCGATGGTAGCTTATCTCTAAGAAGAGATGTGGTGGCTACATGCCTCTGAATTGTATTACAATGAGGCTCAAGGGCCTTTTTATTATTGAACGACAAGGGGAGACTCTAAACAACCAAAACCCTAACCTTAAGAGATGAAATGCCAAGAGTTTGTGGGCCTTGTTGGGGTTAGTTGGATGACCAACTTCCTGGGGTCGTAACTTGGTCACATGATCTTCGTTTGGTGCGTACGATACCTTGTTAGAAAGGTCTCTCCGAGTACTACAATATTTGTTGCAGGCCCATACCCGTAGGTAGCTATGGGGCGGCTATGGGCCTATTGCGGACCTCAAAAAAACATCGTTTAGGGGGTCAAAACAACTTCGGTAGTTCAGGACTCGAAAAAATGCTAAAAACATTAAATTGTGCTATAATCAAGGAAATTGATGAAACTAGTTAGAGGTCCAAGTGGAATAGGTTGGTGGCCACCGTTATCCACCTGGATCAGTCCTCCCCCCTTAGGGAGCAATGGTCCCCATTGTGTGGAGAGCCTCCATGAGGTGAGGAAATTAATGTTGAACCTGGTCCCTGGTGAGCCACTTGCCTTGGTGAAGGAGTTGGCCTGCTTTGACAACTCGATATAGCTGGATCCTCTACTGGCGAGTGTTCTTGATCTGTGTGTCCATGATCTTATTAGTCGTGCCCTGTTTGATACAACTTGGGTTGAGCTCTGTTGGTGTCGGCTGCTCAACAATGTCTAATGTGTCTAGTAATGGGGGAAAGTCTGGCTGCAGCCGGTCCACATTGAACATTGGGTGCAGGACAATCAATGGTGGAATGTTGAGCTTGAAAGCAGTGTCTCCTAGAACCTTAGTGATGGTGTAAGGACCATATCAAAGCGGGTGAATCTTGCAGTGGGCCCCAACGAGGCGCTTCTTTGGCAAATGTAACCAAACTTTGTCGCTCCCCTGGAACTGGTGTAGCACCTGATGCTGATCATGATGCTGTTTGTACTTAGCATTTGCTTTGTCCAATATGTCATGGACCTGCAGGTAGATGTGTTGAATGCATTCAATGAAGCAAGTAGCTTTGTCAGCTTCAGACTGGACATGAGCCGAATTTGCTAAGTAGCTGCAAGTGGTATGACAACATCAATGGAACATAGTGGCTAGAATCCCAACTCCACTTGAAAGGGGTTGTGGCCAGTTGAGTTGTGGGGAGATCTGTTGTAGCTGTGTTGGGCATAGGGGAAGCTTTCATCGTGTGCATGGATGCTTCGAGTTGTACATGCGCAAGATGATCATCTTGTTGATGACCTTTGTTGGCCATCAATTTGGGAGTGGAAGGCCGTGGACTTGGTAAGCTTGGTGTCCAACAACAACCAGAGGCTTGACCAAAATGTACATAGGAATTTGTTGTCCCGATCTGAGATAATGGACTGTGAGATCCCAAATTTTACCCACACTCGTTCAAAGAAGAGTTTGGCAGTGGCTTCTACTGTGATACTCTTCTTGCAGGCTGTTAGAATGGCCATCTTAGAGAGTTTGTCGATGAGCATGAAAACACAGTTGTTGCCATGCTTCGTAGAAGGAATGCTCGACATGTAATCCATGGACATGGATTCCCAGGGCCGGCTAGGAGTAGGCAGAGGAGTATACAAGCCTTGATTCTTGATTGTAGGTTTGGCATTGGTGCAAACAGTGCAAGATCTGATGTACTTCCCAACATCCTATAGAAGGTTCGACCAATAAAAATACTTCTGCAACACTGCCACTGTTTTTCTAACCCAAAATGTCCAGCGACCCAACTATAGTGTACCTCCCAAATCATCTTGGCACGCTCACTTGAAGGAACACAGAGGTGTCCCAGGTGGCATAACAGTGTGTCCAGGAGGTGAAAGTTTGGACTTGCCTTCCAGGAGCATCTGGTATGTGGTGCCGAATTTTAGATCACTCTTGTAAAGGTGTGGCCATCTCGAAGTCTCGTGTCCACAAGAGTCGAGCACAGTGGTCAGTGCCATTACCGGCGATCAGCTGAGGTGGTCTGCAACATTATTGGTGTTGGCCTTCTTGTACTTAATGTTTGTTAGAAAATGTAACTATGTTCAGTCTTCAATAATGTACTTGAGTCCCCCGGATCCGGGTGTCTAAGGCTGCTTTCATTGTGATGGGATTGGAGTGGGTTGAGCAGAGCCGCCACTTGCCAACCCTGTACAGCGGAGCCGGATCCATGTGGAGGGAGGATCACAAGCAGGTGGGTTTAACTTGGTTTAAGGGAATGTTTGCTGGTGACATTAATACTCCGTTCATCTCCGCACGCGTTGTCTTGTTTCGGCTCTCGGCTCCCATGAATGCCACAGTTATGGCGGGAGGGTCTCGAGGCAGGGGAAGGTGCATATTAACCAGACTCCGCCATGGGTTTATTCTGCTGTTCCTTGTGTTGTGTTGGTTGGGCTCTGGCTCAGCTAGCTCGAAGCCTCCGTCTACTTCTCCGACTCCCGCTGCTGCTTTGGGCTCCCGTCCGATAGCCTGTGTGTTTGGTCTGAGACATATCTCTCCGGTGGTCTGTTCTGTAATCCATAAAGGCGTTGTCTCTGTTGTCATGCCTCGGCTCCGCCAAAGAATGCTTAGCCGCAGAGGCACCTCTCGGGGCGCTCCTTCTCGCCCTTCTTCCGGTGAGGCTACTTCGAGTCAGCACCCTCGCTCTCGCAGCGGAAGAGGGAGCATTTTGAGGCCCAGCCAATTTCTTGAACCCAGCTCCCCAGGTTCCTCGTCTTCGCCCTCCTTTGGCTCAGCAATCTTCACATTCAACTGCTCCCTGAACCGTCCTCGGATCATTGCCCATGTATCTGTGCTCTTTCTCGAGGAAGCCCAAGAAGAGGGCGAATCTAGTGTTCTTTGGGAGGACCAGGGAACAGGTTCGATGCCAATTGCGGGTTCCTCGCGAGACATGGAAACGCCGGCCAACAACGTTAACGACACAATGATGGAGCATGTGCCCCCGGTTTCGACTGCGAATGAGGAGGCCCAAGCCCAGGACCTGGCTGACGGTGGATGGTGCAGGATCGTGGAGGAGACTCCTGAAGTTTAAACCAAGCTTTGCAGCTTCTTTTCAGGTTATGCGGCCCAGTAGCGAGGGCTTTTTGTCAATACTGTCAATCTTTTGTATCTGCTGTTGTGTCGAGGTCAATCATGTTTGTTTTTTTGTAAATCTGGTAAGCTCAGGAAGGCTAAATTGTGTTCCTCTGGATCCCCTGCGCGGGACTGCAAAACATGGTCTTGTCCAACATCTATGCTCTGGACACTTTCTGTTTCATGCTGCCTTCCCTTCTAGACAGCTGGTTCTTTTTGCTCGTCATGTTGTAATTTTACGCTTTTAATGTGAATAATAGAATAGTCTTATTTAGAAAAAAAAATAATGTACTTGAGTCATTATGAATGTACTTGTCAAAAGAAAAAAGTTGTTTTTTATTATTGTAACAATGACTTATTAAAGCATGGGTTTCATGCTTGGGTCATCGTTATATCAGTTAAATTTCCCATTGTGGACTCCTAGGATTAATATTGAGTTTTTAGAGTCATTGTAAATTCGAAGAGAGCCTTCTTGGGCTTTCAGATCATGTAAAAAGGTTTTTTATCAAGTGAAATATGAATTATGAACCCTCCACATCATGTCGGCCTAAGAGAGATCAAGTTGGCCTAAGGACCCTCATTAGACACACAAGCAACCTATACATACAAGGAGGTCAAAGTCATTTGGAGCATTCACTCTCAAGCAAGTTCGATATCTCAAGAAGAGCTGGAGAAGTGTGAAGTCTATTGCCGAGAGGTGGAACGAAGTGCGAGTTTGGGGAAGTCTTTAGAGAAGAAGAAAATTGAACTTTTGGTGCCTCTCTCTCTGTTTCGTGGTCTGGGTTGGGAGATCAAAGTCTCCTAAGATTTCGCTATTATCGGACATTGCATGTTGTCGGAAGCTGCTGCCTAATCAAAATTGTTGGAAGGGGTCGAACATCTGGGAGGTTGACATGGTGTGGAGAGAAAGTCTGCTCTTGGTCTAGGGTAAAGAGTCTCAAAGAATACTATTGATTCTTGAAAGGAGGAATTATCTTGACTGGGTTTTCCCCTCGAGGGGGCTTTTGCCCTAACATGTGCCTATATCTTGTGTCTCTTGTTTTGTGATCTTCATACACATATAATATGGTAATTGCTTGATGAAAGATAAGGTAATAAAGAAGTAAAGAAGCCAACAAACTCATAAGTAATTACCAACAAAGGAGAATCAAACCCTAATATAATATATTTGATTTTCTGACATGGTATTAGAGCTATGGTCAAGAGAAGTCGAAGATCACTTTGTTGGCATGGATTCTCCCTCTATGCTGAATTACATAAGATTGGGTTACAACATTGCTGGAAGATGGATCAAGAAGGTCATCTACTAGTTATTCAATAAGGTCAAGAGTCAAGGATTCTTGGCTGCCCTTATAGGTTCTTTTATTGATGACAATTCATGGATCATTGGTAGTGGAGCATCGAGACACATGACAGGTGAAAGCAAGCAACTTCACACACTATCAAAGGAGCCATTTTCTCATGCAGTGGAGTTGGGTGACAAGAAAAGTTATGCTGTTAGAGGCTTGGGATCAACATCATTGAAGTTGGATAATGGATTGAAGCTACATCTCAACAACATTCTCTATGTTTTAGATCTGAAAAAGAATTTATTTTATATTTCTTGTTTAGAAGATAAAGGGGAAAGAATTGCTTTTGTTGATGGAAAAGTATTGGTTTGGGGAAAAGACTCTAGCATTGATAAAGCTAGGGTTATTGGAGTTCGTGAAGGAATCCTTTGCCGGGTTATCACACCATCTCCTCAAGCTTTGGTTCATATGGAAATAACTCCCATTGAACTATGGCATCGAAGGTCTGGTCATCTTCGTTATAGGGTCATCCCTACTCTTAGTCAATTGGTTCATGGTATGCTTGATATGAAGTTAGATCATAAAGGTGTGTGCAACAGATGCTCTTTGTGGAATCATACTAGAAAGCCATTTCATAATAGTGAAACTAGGTCTAAAGAAATATTAGACCTCATCCATTCCGATGTGTGCGGGCCCATGTTTAACAAATCACTTGGAGGTCATCTTTACTATGTAACATTCATTGATGATCATTCAAGGAAGACATGGATCTACCTACTCAAAACTAAAGATGAAGTATTTGATAAGTTCAAGGAGTTCAGGGCTGAAGTGGAAACCCTAACCGAAAGAAAGATAAAGACTTTGAGGTCTGACAATGGTGGGGAATACACTTCTAAAGAGTTGATTGCATATTGTAAGGATGCAGGTATTAAGAGGGAGCTCATTGTTCCCTACTATCCCGAACAAAATGGATTGGCCGAAAGGAAGAATAGGTCAATTGAAGAAGGCATTCGAACTATGCTCCTTGATCAAGATCTACCGAAGTTCTTATGGGGTGAAGCAGCGATGGCTATTGTGTACGTTCAAAATAGAAGTCCTCATAGGAGTCTTGAAAATACCACACCGAAGAAGTATTCACAAGGAAGAAGTCGAGTGTGGATCATCTCCAAATCTTTGGAAGTCTAACATATATCCATGTTCCGAAAGACAAGCGAAAGAAGTTGGACTCGACAAGTATCAAGGGAATATTCGTTGGTTATAGTCTTTCCTCAAAAGCATATAGAATTTACATAAAGGAAGGAAGACACATTGAAGTAAGAAGGGATGTCATATTCGATGAAAATCAAGCTTACAAGAAATCAAAGGATATTCCTATTGATTCTGATGACGAAGAAGTTCCCGTATTTGAAGAAGAAGAAGTTCATCATGAGAACTCTACTACAAATGTTGAAGAAGGACCAAGTGAGCCTATTCAATCGGTGGCTGTCCCAACCACAAGGAAGAGGCCAAGTTGGTTGAAAGCTTGAAATGTCCCCATTTTTATTTTTCTCCATAATACAGCAAGCATGGATTTCCAAGGTAGGGGATGGCCAGGTCAGTGGAGCAGGTTCATGTCATCAGGGGTTCCGATGGAGTTTTGAGGAGTTTTCACGGGGTTTGATGGCATTCGCTTGGCATATTCATCATCATGAGCAATTCCACACATCTTGTTTTTGGTTCCATGACTTTCTGATAATTCTCGTAAAATGGGGTTATTATTGGCATAACTTAATTAATTATGCTCGAGGTGGCATTCTAAGGAGATTAATTGATGGAACACCTCAATGTAATAACTTATTAGAACCGGAACGAGAAGATCTACAAGATGGGATGCTAAGTGACTCCCAGTGGTCAAAGAGAGTATGGTGGGCGATTTACCATTTTCCTTAGTTAAAAATGACTTTAATTAGTCATTTAATTAAGGAAAAATAATTAATTAGAGGAAATGGGCCAAAAGTGACTTAAGTAAAATAAAATAAAATAGAATAAAAGGGGTCACTTAATATAAATTCAATGGAGGAGCTTCTAGAATAATAATAAAATAATAAAATAAGATGCTTCTAGAGGCTTGGAGATCTATCCATCAGATCTATAAAAAGAGGAGGAGAAGATCATTTGGGACATCTTGGATTTGAGTATTATTTTTTAGGAGTTTGAGAACGTGGTTCTCTACTTCAGCAGCAGCCCCAGCACAAAAACCCTCGGGTGATTCAGTGAGAGTGGGCGAGCACCCATCTCTTCCCTTGGTGGATCCATTCAGGATTCACAAGTTGCTATGTATTGTCTTTCAGTTGTTTTTGGAGGCTGATTGCGGCATTATTGTAGATTTTTTTGAGGCCATTTTATCTCAGGTATATGGGTTATATGTGCATATAAACCCCAGTTCTTTTAATATAATAAAGCTGAGTATTTTCATGATCATTGTGTTATGGGATTGCATGCTCTATTTGATTAATTTTTACATAACAATCTTTTGTCTGTGCATGAAATTTTTATCTGGAGTTTTTATGAGCTAAAAAATTGAGTTGTTCCAAATTTATTTCATTTGGGACATTACAGTGGTATTAGATCATTGATCTCAGCTCAGCCTGCGGGTTTTCAGTTTTCAGTTGCAGCTATTATGTTTTGAGGGTTTTTCATTGAGCCATCAAATTTATTAGACGCGAAATATTTTATTATTTGTGCAAATTATTAAAAGGGACATTGCAATGTGCAGAGTTGGGCGAAGTAGGAAACTTGCACTAAATTGGGGCTTTCTGTATCTTCTAGATTCTACCAAAAAAAAATTGGGTTTTTTTGGGTTTTATGAGAAGAGCTTGTGGTTAAAATTTTAGAATTTTCCAGGTAGTATGCGGGTTGTAAATCAATATTCCTTCAACAATTCATTTTATCAGTGAACTGGGTAATTCACACCACTTGGTGAGCTTGATCTTGGCTTGGATTTAAGCCAAACCATTTCTGGGTTTTTATGGGTTTGGTGTGAGGAGCCTTAGGTTAAATTTTCAGAATTTTGGGAGTAGTATTAAGGTCAAAAACATCAGTTCATATTTAGCAGTAACAACATAATTTCCGAGCAGTGCGAATTAATTATTTGGATTATTTTGTTGGGCCTTTGCAACAACAGTAAGGGGAGCTTGAAATTTTAAAATTTATTGGTGTTGGAAACTCTGAGAGGGGGGTGAATCAATATTTCTTTTTCAACAATTATTTTACCAGTGAAAACACTTATATTCAGAACACAATATCAACAACAAGTATCAATGCTTTTATTAATATAATCTTTGCAATAAAATAGATACAATATATAAATGGTTGCAATCAGTTGCCAAGCACCAACTTGGACTTTTGTGAGGCTCCAACCTCTAGAGCTCCAACTCTGTTTCACCAAGGCAACAATCTTGGACTTAGGAGCACCAACTCCCAAGGACTTCAATCCTTCCAGTTCCTGAGACACTAGTCCCAAGGACACCAATCCTTCCTACTTCTGAGGCACCAATCCCAAGGACTCCAATCCTTCTTACTTTTGAGACATCAACCCCAAGGACTCCAATCCTTCTTACTTCTGAGGCACCAACCCCAAGGATTTCGACCCAATCTTGTCAAGGCATGTTTGATAGTAATGTTCTGCTCTTAGAACTCTTCTTCACTGAGTTTTGTCTATTTACAGCTGCATTGTAGTCTCCATGCTACAACATCAACGACAACCAATCTTCTTATGAAGGAGTCTTTACAACTCTTCATACTCTCCGCACAGAGTCTCCAATAGCCTTCATGACCCTGATAATGTCTCCACACAACTTTAGTGAGACTACTATTAGCTGCACTAAGCTCTAATTAATTCTTTCACAGGGTAACACGATTAGCAGAGAAGCTCACCCTTCGAATGCCTCTTGTCCTGTTGGTCCTTCGGCCCTTTTCTATTTTGCTGTACCCTACCGCTGCCTCTGTTTCCTCCAACTTTTTCAACAACTCTTACACTTTCCTTGTTCTCTAATTTTGTATCTTCCTGATGCCTCTGACTGTCGGTTTCCTCTTTCCGCTGGTTCTTTGGCTTCTTCCTCGGTTGCTATAGTTTCCTCTGCGCTTGCTTGCCTCTTTGGCTTCCTGAGTCTTCATATCGCTTTGGCTTCCTCTGCGTTGGCTTGTCCTTCGGATTCCTGGCTTTCGGCTTCCTCTGTCTCTTCGAGTTCACCAACACTCCAAGGACACGTAAATTCATAAGAGAGGACCGAAATACACAGGAAATGATGTTGCATATTAAAAACTGTAACAGAGCCCCTTTTTCAATAATTATAGGCATACACAGGATGTTATTGTTTTACGAAGAGACTGTACTAATTAGGAGGGCCCCACATGCCATGTCACCATCGCAATCGCAACCGGAATTGTTCAACTCTACTGAACTATCGGAACCGTTATTATAGGCTTCTGGCGTAAAAAACCCTGCGTAATGCAATTGTTTGAAATACACAGGAATATATGGAAAAACTGACTGAAATGCTCAAGGGCGGACTTCAAAAGTATTACACCCACATCTATCACTGCATCGGGTCCGCTGTGTAATCGCAACCGGCAGTCGCAACTTTCGGAAGTCCCATATAGGATGAGCTCATGACATCTCCGATGGCCGATGGTCGATTCCCTGCTGGATGCGATATGATATTAAGCAGCAATTGATAAATCCATCGAGTTCGTGGTAAGGCCTTAAACACTTGTGATATGGCAGATGTGATATGATATTAAGCCAACCGTAATGTTGCATCGAGTCCACAACATATATCGCAATTGGCGCTTGCAGGAGTTTCGATGGGCGGATGCGATATAATATTAAACCATTGCATAATGTCGCAGCAGGTCCACAATATATCATAATTCGCATGTTTTAATGGGGCAAGGCTTAGAGCCCAAATATAACGATACATATGAAATACACTTAAAAACCATGCTTCGAAGTGCTTAGCCGACTTCACCTGTTTATACACCTGGGCAAATACAACATTGGGTCCGTACATTTATATCGTTGTCAGGGGTTTTGGGTAGTGGCTCATAGCAAAACCCGTTGATTATAATATCACCGATATATATATATACTCCGCCTCTATACTCCGATACATATATCTATATATTTTTCGCCTCCGATAGTGTATTCTGATATATACACTATTTTCCGCCTCCGATAGTGTATTTGCATATATGTATTATATGCGACTCTGCTTCTGCATTTAGCCTTTATGTCTTCCGCTCTTCCTCTATGCTCTTTGGCATATATTACTCTCGATATGGCTCCGGTAGCTCCTATAGCTCCAATAGCTCTGTTTTGCTCCTCCGATAGCTCTGCTTTGCTCCTCCGATATGCTAACTCCTCTCGGTTCTTCTTGGGCATGTATTACATGCGATGCTCCTCCGATATGGCTCCTCTTGCTCCAATGTCTTCCTTTGGCTTTGCAATGTCTTTCAATGACCTCCTCTGGTACCTTCATACCTTGATGGCTTCTGCCTTTTCTGATATGCCTCTCTTGCTCTGATATTCTGCAATACTCTTAAGCATAAGCGATAGCTTTGATATGCCTCCTTTGTTAACTCCTCTATTAACAGACTCTTGCTTATGGCTTGGCTATCCTGATGGCCTTGCTCCTGTCTCTTCATGGATCTGCTCTGCTTCCCCTTGGCTTCACATCACCATCTAGTATCTAGAATATTTCCATATTGACATCAATGACAACCTAGGTCAACAATTGGCTCATGGATGAGTCACTGAGGCAGCTCACAACCATTAGTGCTGACCCTATCGCCAGGAGAAATTTATGAGAATATTTCTGGGAGGGTTCAGGTTTGGGAAGGATGAGGATGAGGAGCCAAAGAAAAAATAGTCTCAAGGACTCCCAAAGAAGAGCAGAAATCAAATGAGAAGAGAGCGGATCTGTTTTACATGTCAGGGAGCGTGGACACTAGATCACAAGTGTAAGGGTAAGGGAGAAATGATAGAGGTAGAGTTGGAGGAGAATCATTTTGTCCATTTAGATGAGGATTCTTTTGAAGAGCATCAACATGAATGTGGGAATGATAGCAGCAGTAGTGGTATTCATAGCTATCTGGTGGATCGGTTTAATGAGCAACAAATTATTCCCATGTAGAGAGGAGGCCGGGAAGGTGAGCTATTAGTGGCGATCCAACATGGTTAGCGCATAGGGGAGCTTTAGCAGACTAGTAGAGATGCTGGTGACAACTCAGATTTATATTCGGGTGTGTATGATGAGCCACTAGCGGACCTTATGGGAGACATTCAGGATGATGAGTCACCAGTGATGATTCAGCATGAGCTGCATATGGTGGAGCATGAGTCAACTTAGGAGGATGATATGCACAATATGCATGATGAGCTTTTTGGGGAGAGCTAGTTGGAGGTTCATGTTGAGCCTGTGATGGTGGAGGATGAGCAACCATCCTTGGAGTCGGCCATTAATGACGAGCAGACAAATGTATAGATAGCCAGCAAGGTGACAGTATTCAGTGACATTTGTCCTCAGGAGATGCTGGAGAATAACAAGACAGTTTGGTAGGAGATTGGTGGATTGGAAGAGCGTGGAGTTTCCTATCAGGTGAGGGAGATGGCAGTGCATCCATCTTTGGGTCTACCCATTGATGAGGTGCAACAGGTGTAGTGGTAGCTAGCCAAGCTGCAACATTTTTAGGCAGCAACCCTCTCCAAGAGTACATAGAAAGGGCTTGCAACACAGTTTGGCTACTTGTACCTGTTCCAGGGAGAGAGGCAGGACTTTCTCGATGGATATTGTTGACCAACCAGATAGGGAAACATGAGTCGAGCATGGACCAACATCAACATAGTAGACTTGTTCCTTACACAGGAGTCCATCCATTAGATTGGCGAGAGATCATGAGTTGGTATCCTTTTGATGAAGTATCATTTTTAGTCAGGAGCATTGTATTGCAGGAGCCCTCGGAGGTGAGGGATATCACATGCTTTAGTTGGCAGCAGGATGTAGGCTGGCCACTCATCAGTATATCAACACGACATTAGCATAATGAGATTGACCTTGGTCTATACCAAGGGTTGGATTGGAGAGAGGTGATGAGTTGGTATGCGGTGGATGGAGCAACATCTACAGCCAGAGTTATAGCACAAGAGGAGCCGTGGAGCATTGATGCTCCTTCTTGGTGGCAATGGGATCCAAGAGAATTTGTTGATGACAAGTTCAATCAGAGATTGGTCTGGGATCCGGGCATTGAGGGGTCTATTCATGGTGGGTTGACACAGGGGCAGAGCATCACCCAATGGTTCGTATGGGATGTGGGTATTGGGTCTCAGTTGTGTTGGGCCACCAGATTGGTCCACAGATTTGGATTGCTTGAGGGCAAGCAATATTGGGGCGAGAGGACCGTAATGTCCCCATTTTTATATTTCTCCATAGTACAACCAGTGTGGATTTCCAGGGCAGGGGATGGCCAGGTTAGTGGAGTAGGTTCATGTCATCAGGTGTTCTGATGGAGTTTTGAGGAGTTTTCATGGGGTCCGATGGCATTTGCTTGCCACATTCATCATCATGAGCAATTTCGCACATCTTGTTTTTGGTTCCATGACTTTCTGATAATTCATTCCTGTAAAACGAGGTTATTATTGGCATAACTTAATAAATTATGCTCGAGGTGGCATTCTGGGGGGATTAATTGATGGAACACCTCAGTGTAATAGCTCATTAGAATCGGAACGAGCATATCTAGAAGATGAGATGCTGAGAAGTGACTGCCAGTGGATGAAGAGAGTATGGTGGGCGATTTACCATTTTCCTTAGGTAAGTTGACTTTAATTAGTCATTTAATTAAGGAAAAATAATTAATTAGAGGAAATGGGCCAAAAGTGACTTAAGTAAAATAAAAGGGGTCACTTAAGATAAAGTCAATGGCGGAGCTTCTAGACTAATAATAAAATAATAAAATAAGATGCTTCTTGTAGGAATTTACAGGGTAAGTTCCTCAGACAGAACACCAAAGGACATCACTCACAAACAGATCATAGATCAATACACCAGTATTTTGACGTGGTTAAAACCCTCAAAGAGGGAAACAGTCCACGGCCTGAGCCAACGCGGCCACTTCAGGCAATTTATTAATAAAAGAATGAAAATTTACATATGCTTCTCTCATAGACGGATTACCCTACAAATGACCCTCCATACTCTTTAAATAGAGATCATGGGTGTTAAGCCACGGATCAAGTCTCGGTAATACCGAGGAGAGAATGAACCGTCGGATCACTACATATCGTGACCGTCGGATTGTAAGTTACAAAATGTACATAGTAAAGAAACACACTTTACCTAACTCTATACTAGACCAAGTTGTACTTAACTATTTCCTATGTGTCGGAATATCCTAACACCTCTAGAGGCTTGGAGATCTATCCATTAGATCTATAAAAAAAGGAGGAGAAGATCATTTGGGACATCTTGGATCTGAGTATTGCTTTTGAGGAGGGGTTTGAGAACGTGGTTCTCTACTTCAACAGCAGCCCCAGGACAGAAACCCTCGAGTGATTCAGTGAGAGTGGGCGAGCACCCATCTCTTCCTTGGTGGATCCATTCAGGATTCATAGGAGGTTGTGTATTGCCTTTCAGTTGTTTTTGGAGGCCGATTGCGGCATTATTGTAGATTTGTTTGAGGCCATTTTATCTCGGCTATATGGGTTATATGTGCATATAAACCCCAGTTCTTTTAATATAATAAAGCTGAGTATTTTCATGATCATTGTGTTATGGGATTGCATGCTCTATTTGCTTAATTTTTACATAGCAATCTTCTCTCTGTCAATGAAATTTTTATCTGGAGTTTTTATGAGCTAAAAATTTGAGTTCCAAATTTATTTCATTTTGGGACATTACAAAGCGACATTAGAAGATGTTGAAGGACATGAAACTTCGAAAGGGTCCTCCAGGGAAAGTAAGAAACCGAAGAGATATTTTGGCTATGTTGCATACATGACAAAGTTAATTGAAGCCGAACCATCGACATTCAAGGAAGTTGAGCATGAAGAGGTTTGGAAGAAAGCTATGCAGAAGAATATTAATCTCTTAAGAAGAATGGGGTTTAGGGGATCGTTCCTAGACCTAGTGACAAATCGGTTGTCACATCAAAGTGGATGTATAAGATCAAACATGTTGTTGATGGAAGTATAGACAAGTACAAAGCAAGGTTCGTCATGGTACCACGATCTTCTCATTGTCATATCCTTGAGATCTCATCACTATCATGACACCGAGTTGCATTGTGACCCTCTTTCTGTTGTAGCACAGAGATAATCTCCTATCTGAGCTTCTTCTTGTGGTGGTATTGAAGTAGAGATAGCACCAAAACTGTCTTTACTTAACTGTAATGACACCAAAATAGAGAGACCTCCTTTCTATGATTATACCGAACCTTGTCCTCTGAAATAGCACTGAACCATATGGTGACATGTGACCGAAACTGTGTCTAACATCTCTACTGCAATCCACACTGTGATTTGTGCAATTAGACTGAGATTCTTTGCCCCAATTAGACTGAGATTCTTTGCCCCCTTATCCGAGCTTCTTTCCTTAAATGACATCTGAACTTGTCTCTGTAATTTCCCATTGAATTTCAGAGGTGAACAAACTTCTTGACTTTGGAATAGGTCAAGTTGCCTATTTATAGTAGTTTGTCCATGCATATTAGCCGACATGACCATATGAAGAGTTGTGTCTCCAATTTAGGTGAGCCAACATGAGTTCTATATTTCATCTTGAAGCCAACTTGGAGAAGGATAACTTGTGTTTGTCTTGGAGGGCTACTTGACAATCCTATAGACTTATATATAATTGTAACATGCCCAAGAAGGGTTCTTCATACATGACATTGACTCTTTTTGACTTTTATGACTAGATGACAAATCCTAAAGGCTCACAATGGGAACCATCTAAAAATAAAATTCCTTACTCATGAAACCCATGAGGCAAGCTTTACAATAATAATTTTATTTTTCTATTTTACATCATTTACATAAAAATCACAATTACATGACATTATGAAGACCGAACCTAGTTACGCTTTTCAACAGTAGTTGGGTTTCTCATGGGAAATTCACCCCATAGCTGCCCCCAAATTTCAACATGGCTCTTTGTTGTGTTGACACATTTGCATAGGTTTTGATTCCTATTTGCTTATTTCCATGCCATGCCATTTTCCCACATAGATGTTTTTTTGCACAAGTATATGAACCTGTGTAAGTAGATTTGCAATGGGGGCATACAGATTTAGTGGTTCCACCCACCTTACCTCCTCCAAGCTTGTAACATACTTCCACAAGGGTGTTTGGTCTACCCTGGTTTTCTTTCCATCATCTTCACTTCCATTATCCTCTTCCTCATCTTCCTCTTGGTACTCCTCTTCTCCAGGCCATCCTCCACCACTAACCACTTCTTCATCATCTTCATTGCTTCTTCTTTTGCTTGCCAACAGCATCATCATAGCAAAAAAATATGTTGAAGTTTCTAAGATTACTTAGTTTAGAAACCCTTCATGCACTTTTTCTGATTTATTCCTACCTACTTGTTATTTTTCTTTAACAAGTTATTTACAAAGTAAATACTGAAAATAAACATCAGTGCATGCTCAACATATTACAGATCAACAACTAAAAGAAACAAGAACAAACACACCACATGACACCATTATTTTTGGACCAATGTCTTCAGAAAAAACCAATGCGGGAAAACCGATGCAGTTATCTGAGGGTTTTCTTATTAACCAATATCATAGTACAATCTGGGTGTCATAACTGGCCTACCTAACAGAGAATTTCCTTAGCAGCTATACCTCACAGTTTGAGAGAAATCTCCTGGTTGAAACCCTAGAAAACCCTTCCGGCAGCTCCTCAGCACAAAACTGCTCCTGCAACCCCAGCGTCTACCCAATCTAGACTGCGTCAACCCCTCTCTGTCTCATGTTGGCCCTGCGTTAGCCATTCTTGGCCCGCATCAGCCCCAGGAGGCCCTGCGTCAACTCTGGGAGCCTCTACGTCAGCTACACTGGCCCCTCTAGTGCTTTGCTCAGCATTTGGCTGCCTCTACGTGGTCCTGCGTGAGCCTCTGCTGGCTCTGTGTCACACTTCGTAGCTGTTGTGCTGCTCTCTCGGCACAATCTCTGCCTTCTCTGTTCCTCTGTACTCAATGCCCCTCAGCTGCTCTCCTGATCACTGATTCTATCTCTCTTAGCAAACCCCGCTTTAGAGAATAGAATGACTGATCATCTGGTGTACTCTTCAAGTGACCCTCAAGCCTCCTCTTATACTTTTCCTGTTGACATCTCAACGGCCGAGATTAAGTCCCTAATCAACGTCTAAGATTAGATCTGGCTTGATCTATGTCTTTTGGACCACTCTAACACAGATTCATATTAATACACATTAATATTTTATTTTCCCTAAGTTTAGACTTAGGGACTCCATTAAAAATATTAATTATTTTAATATCTCTTGATCTGTTTAGAATCTGCCCAAACCTTTTCTGGGTATTGGAGATCTCATGTGCCCCAACTTCTCCACCAAATTTTGTTGCTAGAGCACATCCGATGCTACTCCAAATCAACACTCCCTCTTAGCGAGGACTATGCTCTAGCAATACTCCTTACTGAGTATTACTCTGGTCATCCGGCATTGGTACTTGTAGTGATGCTAGGCCTTCCTGCCCAACATCCTCTGTATTGCTGCATCCTGTACTGTTGACCATGGTTCTGCCACTGCCACTGTTGCATCTATACTATAGCTCCCTCTGCATCTGTGTTGCTGCTAGTCCTTTATCCCAACACTGCATCCACACTGCACCTCCTCTCATCATGCTGCATCGTGCTGCCCACTGCTGCACTGCAACTCAGTTACTGAGATGTAAGTAACTTATCTCCCAACTGACCTCCCTGTTGGGCTAGAGACACCCATTGATGTTGAAGCTCCCTCTGCCGCTGACAAGTGCTCCCGTTCTCTGACCTCTGCGTTGCTGCAACCAATGTTTTACAAACCGGCCGTTTCGAGTCGAACCGAGTCGATTGTTGGAGGAGTGACCCAGCCAAATAACCGGTCCGGTTGACCGAGTCACACATGACTCGGCCAAGTCATTGAATGACTCGGCCGAGTCATGTGTGACTCGGTCAACCCGGCCGGATCCGATTTGACTCGGCCGAGTCACAAGGGGGCGGCTGGGCAGGTCAGCGAAGTCCATTCTCAAGCTAATAAGGATTGTTCTTGCAGACTTGCACAACTGTATGAGGCTTAAAACTCTGAATCATTTAGCTCTGTGATTGGCTTAGTCAATGAGATCCGTTTCGCATTTATTACCTACTTATTGCACTGAAGTATTGATCCTTTATATACATCATCATCTACAAAGTTCAAACTTCAAACGTGGTCTTCTATTCACAATTGAATTTCCAAGGTGACTTGACAAGCAGATTGAGTAGGACTACATCATCAATCATTACTTCAGCAGTGCCAGTGCCTCCAATAGTAGCAGTTAGAAATTAATGGTAGGCACCTTCTGACAGTGTAAGGTTCAGTGGCTTATATTGCAGCAGTGAGAGGTTCATGTTTCATTGGTTTGCAGTAAGGGTATTCACATTGTAGTTGTGAGTCTTGATGATTCTAAGTGAAAAGACAGAGGCACTGTATGTAGTAGCATTCCTCTTATTGACTGAAGCTGAAGATTTGTAGAAGAATATGTCTTTGTCTATAGTAAGGTTATCATCATCGGAATTGGTCTCATGATCAGGAGTTCATTTACATATTCTGGCTTACTTCATCAACAGTCCTTCATTCTAAGATAGGGGGTAGTAAAGGTTTATGTTTCATCATTGTTGTAGCACTCTGGAAGGTGCTTCATTGCTATATCTGAGCAGCTATAAGACGCATGCCAGTAAGCCTCCTTGGGCAAAGGTTGAGATATTTTCAAGGTCATAGAGCTGACCTAAGACATCTAGCTCTGAGCCTCACTGCTCGCAGCATATTTGTTGATACATCCTTTCGGCACCAGTGCAGCAATGTAAGATTGAAAGCAGCTTGGCATAGTTGATTTAGCAACTGTGTCATGAGCTCCCTATTGCATATTCATTCGTGAGCATTGCAGTGTTTGTGTCGAGGGAAACAGTGGTTGTTGTATAGTGACAATGTCAAGATTGACAGTCAAGGTTTAATGTACAAATTGAACAGAAGCAAAGAGCCTACTTTGATCATATGTTGTCTTCCATCTATATTATAATGCTGTGTGTTTGGAAACATGAATGAAAATCTTTAAAATTATGTTTAAAATATTTAAAATTATGTTTTTTAATAAAAAAAATAAATATTTAATGTATTTTTTACAACGACCGAGTCATTGAAATCGAGTTGGCCGAGTCATTACCGTTTCGGAGTCGGAGTCGGAGTCGATCCTCGGCCGAGTCGGAGTCGGAGTTGGAGTCGGAGTCTTAAAACATTGGCTGCAACAACTCCCTGCATCTCACACCGTTGCACACCTCTCTGTACCTTCCTGCACTAGTGCAACACTCCTGTGCCTCTCGCACTGTTGTAGCCTGCTAGCTCTGCGTTGTCTCGAGACTCCTACATTGTAACTCTCTTTGCCGCTCCATCCGTATCCATCTCTACCCACTCAGCCAGTCCTGCTACTCTTCGTCGGGGCTCCCGTAGCAAGGTCTAATCCAAGAGGCTGGGTACCTCAAGGATCTTGCCCCTCATCGCTTGTAGTCCACCTGACTACAGCTCAATGTCTCCCCACTTCCGCTCAAGTGGCGTGTGTGTACTCATGGCACAATCATCGTCTGTCAAAACTTCCTTCTCTGCCCGTGTTGGCGTTGCCTTAGTCTCGGAAGACTCTCCCTTATTCTTCTTCCTTGGGCACTGGGTTGCATAATGACCCATCTCCCCACAGTGGAAGCACTTGATCTTGGAGAGATATTTCTTCTTCCGCTTCTCCTACTTTCCCTCAGATGCTAGGGCCACATCCTCCTCCTCCTGCTTGACCTTGATCCCTTTGTTGCTGCTACTTGTCTTTGACTACTGTCTGATCTCTTCCTGGCGAAGAGCTGCCCACATCTCATCCCAAGGTAGGAGAGTCCCTCTGCCCAGGACGCTCTGGACAAACACTTAACACTCTTCTGACACAACATTTAGGGCTGGCCTCACCATAAGCTCCTGATCTGGTGTCGCTCCTATAGCAGTCAACTGACCTCGGATCTCATTCAGTCCTCCGAGGAAGGAGTCAATCGTTTGACCCTTCTTCATCTGATATGACCTCATCTGGTTCTCGAGCAGCGTTCTTCTCTGCACAAAAGTATGTTGGTACAGGTTCTTGAGAGTCTCCAACATCTCAACTGTCATTTCCTTCTCGACTATATGTGGTACCACATGGTCCTTGACCCCATCAAGGATAATGCACTTGGCCCTCGCCATCACCTCTTCGTACTTGTCATTATCGTTTGGGTCGACTGGAATAGCTATTGTCTTCAAGGCTAAGTTCTTGACACAATTCCTGTCAAGCACTGATAAGATTCTGGCCTTCCAGACTGCGAAGTTCGATGCTCCGTCTCTTCTATCTTGGTCTCTTACCTCGTGAAGTGCCATGACGCTCCTCTACTTCCCACCTAGAAGTTCTCTGTTCGACTCCTCTGAGTCTCTACTTCCCATCTGGAAGTTCTCTTCTAGACTCCCTCCTGGAAATCCTTCTATCGCTTGTCGAGATGCCCCCTACTCTGATCGTCTTGTGCAACTGCACTGTTGATCCAGATTCCTCGGCTAGAAACCCTCGGTAACAACTCCTCTGGCCCTGCTCTGTCAAGTACTACTCTGATTACAATACCTCACCATCTCTACTCTGCAATATTCCTATAGCCTTCTAGACCCCAGCAACAACCTCTCTGTGAACTGCGTTAGCCCCTCTCTGCCTCACGTTGTCTCTTCATCACCCCAGATGGGTTTGTGTTAGCCGTGGGATGTCATGCATCAGCCCTTTGGCCTTCTGTGTCAGCAACGTTGGCCTCTCTGAGGCTCTGCGTAGTTCTCGACTTCTTTTGCGTGGCTCTTGTTGGCTCTGCGTCACACTTCCTTGGCTTCTGTGCTGCTAGAAACAACTTTTGCCAACTTGGGACAGATGTTTTTTGTTGCTATTGCTTCGCTCGACTGATGTCTCTTAGTCCTCCTGTGATCTACAATCACGCTCTGATACCATGTTGAAGTTTCTAAGTTTACTTAGTTTAGAAACCCTTCATGCACTTTTTCTGATTTATTCCTTCCTACTTGTTATTTTTCTTTAACAAGTTATTTACAAAGTAAATACTGAAAATAAACACTAGTGCATGCTTAACATATTACAGATCAACAACTAAAAGAAACAAGAACAATCACACCACATGACACCATTATTTTTGGACCAATGTACCCGGAAAAACCCAATGCGGGAAAACTGGTGCAACTATCTGAGGGTTTTCTTATTAAGCAATATCAAAGTACAATCTGGGTGTCGTAACTAGCCTACCCAATAGAGAATTTTTCTTAGCAGCTATATCTCACAGTTTGAGAGAAATCCCCTTGTTGAAAGCCCGGAAAACCCTTCCAGCAGCTCCTCAACACAAAACTACTCTTGCAACCCCAGCATTTGCTCAATCTGGACTACACCTGCCCGTCTCTGTCTCCCGTTGGCCCTGTGTCAGTTCTGGGAGCCTCTGCGTTAGCTACGCTGGCCCCTCTAGTGCTTTGCACAGCACTTGGCTACCTCTGTGTGGCCCTGCGTGAACCATTGTTGGCTCTGTGTCACACTTCTTAGCTACTGCGCTGCTCTCCCGACACAAATCTCTGCCTTCTTTGTTCCTCTGTACTCAAAGCCCCTCAGCTGCTCTCCTGATGACTGATTCTATCTCTCAGCAAACCCCGCTCTAAAGAATAGAATGACTGATCATTTGGTGTACTCTCCAAGTGACCTTCAAGCCTCCTCTTATACTTTCCCTGTTGATATCTCAACGACCGAGATTAAGTCCTTAATCAACGGCTAAGATTAGATCTAGCTTGATCCATGTCTTTTGGACCACTCTAACACAGATTCATATTAATACACATTAATATTTTATTTTCCCTAAGTTTAGACTTAGGGATTCCACTAAAAATATTAATTATTTTAATAACTCCTGATCTGTTTAGAATCTGCCCAAACCCTTTCTGGGTATTGGAGATCTCATGTGCCCCAACCTCTCCACCAAATTTCGTGGCTAGAGCACATCTGATGCTATCCCAAATCAACAAAATGGAATCAATAAGATAAGGCTAAGCCATATACCCATCATGTTTGTTGAAGCTTCAGATTGTTGCCTACAATAAAATGAGGGGGGAATGGAAAGAGTAGGAGAAGAGAAGAAGAGTAAGTTAAAAATCAGATGTTGTATGTTGTTACAATTACTTAAGTTCAGAACTTCTCTATGCTACAATATAAGTTAAGTAATTGTAGATAGAACACAACCAGATTCTTCTTCTATTAGAAATCAATTGTTCAACAAAGATAGAAGTACAATGAGAGAATGAAAAAGTTCACCCAAATCTGAAGAAGATCTCTGATAGCAGTAGCTGACGCAAATATTGAATCACTTTGGCTCTCCAAGGTCTTCTCTTGCTCTTCAAGACTCTCTTTCTCAATCTTCCTCTAGACTCTCCAACTCTCTCTCTCTCTCTCAAGTTCGAATTCTCCTTTCACAAGCATAAGTAAGTGTGTCAAGTGAGGATGAGAGGCAAAAATATATAGAAAGAGCAAGGAGGTCTAATTCATGACGGAGTAGCTCCTATGCCTTGAGGAGAAGTTACACATGCCAAAATAGGAGTGTAACTTATGCCATAAAGGAGAAGAGTGTAACTTATGCATTTAGGAGGGAAGTGTAAGTTATGCCATTAAGGAGAGAAGTGTAACTAATGCATTAAAGAGGTGAAGAGGAATCTTTTTATGATGAGTCATTAAAGTGTGTAAGAGTGTAAGAGGTGCATAAGAGAATTAAAGAGAGAGGAATGAATCCATTAAGAGAGAGAGAGTAACATATGCATTAATTGAGGGGACTTCCATATGACATGATTGAGTCCCATGATTGAGAGATTTGAATTTCTTTTTAATAATAATATAATAAAATCATAAAGAGGATAATAGTAATAATAATATTGATGATTAAGTTAAAAACTAAACAATTGAGATTGATTAAGGACAAGTTAAGTGATTTTCCATCATATATATATGATTACGAATTCATGGAACGTGATTATGTCATGGTTGCAAAGATATACATGATTTTCTATTTTTCGAAAGTCATTCTAGAAAGGTCAGAATTGAAATTTTATTCAAGGAAATTCATCCCATAGCCGCACTTTTCAACAATTTCAACATGGCTCTTTGTTGTGTTGACACATTTGCATAGGTTTTGATTCTTATTCGCTTATTTCCATCCCATGCCATTTTCCCACATAGATGTTTTTTGGCACGAGTATATGAACCTTTGTAAGTATATTTGCAATGGGGGCATACAAATTTAGTGGTTCCACCCCCTTCCCTGCTTCAAGCCTTGTAACATATTTCCACAGGGGTGTTTGGTCTACTCTGGTTTTCTTTCCATCATCTTCACTTTCATTATCCTCATTCTCTTCCTCTTGGTACTCCTCCTCTTCTCCAAGGCATCCTCCACCACTACCCACTTCTTCATCATTTCTTCTTCTGCTTCTGCTTCCCAACACCATCATCATTGCAAAACATGGAACCAACAAGATAACGCTAAGCCATATATGGTTGAAGCTTGAGATTATTTCCTACAATAAAATGAGGGAGGAATGGGAAAGAATTGGAGAAGAGAAGAAGAACAACTTGATTCTAGATTCATTCAACATATAAAAAACACACGTGACATGGACAAAAAAAAGAATGGGATTAATCATTAGACCCTACCTCTTCTTTGGCTCTCCAACAATCTCCTTTAATCTCCCTTCAATCTCCCACGAGCTCAAACCCTCTCAGTCTCTCTCTCACACATGAAAATAATGTTAGGAGGGAGGGGAGGATGCATTTTATTCTTTTTGGCCCCTCTCATTTCCCTAAAAAAAAACCCCTTCTTTCCTTGGCCGCGTGTGAGCTTCTTGAGCGCGAGAAACCGATCACTCCCCACCATTAAAAATCGCTCCTAGAGCAATGGGGAGTGATACGGGAGCAATTGCTCCCGAAAAACCATGGAGATTTTTTTTTTACAGGGAGCATGCTCCCAAAAATTGCTCCCAAACAGGGGTGAATTGCAAGTGCGCTCTTAGTGTTTCTCCCTTAGCGTTTCTAATCGGAGTGCACTTTGGGAGCATATTCTAGGGTGGGCCGCTCCCCTGCAACCCTAAGTACAACCTTCGACTAAGGTACAACCAGTTGATGAACAAGAGACCTAATCTAAATCCCATTGTGTTGGAGGATATTGATCCAACATCATAATGGGTGGAGGAGACTCAACAAGCTAAGCTTGATCTTGATTTTGATATTGTTGCCATGGAGTTAAGGGGGGGTTGATCCGGTGCAGATCCGTGTCTTGTCCCTTCTCAAACACATTAGTAACAGGGTGTTGCTACACAATTTTGCACATTTTTTACTAAGGAAGAGGGCCCCACACTTTCGACTTAGGGACTTAGGGGCCAAATCGACTTTATTTAGCTGCTAGTGGAATGTGGGGGCCACCTACATAGGAGTTTGAATTAGCCATTCAATATTCTTGGAGGGACAATTGAATGGGTGGATAGAGGGGCCCACATGAGGCTAAGGGGGCCCAAGGAGTTCTAAAGAGAGATCAGCTCTCATTTTGTTTTCATCTAGGACATTTGCAAACAAACACACATTTGTTCACTCTGTTGTTTAGTGAGTCTGTCGGTTGTTTAGCCACTAGTCTCTCACGCGGGAGATTCAACCTCTACTTCGGGGGACCATCTGTGCCCACCCTAGGGAGGTTGTTCTATAGGATTTTTTAGGAGTTTTGGGGCAGTTACACACATCAGCAACAACACAGAGGAAGGGAGTGCGTATTTCTGGGCATAGCCAAGAATCACGCAGAGGGAGTTTGAGACCAGCAGGGATCACACAGCTTGTCGAGAGGTAAGGGAGTTGAGGTAACAATGTTGGACATGCATTTTCGCTAGAGCTTTCAGCCAGCTGAGCTAGCATTCCAACAATTCGCATTTCTGGGCTGAGAGATAGCGTAGAGGCCACATAACAGGATTTCGTGGTGCTTGGAGAGCAGTTCGGTCGGGCCAAGGATTCATTCGAGGAGTTAGGAGTTGGATAGCAAGGGTAAACCCAACATTTTGGAGGAGTTTGCAGGTGGATTTGCAGCCAGTTTCCAGTAGGTCAAATTTGGCAGCCATAGCTAGGGTGAGGCTCCAAGGGGGTCAAAAAACCAAAGTCAAAACTAGCTAAAATCCCTTTTGGGTTTTCTGGGTTTTGACCAAGGAGTCTGGAGTTAAAAGGATATAATTTTCTGGGCGGTTTTAGTACTCATTCCAGCCATTCAAACTTCAATAGAGAAGCAGTTTTCTGAGTAACACAGTGTAGAGTGGTGCAGCAGCTAGGCAACCTTCAGCTCCACGCTTTTCCTACCTTGTTTTGGTCCTTCTTGTCCATTGAGACAAGCCTAGGTGCACCATTCCATCATCTATTGTATTTGGCTTGCAGAAAATTAATAAAATGGCTCAGAAGATCTCCATTTACAGTTTTTATATGGGTGTCTGCTGAACATTTCGTTTTTTATTTTGCTGCGTAGAATATTTTCTGTTATCACTTGTATTTCCTATTTAGGATCATTACAATCCGGTAGTGCCAGTGGAACCAAAACCAATAGGTGAATCAAGCAAAGGCAAACAACCAATGGGAAGCACTAGTTGTGTAGCTCGACCAACTCGTGCTTCTTTTAGGTTTAGTTTTGTTGCTACTACTACTGCTAAGGTTGCAAAGGAGTCTAAGGAGTCCTCAGTCTCTAAGCTAGATGATGTTTATGTAGCTCTTGATCATGATCCCATGTCTAGTAATGGTGATGAGTTTGTTGAGTGATCATGTTGATCATTGATATGTAGACTTGTAGTAGGCTAGTGGGCCAATAACTTGTGGCATTGTTTTTGGACTCTAGAGGCCATTTAGAACCTCATTGATTATGTATTTTCTTGCTGATATGTATTACACTCGGTGTCATTTTGATATATTCACCCTTACATGGCATATAGAAGAACAGATTTTGCATGTTTTGTCTCTAATGGTTTGGAATCATAGTTTTAAGTATTAAAAATAATTATTTTCATTAAAAATAATTATTTCATGTACTTTTTAAAGACTAGTTCATTGAGATCTAATTAGTCCAGTTTTGTCAATTCCTATTCAATAATCGGTTTGATAGGTGGACCAGGTCGGTTCCCGGTTCTGATTTTTAAAACTATGGTTCCAACCTCATTGGATTTCATATGGAGAAAGTGGAATTTTAGATCCCATTCAAAATTCAATAGAATTAATAGTTTTCAATGATTCTACTGTATTCTTGACGTATGAGGGTATGGAACTGACATTTAATCAAGAGCACCAAGCTCTCTATGTTCCTCAATGTTGGTGACATTGAGTATTGAACTCCAACCTCAATCACGACCAAAGTAAAAGTGCACACTTCACTCAAGCAAAAACATTCATTAGGCATGTTAATATTTTTCTATCTTATTTTGATGCTTATAGGGTGATCTTGATGAGGACGATTCCAATATAGGTAATGATTTTGATGTTATTTAGCTATTTGTTGTAGCATGATTTTTTTTGGATTCTAGAGGCCATTTAGTGCCTCTCTATTGAACTATTTTATTCAAAGATAGATTGCACTTGGTGCTATTTTTGTTATATGCACCCTTGCTATATAGATGAGATGCTTTGCATATTTGTGTATAATGATTTGAGTTCATATGGATGCACATGAATTATATGTTTTGTTCAAAATTTGAATATTTTATGTATTTTTTGGTTGATCAATCTTTTGGTCTAAATTTGATAACATTCCTGAGGAAACAAGGGAAATTCAGTGTTTTCATTGCCGTGATTCATCTTCTGAGGTACATTTACTTTTGTTTTGATATGAATTTGTATCGTTCTGGCAGATCTTATGACTGAAGACAAATATCATATTTAAGTTTCAATATATGATGTACCACTTGACAGCTTATGCATCTTATATATCAATTTATTTTCATATTTATGTAGCAACGTGTTTGTTTGATGTTGATATTGCTTCAGAAGTTAGAAAATTAAAAAAAAAAATTGGTTATTTTTGTATTTTTTGAAGTTTCCCAATAATTTCCAATATTTTCCCCAATATTGACAATAATTTAAATTTTGGACCCTCGGTGATAAATTGTTGATAATGATAAATGTAACATTGCTTCTAACTGACAAGCTTCCTAACAAACAGAGAGTGTTTTTCTTTCCTTCTTGTGGGAGAGTTAGTTATTGTTATTTATAAAATTAATTTAATTTAATGTTTAAATTAAGGGGCGCAATCAAACATCATGCTCCCTCATGTAAAGGCACCTAGGCTGTATTTAAGCTAGGGCCTCCTGCCATTGTAATCCATCATTCAATTCTTAATAAATTTAGATACTTGTATTTGTCAATTATAGAGTTGATTATTTGCTCCATTTGTTATTATAGCCTCTCGGTCCTCTGGGAACCGCTGCACATTGTGTGAATTTTGTCATAGCTCGTAAATTTCGTTGCCACTCATTTTTTGTACACCGCTGCTTACTCTGTGCCTCATCCACCATATCGACTATCCCTCATTCCCTCAATCGACTACATCCACATTGCTCGCTACCTCATCGACCACCATCCTGCTTCACAAAAAGATCTTTTAGAGTGTGGTATCATCACAAAAAGTAGAAGCCCTTATGCTACTCCAGTGGTTTTAGTCCGAAAGAAGGATGGATCATTTAGACTATGCTCATGTATCCGCACCCCTAACAAACCTTTTGAAAAAAAACTCATTTCAATGGGATGATAAGGCAGAAAAGTGTTTTTGAAGACTCCAAGGAAATTATGTCCAATGCACCTATATTAGCAACTCTAGACTTTTCAAATCCTTTTGTAATTGAATGTGATGCTTCAGGTTTTGGAATAAGAGCAGTATTAATGTAGGATGGTCATCCAATTGCGTTTGAAAACAGGAAGCTCACCAAGCGAGAATGTCTCAAGTTTACATACAACAAGGAAATGCTCGCCATTATGCATGCATTAGCCAAGTGGAGGCAATATCTTTTGGGAAGTAAGTTCATAATACAAACAGACCATATTAGTCTTCAACACCTCTTCCAGTTGTAAAAACTTTCTACAAAACAACAAAAATGGATCGAAAAAATTGTCGCCTTCCACATGGATATATTACATAAGAAAGGGAAAGACAACGTAGTAGCAAATGCTTTGTCTAGAAAAGATGAAGAATCGTCATTACTTGCAATTTCGGTTGTAGTTCCAAAATGGCTTAATGAAATTCGAAGTGAATATGCAAAAGATCTGAAAATATGTGCTATAATCAATAATCTACCTCAAAATTCAAAATTCGAATGGAAGATTGATAGCCTGTGGTATAAAGGAAGAATTTACCTAAGCCCAAATTCCAAATATAAGTGCAAAGCAATGTTGCACGAAGTGGGGACGAAGCGGGGACGTTTTTTGGAAGCGGGGACGCAAAAGCGTCATTTTCCAAAAATCTAGGAAGCGAAGCGTCTGCTATATATAAATATATATATATATTTTATATTTTTTTGCATTTATACTCAAAACAAGCATCCCAAATACCAAATTAGTTGTAGAAGACATGAAAACATGCATATTTTTGCATAAATCAAGATAGATATAACATCCATTGTCCATTAATGATTAATTATTCGAGCATCAACCATTTAGATGCATCAACCATCTAGATGCATCAACCATCTAGAATCTAGATTCTTCTCCTCTTGTCTAGCCTTTGCCTCTACCTCAATTGTCTAGGGATATTAGTCAACATTGCCCAATTTTGATCAAACTACCTAATTCAAGACTTAAAATATGGTAGAAAAAGCTTAACATGCTTGATCGATGATTTTGACTTGATTGAAAGGTAATTTTTTGCTAAGGGCATGCCGCGTGACAGAGGAGTTCAACAATTAACACCACCAACACTAGGGTACATATAGGGCTTGGTGCTCTTGATTAAATGTTAATCACATACCTTCATACTTGATATAATCTAATGAAATGCCACAATCCCATTGATCCTGAATTCCTGAAAACTGTTAAATCTGCTGAATTTTGAATAGAATATGAAATTCTATTTTCTCCATATGAAGTCCAATGAGGCTGGAACCACTCTCAAACATCCTGAGTCATTTCATGGTAATGTTAAAAATTTACGTAAAAGGATGAAAATGAAAAATAAAGGAGAATGTCACTTTTACTTTAAGAATTTAACATTACCATGAGGGAGCATCTGCTATATTTATATATTTTTTTGCCTTCATTTGTCACCCTAACCCAAGGTGGACCCACCCCCAACAAGCAAACTCACTTGAAATTAAAAAAAAAATTGAAAAAAAAAACGATTTCTAAACGCTTTTTCGGAAGCGTATGCTTCCTCCTCTGAAGCGCCACGCTTCCGACGCCCGAAGCGCGCTTCGGCGCTACGGAAGCGGCGTTTCGGCGCTATGGAAGCGGCGTTTCCGTACCACGCTTCCGAAAAGCGGCGCGCTTGCCGCTTCCGGCCAAGTTTCCTAGGCGCTTTCATACGGGATGTGCTTCGGGGCTTGGAACCGGGGGGGGGGGGCGCTTCATGCAACATTGGTCCAAAGTTCTCAAGGAGTCCCATGATTCACTGTCAACAGGACGTGTAGGTTTCTTTAAAACCTACTATAATGCACGCCAATCATTTTTCTGGAAAGGAATGAATAGTGACATTAAAAAATATGTAGCAGAGTGTGATCAATGCCAAAGAAATAAAAATGAAAACATTATGACCCCTGGACTACTCCATCCCTTAAAAATTTGAAACCAAAAATGAGAAGAGATATCAATGGACTATTGAAGGGTTACCCATGTCAGATGGAAAAGAAAAAATCCTCGTAATAGTCAACAGACTCACCAAGCATGCACACTTCATATGAATGAAGAAATCGGACTCAGCAAAACAAATCACTGAGATATTTTGCAAGAATTTCTACAAACTACATGGGTTTCTCAAAGTCATTGTTAGCGATAGAGGCGCCAAATTTGAAGGCAATTTCTGGAAGGAATTTTTCAAACATATAGGAACATACCTCAACATGAGTTCAACATACCATCCTCAAACAAACGGTCAAACAAAAGTTGTCAATAAATGTTTAGAAGCCTACCTTCGTTGTTATGCAACAGACAAACAAAATAAGTGGGCTCACTAGTTACACCTCGCCGAATTGTGGTACAATTCCACTTACCACACTTCGGCAAAAATGACCCCATTTTAAGCTTTTTATGGTTATGAGCCTCCTAAATGGAAGGACCTTGCCATTATCAAGACAAAACTTCCAGTAGTTAAAGATCAGTTAGAAGAAACCAAAAGAGTCTTCCAAACACTAAAGGAAAATCTAAATATTGCAAGAAATCATATGAAACAACAGGATGACTGAAACAAAACAAAGAGAGAATTTGAGATTGGAGAATGGGTATTTGTTAAACATCAACCCTAAAAGCAATTCTCCTTAAAACAGAAGGGAACAAACAAATGGGCACCAAAGTTCTATGAACCGTACCAGATTAATAAAAAAATCAGCCAAGTAGCATACAACTTAAGCCTTCATGATAAAAGTCGTGTTTACAACATCTTTCATGTATCTTGCTTGAAAAAAGTACTTGGCAAACATCAAGCAGCACAGACAACACTTCCGACATTACATGACAAAGGGAATATCATTTTAGAACCAGAAAGAATCATCACCGTCAAGGAAAAGATGTTGTAATCACGAGTAATCAAAGAATACCTAATTAAGTGGAAGGACCTACCAGAAGAAGAAGCCCCTTGGGAGACCGACGCATTCCATCAACAACACCCTTCGTTACGTATGCTCTGAGGACAACACATTTTTTCGAGAGGAAGACAATGTTATGTATAAAATTAATTTAATTTAATGTTTAAATTAAGGGGCACAATCAAAAATCATGCCCCCTCGTGTAATGGGACCTGGCACCTAGGCTGTATTTAAGTCAAGGCCTCCCGTCATTGTAATTCATCATTCAATTTTTTATATATATATATATATATATATATATATATTTGTATCTGTCAATTACACAGCTGATTATTTGCTCCAGTTATTCCTCACTCTAACATAAATTTGGTAATATCTTCCAATTTTGCCTCATTACTTTAGTATCTATTATGCTGCCTCAACGATTTTTTATTCAAAGGTGACAAAACCTATTATAACTCAGTTGTCAATAGTAAACGAGGAAAGTCATCATTGGCTGCTATTTACAAATGGGTTGACTCATCACCATTATTCAAGGAAAACCAGATCACTTGAAATAACTCACTGGTGTTCTGTAAGGGGGCAGACTTTTGCTCCTTACAGATGTTTTGCCTAAGTAAGAATTTTCTGACTTGCTTGATTTATCCCACACATTTCAATTTCCTATCATAAAGCAAATTTGTTTGCTGAAAGTTGAGATCTAAATTTGGTTTGAATGATTAGGCTTTTACATATTTTACTATGAGGTTTCATAATAGGGAAGAAATTTATTATGCATGTTCTTTTGGGAAACTTTTTTGTACCAGGAATTGAATTTTCTTTGCTGTCTTAGCCTCTTATTTGTTTTTCAGTTTTTTCCATTGCAACTTGACAAGTTTCTTATTTTCTGAGCAGTAATACTGATTTGTTGCAAATCCATGTTTCTTATTTTCTGAGCAGCAATACTGATATGTTGTAAATCCCTGTGTGCATCAGTGTCACTTCTTCAGAAGAGACATGCTACAGAAACTGAGTTCTCTATCATATCAGACCTGTCTTCTGAAAAGGACTCTGTAGCAATGAATTCTGGAACACAAGCAAATCCATTTGGAAATGTAGTAGTTAGTCCCCCTGCAATAAATTCGTCTGAATCTTCTTTATCTTCACTCTCTGGCGGTCCCACAAAATTCTATGAAGGCAGGCAAGGGTGTCAAGTCTTAAAGAAGCATTTCGTGTCTATGTCAGAGGAAACATCCCTAAAAAGTACATGGTATGAATGCAATAAAGTAATGGAAAAGCAGATTCCTTTGACTCAAAAAAGCCAAACAGTACAGACCACAAGAAATAAAGGAAAAAAGTCTGTTCAATGCAGCTTGATGTCTTTCTTTACAGTTAATTCACTAAAGTCATCAAAATATTTACCTGATACAGCTGTAATGAAAAATAATAGTCACAAGATATATGAACCGTGGAGTAAATCAGATGCTTCTCATGATATTTGGGAAGAGAGCTGTACCAAAATAAAAGGAGATGGGTTGAAGGAATGCAATCCTCCAGCAGATCAGAGTTGCATTGAACACTCCAAATTTAATACTACCTGTTATCAAGAGAATTGGAAGGATGACAACGGTTTCACAAATAGTACACAAGGAGAAGTAAAGTCCTTTGAGAATCTGGAACCAGTTATCTCTGATGAAAAGGAAAAGGTTAAAATTGCAGCTCTAGAATGGCGGAAAATTCAAGACACGATGAATAGGAGTGTACCAGTTTGCAGAGGTCATGGTGAACCTTGTGTTGCTCGAGTAGTGAAGAAAGCAGGACCAAACATTGGTCGTGGATTTTATGTGTGTGCTCGTGCTAAGGTTTGAAATGTGTTCTCCTTCATTTGCCTTGCTACTTTCTGAATTGTAATGTGGCTTTCTTTTGTAAAATTGTTGTCTTCAAATTTTATGTATTAATGTAAACAAGGTGAATTTGAAAATACATGTCTTCTGTTTGTAAAGATTCTACTATTTACCAAATACCCTTATGAGCAACTCAATTTCTTCTCCCTTTGGTAAAGAATCGAGCGACTTCACATCTCAATCTCTGTATGGTCAATCAAGCAAGCAAAGTTCCTTTGGTTGAGTAACCAAATGCACATCTAGAATAAAATCACTTTGTTCCTCGATCTCCCTATGGTTGATCAAGCAAGTAAACTTTCCTCATCTCCCTTTGGTCAATCATGCATCTTCATCCATGTCCTATTGGTCAAGTGTGTTTCTAAATACCGTAGTTAGTGTACACTTCATTACACGAAGTCATGGGAAGGCTTTCCCACCTATTTGCAAAGGGATATTTCAAACTTGGCCTAGCATTCATATAATAGAAGCCATTTAGTGACTTTCCTTCCTTGGGGAAGATTTTTTCATGCTGTACACTTTCTTATATGAACATGCGAAGGCACTCTCTCCCATTTAGGAAAGCCTATTTTCTTCCCTGACATTTGATATAGTGGAGTTACTTAAAAGTAACTTCTGTAGTGGGGAACCTTGGCTTCTAAAGGTCACTCTCTCCATTCATGAATCTTCTATTTATATGCTTAGGAGGTTGTTCAAGTAGCTACGGGTTGAGATTTGGGCTATACTAGTGTACATGTACTCCACTTCCTCCACTCAAAGCCTGCACTTTTTGTCATTTTATATATTTGTTAGGCCATTTTGAGGTGCTTTCATATTTCTATCTAGAAGCTCACGAGTGCCTGCATCTTGCTTAAGGCAAGGTGTGAGCACAACGATACTCAAGATTATACTAGGAAGATTCCAAAATGCTCTCATGGGAAACAGTATTGGCTCAGACTTGTTCAAGATGACAAGGATGACCAAAAACATATATAAGGTAGATCCATACGTGTGCAAGGTTTTCAATTGGGTCTAAAAGACTATGATCATCAACGCATATGGATCTTTATGATGCAAAAATGGATTGAGGTCAAACATGGAGAAACCATCCAATTAGAGACCAATAATGAAAATCATACCTATGAGTTTACCCATTGAGGATGATAATGGATACCAAGGTACTGAAACCTCTAAAAAAGACCCCTAGAGTAAATGAGCTGGTGTAGATAGGGGAAAATTTGTCGAAAACAGGGTTCTTTATTTTGCATTTATGTTACCTGGAGATCTTGTCCACTCTTTCAAAACTGCAGGGGAAATTGCTTGCTAATCAGATAATTTTCAACTTTCTTACCTGTTTCCCCCTCGTATCTGTTTTTATTCCCCCTTCATCAAAATTGTAATATTGTTTTGCTTCAATCTTTTGTAATAGCATATAAAGAACAGGTCACTTGAGCTAGTACATTTACCGATATAGTGAACCTATGGAATATGACCCATTTGGTGAATGATTTTGTCAATAGCAACACCAGTAGGCCAATACTTGTGGAAGCTGGGTAATGTCAGCTCATCTCAGCAAAAGAATGAGTGCAAAGTTTACATAAACTCACCAGTTAATGTTAAACTTCGTCAAGTCTTGACTGACTGGGTGAGTCAGACAAGTACTTGCCAGATCTCAGGAAACTTGGCAAGCCTGTCAGACAGAAGTTGGCTGGATCATAAATTTCAAAAATTTGACTTGCAGACCTAAAAATAATCATTCCTTCTATCAAAAATTTCTGCTGTTTGAGCAAAGCTTGTTCGAGACTCCTGATACTATAGGGACTGTTTAAATCATAAAATGTAATTTCCCCATTTGTATTTTCCTCCATGGTACAACCAAAGTGGATTTCCAAGGCAAGTGATGGCCAGGTCAATGGAACAGGTTTATGTCATCAGGGGTCCTGTTGGAGTTTTGAGGAGTTTTTATGGGGTCCGATGGGATTCACTTGGCATATTCATCATCATGAGCAGTTCCGCACATCTTGTTTTTGGTTGCATGACTTTCTGATAATTCCCGTAAAACGGGGTTATTATTGGCATAACTTAATTAATTATGCTCGAAGTGGCATTCCGGGTAGAGTAATTGATGGAACACCTCAGTGTAATAGCTCTTTGGAATTGGGATGAAAAGATCTACAAGGTGGGATGTTGAGAAGTGACTTCCGATGGCCGAAGAGAGTATGGTTGGCGATTTACCATTTTCCTTAGTTAAAAATGACTTTAATTAGTCATTTAATTAAGGAAAAATAATTAATTAGAGGAAATGGGCCAAAAGTGACTTACGTGAAATAAAATAAAATTAAAAGGTCACTTAAAATAAAGTCAATGGAGGACCTTCTAGAATAATAATAAAGTAAGATGCTTTTAGAGGCTTGGAGATCTATCTATTAGATCCATAAAAGAGGAGGAGGAGGTCATTTGGAGACATCTTGACTTTGATATTGTTTCTTGTGTAGAGGTTTGAGAACTTGGTTCTCTACTTCAGCAGTAGCCCCAGGACAGAAACCCTCGGGTGATTCAGTGAGAGTGGGCAAGCACCCATCTCTTCCCTTGGTGGATCCATTCAGGGTTCACAGGGTGTAGTTATTTGATTTTCAGTTTGTCTTGGGAGGCCCATTGTGGCATTATTGTAGATCTGTTGAGGCCAGTTATCTCAGTTACATGGGTTGGATGTGTTGAAATTCTATGACCTTGGGTCTAGGTTAGAGTCTTAAATCACTGACGCTACCAAAACCAAGAGTCTCAACCATGAACTACTTTACACAGCGGAATATAAATAACAGTAAATCACAAATGCACAGAATATAGACAACTTTTTAATTTTTCAACCCAACTTCATTATATTAACAACATATAATACAATAGTCTAGGGCTCCTGTACCAGGGATAACAGCCTCATACATCCACTAGTACAAGAGAAGATACTCTGACCATCTGGCTGTAGCATCTAACAGCTCCTCTTGATCGTACCTTGTACCTGCCCCGTCCTTCAGCTCCCGATTTGCAGCTCCCGCCTTTATCAATGCTCCAAGTCCATCTAGCCACTGAATCTCCACTATCCAATCTGCTTTCTAGTTGTCCCTTCGCCCATCAAGGGCACAACTCATCGAGACTCCTGTTGAGTTGTTCACAGCTCCAATTGTGAACAACTCTCAAGTTGCTCACTACTACTCTTCAACTACTCAAGGACTTCAACGCACTATGGTCTTCCTACGCTGCACCGATGACAACCAACATACGGCATGGAGAACTACCACCTATCACTACGGGATGTCCATCGCCCACAATGAACATGGGCTAGGAGGACTGTCCATCATCTGCTGCAGAAGTCCTTCTTGACATGCAAGTCTTGGACTACTCAACCCTGCTCCTGGTTGATCAGACCCTTGAGCTCATCAACGATTGCCAGGCTAGCAGTCACCTTTGTCCATCAAGGTGCTGCACTTTTGGCTCGAACATGGACACTAACACACTGTCCTCCAGCAGACCATAAGTGTCCAATCTCGTCCACACTTGGTCTTGTCTCATGCTGCCTTCCAACAGTCCATGAGAAACCAAGTCCATGTTGTAGCATCTGCTTCTAGTTAGCGCATCCCCACACTTGGGAGACCCTTACACACAGCTGCTCACAGACTTCATCAATCTGCCATATGTCCTCACCTAGGACACCATCAATCCATCGTACATGGGTCGATCTGCAACAACACTTGCTGCTGTCCTCTTGCCTCTTGATCTAATGTAGCTGCAGTCACCTTGGCTGCTTGGTAGGCCTCCCAATAATCCATGTGGGATCCACCAAACAACTCCTAAGGCCTCCTACAAGTAGCCCACAAACTGATCCAAGCAATGATCAGTCCTTTGACCCAATGCACCTCTCAGCACGCTGCTGCACAAACACTCCTGTGGGATCTGTCACTAGGGCATCTAATCACCAGATCTGCCCTCTATCTTGACTCCCACAAGCTGCCTTTACCCCAATCCAAATTCTGGTCATTGCTTGACCCAACACATCTCCTCAAAACACTGTTGTTCTGCTGTTTGCACTTGCTGTCACTGTACTTCTGGTTAGGGCACGTACTGCAGCCCTACACCTCCTTGACAGTCCTTAAACAATCTCTTTAAGAGCTGTGGCATACCCTCAAGGGTGTCCTCCTCACCAACGTTGCTTGTTTAGGGCACTAATCAACCCTTGACAGCCCACAAACAAGCTCAGCTGCATGCTATGGCCTGTGGCCTAGCACAGCAGCCCTAAAACGTGAAACAGACCCCTTCATAAGCTACGGCCCTGCAAGAGTAAGCCTTTCCACACCTACGCTGCCCCTTTTTCTGCTTGTTAACCCTAAACGCAGCCCTTAAGGTGTCCCAGCTGCTGGCTATGGCCTGCGGCCTAGCACAACAGCTGTTGTAGCCTTCGGCCTCCTCCAAAACCTCACCCTACAGCCCTTAAACAACAGATACATACTCCTCTAGACTGCGGCCTCTTCTACCCAGCATACCGCACCCAAAACAACCCTAAGACATGCCTCAAACCAGCCCAAAGTCACCTCACTGTCACCTACAGCAGCCAGACTTCTCCCACGCTGTACCTTGGCCTTTTCTTGTTGTTTTGTTGCTCCTTGCTGCGACTTTGGCTTCCATCCTTCCCACACTAGAACACACTTGTGACAACCCTCATCCAAGCCTCAAACAACCCTTTAATTCTCCACGCTGTCACCTACAGTAACCAGAAACCCTCACGCTGTCTTTGGCTCCTCTCCATGCTGTCCCAAGTCTTCTCTAGCTGGGTTAGGCCTCCACAAAATTTCAGAGCTTCTTTTGAGATGTATTGCCCACAAAATGGATACTCCAAATGACTCCCATCCATCCTCTATTTATACTAAAAGAGGCCTCCACGAAGCCAATCATGAACCAACACGTCTTTATGATATTTTTCAAGCCGACCTACCTGGAACTCATGTCGGCTTGCTTAAAAAATCCATAATTATTATGTCGACTTCAAAATTCAATATCTCCCAAACGACAACTCGGATTCAGACGATTTTCAATGTGTTGGAATCGTCTATCCGAGCACTATCATCCCCATCCATCACATGCCGTGAGATCATCATGGTTCTGCCCCAAAAACACGATTGGTGCAAAAACCCCTTCCTTGGGTTCCAAGCCCACAAGCTGCCCTTGTTGTGCTTTGTCCTCCAACCCCTTAACGCCTAAGGCTTGGTGTGAGAATTTCTGAATAAACACATCAGAAATCCTACTACAATCATGGGTTTATCATATTCTACTTGTTCTTTACATTTAACAAGTTATTTAATTACTTAAACAACGATGAAAACACTATTGCAGCCTACACATACATACAAATCATGAACTGAGACAATCACACAAGGGACACCGTTATTTTGGACAATCATCCCCGGAAAAACCCAATTCGGGAAAACCGGTACAACATATAGAGGGTTTATATTATTAAGCAAATTTTTGAATACAACTAGGGTGCCAAATCCGGCTCACCCAACAGAGAATAAACCTGGCAGAAGTACCTCTATTCGGAGACAGATATTTTGACAATTCTAACAATTGGATGATCAAACCCCACAGATGACAACTGTTGTTCCCAGTGTTGGGCAGCGATGGTTGCTCCAAGCTCTGCACTAGAACTGCATCACCCCCTCTAAGAGCTGCATAACCCTCCCAGTGAGCCTCCCTTGCTTAAAAGTCGATATGCTAAACTACTTCTCTCTCTGCCCCACAGAAAACCCCAACGCCGCCTCTAAGCGACCGCGTCAGCCCCTCTAGCTTCTGCATCACCCTCTATGGAGCTGCATTGTCTCTCCTGCTGCTGCTCTACCTCTCTACTATGTATTCTCGACCTTGAACTGAAGTCCCTCTACCGAACAACCCCTCTCTCATTGCAACTCAAATCACTTAGCTTGACTTTCTCAGCAAACCACGTCCCAGAAAAATCAAACTCTTTGATCTCTTTGTGTCTATTCAACTGACCCTCAATCCTCCTCTTATACTTTTCTTGTTGATGAATCAATGACCGTGATCTAATCTCTAATCAACGGCTAAGATTAAAACAGACTCTATCCTCATCACTTAGGAGTTTCTCACCCATATTCTTATTAATACACATTATTATTTTTATTTTCCTAAGTTTAGACTTAGGAACTCATTAAAAATATTAATTATTTTAATAACTCCTCATCCGGGTGGAATTTCTTCAAACAATTTCTGGGTTTTGGAGATCTCATGTGTTCTAGCCCCTATTTCAAATTTCGAAGCTAGAGCACATCTGATGCTACCCAAAATCAACACTTGGAGTACCTCCCATGCTACATAAAAATCAACAGTATGTGCATGTAAACCCTAGTTCATCTAATATAATAAAGTTGAGTATTTTCTTGTTCAGTGTGTTATGGGATTGCATTCTCTATTTGTTTAAATTTTTACATGGCAATTTTTCGTTAATAAATAGAATCTTTATATTGAGTTTTTTTGATTTAAAAATTCGAGTTGTTCCAAATTTATTTCAATTGGGACATTACATAAAAATTGTATGCACATTGTCATGTCCCTTCTCAAATACATTTGTAACAGGGTGTTGCTACACAATTTTGCACAATTTTGGCTAAGAAAGAGAACCCATCATTTTCGACTTAGTGACTTAGGAGGCAATTCAACTTTATTTGGTTGCTAGTGGAATGTGGGGGCCACCCACATGGGAGTTCGAATTGGCCCATTCGAATAGCTTGGAGGGAAAGTCGAATAGCTGGATGGAGGGGCCCACATGAGGCTAAGGAGGCCCAAGGAGTTATAAGAAGGGAGAAACTCTCATTTTGGATTCATTCTTACATCTTGCAAGCAAAATCACTTGACTCTTCGCTCTGCTATTTAGTTGAGTCAACCCACTGTTTAGCCACAAATCTCTCAAACAAGGGATTCAACCTCTACTTCGGGGGACCATCCGTACCCACTCTAGAGAGGCAGTTCCACAAGGATTTCAGGTGTTCCGAGGAAGTGAGATAGCACCACCATCCAACGCAGAGCAGGGAGTGCGTATTTCTAGGCAGCTAGAGAATACGCAGAGGGAGACATAAGCCATCAGAGATTAGATGTTTGCCGGGAGAGTTAAAGAGCTGAGAAAGCAACAATAGGCCAACATTCTTGCTGATTTTTACAGCCAATAGAGCCAACATTCCAGTAGTTCGAATTGTTGGGCTAGGGGACAGTGTAGAGGCCACTCCAAAAGTTTTTGTGGAGCTTAGGAGCAGGTGTCTTAGGCCAAGAGCTCATCTGGGAAGTCAGGGATTTGATAGCAAGGGTCATCCCAACACTTCAGGGGCATTTCTGGGAGGATTTACAGGTGGTTTATGTAATGTTCCTAAGTAGGAATATAATGGATATTCTAAACAAATAAACAATGCAACAACATAAAATTAAAAACATGCATTATACGCCCATAAAACATTGTAAATCTGGAACTGTTGAGCCATGTATTATAAAATTTGAAAGCATAGGTACAATACAAATGAGATGGTGCACATGGGCTTGTCTCAAGGACAAGCTGGACCAAACCTAGGTGATGGAATAGTTGAGCTGAAGGCCGCCCAGTTGCTGCACCACTCTGCGCTGGGTTGTCCCAGTAAAACTATTGTCTTGCTGAACTTCGACCTGCTGGAATGTGCTCAGTAGTTCCATATTCGCAGCTTTTTTGTGATTGTTTAATGAGTATTTAATTTTTATAAATTGTTGCACAGATTATTTGCTTTATATCAACTGTATTTCCTATTTAGGATCATTACAGTGGTATCAAAGCCTAGTTCTTGGCTCAGCTGTGGGGATTGGCTCATATGAGAGAAGGGGACCAGCAGAACATCAACTACCAAAGGCAAAGGTACTGCAACAGAGAAAGGCAGCTGGAGATTACTCCAGACATGAGGACAGAGGGAAAGCAGTTGTAGAAGAGGAGGAAATGGTGGAACCGAAGAGCAGGGAAGAGATGGCTTTCGATAGCCTCCTGAGGGCCCTGAATGACTTAGCCAAGGGTCAGAAAGACATGCTGGAAGAGATCAAGTCGCAGAACAGAGAGAGGACCACTCCTAGAGGGTTTTTGTTTGGGGAAACTTCTGGGGCCTCTCAGCCATTCGATCATCCCTCACCAGCAGCACAGTGCCCATCAGCCTGTGTGCAAACTCGTGCTACATTGCCTTCTTTCATGCCAGTGGCACAAATCAAGCCTGCAAGGGAGGAAGACCCCCCTCAGATGGGAGACTACTTCAAAGAGTGGCAGTCTATGGATGAAGACTTTAAGGAAGCCCTCTCCTTCAGAGATTACTGCAAGCTCAAGCAGAGTGAGAAGAACAAGGGTTATGGAGGACAGGGGACCCAGAACTACGAGCTGCAGAGGACCATAGGGAGGATGTATTTCCCTACTTTCGATGGCACTGCCAAGTGCACAGCCAGGGCTTGGGTTGAGAAGATGGACACCTACTTCCAACTCAACCAGATGACAAAGCAGGAAGCCATCAAGATGGCCACGCTGCACATGGAGGGGGAAGCCCATGATTGGTGGTTTCATGGCTTGACCACCCTAGGGCATGCCCACGTGGCTTCTTATGAGGACTTCACTAGGAAGGTGGTGGAGCACTTTGACCAAAGAGTTCCAGAGGCCCATTTCAGAGAGCTGACCCAATTGCGCCAAACAGGGAACCCAGAGCAGTACATCTCTGAGTTTCTGCAGGTATCAGTGATGGTTCCGGATCTATCAGAGGCTAGGAGGGTGTACACCTTCATTGAGGGCTTACTTGAGCCCCTGCGTGGACTAGTGAAGTCACGCAGACCCTCCACGTTGCAAGAAGCAGTCTTGTGCACCAGAGATCTACAGGGGGCCATCCCCAAGACTAGAGCACCTTTTCCTGCACGGACCCCCTTTCCACAAAAGGGGCATGAGACTAGACCTCCACCTCAGAGGACCACACAGGGGAGGGGGCAGTTAGATGATGAGATACGAAAGGACCTCAGGAGGAGGAAGTTGTGCTTCACATGCAGGGAGCCCTAGGCACCAGGCCATCGGTGCACTGCTGGTAGAGCACACTATATTGAGGTTTTTTTTTACAGTGACCAGGAGGACGAGGTGGAGCAAGATTGTGGTGTGGCAGAGGGTGAGAGTCCAGCTGATAGAGGGCCACCACCACCACCTCTACAGGGTGGGGTATCCCTTGCCCCAGCTGGGGGAGTCCTTGCTTCCTTATGCGAGATTCCCAAATTTTTGACACTGAGGATCAAAGGCACTGTACAGGGGCAAAGGGTGTCAGTGCTAGTTGACAGTGGGGCTACCCACAATTTCATAGATGCTCAGTTGATTCAGAGGAGGGGCCTCACCACGGCTAAGTTCGAGGGCTTTTCAGTCCTAGTACCAAGTGATTGTACCATACATTGCAATAGATATGTGCCTTCCTTGATAGTAGTTATGTGGAACTACTTGATGACAGACCGTTTGTTTGTGGTCGATGTGCCAGATACCAACGTGGTGATGGGTGTCCAATGGTTGTATTCCCTTGGGCAAGTCATGACAAATTGGAGGAAGCCAGAGATGGAGTTCATTGGGCCAGATGGCAAACTGGTAGTTTTGAGGGGCATGCAGCCTTATCCACCTCAGGCGGTTTCAGCCCACAGGATGGAGGCAGACCTGCGACATGGGGACATTGCATGGGCAGTTGAGCTAAGGATCTCAGAGGCTAGGGGACAGGCTCAGCCACCACCACCAGACATACAGGTCATGCTGGACAGGTACACAGTGGTGTTTAGGGACATTCCACTAGGGCAGCCACCAGATAGGGGATTTGAGCACACTATTGAGTTAGAGTCATGTGTGCAGGCAGTGATCACCACCCCTTATAGGCATCCCAAGGCCTATAAGGATGAGATAGAGAAGGCCATCCAAGAGATGGTAGCGTTGGGCCATGTCAATCCAATTTCTAGTCCCTTCGCTTCTTCAGTCGTACTGGTGAAGAAGAAGGATGGAACCCTTCGGATGTGCATTGACTACCGAGCCCTCAACCAAAAAGCACTGAATAACCAATACCCCAATCCCCACATAGATGAGCTGATGGACGAGCTTAGTGGAGCCAAGTACTTCTCTAAGATCGATTGGCGTTCAGGGTACCATCAGATCAGGGTGAGGGATCAAGATATCCCTAAGACAACTTTTTGGTGCCACTATGGGCACTTCAAGTTCCTGGTCATGCCATTTGGGCTGACTAACGCTCCGACCACCTTCCAGTCTTGCATGAAGCATGTCTTTCGAGGACAGTTGAGGAGGTTCATGCTAGTTTTCTTCGATGACATTCTGATTTACATCTTGACATGGGAGGAGCACCTCCAACACTTGGAGGAGGTGCTGAACATTCTGGAGGAGCAACAGTTCTATGCCAAGCTCTCCAAGTGTGAGTTTGGGTTGACAGAGATGCTCTACCTAGGGCATATCATTGGTGTTGATGGGGTGAAGGTCCATGAGGAGGAGATGTGGGCCATCCGGGATTGGCTAGTACCCCGAGATGTGACTATGCTGAGGGGCTTCTTAGAAGTTTGTCAAGGGGTTCTCACAGCTGGTAGCACCCTTGATCGACTTGACCAAGAGAGGGGCTTTCGCATGGACTGATGGAGCATAGGTTGCCTTCGATCACCTCAAGGAGGTGATGAGCAGTTGCCTATTCTTGGCACTTTCGGATTTTTCCCAACCATTTACTATGGAGTGTGATGCATTCGGGGTAGGAGTTGGAGGAGTATTGTGTTGATTTGGGGTAGCATTGGATTTTCTCTAGCCACAAAATTTGGTGGAGAGGTTGGGGCACATGAGATCTCTAATACCGGTAATTAAAATAATTAATATTTTTAATGGAGTCCCTAAGTCTAAACTTAGGGAAATTAAAATATTAATGTGGATTAATATGAAACTGTGTTAGAATGGTCCAAAAGACATGGATCAAGCCAAATCTAGTCGTAGTCGTTGATTAGGGACTTAATCTCGACCATTGATATGTCAACAAGAAAAATATAAGAGGAGGCTTGAGGGTCACTTGGAGAGTACACCAAAGTGATCAGTCATTCTATTCTCTAGAGCGGGCTTTGCTAAGAGAGAGAATTAATGATCGGGAGTTGCAGCTGAGGGACATTGAGTACAGAGAAACAGAGAGGCAGAGATAGTGCCGGAAGAGCAGCGCAGTAGCCAGAGAGAGGGACGCAGAGCCATCCAAGGCTCATGCAGGACCACGTAGAGGCAGCTGGGAGCTGCACAGAGCCTCAGAGAGTCCAGCGTTGCTGATGCAGAGGGCCAGAAGGTTAACGCAGGGCCTCCTAAGGTTGACGCAGACCCATTCAGGGTGACGCAGGGCCAGCGCTGGGCAAAGAGGGGATGACGCTAGGGTTTCTGGGGCAAATTGGAGCTGAGGAGCTGCCGCAAGGATTATTCGGGGTTTCAGCCAGGAAATTTGTCTCAAACTGAGAGGTATTACTGCCAAGGAAATTCTCTATTGGGTAGGCCGGATTTGGCACCTAGATTGTACTCTGATATTGCTTAATAAGAAAACCCTCAGATAGCTGCACCGGTTTTCCCACATTGGGTTTTTTCCAAGGACATTGGTCCAAAAATAACGATGTCATTCGGTGTGATTGTTTCTATTTCTTTCAGTTGTTGATCTGTAATATGTTGACAATGCACTAGTGTTTATTTTCAGTATTTACATTGTAAATAACTTGTTAAGTAACGGAACAAGTAGGTAGGAATAAATCAGATAAAGTGCATGGAGGGTTTCTAACTGGTAGACTTAGAAACTTCAACATGGTATCAGAGCGTGATTGTGGATCACAGGAGGACTGAGGACATCAGCGAAGCGGAGCAATAGCAGCAGAAAACAACTGTCCCAAGGTGACAGAAGTTGTTTCTAGTAGAGCAACAACAAGGGAAGGGTGACGCAGTGCCTACGTCATCAAGAGTGATCTAGGAAGAGGCAGCGCAGAGGCTAAGGAAGGCAGAGCCATGCAAAAACTAGGAGGGCTGACGCAGTTGGCTTAGGAGGCCGGGTTGCTGGTGCCAGGATTGCGCTGAGCCTAGGAGCTCTCGAGTCTCACCTTCAAGTTGCTGGGGTTTAGAAGGCTGTGGGAATATTGCAGAGTGGAGCTGGTGAGGTAATGTAGTCAAAACAGTACCTGCCAGGTCAAGGCCAAGATGAGGGAGTTGCTATCGGGGTTTCTAGCTGAGAAACCCAGATCAGTGGTGCGGTTGCACAAACGATCAGAGTAGGGGGCATCTCGACATCAGCAGAAGGATTTCAATGAGGGAAATCGGGACTCAGAGGGAGCCCAGAAGAGAACTTCTAAACGGGAAGTAGAGACTCAGAGGAGTCGAACAGAGAACTTCCAGGAGGGAAGTAGAAGAGCATCATGGCATTACACGGAGTAAGAGACCAGGACAGGCTGGACGGAGCGTCGAACTTCGCAGTCTGGAATGCCAGAATCTTATCTGTACTTATAGAAATCATGTCAAGAACTTCGCCTTGAAGTTTATAGCTATCCCAATCGACCCCAATGATAACAACAGGTACAAGGAGGCAATGGCGAGGGCCAAGAACATCATCCTTGATGGGGTCAAGGACCATGTAGTACCACACATTGTCGAGAAGGAAACGACATATGAGATGTGGGAGGCCCTCAAGAAATTGTACCATCATACTTCTATGCAGAGAAGAATGTTACTAGAGAATCAATTGAGGTCGTATCAGATGAAGAAGGGAGAACTTATTGACACCTTCCTCGGAGGACTGAACGAGATCCGAGATCAGTTGACTACTATAGAAGCCATGCCGGATCAGGAATTGATGGTGAGAACGACTCTGAATGCAGTCTCAAAAGAATGGGAGGTATTTGTCCAGAGTATACTAGGCAGAGGGGCACTTCCACCTTGGGATGAGATGTGGATTGCTCTTCGCCAAAAAGAGATCAGACGACAGTCGAAGATGGGTAGCAACAGCAAGGGGATCAAAGTCAAGCAGGAGGAGGAAGATGTTGCCCTAGCATCTGAGGGAAAGCAGGAAAAGCAGAAGAAGGATCTCTCCAAGATCAAGTGCTTCCACTATGGGGAGTTGGGTCATTATGCGACCCAGTGTCAAAGGAAGAAGAGTAAGGGAGAGTCTTCCGAGACTAAGGCAGTGCCAGCGAGGGCAGAGAAAGAAGTTTTGACAAACGATGATTGTGCCATGAGTGCACACGCACCACTTGAGCGGAAGTGGGGAGACATTGAGCTGTAGTCAAGCGGATTACAGGCGATGAGGAGTAGGATCCTCGAGGTACCCAGCCTCTTGGATTAGACCTTGCTACAGGAGTCCCGAAGAGGAGTAGCAGGACTGGCTGAGTCAGGTAGAGATGAATGCGGATGAAGTCATAGTGAGAGCTACAGTGCGGGAGTCCTAAGACAACGCGAGGCTAGCAGGCTGTAGCAATGCGAGAGGCACAGGAGTGTTGCACCAGTGCAGGATGACATAGAGAGGTGTGCAATGGTGCGAGATGCACGGAGTTGTTGCAGTAGCGAGGTGGTCAGAGAGGGAGCACTTGTCAACGGCAGAGGGAGCTTCAACAACAGTGGGTGTCTATAGCCCAATAGAGAGGTCAAAGTTGGGAGATTAGTTACTTACTTCTCAGTAACTGAGTTGCAGTGTAGCAGTGGGCAGCACGATGCAACATGATGAGAGGAGGTGTAGTGCGGATGTAGTGCTGGGAGGAAGGACCAGCAATAGCACGGATGCAGAGGGAGTTGTCATACAGATGTAGCAGTGGCAGTGGCAGAACCATGGGCAACAATATAGGGTACATCAGTGCGGAGGATGGTGGGCAGCAGGCCTAGCATCAGCACAGGGACCGATGTTGGATGATCAGAGTAATACTCAGTGAGGAGTATTGTTAGAACACAGTCCTCGCTAAGAGGGAGTGTTGATTTGGGGTAGCATCGGATTTGCTATAGCCACGAAATTTGGTGGAGAGCTTGGGGCACATGAGATCTCCAATACCCAAAAAGGGTTTGGGCAGATTCTAAACAGTTCAAGAGATATTAAAATAATTAATATTTTTAATGGAGTCCCTAAGTCTAAACTTAGAGAAATTAAAATATTAATGTGGATTAATATGAAACTATATTAGAATGGTCCAAAAGACATGGATCGAGACAAATCAAATCTTAACCGTTGATTAGGGACTTAATCTCGGTCATTGATATGTCAACAGGAAAAGTATAAGAGGAGGCTTGAGGGTCACTTGGAGAGTACACCAAAGTGATCAATCATTCTACTCTCTAGAGCAGGGTTTGCTAAGAGAGATAGAATTAGTGATCGAGAGTTGCAGCTGAGGGGCATTGAGCACAGAGAAATAGAAAGGCAGAGATAGTGCCAGAAGAGAAGCGCAGTAGCAAGAGAGAGGGATGCAGAGCCCGCCAAGGCTCACGCAGGACCACACAGAGGCAGCCGGGAGCTGTGCAGAGCCTCAGAGAGGCCAGCGTTGCTGACGAAGACCCATTCAGGGTGTCACAGTGCCAATGTTGGGTAGAGAGGGGTTGATGTCGTACAGAAAGGGCAGACGCTGGTGTTTTTGGGGCAGATTGGAGCTGAGGAGCTGCCAGAAGGATTATCTGGGGTTTCTGCTAGGAAATTTGTCTCAAACTGAGAGGTATTACTACCAAGGAAATTCTCTGTTGGGTAGCTCGGATTTGGCACCCAGATTGTACTCTGATATTGCTTAATAAGAAAACCCTCAGATAGTTACACCAGTTTTCCCACATTGGGTATTTTCCGGGGACATTGGTCCAAAAATAATAGTGTCATTTGGTGTGATTGTTTTTGTTTCTTTCAGTTGTTGATCTGTAATATGTTGAGCATGCACTAGTTTTATTTTCAGTATTTACATTGTAAATAACTTGTTAAGTAACGGAACAAGTAGGTAGGAATAAATCAAATAAAGTGCATGGAGGATTTCTAGCTGGTAGACTTAGAAATTTCAACATATTGTCACAGGAGGGGCATCCCATTTCTTTCGAGTTTTGGAAGCTCCTACCACAAGAACTGTCATATTCCATATACGACGAAGAGATGTTGGCCATCATGCACGCGTTGGCCAAATTCCGTTACTACTTGGTGGGCAACAGGTTTCGAGTGAAGACTGATCACAACAGTTTTCGACACTTCATGGGGCAGCAGAGCCTCAATGACAACAATAGAGATGGGTCAGCAAGGTGCAAGCCTATGACTTCGATATATAGTATGTGCGGGGAAAACACAATGTGATGGTCGATGCTCTATCTCGAAGACTAGTTGGGTTATCCCTCATGAGCATTTGCCATGATTGGAAGGCTCAGTGGTTGGTGGAGTACTCCAAAAACAGGAGGGCATGCGAGGTATTGGAGGGTATCCATGCAGATGAGCGTTACCGAGTGATGGATGAGGTCATCTATTACAAGGGGTGCATTTTCTTAGTGCCTATCTCTTAGTTGAGGGAGAGGGTGCTCCAGGCAGCACATGATTCACCATTATCTGGGTTAGGGAGAGATTCACGTGGAAGGACCTCAAGGGGGACGTGTTGCAACATGTACGGAGGTGTGAGGCATGTCAAAGGAACAAGGGTGAATTGATCCACCCTGCAGGATTGCTACAACCACTTCCCATCCCTGAGGGGAAATGGGAAAGTATTTCTATGGATTTCATCACAGGGCTCCCCACAGTGCAGGGGAAGGACAACATCTACGTAGTCGTCGACAGGTTGACCAAATTTGCCTACTTTTTCACCACCCCCACCAGATACACGACTGCACAGGTTGCAGAACTGTTTTTCCAGGAGATTTTCAGGTTGCACAAGCTCCCCGAGAACATAGTGAGCGATAGGGATAGGGAAGGGATTGAGCTCACTCCTAGCACCAGCAACCATCCTTAGACAGATAGCCAGACTGAGAGAATTAATCAGTGGCTGGAGGGGTACCTAAGGAACTAAGTGACCAATCAGCAGAGGGCTTGGATTTGGTGGTTGCATCTGGGTGAGTACTGCTACAACACCATGCACCACATGTCCATCAATATGGCTCCTTTCCGTGCTCTATATGGATATGATGCATTATCTTTTGTTGACATTGTTTTTGGAGACGCTGGGCCCCAAAGGCCAAAGACTGGGTCCAAGAGAGTCAAGACATCCTCAAGGCGCTCAAGGGTAATTTACTGACTACCCAGAATCAGCAGAAAGTATACGCAGACTGGCACAGGACGAAGAGGTACTTCGAGGAGGGGGACTTAGTATACCTTCGGTTGCAGCCTTATAGGGAGTCAACGCTGAAGCAAAAGGGGGCCGAGAAGCTACAGCCACACTTCTATGGGCCCTACCGGGTGATTAGATGAGTTGGAGAAGTGGCCTATGAGCTAGAGCTTCCTCAGGAGAGTAGGATCCATAATGTCTTTCATGTCTCATGCCTTAAAAGGGTACTGGGACGACAGGTGACAACAGCAACTGATCTACCCCCACTGGATGATGAGGGCCTCTTGGTTTTGGAACTGGAGGCCATCTTGGAGAGCAGGGAAAGAAAATTAAGGAGCAGGACCATCAGGGAGTTCTTGGTGCATTGGAAGAACTTGTCGGATGAGGATGCCACTTGGGAGGGTGAGCACATATTGGAGCACTCAACTTTGAGGTTGCTTGAGGGCAAGCAACATTTGGGAGGGGAGGATTGTCATGTCCCTTATCAAATACGTTTGTAACAGGGTGTTGCCACACAATTTTGGCTAAGGAAGAGAACCCATCATTTTCGACTTAGGGACTTGGAGGCAATTCAACTTTATTTGGTTGCTAGTGGAATGTGGGGGCCACCCACATGGGAGTTCAAATTGGCCGATTCGAATAGCTTGGAGGAAAAGTCAAATAGGTGGATGGAGGGGCCCGCATGAGGCTAGGGAGGCCCAAGGAGTTATAAGAAGGGAGCAACTCTCATTTTGGATTCATTCTTACATCTTGCAAACAAAATCACTTAACCATTCACTCTGCTATTTAGCTGAGTCAACGTGTTGTTTAACCACGAATCTCTCAAGCAAGAGATTCAACCTCTACTTCGGGGGACCATCCGTGCCCACCCTAGAGAGGCAGTTCCACAAGGATTTCAGGAGTTCTGAGGCAGTGAGATAGCACCACCATCCGGTGCAGAGCAGGGAGTGCGTATTTCTAGGCAGCTAGAGAATACCCAGAGCGAGATAGAAGCCATCAGAGATCAGATGTTTGTCAGGAGAGTTAGAGTGCTGAGAAATCAGCAATAGTTCAACATTCTTGTTGATTTTTACATCCAGCAGAGCTAGCATTCCAGCAGTTTGGATTGCTGGGCTAGGGGACAGTGCAAAGGCCACTCCAACAGTTTTCGTGGAGCTTAGGAGCTGGTGTCTTAGGCCAAGACCTCATCCAAGAAGTTAGGGATTTGATAGCAAGGGTCAGCCCAGCACTTTGGGGGCATTTCCAGGAGGAGTTACAAGAAATTTCCAGCAGGCCGAGTTTTGCAGTTGCAACTGAAGTTGGGCTCCAAGGGGGTCGAATTTCAGAAGTCTAAACCAGCCAAAATCTTTTGTGGGTTTTTCTGAGTTTACACCAAGGAGTCCGAGGTAATAGCACATAATTTTCTGGGCAGTAACTGTGCACCTTCCAGCCATTCGAACTTCAGTAGAAAGGCAGTTTTCTGGGGCAGCGCAGTGCAGATTGGTGCGGCAGCTGGACAGCCTTCATTTCAGCCATTTTCTCACCTGGGTTTGGTCATACTTGTCCATTGAGACAAGCCCAGGTGCACTATCTTGTCATCCATTGTATTTGGCCTTCAGAAAATTAATAAAGTGGCTCAGCAGTTCCATATTCCCAGCTTTTTCTGTGATTGTTTAATGAGTATTTCATTTTTATAAATTGCTGCACAGATTATTTGCTTTATATCACTTGTATTTCCTATTTAGGACCATTACACACATCAAATCGATACTATGTTTTGATGTTCACTGTTTGTCTATTTCAAATTTTGTTGTACATTTTCATTTGATTTTACAGTTTTAACATTGGTTTCTGTCTATACTATAATCTGTACAATCTACTTTTATGTGTAAACTCTGAATGGTTGATTTTTCATAGAAATGAGAATCCTTGTTTTTTCCTTGTGAAATTATAATTATTTTTATTTTTAAAAATTCTGATTCATTGCTGAATTGCCTGGTTGACTACCCATTTTGTGCTTGCCTGGGACTTGTTACTCCCAGAGACCCTTTTAAAATATTCATATTGGGTTTAAAAGAGCATCAAGGCTTGTGATTCCTCTTTTGAGGGTTCACATATTAAACATCCATCTTCGCCCTTTGATTTTATTTTTATTTTGACAGAACCTCTTGAGGCCACTGTATAACTATAACCTATAACTGCATGTTTCATTGGCAGAGAAAATCATAACAGATTTCGAATCCAGTGTCTTCTTATTTGTGTTTAGAAAAGGGTGGAAAGAATGGGTAATGATACTGAATGGAGATAAGATTAAAATGAGAGATGATATTTTACCATGCTTCTTGATTCAGAAGTATTGTTTGTTCTATATTTTGGTTACATTTGAGCTTTGGTGTTAAAACTAATATAATTATCCTATTTTCGGAGAGCAGGGACCTGCATCAAATCCAGAAGCAAATTGCAACTACTTTGAGTGGTCTTCCTCAAAGGAAAAGGGTAGTGGAAAATGAGCTTATACAACAATGCAGCCATGGTGAATTTCATGAGAATGGTATCGCTTCTAGATGGATCACTGGATGTATTTTTCCGCAAAGGGTGTATCGTGTGATCAATTGTAATGTGTGTCGAATACTAACATAACGCTTCATTCATGCAAGTTTTTACATGAAGATACTGTTGATGATAGTAAAATACTCTTGACAAAGAAATCTTCGCCGTTGGATATTTCTTTTCTTATTCAGCAGAGCGAAAAAATTGTTTATATTGGAAAAAGTGCTGATTTCCCTTTTGTCATGTCAGATTTTGATAACATCCTTAGTTAATTACACTAAATGGATTTCTAGTTCCTTTGTAGTGTCGTTCTCCTTTCCAGTCTAGATGAGGTTATTTGTAGCAATCATGAGATTGAACACCAATTTCAAGTTTCAACATTTAGGTTTTCCCCATGATCACTCGGTTGACAAATCTAAACTGTTGCTGAACTGTAGTTATTCCATGGTGGTGGGTCAAACTTGTGAAACACAACTGTGAACATTTCTTGAAAGAAAAATCAATATATTTAATGCCGTTTTTATTCGTATGTTGAAAGAGTGTTGGCATCAGCATATATTAATGAAACAAATAAAGTCAAATACATGTGTATGCATTCATACAGAGTGTATGGAACTTTACAGTTTAGGTGTTCTTAGCTCTTTTACATTCTGTGCTAGTTATTGTGAAGTGGAATGCCTGGTAATATAGGCTAAACCAGATCAAACAAGCTACATGCAAGTTATGTAACATGTTGGCAATGGATTCAGACCCAGGGTTCCGAACTCAAGCCAACAATAAACCCCATAAACATCGTCATATTCAATATTCATAAATGAATAAGGTCTTAACCAAGATGCTCATGAGAATTACAAAAACAGAACTCAAGAAAAAGAAAAGAATGTTGTACACAGAAATTTAAGAGAGAGGGTTGGAACTTGGAACCAACACACGATCCTTCTTATTCATTCCATGAAATATGTTTATACAATGCTCTTGGGCTTAAACTTGATTTCCTCTTATTTTCTCTTACAGATACATTCGCTGGATCTTGATAGAACTTCTATCGAACCCTTCTTCCCTTACTAGATTGCGTTAAATACATAATATGCCAGTTATGAATCAGTTATAACTTTAATTGTTCCCTACTCAATCTTCTATTTTGAAAACAGGCCAGTGCACTAACTTTACATGACACAATTCCAGTGCACATGTCAAAAGGTGGCGGGCAGCACAAAACATTGTCCGTGGACTAAATACACTGTGTATTGACTAAACTAAATATTGCTCTATAAAACTACAAAAGAGGGCATCAATGGATGCCCAACATTGTGATTGTCTTTGCCTTGAGACAATGTAGCCTATCTCTGCAAAATAGAATATCTGTATACTCAGTGAATTCCTTGTCCAGATTGTTTTATGATATCAAAAGTATGTCTAGTTGCAATTGAAATTTACTGATAGCATCCAAAGTTGCCGTGTCTTTTGTTGGCTTGACTTTGTCTCAAAGCTGGATGGCCTCCACTGTCTTTGTCGGAATTTCTGCAAAAGCTGAATACTTCATCTCGGCATGTTCTTGAAACTAAGTTAATTTGCTTGTCAATTGTTGCTGCTCCAACCATGCCTAAGCAATCTACTTGGTGAGAACAGATACCTTAGTCATAGGGTATAGCATCCTAGCATGCAGTAACTGACAACTCTATGATAGATTTCTGCTTATTTGCAATCTACACCTCCCACTTTCAAATTTGATCATCTTTCACATGCATCTCGGGAAAATTCTGTAAATGTATCCAGAGCAAACTGGAATTGACAAGGCCCAAAAGCCCCTTTGCCCCAGCATTCACCTGCTGTAGCATCTCATTTGCAACTGTTAACTATTTGTCCAGCTCAATCTCTGCTGGAGTGGGCATTATCCTCGATCTCTCCTGAAGTTCCGTGTTCTGTGCATGTAATGCTTGGACAACATCATGGAATTTTGTAAGTTTCTCTAACATAGAATTTGGTGGAAGTACTTTTGCAGAGACTGTGGGAATCATTGCATATACTTATCCATGTGTGGATCAGCCTGCGACATAATAATATAATTAGAACCGTGATTTTTTTTTTAATGTTAAAAAACAGGTATCAACATAAACATTTAATTGATGAACATATAAACACATACAAACATGAGGAATATGTTGATTTTTGTAGCATCAGATGTGCTCTAGCCTTGAAACTTCGCAGAGAGGCTAAGACATGCATTTTCCAAAACCCAGAAATTGTTTTTGGAAATTCCACCTAGAGATGATTTAATTAAAATAAAATTTTTTAATTGGTTCCCTAAGTCTAAACTTAGGAAATCTGGTTAATTAAAAGGTATTAATTAAATCAGGTGTGAATCTTCTAGAAGAAGACAAGGATCAACTCCAAGTTAATCTTAGCCATCGATTATGTTTTAATCCTAGCCGTTGGAGCTCCAACGAGATATTGTAAGGAGTTCGATTTTTCTAGAGAACAATTTCTTGAGTAGCAACTGTGAGTTGCCAAAAGTGATTCAGTAAAGTCAAAGTAGTGAGAGAGGGGCGGGGATAGAAGACTGGAGGAAGTTTTCTAGGTCCGAGGAGTGCAAGGCAGAGAAGGCAGAGAGCAGTTCAATGAGGCAGCGTAGAGCTTTAGAGGGAGTTCAAATTCCAGTTGGGAGAGATGAGATTCAATGCCAAAAGTCGGGGTGTGAGACCGGAGGGCCAAGAAGTCGAATTTCCAGACAGCAAGAGGTCATCAAAGGGATTGATGCAGAGCCCAACCAGTGTGACGCAAATCTGTGTAGGGTTGACGCAAAAGCTGCGCAGACGCAGCATGGGGCCAATCAGCAAGCTCCTGATCAGAGTCAGATCTCCCGGATTAGTGTGAGATTCTTCTCACTAACTTTTTACTAGTATTTCTCTATATCAGATAGCCAGTTTGGGAATCCAACGATTTGTACTCATATTTACTATTGCATAATAATTAAAACACTCAACTACTGCACCGGTTTTCCCAAGTTGGGCTTTTCCGAGGACAGTGTCTAAAAACCACTGTGTTGATGTGTGTGTTTATTTCTCTCCAGTGCATTGTTTATTTTCTGAATTATTTTATTTTGTGTAGGATGTAGAGTATGTATTTCAGTATTTGCCGTAGAAAACTGCAAGTAACTTGTTCAAGTAATTTAACAAGTAGGTGAAATATTATTAGTTTGTTGCAGTAGGAATCGGGTAACCTATTTTTCACATGGTATCAGAGCACAGATCGTGAGCAGGAGAGATCAGAGTAGAAAGGAAGAGGGAGTTCGAATTTACTGCAGAGGCAACAATTTGAAACCCCAAAAGGCAACACAGTCCTTGGGTCAAAGAGGTCGAAGTTTTGAGTGAGATCGATTTCTTTGAGTGAGTCGACAAAGAAATTTGATTCTCTAGATCGAAGCTTTCCAGAGGCAGAAGGGAGCAATGTTGTTTCCTTGCAAAGCAGATCTTCAGGTGGGAAGCAAATATTTTGCCGCAATTGCTGGCAGAATAGCGTCAAAGGGAGAGAATAGCACATACTGAGGGAATTTATTCCTCAGACGACTTCTAGCCAAAAAGTTTGAATTTTTCTAGTAGAGCAGCAATAGCTGTGTGCGAGATTTCTCACTCCAAAAGGGAGTGCGAATAGTTGGGCAGTAGTTGTGCAAAGAAGAAGAGGGAGTCGTTCGACTTTTTTTGGAGAGATGGCATCAGCTGGGTTGAGAGATCAAGATCGATTGGACGGAGCCTCCAACTATGTGACTTGGAAGGCTAGGATCTCTTGCCTTCTAGATCAACATGATCTCAAAGCTTATGTCAATAGTGTAGTAGTTATGCCCGCCGATGTAGATCCGCTCAAGAAGTATAAGGTTGAGATGGCGAAGACTAAGAAGGTCATTCTTGACAAGGTTCAAGATCATGTAGTATCCCATATAGCCGGCAAGGATACTGCCTGACATATGTGGGAAGCCTTAGCCACGCTATACGAAGGATCTTCCAAGCAGCAGAAGATGTACTTAGAAGAGAAGTTGAGATGCACGAGGATGCAGAAAGGGGAGTGAATAGACCCCTTCCTTAAGAGGCTTCAGGAAGTCTGGGATCAACTGCCTTCAGTAGGGTCAGGGCCCCAACCTACAGAGTTTGTTCGATTAGCGCTGAATAGCGTTTCTAAAGATTGGCAAGTGTTTGTCCAGAGCATCCTAGGCAGAGAACACCTGCCAGATTGGGAAAGTGTATGGGTTGATCTGCATTAGGAGGAGATGAGGCGTGATCTGGTGAAGGCCACAATCAGTGGCAGTAGCAGCAGTGGGACGAAGGCCATGAAGGAAGAGGAGGATGTGGCCCTTGCATCAAAGGGGAAACAAGAGCAGCACAGGAGGAAAAAGGACGTTTCAAAGATCAAGTGCTTCAGGTGTCATGAGATGGACCACTACAACACTCAGTGTCCTCTTAGAAAGAGGGACAAGGAGGAGAAGCAGGATCAGCAAGCTGCATCCCGCTGATATTGACAAGCTTTCCTCTAGGCTGGAGGAATAATTTGCCATGATTGCCGAGATGCCTCCAAGGGTGAGGTGTGTGAGAATTTCTAACTAGAAATGCAACTACAATGACTGATATTATTTATTCTTCTTATTAATTCATAAATAAGTTATTCACAGTGTTTCTACAACAAATATTAAAATAAATTCTACTGTAGCCTTCACAGTTCAAATACGCGGAAAGTAAATGTAAGGAAAAATACTAGCACAAGTATAATCACAATAACACAGTTATTTTTGGACAATTGTCCCCGAAAAACCCAATGTGGGAAACCGGTGCAGCAGATGAGGGTTTCTTTATTAATCTTCAGCAAAATGCCATGTACAAGATACAACCAACATAATGGAAAAGGAATTTTTGTGAGAAATTTTATAGACAATTTTCTCACGCTTCACAGTGAAATTTTGACTCTGGAGAGGACCTACTTCCCTCATTGTGTCCCCTGTGCAATCCCAACATCGTTGCCTCTGCATTGTGTCACTGCCTCTGCTCTGTGTCTTCTCTACTTCCTGCACTCCCAACTATTGTTGATACCCTCTCTCTCCAACCTACAACTCTCCCTCTAATTCAATTTTCTCTTGTAAAACCTCAGCCAGTGAGGAAATCGATTTACTTGGGCAACTGAGTATTTTCCTAGTTCGATTTCCAAATGCCCATCGAAGTCCTTCTTATAATCCTCTCTTTGATCAATCAACGACCCATATTAGATTCTAATCAATGGCTCAAATCATTTGGACTCGATATTCGTCTTCTTCTAGAAGTTTCACCCTCAGTTTGATTAATACCCTTTAATTATTTTAATTTCCAAATTTTATACTTAGGCATCCATTAAAAATAATTAATTTTTTTAATAAAATTTCCTTTGGGTGGAATTTCCCAAAACGATTTTGGGTATTCTGGAATAAATGTGTCGAAGCCTTCCTGCAAATTTTGAGGCTTAGAGCACATCCGATGCTACCAGAAATCAACACTCCCTCTTAGCGAGGAATGTGACCTAATAAAGCAACTCGTTGAAGCATCACTCTGTGTTGTTGATGTATGACATCACTACCCACCAGCTACTACTCAATTGTTGCATCTGCACTGTAACCCTTTCATGTGTTGTTGCTGCAATTGAGAAACCATTTGTTTCTGCTATTGAAATGGGTTCTTTACCATATACATTTGCTCCCTAAACTGGATGAACTTAGCTCTTCCTAGAGCTTTTTTGAGTATGTTTGATACTTGATTTCCGGTGGAGGCATACTGTAGTTGTACTGCCCCATGCTTAACAGTCTCTGATAAAGTGACATCTGATATCAATGTGTTTCGACTGATCATGAAATACTAGATTCTTAGAGAGTTTAATACAACTTTGATTATCGCAGAAAATATTGGTCGCTCCATCCTCTTCCTGAAGAAACTCACAAGCAGTTTTCTAAGCCATGTAGTTTCGCACATAGTTGTGTTGGCCGCCATATATTTTGCTTCTGCTGAGATCAGAGCTACCAACTTATGCTTCCTGTTGCACCGAGAGATCATTCCTGATCCAATGCTGAAGCGATAACCGGAGGTACTTTTCCAGTCTACTGAACTACCTGCCCAATCTGCATTTGTGAATCCATTCAATCTAATATCATCTCCTCGGGTGTATTTCAACCCATATCCAACTGTTCCACACACATATCTAAGAATGTGCTTAGTTGCTACCCAATGCACCCTTTTCGGTTCCACCTTGAACTGACTAAGGGTGTTGACAACGAAGCAAATGTCTGGCCTAGTGTTGACCGATACATGAGCGACCCAATGAGTTGTCTGTACAAGGTGGGGTCCACTTCCTTGTCTTCTAATGCATCTATTTTCTTCTAGTTAGTGATCATAGGCATAGCCATGGGTCAGCAATCCTGCATTATGAATCTCTTTAGGATCTCTATAGCATATCTTCCTTACCCCAGGAAGATATCCCCATTCTTCTGCCAAACTTCCAACCCTAGAAAATAATGCATCAACCCCATATCCTTCATGTCGAATTCAACTTCAAGATTCTTCTTATAATCCTTTATGAGCCTAGATGACCCTGTTAGAAACAAGTCATCCACATATAATACCAGAATAAGTGGATCATTCTCCACCATTAGATAGTAGAGATTGAGATCAACATCACTCTTGACGAATCCCAACTGCTGCAAGTAACTATCAATCCGACCATACCATGCTCTGGGTGCCTGCTTGAGCCCATACAGGGCTTTCTTTAACCTGCATACACGAGTTCTCTTTTCATGAGTTTCGAAGCCTTCGGGTTGTTCTATATATACCTCTTCTTCTATCACCTCGTTCAAGAATGGTGACTTGACATCCATTTGGTGAATCTCCCATCCCATTTGAGTTGTTAGGGATATAACGGATTTGATAGAGGTATATCTAGCTACTAGGGCGAAGGTCTCCTCATAGTCTATTCCCTCCTTTTGTGAGTACCCCTTTGCCATGAACCTAGCCTTGTACATCTCTATACTGCCATCTGTAGCATACTTGATCTTGTAGATCCACCTTGATCCTACAACTGATATATCCTCTGGTCTAGGTACCTCTTCCCAGACATCATTCGTTATGATAGAACTATACCATTCTACCATGGTACCCACCCAAACTTGGTGTTGTACTGTTTCCTGAAAGTTGGAGGTTTCTTCAACCTGTGCTACCAAAGCTTGGTACCTGTCAGGCTGTCTGCGATGCCTCTTCTCGGTTTTAGGAGTCCTGACAAACTCCTTTGCATCCCTCAGCATCTGTTGTACTTTCCCGTTGGTTCTACCACTGGTGGTGGGAGGCTCAATCAAATCTCCCTCTTGTTCCTGCTGAGAAATGCCTGGATTTCCTACTGGTGTTGGTCACTGTGCTCGATCCTGGTGTCTACCCTCCTTGTTACCCCTGTTATTGTTGGACTAATGGGACATCTACTGACTGATCTTTTGCTGGCATCTCTCGAGATTTCCTGAAAGCTCTATCCTCCATGAACTTTTCATCCCGTATTACTACAATCTTTCTGCTGCTAGGAATGTAGATTTTGTATGCCTTTGAGGTCTCACTATATCGTATGTTGTACCCATTTTTTGCAATCTGATCTAGTTTATTATGTTTCTCATCTAGAATAGACAATATGCCACACTTCTGAATATCCTGAGATGACTCACTTTTCTTCCCTGTGAAGACTCCTTCAGGTGTTTTCTTCCCCAATGCTCTATGAGGAGTTCTATTCTAGATATACACTGCTTTGTTGCATGCCTCTGCCCATAAGAATCTAGGAAAGTCTTGGTCATACAACATAGCCTTTGCCGCCCCAACAATAGCTCTATTCTTTCGCTCTGCTATTCCATTTTGCTCTGGATTATATGGAGTTGTCCATTCTCTTTGATGCCCCCCTTTGCGCAGAAGTCTGTGAAGTCTTTGTCTGTATACTCTCCACCATTATCTGAATGCAATACCTCTATCTTTTTCCCTTTCATGTTCTCTACGAGAGCTTTAAACTCTCTGAATCGATCAAAGACCTCATCCTTGGTCTTTAAGAAATAGATCCAAGTTTTTCTAGAGTGATCACCAATAAAGGTGACGAAGTATTCGCCACCACTAAGAGCTCTTGTGGACATTGGGCCACAAATATTTGAGTGTATCAATCCCAATATGCCACTTTGTTCTTACTTGTGGAAAAAGTTGCCTTAGCGTACTTCCCTAGTACACATCCTCTACACGGTGCATACATCATCATGCTCAGTACTGAGGACTGGTACTCCTGTAACAATCTCTCTGAGCATCCTCAGTGCTCCATGGTGTAAGTGTTCCATTTGCTTGTACCACAGTTCATTCAGTTCCTTTTCGCCATTATGGTTGCTGCCTATCAGTGCCATTGGAGACTCGAGCTGCAATCTATACATTTTGTTGCTTCGAGCTCCAATTTGTCTCATCTTCTTCCAGCTTGGATGTTTGACATATATTTTCCTTCTAATGAAGTATACATCGTATCTGTTGTCTTGTAACTAGGATAATGAAATCAGATTCATTCATAACCCAGACACATGCAGAACATTAGTGGCTTAGATGTTGATTCCTGCTTCCGTCTGAAATGCTATGGTGCCTCTCCCTACTAGAGTACACTTCATTTTTGTTCCCATAGTGATGGAAATCCATTTGCTCTTCTTGATAGCTCAAGAAGTATTCTCGTACTTGAGTCATGTGAGTTGAAGCCCTACTATCAATATACCAAACATCTAATGACGCTGAACTTAACAAGCATGCGAATTCTTCTTCCAATCTGGAAGATGATTCAAAGACATCTTGATTTTCCATCCTTATTTGTGCCATTTTTCCTATAGATTTTTTACGCTTTTCTTCCCAGCAAAAACTGTGTCCCACCTAAAGACTGCTTTGTGCTAAGACTGTTGCGCTACACCCTCTGTCACTAGCAAACATCGATATGGAAATCTTTCTCTCTATCGACTCACTCAGAGAGAGATTTTCCCACAAAAAATTTGCCTCCTGGACTACGCAATCCCCCTGGGGATTCGATCTGCTACCTACGCAACTCCCACTTCTGTTCAGCGCAGGCTCTTCTATTTCCGTTCTCTTGCTTCAACTTGCCTTTGATACCATGTGAGAATTGCTAACTAGAAATCCAACTGCAGTGACTGATATTATTTCTTCTACTTATTAATTTATAAATAAGTTATTCACAATGTTTCTACAACAAATATCGAAATAAATTCTACTGCAATCTTCACAATTCAAATATGCGGAAAGTAAATGTAAGGAAAAATACTAGCACAAGTACAATCACAATTACACAATTATTTTAGGACAATTGTCCCCTGAAAAACCCAATGTGGGAAACCGGTGCAGTAGATCAGGGTTTCTTTATTAATCTTTAGCAAAATCTCATGTATGTTGAAATGTGGTAACAAGAATATTCCAATTTAATTTGTCCTTGAATTAAATTGTGAATTAAAATCAAATTTAGTCTTAACAACTACTTGAAAATAATTAATTAATTCATTTTGAATTAATTAGTTGGAGAAATTCAAGTTAGAAGTCTTTCTGAAGTCATGCAAGAGTTATCCCTTAAATTAAGGAGATAAGATTGAGTTATATTTGAGTTGTAATTAGTTAACTCAGTTTACTGAGTTAAGTCCAGTTAAATTAGTTCCAAACTGTTTGAGGAACTAATGGTGAGATAACAGTCAGTTGATGCATGCATGCACTCAATTAGTGTGCTCCAGTTAACTGAATATTCCCTCATTAGAAACTCATGCATGTCTATTCTGAGAAAGACCCAATTGAGATTAAAGTCATGGACAGTGTACTATCAGTTGCATGTGTTTTCTTATAAAGAAAACTCATGCATGCAGTCAAGGCGTCATTCCTTGAGGATTGCACAGTTCTGACAGTGTGTGAGAGAGGTCATCCACTTAGTGAGGTGAAGATCATCCACTAGGAACAGTGCAAGGAAATAGGAGCTTGGAGGGCAGAGAGGAAGGCTGGAGAGCAGCCAAGATTTCCTACGAGCATCTGTGAGGATTGTACTAAGAGATGCCTAGTTGTGAGAGTTAAGGCTTTGTATAATTCCTATGTATTTCCACCTTGTATGATAATATAGATAGTGGGGTTTTTAGCTAAGGCTTTCCCCAAAGTATTTTCGTGTGTATTGATTCTTCTTCTTCTAGTTATATGTGTTCAAGTCGATCTTTAAACTTCCGCAAATTGATAGTAGAAGTAGGTTATAATATTCTGCTTTGATTTATATTGCATTATCGGGTTAACCCACAAGAAGATTTTCTACATGGTCTTAGAGCGAGATTTGTAGAGAATTTCTACAATGTATAAGATACAACTAGTAGAATGGAAGAGGAATTTTTGTGAGAAATTTTATAGACAATTTTCTCACGCTTCACAGTGAAATTCTAACTTGGAGAGAACTTGCTACTCTCACTGTCTCATTGCATCACCTTCTGCATAGTCCCTACGTCACTGCCTCTGTGTTGTCCCTCCTTTGCTCTGTGTCTTCTATCTGCTTCCTACACTCCTGGCTATTACTGATACCCTCTCTCTCCAACTTGCAACTCTCCCTCTGATTCGATTTTCTCTTACCAAACTTCAGCGAGTAAGAAAATAGATCTACTTGAGCAACTAAGTATCTGCTCGGTTCAATTTCCAAATGCCCATCGGAACCTTCTTATAATCCTCTCATTGATCAATCAACGGCCCAGATTAGATTCCAATCAATGGCTCAGATCATTTGGACTCGATCTTTGTCTTCTCCTAGAAGTTTCACCCTCAGTTTGATTAATACCCTTTAATTATTTTAATTTCCTAAGTTTATACTTAGCATACATTAAAAATAATTAATTATTTTAATAAAATTGTCTCCAAGAGGAATTGCCCAAAACAATTTTTGGGTATTCTGGAATACATGTGTCCAAGCCTTCCTGCAAATTTTGAGGCTTAGAGCACATCCGATGCTACCAGAAATAAACAAGGTCAAGTGATCTAGAGTTGTAGCCTCTGAGAGCTATAGGATGGGCAGGATCCTTGAGGAGTCCACCTCAAGACCTTGCTACGGGAGCCCATAGTCAGCAATAACAGGATGGACCAATGTCAGGTGGTGCAGTTAGGTGCTAGAGTGACAGATGCAGTGGCTAGTAGTGGTTTGATACTGAGAAGCGCAGAGCAAAGTTGGTAGCAGTGCAGTTGGCATAGAGCAAAGTCAGCAGCAATGCAGAGGCTTCAATGACAGCACAAAGTCTAGCAGCAGTCAGAACTTGGACGACAGATCTATCGTACTAAACATAGCTAGTTCAGTATTTTGGATGATTTTCTGTTGCAGATGTTGCAGTTGCAGCAGCAGCAGATGGAGAGAGGGTTGTATTGCAGATGCAGTAGTTGATAGTAGTTCAACAAGGTCAGCAGCAGCACAGATGCAACTCATATCAGAGTTGCACAGTAGTTGGTGGGCAGTAGAGCCAGACATCAGTAGCGCAATAGGAGGTGTTGCAGAGTCAGAGTGATGCTCTAGTGGGTTTGTAGCACTAGAGCACATTCCTCGCTAAGTGGGAGTGTTGATTTGTGTAGCATCGGATGTGCTTGATCTAGGTTTGGGTGTGAAAAAGGACCTTTCCAAGACCTTTTACTTTCGTGATGTGTTAAATTGCATTTTTAAAATAATATTAATGAATACATCTGCATGATGTAAAGAGGAGGAACATGAAAATCATCAGCACATGAAAACATAAGACGTTGATAACAGAGTTCGTCTAGGAGGGACTACATCTCCGGGCCCCTCTGTCAAGATGGTGTAGGCCGCTGCATTAAGTGTTGTCAATAGTGATGATGTACATAAGAGATGATGTCACTATCATACAAGGAAAATGCCCTCACGCAGGAGTGGCTCCAAGAGATGTTTTGCTATAGGAACTCTCAGTAAAAAAGGACTCCTATCAGTATGACATAAAACTCATGCATGATGATAATGAACATCTCGCCAACATGGCATAAAAGGGATTTCAATGCAAACATACATGAAAACAACATGAATATCCCATCAACATGACGACAAAGGGATCTCAAACAAAACATGACGAATCATGACAAAAATTACATCACTCAAATGATTTCGCATCACATCAAGCAGGAATCATGAAAACGAGTAAGAAACAAGATCCTACATCAAACATAAAATAGGGGTCTGTGCAGCACAATGCATAGCAAAAGTACATGAACACACTGCATATACCTCACATCCAGGGGCCATTTGAAGAAAAGGATGTCAATATGGTGAAGCTGGTTGTACCATCAATCTCGCGGTGTCAAATCTAATGGAATGACTGCTTGCATGCTGAATGCGGACACCTGCACTCCACTTAGAAAAGTGGCCGAAAAATAGAATGAGAAAATGAAAAATCTGAACGCACCATCAGATTTGTGGCGTCGAATAGTGCAAAATCGATTGTCAAATTTCTGAATTCTAAGAAAGTGAGAATCTGGGGCTCAAGGAATCTTTTAGATTCCTCAAAGATTCCCTCCTCCAGGTCCTCTGCAAATCTGTTGCTTAGATCAGGAAATTGACTGCACCATCGAGTTCGTATCGCCAAGAGGTGTACGATCGACATAAAGTTTATCCAATTTGGACATTGCAAAAATTTCACCCCCTAGAAATTTCGCTCAGTCATGGTTCCAGCTGCAATAAATTAATTAAAAAAATATCGCCTCGTTTTCCGTGCCCGCTACTGGTTCTTCCATGCTGCCTGGGCACACTAATGAACCGAGTTTAAGTAAAACTAATGCTGACAGACTTTACAAGAACTCCGTTAGAGGAGTTGGTTTACGATCCAAGTATTGTGGAGGAGGTCGGGCAGTCAAATCCCGCCTCCTCCTTTTTTTTACATAATAAAACATTTAAATGGGAAGGGAGGTCGCGCTGGACCCACCTTGGGCAACCCACCCACCTCACCTGTCCCCTCATTTATGTGGGCGGTTGATTTACAATGGGATCGTGGTTGGAGGTTGGGTCCGCGCCCCAAGGGTGAGCCCACTTTTATTGGCAAAGACCCCTGACTACAATATATGGTGTACGATGGTTATCTGGGGAGGGGCCGGGGGTAGTGGCCCACTCCTCCATACATTACTTATGATACAGGTTGGGGTGGCAGGGTTGGTGGCCTGCCACCCCCTTTTTTTAAACAAATTTTTGTTATTAAAACAATATACCCTTTTTGAAAATTCGGATTTTTGATCGAAGGAGTCATTTTAACGAGGCGACAATTTCTCCCGGAATTTGGCCGGAGTTGGCCGGATTTCGTCTGCCGGAAAAAGTCCAAATTGTGTCTCCATTAATCTTGCCTAGTCAGCAAAAGTCAACCAAAACTTTGACTACCTCTATCTTCCTCATCCAGACTCAAATTGACAAACCATTCGCACTACTGCGATTAGGACGACGAGATCTATGCTCTGGTCCTAGTTCGAAAGCATTATGATCACTTTAATTTTCGAGCTTTCATAAGCCCTCTATCCTATGTGTGTCTCTGGAGCCACCTGGATCAATCATCCCCACTGAGGAGCTTTTGGTCCTCCAAAAGCATGAAAAATAATCTGCAACTTCTTTGTACCTTGTCTGCATCACAAGCATCCTGAAAGGTCTCACTTCCATCTCCTTCACCTTTGTTCTTCGGAGCCTTAAGCGATGAGCCAACACCTGCAACCTCTGCAACTTGTAGTACATTGTTTTGCAAATTACATGCTGAATTTGCATGACCAACTAATGATCCAAGCATCCCACATTTGCCACGAGTTTATAACACATACTCGGTGGTCAAGTTTACATCGAAATGGAAACGATACCCCAACTACGATAACAAGGGCGAAATATCATTGTTGCTTCAACAATTGATGCAAAACACTTCATCATTGCTACACATGATTTACAAATATAAGGCCAAACACTATTTTTTCTTTGACAAGTGATGGAAACACGACATTACTTTCATAGTTTATCATGCAGCTCAAAATAAGACGAGACCTCATTGTTGCTGAAAATGTGATGGAAAACACATCATCACTTTTACATTTTAAAATGCAACAAATGATTTACAAAAGCACGACCATGAAACGCTAACATATCTAGAAATCATTTTTCACTTGTCAATGTGAATGGGTCATCTCCTTATGGTGATTTTTCTTATCAAACAATTGTTTCACCTGATTCATGGACTGACGCTTTGTCTTTAAGGCACTGCTCTGGATGGAGCCTCCAACATGTGGCTCTTTGATGGCCACTTCTATCGCAATGACTGTAATAGGTTTTCTTCCTCCAGATCTACTTTACCTGATGTTGAGAGGGTCTTACACGCCTCATCCTTTTGTGTGCTACTATTCTTTTCTAACACTTAGAAAATGTATGGTTACGTAATCCACAAAAGGTACATGTTCTTTGATTCCATGATTTACGTTCATCTTTAACAACATGATTGTAATAAAAATGAACATTCGAAGATCGAAACTAGTTACACCTTTCCTTGTCGTCTCTGGTGTAAGTATGGCGATGAGAGCTTGCCTCAGCTCTCTCCCTGCAATGGATACTGCCATGGGATGATGGGGATGTATTCCCATCATTCTCTTCCTTCGACAATTTTGACGATGTATTGGAAGCATATGATACCTTCGAGCATTCTCCTTTGGTGTAACTCACACCTGCAAATCGATGTTTATGCACAGCCTCCAAAGGTTGAGTTATGCCTTGGTTATTAACATCAAGTTCTTTTTCCTCCTTGTGCCTCATCCTTGTAAGGAGCCTCATGTTTGTCCTTGTAATTGGGATCTCCACATCTCCAACAGAAGTCATACTATGTGAAGACGAAACCGAAAGGAAATCAACATCTTTTACCTCCTATGTCGATTTGGACAGCACTGATGAGGGCTTCTCATCATCTGTTGCTGGTGATTTTGTTGCTGTCACAGCGCATTCCCCAACTTCCTTTCTGACATACGCAAGTCCTGTTCGACACGGCCATTCTTCTACTTTGATGGGGTTGATAATGCATTGGCCATTAATGCCCAAGCCTTTTCCTTCATACCCCATTCTCTTCAACAGTTTGGAGCCAATTCCTATGGTATGATTTTCAAAAACTGCGAAATCATCATCAGGAAACATACATGAATTTAGAGAACTACTTTTTACCTCACATGGGTCATGCTGCAGCTTTTCCAAGGCCTCATCCTTTGCTTGCAGCTGTCATAGCAAATTATGTTTTTCCTCTTTCTCATCATGTAGACGCTCCAATTCGACATTCTCTATTTGAAGATTTTGTTTGTTGTGCTTCAGTTCTTCCAAGGCCTCTTCTATGGCTCGCAATTAAAGCTGCAATTGCTCCTTTTCCTTTGTCTCTTTTTGTAGAGTTTCATACATTATCTCTACCCTTTGCGAAATTTTGAGCATGGTTTCGTACATCCCTTTTTCATCTTCTATCGATGCACGTTCCATTGTTCATGCTTGCAATCCACATCCACGCAAAGACCGTTTTGATACCACTTGATCCAGGTCCGGGTGTGACAAAGGACCCTTCCAAGACCTTTTACTTTCGTGATGTGTTAAATTGCATTTTTAAAAGAACATTAATGAATACATCTGCACGTTGTAAAGAAGAGGAACATGAAGTTCATCAGTGCATGAAAACATAAGATGTTGATAACGGAGTTCATCCAAGAGGGACTACGTCTCCGAGCCCCTGTGTCAAGATGGTGTAGGCCGCTGCATTAAGTGTTGTCAATAGTAATGATGTACATAAGAGATGATGTCGCTATCATACAAGAAAAATGCCCTCATGCAAGAGTGGCTCTAAGAGATGTTCCGCTACAAGAACTCTCAGTAAAAAAGGACTCCTATTAGTATGATGTAAAACTCATGCATGATGATAATGAACATCCCGCCAACATGGCTTAAAAGGGATTTCAATGCAAACATACATGGCAATAACATGAGTATCCCATCAACATGACGACAAAGGGATCTTAAACAAAACATGATGATTCATGACAAAAACTACATCACTCAAATGATTCTACATCACATCAAGAAAGAATCATGAAAACGAGTAAAAAACAAGATCCCACATCAAACATAAAACAAGGATTTGTGCAGCACAATGCATAGCAAAACAAGTACATGAACACGCTGCATATACCTCACATCCAAGGGCCATCTAAAGAAAAGGATGTCAAGATGGTGAAGTTGGTTGTACCATCAATCTCACGGCGTTGAATCTCATGGAATGACTGCTCGCATGCTGAATACTGACACCTGCACTCCACTTAGAAAAGTGGCTGAAAATAGAATGAGAAAATGAAAAATCTGAGTGCACCAATAGATTTGTGGCGTCGAATAGTGAAAAATCGACTATCAAATTTCTGAATTCTGAGAAAGTGAGAATCTGGGGCTCAAAGAATCTTTTAGATTTTCCGTAGATTCCTCAAAGATTCCCTCCTTCGGGTCCACTGCAAATCTGCTGCTCAGATCAGGAAATTGACTCGCCATCAAGTTCGTGTCATCAAGAGGTGTAAGATCGACATAAGTTTTTCCAATCTGGACACTACAAAAATTTCACCCCCTGGAAATTTCGCTCAGTCATGGTTCCACTTGCAATAAATTAATAAAAAAAAATATTGCCTCATTTTCCGTGCCCGCTTCTGGTTCCTCCATGCTGCCTAGGCGCACTGATGAACCGAGTTTAAATAAAAATAATGCTGACGGACTTCACAAGAACTTCGTTGGTGGAGTTGGTTTAAGATCCAAGTATTGTGGAGGAGATCGGGCGGTCAAACCCCACCTCCTCCCTTTTTTACATACTAAAACACTTAAATGGGAAGGGAGGTCAGGCTGGACCCACCTTGGGCGGCCCTCCCACCTCACTTGTCCCCTCATTTCTGCGAGCGATTGATTTAAAATGGGGTCATGGTTGGAGGTTAGGTCCGCGCCCTAAGGGCCAGCCCACCTTTATTGGCAATAGTCCCCGACTACAATGCATGGTGTACGATGGTTACGTGGGGAGGGGCTGGGGGTAGTGGCCCGCCCCTCCATACATTACTTATGATACAAGTTGGGGTGGCGGGGTTGGTGGCCCGCCACCCCCTTTTTTAAAACAAATTTTTGTTATTAAAACAATATACCCTTTTTGAAAATTCAGATTTTTGACTGAAGGAGTCATTTTAATGAGGCGACAATTTCTCCTGGAATCTAGCCGGAGTTGGCCGGATTCTGTCCGCTGGAAAATGTCCATATTGTGTCTCCATTGACCCTGCATAGTCTACAAATGTCAACCAAAACTTTCGTTGCCTCTATCTTCCTCATGCAAACTCGGATTGACGAACCGTTCACACCGTTGCGATCAGGTTGACAAGATCTACGCTCTGGTCCTAGTTCGAAAGCATTCTGATCACTTTGATTTTCAAGCTTTCATAAGCCCTCTTTGTCCTGTGTGTCCCTGGAGCCACCCAGATCAGTGCTTTGGCCTTGAAACTTTGCAGAGAGACTAAGATGTGCGTTGTAGAGGTAAATCCTCTCTGCGGACAGAGACGATCCCTACTAGCCCAGACCGGGTCTAGCAACAATCACACAATGCTATCACGCAAGTTCCTAATTGCAAATACAAAGTGGATGGTGAGAACCTACTTGGATTCCAACGCTAATGTTCGTTGAAGAGATGTCGCCTTCGTTCCTTTGCCTTGGCCAGTAACAATCCGCACAATCTCCGTGATAGGATACTTGCACACGCAAAGAACAACACGAAAACAAGCGTAAAATCTAGTAGATGCAATTATATATCAGTCAGAAAAGATATAACTCAACATCAAACATGAGACAATGAGAGTGGAACCATAATGATAGTCATCTATTATTGATAAATAACAAAGAAGAATACAACCATTGTTCTGACGTCAAATCCTCCTTTGGCTGGGTGATCAGCTACACGAGTCTTGCAAAGCTTGTTGGGATGGGAAACAAGCCTCTCTCTCCTTGGGTGACAAGAATCTCCTTACTTAGATTTGGCCTTATGGGTGCAAAGAAGGCTCTTGCAGCTTCAAACTCTTAAACTCCTGGAACTATTGTAATTCTAACTATTATTCCAACTAGCTTGCTCAAGGCATAGAGGCAAGCTTTTATAGATAGAGAGGGAAAGAGATAGGATCAACCACATTATCCATGGGATTGGCTTTATCACTTGGAAACTTCCATGAAAGGTGGCAAACCACTTTCCCTTCTATGGAGATTCGAAGCCAAACCATCCTAGCTCAACATAGATTCAGTTGGTGAATGGGTTGAAGAGAACCTTCGGGAGTTTGGTCGTTGAAAACTTTACTCAATTCGGTTGGCGCGAGTGCGACTCTGGGACAGAGCGCCAATGGTGCGCCCTTTATAGAGTATTTCCCTCATTGGCGCGGGCAGTGAACTGTGAACCCGCGCCAATGTAGAAAGAGTTGTTTTCATGAGGATTTTGCAGGAGATGTCTTCAGGGCAAATGAAGCTCATACTAAGAGGAATATGATGCAAGTGGTTTCAGGTCATGTCACTTCTCACAGGTCTCGGAATGAGTCCTCTAGTATGCGGGTGAGGGATAACAGGGACAGTGACAAATGGTGACAAATTGTTGTGTAACAGATGCCCCCTAAAGCATGAGGCCCAAGAGAGAGAGGGGTGAAATGCTTTACAAGAACATGCGTGACTGAAAACACGGCCGCCGGAGAACCTGCGTAAAGAAGTACAACTGATATCTCAAGTACATGATATATGTGTGGTATGGGCGCAGCCATCCGTAACAGAGTACATAATAATCTAGATCCAAGGTATGGACACAGCCATCCGGAGAGGATCAATAAATAGATTCAGGCATGGTCGCAGCCATCCAGTAAATGAGTCATGTAATCATAATAATCCACAAATCGCAACCTGGATCTCAATAGACAAAATCCAGGGTCTTGCGCTCCATCTCGACCCGAACAAAGTACAAGTTCAAACATGCGAATGTATGAGTTGAATTCGAACATGCATGAACATCGTCTGATTACCAGCCAATGATGAAAACTGTTAACAGATGCGAGAGGTACCACCAATAATGACAATGGTCCTCAAGGTACTATAGGTACAATCTACGGCGTGTGAATGAATGAGTTGGCGTCGAACACCCGTAGAATCATTCGATCGGAGGCCAATGATGAAAACCTCTCGTCGAACACGAAGAACCTGCCATTGAGGCATGCAGGCACCAAAGGGAGTCTCTAGACCAACTTCCTGGATAATGAGCTGAAGTCGACAGGAAGTGACCTTGATCAAAGGTGGGCCATAATGTTTCCCACATCATTGACACGAGACATAGGAAGAATGTTGTGGTCAATCAAAGTTATGTGAGGTATCAGAGGGAGGTTGTAATTCTAGCAGAGGTCAACTTCTCTTGAACATATCGGCGGCACGACAGCGGACTTGGCAGTATTTGACATCAAATGAGCAGAGGTCATGGTGACAAGGCAATGAGCAGATGAGAGGTCGAACAGGATAACCCAAACCCATGGAGGCTAGTGTAAAAAACAAGATGAGATGTCCCCACCCAGACACGAATGCAGATAAGTGCCATGTTCAAGAGCGACATACTGCCGACACGACAATAATTATGGATCCATTTTCCCCACCATTGCTGGCGAGTACCCCAGTTATTTTTAACAAGCTTCACGGGGATAGCATATGCTTGTGAGCATCATTGCGACGGAATCCGATGTCATTAGGTTTTAACGAGCCTGACAAAGGAAAAACTCGGCGCCTTTTCGTGTTTAGAGAGTCTGAAAAGACAGCAGAAAAGAAAACTCCAGGGGATCCTTTTTCGTAAAGTTGTGTCTCCCGAGCCCGAAAAAGTATAAAACAATGCTCGAAAGAACCGCCCGATCATTACGATCAAGGAGTACTTTTCATATGTAGTGACATCGATCTGAAAAAGTAAAAAAGCGATCAACGTCACGTCGTTTCGTAACCATTAACGAACCTGAAACGACAAGGGTTCGACGATCTTTTCGTTTTTACGCGGTCGGAAAAGAGTTTAAAGACGACCGCCTCTTATTTACATTTTAACGAGTCAAGAGGGATAACTCGGTGATCTTTTCATATTTTACGATTCAGAAAAGAGCTTAAAGGTGACTCATCCTAGAGGAACGAGTGGTATAAAGGGTAGCAACTAGTTCCGGCAATGGTGGAACTGCTCAAAACATGTAATGGTCGAGAGGCTGGCTAATAAAACCACTCATCGCTGCGGTTCCTCAGGAAAGGATAAACAACCAAGTGAAAGCATATGATCGGCCAAAGAGATGGCGGCGATGGAATGAAAACAACCAAGGCTCATCTAGCAGAATTCAGCAGATAAAAATGGCAATCACGAGATGTAAATCGGGTATGGGTTCATTTTTACACAAGATTGAACCATGGAGAACTTTGCTTGGATTCGGTTTCATGTTTACACAAGCTTGAAACGAAAAACTATGCTTGTTATAAGCTCGCATGCCCCCAGCATAATGACGCAAATCGAGGTACATGCCCCCCAAGCTTCATTGCATTCAACAAAGTGGATGGAATGAAGGTTCAACCCCGAGATTTATGAAAGACTCGACTTATATTTTACGAGATCTTAATCAAAAGACTCGATCGGGAAAGGGAGTTGTTTCATTTTTTAATGAGGTTGACACAGTAAAAGAACTATCATCATAACCCTTGTTTCATTTTTTAACGAGCTTGACACAAGATCAAGAACTATGCTTCGACCAAGCCTAGTTTCATTTTTGAAGGAGCTTGACACCGGAAAGGAACTATGCTCCACCCGAACTTCATTAGAATGAATAAAAAGTTAGGGCTTCCAATATTGCCACTCCCGGTGGAAGGGAAACATCTTGGAATTTAGGGCCCAATGCCTCCAGGACACTATGCACGACGGCGGCATCACTAGATCCAGGCACGGGATAGGTGGCCACGTAGTTGATCTGTGATGGGGCAGATGCAACTGGTGGATGAAAACCAGGAGGGGATGACAACTGCGCAGGAGGCACCCGGGGACGGACGAATGATAATTGATCTATCGTCACTATTCTTCCATCGTGTGGAAAGCAAACCACACGGAAAAGCGAAGAAACGAGGGCCCCCATGGCGTAAACATAGTCGCGACCAAGGAGAAGACTAAAGTCTAAAACACCTTGGGTAACCAAGACGTCTATATAGACGGTTTTGCCTCCCAAAGTAATAGGGAACTTCGGGAGAACTCCTAGAGATGGACAGGCTCCTCCGTCGAAGGCCAACAGATTCTGAGTGACTGGCCCAAGCTGCGGGGAACCTAAAGCTTGCCAAGTAGTGTACGGCATAAGACTGACAGACGCCCCTTCATCCAAAACAGTGCCAGGTACTGCCTTAGCACAGGCATGTACTGTGATCTGGAAAGGCATATGGGATGGAAGACGACAGGCGATCAGGCGATTCCAATCAAAGGAAGCGACCAACTACTTGGTGGGGGAATCGTATGATTGCCCCCATGTGCTAAAGGAACCGAAGGAGAACCTTCGGGAGCAGCTGGGTTAGGAGAGTCATTTCGAGACTCAGGAGAATTTGAGGAGACGAGAAGAACATGGTCGTGATTCTCTTCCGAAATAGAGTGAGCGAGCAGCGGACTCGAGTCGACACTCTTTCCGACCAATGGTTGGTCTGGAACAGGCTGGGGACAGCCGGGTTCGGGAAAAGGGGCCTGGACAAGAGAAGAATTTGAAGCAATCTCTTTGTCAGCAGGGGGACGATCTGCGGCTGCAGAGAGACGTTGATAGCCAACGGGAAGTTGGGGTGAAGGAGCTGTGAGACTTTCCAAGACAACGAAGGCTTTATCCATGAGTGGACAAAGGTGAAGGGGATGATTGCCTTCATAAAGTCTACAGGGGATTCGAATCTTCCCTTTTCCCTTACCATTGTGAGTCGATAGGGGAACATCGCCGTGAGCCTCAGTGGACGATGAGGGGCGGGTCGGATCACGAGACCATACTTCTAAGACCCTGGGGATGCCAGGACAATCACGAAGAAGATGGTCCCCCTTGCATAATCTACAAGGAAATTTGACCTTCCGCGGAGGAGCAGAAGGTGGCCCGACTTCAGGTGTAGCCGAGGGGGTAGCTGCACTTGTAACCTCTCCCTTATGAGCCTTCTTCTTCTTCGTCTTCTTCTTCTTCTTCTTAGCCACCGGGTTACTCGAATCGAGACTTTCACCAGTCGAAGTGGAAGATGAGGATGTAGAAGTGGGCGTAGAAGGGGAGAGATCCACCTTAGAATCAACATGATGTTGTTCAGGTGGAGGGACGGATTGACTAGACGGTGAGACGACAGGGACCAAAGAGGTTGAGAACAACCAAACTGGCAACCCAACAGTTAACCCTGGGAGGGACAACATTGCCATATAAGGAGCACCAACATTTCCAAAAGGAGCGAAATGACCAGGGTTCCCGTCAGAGGGGATCCTTGGGTTGGTGAACCCCGGAAAAGTTGCCATCGAGAATGAAAAGAAGCCTACTCAAGCTAACGCAAACAAGATCTAACCGGGTAATGTTAATCGCGGCCAAATAAATTTTAAGACGCAAAGACACAATTTGACCTTTTCATGTTTTAAGAGTCGAGAAAAGGACAAAAAGGTGACTCTAGTCGCCTTCGAATGTTTTGTGAGCCCGAAGTGACAAACTGCTCAAGTGAGCCTTTTCGTTTAAGGAGTCTGAAAAGGATCAAAAGTGACTACTCTAGAGAGACTAGGCAAAGGGTTCACCAAACAAATCCGTAAAACTGCATATACACCTTGGCAGTCATATGAAAACCAAGGACTTCCGGTACGGCAGTCAATCTTCCCGAATGCTGTGTTCGATGCGTTATGGCTTGTAAGGCGGCAGACACGGCTTCCTGTGGATAAAGGATGATAACCTAGTGGGGTCTCCCCTATATACGCGACGGTACGTGGGAGCTCAAGTCCGTGCTAGACCACTATCGAGTCACAAAAGGAGGAATCACCCAACCGTAGTGTGAAACAACAGTGACTATGTTTAACGATGCCGGAGCACGTCTCTAGCCTAGACCTCTAATCAGTGAGCATTATGTTCCAATGCGTTTTTAAGTTCATTCAGTTCATTTTGTGGTTGATCTTTAATTAAGTTTCAGTTTCAGGTCCTACCGTATGTAATCTCTCACAATTTCCTGAATGCAAACTATATGCCAAAGAATATCATTTCGTTCGATGAATGCTAACTACAAGAGAGTTAAGGATCTTTTCAAACAAAATGACCACAAACAAGCACGAATCACTTTGATGCAGCTAATGACAAATAAACGAAACTTTTTCTTTTGTTTTAAATCACTAAATCAATGAAAAGCTTCTACTTTCAATTAACTAATGTAACGCAACAAAGATTATTCGTTTTCTTTTTCAATGACAACGTGCACTAAACAAATTTTGAGAGATAGTAACACCGAGCAAAAGATCAATTTCACTCAATGAGAACACAATCGAATCCCCAAAACACCAAAACAGTCCTTCAAACCAAAAAGAAAATACAGAGACCTCTTACGAGCTATGTGATCCAAGCTCAAATGAAGCCAATTGAAACCCAAGCGATAAAGAAACAAATCACTTGAAAAAAGCTTTAACAACTACCGAGCAAACGCAAAAGTGATCGCAAAGTAGACTGGATGATCAAAGAACCCAAGACTCCTACGGAAGGCTCGATGCATCAAGCCACTAGATGCCCTAGGGCTGAAAAGTGTAATCGATAGAAAAAGGCAAACACCCGAAGGATGAAGGTCTAAAACCAGTCAAACCAGGATCAAATACACTCCAGTAATTGAAAAAGACACAGAAAGACACAAAATCCAAGCTCAGAGGGCTTAAGGACAAGCAAACTGAAAAGTTGACAGGCCTGGCGCGACTGTCAGGCTGCAACTCGCGCTTTTATAGGATTGGCGCGGGTTGTCTTTGAGCAACTTGCGCCAATTGGCACAACTGTAAGGCTAAAAAGCGCGCTAATCGAGTTGGCTTAGTCAAAAACAAAAGCAAGCGACTCAGGGCTTGAAGACAGTATCTAGGCAAACCAAGAAGCAAGAAACAGCAAGAAATCCAACCCAGAAAGCTATCTAAGCAATCAAAGCAAGAAAAACCAAAGAGACAAGACAAACTCCAAGTTGTTTAGTCCGTAAACCAAACCGGAGATTGACTGAAGCGGCGTTGATCTACTTCGCTAATGCAAAGCAATAGCGTTTCAAAGGCTACCTGGTCGTGCTTCAGGCTCCGTCTAAAGTTCACAAATCAAACAACAAGATCTCCCCAGCGGAGTCGCCAAATTGTTGTGGAGGTAAATCCTCTCTACGGACAGAGACGATCCCTACTAGCCCAGACCGGGTCTAGCAACAATCACACAATGCTATCACGCAAGTTCCTAATTGCAAATACAAAGTGGATGGTGAGAACCTACTTGGATTCCAACGCTAATGTTCGTCGAAGAGATGTCGCCTTCGTTCCCTTGCCTTGGCCAGTCACAATCCGCACAATCTCCGTGATAGGATACCTGCACACGCAAAGAACAACACGAAAACAAGCGTAAAATCTAGTAGATGCAATTATATATCAGTCAGAAAAGATATAACTCAACATCAAACATGAGACAATGAGAGTGGAACCATAATGATAGTCATCTATTATTGATAAATAAAAAGAAGAATACAACCATTGCTCTGACGTCAAATCCTCCTTTGGCTGGGTGATCAGCTACACGAGTCTTGCAAAGCTTTTTGGGATGGGAAACAAGCCTCTCTCTCCTTGGGTGACAAGAATCTCCTTACTTAGATTTGGCCTTATGGGTGCAAAGAAGGCTCTTGCAGCTTCAAACTCTTAAACTCCTGGAACTAGTGTAATTTTAACTATTATTCCAACTAGCTTGCTCAAGGCATAGAGGCAAGCTTTTATAGATAGAGAGGGAAAGAGATAGGATCAACCACATTATCCATGGGATTGGCTTTATCACTTGGAAACTTCCATGAAAGGTGGCAAACCACTTTCCCTTCTATGGAGATTCGAAGCCAAACCATCCTAGCTCAACATAGATTCAGTTGGTGAATGGGTTGAAGAGAACCTTCAGGAGTTTGGTCGTTGAAAACTTTACTCAATTCGGTTGGCGCGAGTGCGACTCTGGGACAGAGCGCCAATGGCGCTCCCTTTATAGAGTATTTCCCTCATTGGCGCGGGCAGTGAACTGTGAACCCGCGCCAATGTAGAAAGCTCTGTTTTGGTGAGGATTTTGCAGGAGATGTCTTCAGGGCAAATGAAGCTCATACTAAGAGGAATATGATGCAAGTGGTTTCAGGTCATGTCACTTCTCACAGGTCCCGGAATGAGTCCTCTAGTATGCGGGTGAGGGATAACAGGGACGGTGACAAATTGTTGTGTAACAACATGCATTCTCCAAAACCTAGAAATCATTTTTGGAAATTCCACCTAGAGATGATTTAATTAAAATAATTAAATTTTTTTAAATGGTTCCCTAAGTCTAAACTTAGGAAATCTGATTAATTAAAGGGTATTAATTAAATGAGGTGTGAATCTTCTAGAAGAAGACAAGGATCAACTCCAAGTTAATCTTAGCCATTGATTATGTTTTAATTCTGGTCGTTGGAGCTCCAACAAGATATTATAAGGAGTTCGACGTGGTTGGAGAAATACACTTGAGCAGTTCAATTTTGCTAGAAAATTGATCTCCTGAGTAACAGATGTGAGTTGCCAGAAGTGATTCAGTAAAGTCAAAGAAGTGAGAGAGGGGTAGGGATAGTAGACCAGAGGAAGTTTTCCAGATCCATGGAGTGCAAGGCAGAGAAGGCAGAGAGCAGTTCAGTGAGGCAGCACAGTGCCACGCAGAGGCCATGTAAAGCTTTAGAGGGAGTTCAAATTCCAACTAGGAGAGACAAGATTCAGTGCCAGAAGCTGGGGTGTGAGACCGGAGGGCCAGGAGGTCTAATTTCCAAACATCAGGAGGTCAGCAAAGGGATTGACGCAAAGCCCAACCAGTGTGATGTAGAAGTTGCACAAAAGCTATGTGGGGCTAGTCAGCAAGCTCCTAATTAGAGTCGGATCTCCCGGATCAGTGTGAGATTCTTCTCACTAACTTTTTGTCCGTATTTCTCTGTATCGGATAGATATTTTGGGCATCCAATGATTTGTACTCAGATTTACTACTGCATAATAATTAAAACCCTCAATTGTTGCACCGGTTTTCCCAAGTTGTGTTTTTCTGGGGACATTGTCCAAAAACAACTGTGTTGACATGTGTGTTTATTTCTCTCTAGTGCAATATTTATTTTTCGCGTTATTTTATTTTGTGTAGGCTGCAGTGTATGTATTCCAATATTTGTCATATAAAATTGCAAGTAACTTGTTCAAGTAATTTAACAAGTAGGTGAAATATTATCAGTTTGTTGCAGTAGGAATCAGGTAACCGATTTTTCACAGAATAAAAGACTAGTTCTATAGCATGCATGTCAGTAATTATGGCATTTTCAACCCAACTCTTTATGGCATAGGACCTACAAAATTACATGGATAAACTTGTTTTGACTTCAAACACGAAAAGAATATTGCTCAAAGCTAAACTAGGAAGAAGGTGACATGGTGGAGGGGCTAGATAAAGGATACCCTACATTCCCTTCAACTTCCTAACTTCACCTTTGATCACTCTTAATGACATGGCCATGTATTTCAGCTTAGTTGTGGGACCTAGGTCAATTTTGAAGGAATTGCTCATTCCAACATTTGTGTTCATTTTTAAGGACCATACTTGATCGAAGCATTGCGCTCAACAAGAGGGTTGTGGTTAGTAGAAGGGTAATGGTCAATGTGAGGATGAGAATCATAGTAAACTACACATATTTATGATCAAATTTTCATTTTTTAATACAATTATATATACAAAATTACACGTTCTTGATTTTTGAATGATAAACATAGCATATAAGAATCATTAATGAAAGGTTACGTACTGCCCCCATAGTAAACTACACATATTTATGATCAAATTTTCATTTTTTAATGCAATCATATATACAAAATTACATGTTCCTGATTTTTGAATGATAAACATAACATATAAGAATCATTAATGAAAGGTTACGTACCGCCCCCATAGTGGCAATGTCTACATTTATTCAATTCAAGTTGTAATTGATCAACAACTCTTCTTCCGTAGCTATTGATATTATTGCGCATACAAATGCATGGTTTCTTTCATGTCCCTCAAATATGCAATAGGGTTGCTTATTTGTTGTCCTAGATTGTGTACTATTTATAAACCCTACAATATTGCCCAATGCTTTTGGCCCTCTGTCAATATAGATAGATGCTCCTTTGTTTTTATCATTGTCTCTTAGTTGTATATAATTTGTAGTTAATCTGTATCTCCACATACCTCGCATATATTGGACCAACTACCACCAATCTTTGTAATTGTAACACGGCCTGACATACTCCATCAATTCAGTTAATCCACCTTAAGGAACGTTTATGTTGTCCATGGAAAATAGACCCAAACCTTGTAGCGATGATGGAGCAATTTGATACATTCTCTTGTTGAAACAAAAATTTGTGTTTACTTGAGGAAGGTCCTTGGGTACCCATCTTTCCACTAGATATTGGCACCTCAAGGGCACATCGACGTCGTCTATGCTCTCAACATCGCCCCCTTAAAGAAATAAAAAATTCCATGCATCTATGGAATTTTCTTCTCATCTTCTCACCCCTAGTTGATCTCATGGTATGTTAGACATACTATATCTTTGTCCTTCATCCATTCTACCTGAACTTCCCTTGCTTGACGAAGACAAATCAGACAAGTACATGTTTTGGTTGTACCTACAACCCATCCAATATGTCCCTATTTAATATTGAGATGATGTGAATAAACCAAGAAGAAACGCCACTAAGGGAAAAGAAAGGATGACAGCTAAAGAAAACACTAGATATGGAAAATATTTGCAATAAAAGAAACTATTGTGGCCTTGAACCATTTCTCTTGGATTTCCATCATACAAATTTGTTGGCCATGTAGAGCCCTTCTATGCACAATCGTGTGGGCCATATGGCTCTCTAGAAACAATATGTTATTTCAGAGTAAGGAGCTCTTGCTTATCCAAGCTTTTATTAGGATTAGTTATGTGTACAAAGCTTGTCTTATAATTAGTTACCATCAAACTTATCAAATGCCACCAACAGTCAATAGGGATCAAATCTCTTTTCATTCTAAAAGAGGCTTGCACTTCAAGAGACTTGATCCCTCTCGGCCCTTGGTAGATCATGAATTAATATGGGTCTAGGATGGTTAAATATCTTACATCATTTTTTTAATTAAAAATTTTAATATATAAAATAATGAAATAAATTGATTTAATTGAAAAATAGACATTCAATTGTAATTCCTATCAAATATATATTGAAAAATCTCTTTAATGTCATGTGGATTGGAATCCAATTTTTTGCCAATCCCTAAAATTGTTTTGTTCACAATAATACCATTAGTTACATCTTACAAATAGTAAATAAATTCATGTTTCCAATTATATTAGGTCCTTGTCTATAGAGAATATCCCAAAGTTTGTCCTACGGGCTAGAGAGGGCGAATAATAAATTTGTATTTGGTACTAGGAGCACACCTACCAAGTTTGAGGGGTTTTATCTAATTTTTTTATTTCGAAAAGGATGATGATGAAGATTTTGTAAGTGCAAAGATTGATAATACAACAATTTGTGGGCCCATTTGGTGTTTTTTATCATAATGGTGATGGCTTCATTAGTGCGGTGGAGTTGAGTAATGTTATCATATCTACTCAATTATCCAGTCATCAGTGGATCTTTGAATAATTACCATGGACATCCCATAATTACCATTTGGGCAGCAAACCTAATTGACTGTAATGTCTGAAACACTGCACACGAATTATAGCTTTACTCACTTCTCATGCTGGAAAAAATACTAATTTATTTCCCACTAGCTTCATTTGTTTTTGTTTAATTATAAGGATGTATTAGCATAAACCTAGACCTTGACATTGGTATACGTTGTTTCTGCAACAGAGGGTTATCCTGCATATAAAGGAACGAAAAAATCTTAAACCTCCATGTCAAATTGCAGAACTGTATTAGCATATGGATTACTTTGTTGTGAAGCAGCAGGTACCTTATTTATATTCATGCTTGTAACTTGTAGGTCTTGGTTAGAGCCAACATACTTCTATTAGATTACATGAGGCCTACACATCTCCCTTATAGAGTTGACATTTAAAAAAATGTTTACTTATAACTTGTTTACATCTAACCTCTAATTCCTATGCATCTCCCTATACTGGTTTGTAGAGCCCCTCTGGGTTCATAATTATTTGTAACTATCAAATGTCACTATCACTATCACTAACTGCTCATAAATATATCAAAGCTTTATTATCCATAATAAAATAAAATAAAATAAATTGAACCATATCCATCTTAGCTAATCATGATTACTACCCTATCTTTAATTCATACCATGTTATTTCAATCAACACCAACGAAAAGGATTTTAGGCCAGATGTAATAACATTTTTTTCTCTAATTGATAGCTTAGTCAAGCAATATGAGGTTGATGAAACAAACAAGCTATTTTAAAGGGCGTACAAGCATAAAAAACTTGGTGCGAGGTAAGCAAGTGCTTGCCAACCCTGCTAAGCATGGACTTTGAGAGAAATAAGCTTATCAACATGTACTCTGCAAATGAGAGTTGGAATTAGAAGCATGCAGTCCAAGTGTTTGACAAAATGCACAAACCAAATATGTGTGTGTGTAGAACATTATAACTAGCAAACCCAAAATGGTAATTGTGATGAATCTCTAAAAATTTATCCACAAGGGGAACACGCCGAAGTGAGATCTAATCCAATCATCATTTCCAACATTCTCCCATCATGTCTTGTGTGGTAGACTTGGATCATCTTTCCATCCAACTCAGTATGGTGATGTTGTTTTATACACATCAAAGAAAATAATAATGGCACCTACAAAGCTATATTAAAAAAGAGGTTAATATTGAAGGGTTTAATGACCTGCTAGGTTTTATGTAAAACTAAAAATATTGCACTAAGGGGAATTGTAGGAATCCATTCTTCCAAGCGCGTTCATGCACTAATCGTTGGAAATACTGGGGGCGGGGGGGGGGGTGAATCAGTATTTCTTAACAATTAGCACTTTTTAAATCTTTCAGAGAACTAGTTAATCTTCAATTATTATTAATGTTTATGCAGTAAAAACAGTAAACAATAGAACACAGTAGGCACAAGAATTTTAAGTGGAAAACCCCTTCTAGGTCAAAAACCACCAAACGCTTTTCTAATAATTTCTTTAATTTCCAACCCCAACTGAAATGAAAGTTACAACTTCCTAGAATTCTAGAAAAGCATTCTTCTCCAGCTCCCACTGGAACGACGCCCCAACGACCTGGTTTATTCAGTAGTCAACTAAATGGATGCCCCAACATCCTAAACCAACCTACCACCCTAAAGTGTTCACAGGATCCAACCTGTAGGCGACTTCATGCACCAGCCTAACACCTCCCTGCCACCCTATAATGACTAGAAATGAGACAAGAGTGTGGACTCCCATATCAGGGACAATGATCCACGATACAATATGATTTACAATGATTTTCTTGTACTTGACTGAACACCAATCACACTATGACTTGCAACCCAACCATGACATGATCCCAACAATGACTCCTATAGCTCCCAAAAATGCCTCTTCGACTCTAGGCAAATTGACTCTTTTACAATAATGACTCTTTCAATGATGATTCTTTTACAAATTTACAATGGTGATCTTTTACAGGATTGACTTTTGACAAGCCCTAACACTTGACTTGATACTGCTTCTTGGATCACTTGCAGCTACTAAGGTACTGTTGTGATTGCTTCAAGTAATGGTATTTTGGCACTACATGTCCTTCTAGTATGTGTCTAAGTTGTTCTAAAGTGTCGTCCTTCCTACACCTGCATTAACAAGCAAGACCCAAACAAATACAAAACAATATACTTATGTTGTCCTGCAAAAACATATGTCAAAGATGATATTCAAAATTCAAATACAAACACTAATTATACATACCTTGCTGTAGCAGACTTACCCTTGACTGTTGATGTGTGGTCCTTGCTGCAGGGATCTATGAATGCATACTATAACACAACTATGACAATCCTATCATCTATGACCTAACAAGTGACACAAACTATCCCTCAGACACAACCTTACATAAACCTAGTAGACTGTACATAGTACATACACCTTTAATACATATACTAGACAGTCATCATAGTTCTATAAACCTTGACATATTTACATACTTCAGTATTATTCAGTAATATAGTTTAGAATCCTTGGGCGACTTTAGATGGGTTAAGCGCCTCCCTGATTTCAACACCATGTGAACTAACCAAACTACCTTGCTGTTGCAAGATCTTTGACAGTATTGACCAGGATATCCTTTGCAATTATCCTCTTGTAACTGATTACAGGGAGACCTTAATGAGGGCTTAACATTGTTGCAGAAACCTTGGTACAGAGGCACTGTCATACTTGCTTTGATTTCTGTTCAGATAACCGTTGTCAGTCCTAATCCGCGCCTCCAACGAATTTCAAAACATGTCAATTCTGAGTTGTAATAAGAGTTTTAATGCAGACAGATACAACTAGGTCTTCACATGTATTTTTATGCCCTAACAGCAAGGATATATGGTCATATAATAGAGAGATTGTGTTAGAGACAAGTGCCCTAGATGATCATCCTTCGCTGGCTCATTTCAACACCAGACCATGTTTTGCTACACACTATGCCTTAGAGGGCCTCAGAAATGACATGCTGCCACAGCCAGCATCACAAAAATAAAATCCTTACACAGCCAAAGTTTATTGCCTCATAAAACCCTCTCGCTACCACAGAAGTTATGCTACCAGTGCTTCATATCCCAGAATTTCTCACACTGCCATATCAGTCATATGTTGCAAAAGAACAATCATATGCTTTCCCAACAAATCACCAAACACAAATAAAATTGATCCCTAACCCTCTGAATTTTCTGCATTGACCACTATGTTAGGATATTCCGACACATAGGAAATAGTTAAGTACAACTTGGTCTAGTATAGAGTTAAGTATAGAGTTAGGTAAAGAGTGTTTCTTTACCTTGTACATTTTGTAACTTACAATCCGACGGTCACAATATGTAGTGATCCGACGATTCATTCTCTCCTAGGTATTACCGACACTTGATCCGTGGCTTGACACCCGATTGGTCCATGATTTCTATTTAAAGCGCATGGAGGGTCATTTGTAGGGTAATCCGTCTATGAGAGAAGCTTATGTAAATTTTCATTCTTTTATTAATAAATTGCCTGAAGTGGCCGCGTTGGCTCAGGCCGTGGACTGTTTCCCTCTTTGAGGGTTTTAACCATGTCAAAAATACTGGTGTATTGATCTGCGACCTGGTTGTGAGCGGTGTCATTTGGTGTTCTGTCTGAGGAACTTACCCTGTAAATTCCTACATGGTATCAGAGCTATTTAAGGGTCGCGTCCGTTGGTGATCCAAATCTGAAGTCGGTAGAACTGCATCCGACTGTTGTTTCCCAGATCTACTGTTTCTGACTACTTTCTGGCTGAGAGGACTGCTCTATTGCGTTGGGAGCATATGTTCCAGTGAGGAACCCCTTTCGTTTCACGCGAAAAGGTTTCTGGTAGCCCTAGCTGCGTCATTTTTAAGATCTGGAGGTATACAGTGTTTATTTGCAGTTTACAGTTATTTTCTCTCTGTTTATTTCGGTTTCGGTTTATTTAGCCTTTTTTATTACCGGATCTATACCTTTCATTTCTGCGTATGCTCTTTGCCCTGCGACTCTGTGCGATCTGGGCAAATCAGAAACAGAAAGGAAGGATTTTTCTCATGCGTATGCTCTTTTCCCTGCGCCTTAGGGTGATCTCGGAAAATCAGAAACATTGAGGAAAATATTTAGTTTCCGGCGAAAGCTAACTTTGAGCCGCAAGGTTCATTTTTGAAAATATTTAGTTTTTCGGCTAAAGCTAACTTCGAGCCGTAAGGTTCTTTTTCTTTGCATGTCCGTGTTGGCTTTTGTGTTTTTTGTTTTGTAGGGAAAAAGAGCCTTCTCAAAGCAAGCACGCAACCCAAAGCATCCCCCCTCTCTCTCTCTCTCTCTCTCTCTCTCAAATTTTTTGTATAGCTCAATTGGTTCAAAGCTATTTTAAGAGAGTAGAGGTCTTGGGTTCAAATCTCCATTTTTTGGGGGCGGATTTTTTCATTTCCGCACATTCCCGCACTTCGTCGGCGACTTCATCAACTTTTTTTCAAAAAGCCATAACTTCTTCATCCGGAAGCCGTTTTCAGAGCCTTTTTTTTAAACCAGCCTAATTTTTCGAGATCTATCCATTGGAACACTTAGTTTCAGCATCTTTAGCTTCAGTTTCCGTTGAAATGGAAAGTCAATACCAAGTTACCCTTGACAGCACCAACTACTTTCAATGGTTGTCCTACATTGAAGATTTACTTAGAAGTAAAGGTCTCTACAGAATAGCCTCAGGCCAAGAAAAGAAACCGAAGGATGAAGATAAGGCTGCTAAATGGGAAAATAGGAAAGATCAAGCACGTGGATTGATAGGGATGTCTATTTCTCCAGATCTTAGATTCCATATTGCAGAACTTGATACTCCTGATGAAGCAATGAAATAAATCAATAAAGTTTTTGGGATTAAAAATGAACTTAGAGCCCATCAACTTGAAAATGAGTTGCTTACATTGGACCCTAATAATTTTTCTTGCATTGAAGATTTCTTGTCCAAGTTCAAGACCCTTAGATATCTCTTGGAAGGTGTTAAGGTTAAGAAAGAAGATAGTAACCTTATCTATTCCATTCTTACTAAGTTGGGACCAGCCTACTCTGTGTTTGTTTTCACCTTCCATTCTACAAGAAAAGCCTTCATTTCTCAAGGAACAGACTACAAGTCCCCTTCCTTTGACTCTTTTTGTGATTCTTTAATAAGAGAACAAGAAAAACTCTTACACCTTGGTCTTCTTAATCTTGGAAACTCTTCCAAGAAAGCGTTAGCCGCCCAGCAGCAACCAAATTCAAATAATCCTAAGAAGTCATATCCTAAAAAGAATGGTCCTAAACCAAACAAGGGTCCTAAGCAATCTCAGCCTCAAAATGAAAAATCATTTCAACAAAATGATAAGACAAATAAAAACAAATGGAAAAAGACTGATAGACATTGCAACTTTTGTAATCGAGATGGCCACTTAGAATCCAAATGCTTTAAGAAGATGGAAGCCTTGGAAGCAGCAATGAAGAAACATAACATCCATTTGGAGCAATCTTCAACTTCAACTTCATCTTCAGGAATGGCACTTTCTGCATGTGGTTGTCAAGCATCTCGGTCTGGCTATGAACTAAATGTATCTTCTTATTCTCATTCTCATGAGTGGCTCATTGATTCTGGAGCTTCTTATCACATGGCCAAAAACAAAGCCATGTTTTCTTCATTAAATGATTGTAACACCAAAAATATATATGTTGGTGATGATAGATCTCTTAGTGTTGTAGGGACTGGAACTGTTCATCTAGACAATGGTCAGTTTAATGATGTATTATGTGTTCCAACCTTATCCTGCAACCTTCTATCTGTATATCAGATAACTCATTCAGGTGAAGGTAAAATCGTTGAATTTTCACCTCATGATGTTGTAATCAAGGACCTAAGAGATCCTAAACAGATTTTAGCTACTGGCATTGCTGATGATTCTACAAGGTTGTATAAGTTTCACAACTTTGGGTCATCAAATCTTCCCTCAGTATTTGTTGCTCATAACGATGAAGTGAGCAAAATTTGGCATGAGCGACTTGGTCACTTAAACTATCGCTCCCTTCAGCATCTATGTAAAGAAAATATGGTGACAGGTCTTCCTATGGTATCTTGCAGAGATGGTGTTTGTTCTGGATGTGTACTCGGAAAACATCATTGGGACAGTTTTGAAAAACGTGCCTCTTGGCACGCCTCAGCCCCTTTACAGCTTGTGCATAGTGATTTATGTGGTCCACTTCCAGTTGTTTCATTCTCTAGCTACAAGTATTTCTTAACTTTCATTGATGATTTCTCCAGACGCACTTGGGTATACTTCTTAAAACTCAAGAGTGAAGTATTTAACACATTTTTGGCCTTCAAGGCCTTTGTTGAAAAACAATCTGGACATCAAATTCTTAAGCTAAGATCTGATAATGGTGGAGAATATGTTAAAAACACATTCATCAACTTTTGCACTGAGAATGGAATTCAAATGCAACATACTGTTCCATATACTCCACAACAAAATGGTGTAGCTGAAAGGAAGAATCGCACCTTAAAGGAAATGGCTAATTGTATGCTACAATCTAAAGGACTTGGTCTTAGTTTTTGGGAAGAAGCAATTAACTATGCAAATTACATAATAAATCGCACTCCTACTAAGGCTTTAAAGAATATCACTCCAGAAGAAGCATGGAGCTCAATCAAACCAGATGTAAGTCACTTTCGTGTTTTTGGAAGTGAAGCGTGGGCCCATATTCCAGATGAAAAGCATAAAGCTTAAGAACCTAAGAGTGAAAAATGTACTTTTTTTGGATATTCTGAAGATGTCAAAGGCTATAGACTTATTCCATTTAAGTCCAAAAATGTTATCATTAGAAGAGATGTAAAATTTGATGAAAATATATCGGCCTGCGAGCCTAGTCCGGCGGATGTGCCACCTCTCCCTATCTCTTCTACTTTTGAAAACATTTCTTCTTCAGATGATGAAAGTGAGGATGACAATCCTCCCCCACCATCTCAGGATCCTCCTTCAGCTCCTCAGCTTCCAAAATGGGTTCGTGCTACTCGAGATGCAGCAGGTGATCTTGCCGGTGATCCTACAGATCAGCGACGCACACGTTCTCAGTTTGACAGAGCCTCTTCTTTACTGGCTCAAGCTCCAGTAAACTATGATCCTGACACCTTTGCAGAAGCTTCAAGCCATCCAGATTGGGAAGCAGCTATGAATGAAGAATATCATTCATTATTGGCAAATGATACATGGGATCTTGTTCCTCTACCGAAGGGATGAAAACTTGTTAGATGCAAATGGGTTTACAGAACCAAGTATGGACCAAATGGGAAAGTTGATAAACATAAAGCTCGTCTTGTTGCTAAAGGTTTTTCACAGGTTGAAGGCATTGACTACACTGAAACCTTCTCCCCTGTTTCCAAAATGAACTCTATTCGCCTTGTTCTTTCCCTTGCTGCCTCGTTCAAATGGGAAGTCCATCAGATGGATGTTAAATCTGCCTTCTTGCATGGGGACTTGCATGAAGAAATCTACATGGAACAACCCATTGGCTTCATAAAAACAGACTCCAGCCTTGTATGTCGGCTTAAGAAATCCCTTTATGGTCTCAAGCAAGCTCCTCGAGCTTGGTATGCCAAAATGGATAGCTTTCTTTTAGAATCTGGCTTTTCTAGGTGTCATTCTGACAATACTGTCTACACCAAGAAAGTGGGCAAGTCTCTTATCATTCTTGTTCTTTATGTTGATGATCTTATCCTGACTGGTAGTGATCCCAACCTTATAAACCATGTGAAGTCTAGCCTTAAAAGGAAGTTTGAAATGACAGACTTAGGACACTTACATTATTTTCTCGGTCTTCAAGTCTTGCAATCCAAGGAAGGTATTTCCCTTTCTCAGTCCAAGTATGCCTGTGATATTCTACGCCACTTTCACATGGAAGACTGTAAGTCAGCCCCTTCTCCCTTTCAGTCTGGAGTCAAACTTTCAGTCACTTGTACTTCTCCTGAAGTTGATGCTACCTTATACCGTCAACTTGTAGGAAAACTTTTGTATCTAACCCATACTCATCCTGACCTTTCCTTTGTTGTTGGCCTTGTTGCTCGGTTTATGCAAAACCCACGTGAAAGTCATTGGAAAGCAGCTAAAAGAATAATTCATTATGTTCAAGGTACAGTTCAATTTGGGATTTATTACAGTGCCGAAGCAGCTCCTCTATTGGTTGGTTTCACTGATTCTGATTGGGCTGGTGACCCTGATGATCGGAAGTCTACTGTCGGTTATGTGTTCACTCTTGGTTCAAGACCTATTACATGGGCTTGCAAGAAACAAGGTGCCATTTCTCTTTCATCAGCAGAAGCAAAGTATCGTGGTGCCGTAGAAGCTAGTAAGGAAGCCTTGTGGCTTCGTCAGATCCTGTCAGAGTTTGGCTTTCAACAACAGCATCCGACTACACTTTGGTGTGATAATCAAAGTGCCATTCAACTATGCAAAGATCCAGTCCAACATCAGCACAGCAAACACATTGAACTGCACATGCACTTCATCAGAAAGCTCATTCACGACCATGTTCTTGAAGTGCAATATTGTTCAACAGATGATCAAGTTGCAAACATCTTCACAAAGGCTCTCACAGAGGCGAAGTTCACTAAACTTTGATTTATGGTTGGAGTTCAGGAAGTTGTCACTAAGGGGGGATAGGCTCTAGTGTCTCCTTCCTTCTCCTATTGTGTCATATTTGTAAATCCTTCAATCCTATCCCAAGTTTTTCTTAAGGGGGGATGTTAGGATATTCCGACACATAGGAAATAGTTGAGTACAACTTGGTCTAGTATAGAGTTAGGTATAGAGTTAGGTAAAGTGTGTTTCTTTACCTTGTACATTTTGTAACTTACAATCCGACGGTCACAATATGTAGTGATCCGACGGTTCATTCTCTCCTCAGTATTACCGACACTTGATCCGTGGCTTGACACCCGATTGGTCCATGATTTCTATTTAAAGTGCATGGAGGGTCATTTGTAGGGTAATCCGTCTACGAGAGAAGCTTATGTAAATTTTCATTCTTTTATTAATAAATTGCCTGAAGTGGCCGCGTTGGCTCAGGTCGTGGACTGTTTCCCTCTTTGAGGGTTTTAACCACGTCAAAAATACTGGTGTATTGATCTGCAATATGGTTGTGAGCGGTGTCCTTTGGTGTTCTGTTTGAGGAAATTACCCTGTAAATTCCTACACACTGAAGGGTTGGATAAATATTTTGAGAGCCCTTTTCACAAGATCATCCGTTACATTCCATACATTAGGATATATCAAAGCTTCCTTTTATAAATACTCTATGTATAGAGGGGGCTTTCAATAATGACCGTTGGAGGACAAATGAACTTGTTGTTTTAATTTTTACGTTTGAGTATATATATATATATATATATATATATATATATATATATATATATAATTAAATAATATATCACCTTAAGCCTTAAGCAAACAAATTATTGACTGTGCTTAGAATGTGTTATAGTGGTTTGGAGATGGCTTCATTAAGTGAATGTTGGAGAGGACACATTTTAATTTTCTATCTTTTTAATAAAATTAATTTAATTTAATAGTTATTGATAAATTGTTTGTTTAAGCTCTAAGGAATTTGTACACTAACGCTCTTTGGTGTGTTTTGTAGGTAACACATGAGTGTATTAAGTCAATGATTGATTTATTGTCTTTGTATTTTCAAGTTATTTAACTTATACGAGGTGAGATTACAGTGAGAATTATTGTCATATATTGACAACCGTTGGTGAATAAGGCATCATGTCTCTACCCCTGTGGGGTTTTAGCCCACTAATGGGGTTTCTGACTTCAAACGCAAATAACTCTTAAACCGTGAAGAACTAGGAGGCGTATCATATATCAATGGAAACATCTCGATGAGTAGAATCCATCTAGAAGATCCTTGACTCAAAATGGGATGAGTTGTCAAGTCAAAATGCCCATGAAAGATTGGGGTAGCCCCTGGTGTTGCTTGAGTTGACACCAATGTAACCACTAATCAACACTAACCCCCAGGGCAGCAAAGCTTCAAGATGAATAACTTGAAGGTGTTCTTATTATACAAAATTTTTGTGAACTTGCTAGCTTTGGACATGGCACAAAATCATTTTTTTTGTCTCTAGAAGATACAATTCATGGTATTAATCTCTCTGCTTAAAATGACCTTCTATTATTTTATTTCAGAGAAACTGTCTAGAGAGAGGTTCACTTGACATATATGGACCAACAAGAGACAAAAATCAAGATGTTGAATTAGAATTATAACCCAAAGTTGCCAACAACATTGGTGAGATATGAAGATTGATATGGAGTGTTGATTTGGGGTGGCATTGGATGTGCTCTAGCCATGAAAATTGGTGGAGAGGCTAAATCACATAAGATCTCCAAGACCCAAAAATGATTTGGACATATTATACCCGGTTTGAGAGATATTAAAATTATTAATATTTTTAATGGAATTCCTAAGTATAAACTTATGAAAAATAAAATATTAATGGGTATTAATATACAACTGGGTTAGAAGGTTCCAAAAGTCATGGATCAAGCCAAATTTAATCTTAGTCGTTGATTAGAGATTTAATTTCATTCATTGAAGGACCAACAGGAAAAGTATAAGAAGAGGCTTGAGGTTAGTTGGAGAACACACAGAGAGACTAGTCAGTTTGATTTCTAGAGTGGGGTTAGCTGAGAAATTCGAACTAGTGGTTTGGAGAGCAACAAGAGGCAGCAGATACGGAACGCAGAGTCGGGAACAACGGTAAAAGACTAGCGCAGAGGTTGGAGAGGCAAACGCAGAGGCAGCAGAATACGCAGTCACTGGAGGGCCTGTGTGGGTGACGCAGAGAGGCAAGAGCTGATGCAGGGGTTCTGGGAGTTGTGTAGAGGCTAGCAAGCCTGACACTGAGACTGGGAGAAGTGCTGGAGAATTTTTCTCTATTGGGTAACCCAGTTTGTCACCCAATTGTACTGAAGAATTGTTGAATAATAAAATCCTCCTCTCCTGCATTGGTTTTTCCACATTGGGTTTTTCTGGGGACAATTGTCCAAAATATCTGTGTTGATGTGTTGATTCTTGTGCATGTGTTTGTTTCTATATTATGGTTTGATATCTGCAACAAAATTTATTTTGATATTTACTGAAGGGTTTTCGTAAATAACTTATTGAGAAATAAGTAGGTAAAATAAACCAGTTGTTGCAGTGATATAATTCTCACATAGTATCAGAGGAAGTAATCAGAGATGCGAAGGGAAAATAAATTATGAGTCGAGACCATGATACAAAGGCATCTACGTCAGGAAACTTGCATAGATTTTTAGAAAATTGCACAAGAGACAGTAACTTCGATTTCTCTATGTTGGCTTCCAAGTTGGAAGAAGAAGTGGCTTGTGTGACTAGCTCTACATCATCAGAGGTATGGTATATAGACAATGGAGCCTCTTGGCATATGACGAGAATCCGGGAATGTTTCTCAGATTATCAGGAGGAGAGGATGAACTTTCAGATCACCATGGGGAACAAGGCAAAATGTACTCCAGTAGGGACGGGTACCATAGTTTTTCAAACAAAATCGGGAGAGCGGTTCCATGATGCATGTACCAGGATTGGGGATGAACTTACTTTCTATGTCGCAACTTCAACGCAAAGGCTATGACGTTTTCTTCATCAAGGAGAAAGTATGCGTCAAACACCCGAGCTGGAAAAAGAAAGTGTAGATCGGGATCAAGAGTAATAGGTTCTACAGACTACAACCAATGGCACTAACAGGCAGTCATGGAGACAAGGATTTGAACAAAAAATGGCACAGAAGAATGGGACATTTGCACCATGGGGCTCTAAGAATTCTCAGAAACATTGTAACAGGAGTTTCGAATCTTAATACAGAATGAGATGATGTATGCAGAGGATGTGTTCTGGGAAAGTATGCTAAAGTAGCATTTCCTAGAACTAAAAATAGGGCCAAGAGTGTACTAGGATTGATACACTCAGATATCTGCAGACCTATGTCCACTAAAGCTCTTAGTGGTGCCGAGTACTTCCTCACCTTCATTGATGACCACTCAAGGAAAACTTGGATTTATTTTCTGAAAACCAAGGACAAGGGTTTTTGTTGATTCAAAGAGTTCAAGGCTCTGGTGGAGAATCTGACTGGGAAGGAAATAAAGGTTTTGTGCTTAGATAATGGTGGAGACTATGTCGATAAGGACTTCACTGATTTTTGTGCTAAGGAGGGCATCAGAAGAGAGTGGACAACTCCTTACAATCCGAAGCAGAATGGAGTAGTAGAAAGGATGAATAGGACTATTGTAGAAGCAGTTAGGGCCATGATGTATGATCAGGATATGCCAAAATTCCTGTGGGCAGAAGCATGCAACATGGTAGTCGATGTTCAGAATAGAACTCCTCATCGGGTATTGGGCAAGATTACTCCAGAGAAAGTCTTCACGGGAAAGACACCTGAAGTCAGTCATTTCAGGATATTTGGGAGCTTAGCATATTGCCACATACCCGAGGAAAAGAGGAAGAAGCTGGATCAAACTGCCGAGAAAGGATATCTAGTGGGATATAGCGAGAACGCCAAGGCATACAAAATCTATCTTCCAAGGAGCGGGAAGGTAGTAGTTCGACAAGTTGTGAATTTCATGGAGGACAGGGATTTCAGAAAATCTTGAGAAATGCCTTCCGAAGAGCAGTCAAAAGAGGAGCCATTGGTCAAACCTCTTCAACCAACGGAAGTAAAGAATTCTCCTCGAATCAAAAAGAATCACAGGAGGAGGAGCTAACAAAAGCACGTGCTGGCAAAAGAAGAATGAATAGGGAACTTTGTCAGATTTTGCGAGATGCAAAGGGATTTCATCAATGCACCAAGGAACAAAAAGAGGGAGCAGAAACAACCAGATAGATATCAGACATTAGTAGCTCAGGATGAGGAGCCTGCCAGTTTTTAGGAGGGTGCTCAACATCAGGTTTTTTAGATGCGATGGTAGATGAGTACAACTCCATAATGTTGAACGATCTCTAGGAGGTAGTGCCAAGGTCTCAACATAGATCATGGGTAGGTTCGAGATGGATCTACAAGATTAAATACGTTGCAGACGACAGTGTGGAAAAATACAAAGCTAGGTTTGTGGCTAAGGGGTATGCTCAAAAGGAAGGAATTGACTACGAAGAGACCTTCACCCTAGTAGCCAGGTATACTTCTATTAGAACCATGATATCTCTTGCAACATAGATGGGATGGGAGATTCATTAGATGGTTGTCAAAACGATATTTCTGAATGGGGTGATAGAAGAAGAAGTATACATTGAATAGCCAGAAGGCTTTGAGACACGTGAGAATAATTCTCATGTATGTAGGTTGAAGAAAGCCTTGTATGGGCTGAAAGAGGCACCTAGAGCATGGTATCGTCGAATTGATGGCTACTTGCAGAAGATGGGATTTGTCAAAAGTGATGCAGATCCAAATCTTTATTATCTAGTTGTACAGAATGAGCTTCTAATCATAATATTATATGTGGATGATCTCTTCCTGACAGGATCATCCAGGCTCATTGAGGACTGCAAGAAGAATCTAGCCACAGAATTTGACATGAAGGATTTGAGACAGATGCATTATTTCCTGGAGTTGGAAGTTTTGCAGCAAAAGGGGGAGATCTTCCTTAGACAAGGGATATATGCTACAGAAATTCTGAAGAGATTCATGATGGAGGATTGTGAACCCATGGCTACTCCAATGATCACCAATTGGAAGAAAATTGATGCATTAGCAGACAAGGATGTTGATCCCACCTTATACAAGAAGCTCATAGGGTCCCTAATATATCTGGTCAATACCAGGCCAGACATTTGTTATGCTGTCAACACCCTTAGTCAGTTCATGGTGGAGCTGAAGAGGGCGCACTGGGCAGCAGCCAAACATGTTCTCATATATATACAGGACACAGTCGATTATGTACTCTTGTACACCAAGAGTAAGGATATTAGATTGAGTGGATTCGCTGATGCAAATTGGGCTGGAAGTTCAGTAGATCGGAAAAGTAACTTTGGGTACTGTTTCAACATTGGATCGGGAATGACCTCCTGGTGTAGTAGGAAACAGAAGTCCATAGCTCTGAGCTCAGCTGAGGAAGAATATATGGATGCAAGCACAGCTTCGTGCAAGGCCATATGGCTTAGAAAATTGCTTGTCAACCTATTTAGAAGAAAGATGGAGGCGACCAGGATCATGTGTGATAATTAGAGTTGCATTAAGCTCTAAGAATCAAGTGTGTCACGATTGGTCAACGCATATTGATATCCAGTGTCACTTCGTCCAATGAGGAGCTGTACAGTTGAGCTACACTCCTACAGGAGAACAAGTGGCAAACATCCTCACCAAGGCCCTTGGAAGAACAAAGTTTGATTATTTCAAGGAAAAGATGGGGATGATAAAGAATCCATTTCAGTAGCAGAAATGGGGATGATGTTGTAGTATAGTAGGAGTCAGCAGTAGCACGATGCAACATTACGAGAAGAGATTGCAGTGCATATGCAATGTTGGGAAGAAGGACCAACAGCAGCATGGATGCAGAGGGAGTTGTAGTGCAGATTCAGTATTGGGAGAAAGGACCAGCAACAACATGGATGCAGAGGGAATTGTCGTAAAGATGCAGCAGTGGCAGAGGCAGGGCCATGGCCAATAGTACAAGACGTAGCACTGCAAAGGATGTTGGGCGGGGAGGCCTAGCATCAGCACAGGTACCCATGTCGTATAGTCAGAGTAATGCTCAGTATGGAGTATTACTAGAGCACAGTCATCGCTAAGAGGGAGTGTTGATTTGGGGTAGCATCGAATGTGCTCTAGACATGAAAATTGGTGGAGAGTCTAAGGCACATGAGATCTCCAAGTCTTACAAATGGTTTGGACAGATTGTACCCGGTTTGGGAGATATTAAAATTATTAATATTTTTAATGGAGTTCCTAAGTCTAAACTTAGGAAAAATAAAATATTAATGGGTATTAATATAAAACTGAGTAAGAAGGTTCCAAAAGTCATGGATCAAGCCAAATCTAATCTTAGCTGTTGATTAGAGATTTAATCTCAATCATTGAAGGACCAACAGGAAAAGTATAGAGGCTTGAGGATCAGTTGGAAAACACACTGAGGGAGACTAGTCAGTTTGATTTTTGGAGCAAGGTTAGCTGATAAATTCGAACTAGTGGTCTGGAGAGCAGCAAGAGGCAGCGGCTACATAACAAAGAGTCGGGAACAGCACTAGAACACCACCACAGAGGTTGGAGAGGAAAACATAGAGCTTCTCAGGCAAATACAGAGGCAACAGACTGTGCAGTCACTGAAGGGCCTTTGTGGGTGACACAAAGAGGCCCAATGTTGACGCTGAGTGTCTGGGAGCTGTGCAAAGGCTAGCAAGCCTGACGCTGAGACTGGAAGAAGTGCTGGAGAATTTTTTCTCTATTGGGTAAGCTAGTTTGGCACCCAGTTGTATTGAAGAATTGCTGAATAATAAAATCCTCCTCTGTTGCACCGATTTTCCCACATTGGGTTTTTCTAGGAACAACTGTCCAAAATATCTGTGTTGATGTGTTGATTCTTGTGCATGTGTTTGCTTCTATATTATGTTTTGATATCTGCACAAAATTTATTCTAATGTTTACTGAATGGTTTTCGTAAATAACTTATTGAGAAATAAGTAGGTAAAATAGATCAGTTGTTGCAGTGATAGAATTTTCACATGGAGGAGCCAACTCTCTTCTAGTATTTCGATCATGATCAATCTTGATGTCTAACCAATGATCAAACTGAAGATCTCCTTGCAGAATCAAGTCTAGCACATCCTCCTACAGTTATTCTGGAAACTATTGTATTTACTCAGTCAACGTACTCCCGTCGCAAATCCTATTGTCTTTATTATTGTTTAAAAACATGCAATGCATTTATTTACGAGCCAAATAAATTTAAAATGGTGTCGAGTGTTAATTTTGGCAACATGAAAATTTTGTTTATTGCCATACCTTTTTCTATGCCAATGGGTACACCAAGATCATTGGGTTTAATTATCCTAGTAATGACAAACTAGGTGTAGTTGGATCCTCTTTTCCTTTTGACAATCTTACTTGAGAATGTTTTTTTAAGGAGAGATTAATATGTAATATAGCAATATAGCAGTGCTTTTATGTATATAGCTGTTGAACATAAAGGTAATTAATTATACTCATTAGTTACAATAACAAAAGCATCTTGTGATATTTTTTAAACCTGTATCTATTGAATGTTTCTTATTATGATACAATAACATTAAAACTCTTAAAGCTAGTGGTTGTTCATATTCATGGTTAGCTTTTCACAATTGCTCAAACCACTGAAGTTTTAAACTATAATTGTTATACTTTACGTATAGGGAAAGGGAAAAGTTTGATAAGTGCTTCAACTAGTGATTGTTTATTAGAAATTGGAACATTTGTTGAGGTAGTTACATCAAAAGGATATGGGAAAGTGAGAATTATTTTTTAGGTTGTGCTCACCTTCCCCACCATAGCTAACAATTGAATATTAGATGAAGAACTCTTTTTTTATGATAAACAAGTAGGACAAATGTTCATTCTAACTCAATTAAGACTTGTTGAGAAGCTTGACTACATTGTTTTTTATTCATAGGTGATGACCGAATTGAAACTGTAAGCATTTCATGGAATGTTGTGGGGTCAACATCTTGGGTTCCAAACCTGACAAGCAGCAAGGATAAAAGTGAAATTATGGTAGAAATAGTAGTCGAAGCAAATGAAGTGAAGTGAAATGGCGATGTCTGGAGCTAAAGAAACCCCTTTGTATGGGCATCCTATAGTAGGATTTCAACACTTTGTGTAAGGTCGAATTATGCCGAGGATTTCAGGAGACATTGTTGTGGGATGGTAGTCCTTTATTGTGGATTTTTAAAGAGAGGTGAGGTTGATCTAAGGCCCCTACAAAGGACATAAGCTGGACATAGTACCTAGAAGCCCTTAATGTAGGTGGGGACAACGTTTGGGAAGGTGGACAAAGTTCTTAGAACCCTCGCTGAAGGTGGAGACAGGGTTTGAGTTCTGACCAACAGTTAGGGTTAGAACACCCATGTCTTCATTCCTAAATTTGAACGCATCCTATACAAATTTGTAGCAGAGTAGAAAAGGGTTTGTTCTGTAGGTTAGATTTGAATTTTTTGGTCAGGTTCGAATTACACAGTATAGTTTGGAATTATCAAAGTGTCAAAATCCCATTGAACTCTAGTATTTTAGAACAATTAAAATTTATATTGGACTAGTTATATTTTCTGGATGGTGAACTTAGTTAAAACTGTAATTGTTTGGTTGAACTGTAATGTTACATTGTATTGTGATAGGATATATTTTGTACTAGAGTTTTTTATCTTAGGAATTACAAAGAAAATTATTAAATAAAACCTAGTTATGCAAGAAATCCTAGGGAAAAATTACCCTAGTTTATTACATGTGAAACCATAAGCCAATCTTGAGACAGGTGTTTTGGAGCGGAGCCGAGACCTTCTGAAAATGGCGGCAACGTTTGTTAATGGTCAGGACTGCAAGGGAACCAGGGTCTGTGTGACGGGTGCGTTTGGTTTCGAGGCCTCCTGGCTTGTAAGGCTGGCGGACAACAAGGGCATAACTGTACACGCTTCAGAGCGCGATCCATGGGGGATTCAGCATGTTTCCTCCCTGATCGCCGATACTTTTGACCTGCAGGCTCACGCCGGTTCGAAGGGGCTTCAGGAGAAAGCCATTGCGGTTCATTGCGGGAAACAGGTGAGAGACTATGCCTCGCGGAGGTTGAAGGAAAAAGCGGCAGGAGACTCCATGGGAAGAGCCATCCAGTGCATAAGGGCAGAACGGTTCTTTCGTTTCTGTCCAGATTCGACGATTGCAGTCCCTGTTGTTGTTGTTATTGCGACCATCAGGGTCCATAGAGAAAGAAGATGGAGAGTGGGTGTGCTTAGGAGCTTGGAATTCCATTACCAGCTTCGAAAACCTCTTCAGTCAGGAACCTCTAAGGTTGTGGGGCAAGTGTTTGACAAAATGCCCAACCCAGATTTTTCTATAAACAGGGGCCTGGTTCACATTTCAGCCCAAAAGGAATGTGCTAGAAAGGTAGTAGGTGTCCGGCAGAACTTACAAGGCTCAGTGGAGATTTGGCCTGAGCATGATCTTCCAGATCTAACAACCGGGAGTTGCAGGAGTACTGCTCGCCCAAGCAAGATAAATGCTGAGAGATTTTGTGAATGCCCTTCTGTACAGAGACCAACAGCACCAGCACAGAGTGTGCCTTCGGACAGATATGCGTGCACCAGGCCTCTCTGCAATCAGGGTCACAGCGGCAAGCAGAAAACAGAAATCTCATAACCATTTCAGATCCTGATCGTACTCCTTTCTGGTAAATCTTTGCTGCAATGGGTGCGATCCTCAGATCTAGTGCAGAACCTTAAGCTAATCCTGGAAAGTAAAATGGGTGTTCCAACAACCTTTCAGCGTCTCCTTTTTGAAGGTAAACAACTGGAGGATTCATGTCCCTTGTCTTGTTATAATATTCAAAGAAATGCCTCCATCACGTTATCCCTTCGTCTTAGAGGAGGAGCTGTTGGTCAGTCTTCTTCTGCTGCTGCTTTCTCCTATAAAGATGTTGTCCATGGTCAGAAGCCCAAGGAAAAATCTTCTCCAACCCATGCCCCTAAACCCTTCTTAGTGGACAAGCTGGAGGAAACCCCATCCATTGAAATAAAACATCCCTTGCTGGATAAGCAACACCAGATATTTGCTGAGTATGCCATCATCTGCAGGTTCAATGGTCTCTGGCCCCGCACAGCAGATCTGTATCAATGGATTCACGCTAACTGGACCAACAAGTGCAAGGTTCTTCTCTGTTCAAAAGGCTTCTTTATAACAGTGTTTGTTGATAGTGAGGACTACCAAAGAGTCTTAACGGAAGGCCCCTGGTTCTGGAACTCGACTGGTCTATTCCTCACCCCGTGGTTCCCAGAGTTCGATCCAGCCACAGCAGTCATCACCAAGCTCCCCATCTGGGTCAGACTTCCTAACCTTCCAGCGCACTTATGGAACTTTGTGGTTTTTGAAGCTATCGGCAACACCTTAGGCCGCTACCTCGACACAGACGCAGCAAGAGGGCTAAAAGGAATTTATACCTTCGCCAGAATTTGCGCAGAAATAGACATTAGCAAAGGACTGCCTGATCAGATCATTCTCAAAATAGGAGATTTCCACTGGACTCAACCCCTGGATTTCGAGAATACAGCCTTCCGCTGCTGGAATTTTCATCTTACAGGGCACCTTCAAAGCTCTTGTCCTTCAATGCCATTCCCAAAAAAGAAAGCTAACTCCAAGCCAAAATCCAAAAGTTGGAAACCTCATGATCCCCCCCCTTTGGATGTCAGTTCTAGCTCAGATGAAGAGGACGAGGAGGATGATGAGGAAGTCATGGACGAAATACCAGAACAGGTTACTCCTTCGGATTGTCACGAAGAAGCAACTGTCCCGCCCATATCTCAGAAACGAACTCATGAGTCTTCTCCTTCGGACTCAGACAAGGAGCTCTCGTCTTCAGCCCAGCGCAGTCTACAAATCGTGCTAGACCAGCAGTGTCCAAATGGTTGGGTCAAAGTCAGTAAAAAGAAAGGGAAAAAAGGTCGACCAAACGACTCCACCCTTGCTGTGTGATCTCTTTGGTTTGGATCATGCTCCCTCTTCTTTTGGTTTCTTTTTTTTCAGCTCTGTTCTAGTTCTCTCTTCTCGTGGCAGCCGAGGTGGATTTTCTATCCTTTCCGGCGTGCCTTTTGGTCTGCAGGGATCTGTATCAGATCCTTCTTGTTTACCTGTCTCTTTTCTTAGGTCTTTTGGTTCTATGCCGCCCTGTGTGGTGTGCTGTCCATTCTTTTTAGTCTTGGGATGCTTGGCCTGCTGTTCTGCGGCCCGTTGGCTGCTGCCGCCGCTGTTTTGTATCATATTTTCCTTTTAATACAAAAATCTGACTTACACAAAAAAAGAAACCATAAGCCAATCTTGAATAGGATGGGTAGTTTTGAGCAAGTATGATTCAAATTATGGCGAGTGGACATAAGTCATACATGGTTGTAGACATTGTTACCCAACAAGATGTTTCAAAGCCAAACTAAATAATTTCGAAGAATGAAGAAACCACATTACCATTTTGTTGCTTTATTGCTCAATCTTTCGTCATGGCCCTAATAGATCAATTGTCTCCTATTACGTGACCCTATCAGATCAATGTCTCCTCCGATGCGACCCTAGCATATCAATGTTTTGGCCCTCGAACCACATCCAAGGTAATGAAATTGAAGTTGATGCTTTTGGTGCTTGAGAAGAAAGACATCAGCCCATTGAGTCAAACAACATAAGCACCTACCAACTAGTAGAAGAGTCATTAGAAGAGCTAGTAGAAGGGACAATGAATGACTTGATTGGAAAGAACAATTAGAATAGATAGATTTTGAAGCCTCACTTGTTCGTTGTTGGTGGAAGGGTCACTGAAGAAAGATAGTGCCCTACATTCCCTCAAGAAGAATTGATTGATTGAGCCATTGAGTGATTATGTTTGTTGTTGGTGGAAGGTTCATAGAAGAAAGATAGTGCCCTACATTCCCTCATGAAGCATTGAGCGATTGAGTGAGGGTTTGAATGAAGCCTTGCCCTATGTTAGTTTTTGTGGCATCGAATGGTCTTCTAGTCTCAAACTTTGGAGAGGCTAAAACACACGTGTTCTCCAAAACCCGAAAATCGTTTATGGAAATTCCACCTAGAGATAGCTCATTTAAATTAATTGACTAATAATTAAAAAATATCTAACTTAGGGAACTCAATTAATTAATAGTAACTAATTGACAAAGGTGAGAATTCTCTAGAAACTCACACAGATCGACTTGGAGATGATCTCAACCATCGATTAAGTTTTAATCATGGTCGTTGAAGCCTCAACTAGAGATTATAAGAAGAGGTCGATGGGTAGATGGAGATACACATAGAGTGAGAGCCAATAGTGTGAGTTCCTTAGGAGGTCGAGCTATCTAACTTCAGAGGTCAAGCAGAGGAAGAGAGTTCGAGCCAAAAGTGATGCAAAGGGGCAGAGACAATGATTTTGGAGGAAGATTCTAGTTTCAGAGAGTCAAGAGAGGAGGTCGAGTTATTTCTCCAAGAGGCTTCGCAGAGCCTCAAGAAAGGCAGTTCGATTTAATCAAGAGTGAGGTTGATTCAAGTTCTAGTGGTTGAGAAAAATTTGCAGGAGGCCGAGAGAATCACTTCCAGAGGCAGAAACAGGATAGATGTCATTTTCAGAGATAGTGTCTCGCTAGTGTGAGTAGGCATGTGCAGAGGCAGTGCAAAAGGGTCTATGCAAGGGTTTGGAGAGCCATTTTCTAAGGCTTAGTTTGTTGCAGGATTGCTTAGAGAGGAGGGTAATTTCACTCAGTTGATTTTGCCAATATTTCTCTCAGATAGAAATGCCAGTTTGGCATCATTTTATTGTACTCTGAATTTCATTGTTGCATAATAATAAAACCCTCAATTGTTGTATTGGTTTCCCCACATTGGGTTTTTCCAGGAATATTTATCCAAAAATAATTGTCATTTTTAATTGTGTGCTAGAATATTTCTCAGTTCCAACATTTTATTTTCCGCAACGTTTTATTTGTGAAGAAATTGTACTGATTAATTCGAAATTTTGTTGTATCAAAATAAATTGCTTAATTTTTAATCAGTTATAAGAATTAATTACAGTTGTTGCATTTCAAGTGAAATTTCACATGGTATTAGAGCTTAGTTGGCAGATAGGAGGCTCAAGGTTGAAGAGGAAAAAATTTGCTATTCAAAGGGAGTAGCAGGACAATTTTTTCAAAGGCTACGTAGTGCCTAGCCAAGCAGTGTGAATTTTTGGATAGGGTTCGATTCCCAGTTGCAGTAGGCAAGAAATTTCGATTTGTCTGGGGAAGCGATTCCAGCGAACATAGGAAGTAGCAACTTAGTATTTTCGCAGCGCAAACTTCTTGTTTGGGCATAGAGGGTTTTGCAGCAGTTTTCAATAGCATAATCAACACCGGGTGGAAGAAAAATTGCACACATAGAGGGAGATTTCTCTTAAAGGGTTTCTAGTTCAAGAAAACCAAAATTTCTAGTTGTAGCAGATAGACTTTCTCACTCCATGAGGGATTGTGAGTACAGTTATAGTAGTCGAGCAGGTGAAAGAGTGATATTTTCGACCTAGGTCAAGTGTTTTGCAGTGATGGCTTTAGCGGGACTCTAAGATCAGGACAGATTAGAGGGTGCATTGAACTACTATATCTAGAAGGCCATGATGGAATTCCTTCTAGATGAATATGGTTTGAAGATGTATGCAAAATGAGTTGTATTTGTGCCTATAGATGCAAACCAGCTAGCTAATTATAGTAAGGAGATGGTCAGGGCAAAGCGGTTTATTCTCAATGGTGTTCGAGATCATATAGTCTCATACATTGCAGCCAAGAATACAGCCAAAGAAATGTGGGTTGTTATTGCCTCACTATATCAGAATCCTTCTGAGCAACGAAAGATGTTCCTGAAGGAAAAGCTGAGGAATATTCATATGCAGAAGGGTGAAGACATTGACCCATTCCTTACCAGAATTCAACATATCCAGGATGAGCTTGCAGCAATAGGAGAAGCACCTCAAGCTACAAAGCTTGTGTGTTTAGCCCTTAATAGTGTCACTAAGGAATGGGATACTTCCGTCCAAGGCATTCTAGGAGGATATCAGTTACCTGGGTCGGGCCGGGTGTGAGTAGCTCTAGCGCAAGAGGAGATGAACTGAACTCTAGTAAAGAGATACATTAGTGGTTGTAGCAATAAAGGGTTGAAGGGTGTGAAGGAGGAAGAAAATGTGGCCCTTACATAGAAAGGAAAAGCAAAAGGTCCCAATCAGGGACAAGGCTCAAAGGGAAAGTAGAAGAAGAAGAAGGATTTGTCCAAGATTAAGTGCTTTAGGTGTGGCAAGTTTGGCCACTACAATACCTAGTGTCCTCAAAGGAAGAAGGAGAAGCAGGATCAAGTGATAACATCTGCAAAGATAGATCAATTGTCTTCCAAATTGGAGGACTATTTTGCTTTATATGCAACTATACCTCCAGGCGAGAGGTAGGGAGACACCAAGTTCTAGATTCTAGAGTTGTGTAGAGCTAGGTAGGGTCCATAAAGGTGAGCATCAAATGGTGTTTTCTCTTGGATCATTTCCCTTGCTATAGGGGCCCATAGTCTTTAGTAGTAGGAGGTGTTGATTTGGGGTAGCATCGGATGTGCTCTAGCCACGATAATTGGTGGACAGGCTAAAGAACATGAGATCTCCAATACCCAAAAAGGGTTTGGGCAGATTCTAAACAGTTTGAGAGATATTAAAATAATTAATATTTTTAATGGAGTCCCTAACTCTAAACTTAGGGAAAATAAAATATTAATGTGAATTAATATAAAACTGTGTTAGAATGGTCCAAAAGTCACAGATCAAGCCAGATCTAATCTTGGCCATTGATTAGGGACTTAATCTTAGCCGTTGATTTGTCAACGAGAAAAGTATAAGAGGAGGCTTGAGGGTCACTTGGAGAACACACCAAGAGATCAAGATTTCGACTTTCTGGGGCTGGGTTTGTTGAGAAAGTTGAGAGAGTGATTAGAGTTGAGCTGAGGGGTAGTGAATACAGAAGCAGAGGGGCGGAGATAGCACTAGGAGGATCAGCGCAGTAGCCGAGAGAGAGGGACGCAGAAGCAGCCACGGGTTCACACAGAGGCATCCAGGAGTTGCGCAGTGCCTCAGAGGTGACACAAAGGGCCAGAGGGCTGACACAGGGCCTCCAGAGGCTAACGCAGGGCAAGCCAGAGTGATGTTGGGCTAACGTTGGGCCAAAAATAAGCTGATGTAGTCCCTAGAGGGTGACGTTGGGGTTTCTTGGGGAAGATTGGAGTTGTGGAGCTACTGGAGTGTTTATCTAGGATTTCAGCCGGAATATTTGCTTCCAAATATAGAGGTACTACTGCCGAGGTTTTTCTCTGTTGGGTGAGCCAGATTTGGCACCTAGATTGTATTCTGAAACTGCTTAATCAATCAAACCCTCAAATAGCTGCACTAGTTTTCCAGCATTGGGTTTTTCCAGGGACATTGGTCCAATACCAACGGTGTCACTTGTGTGCTTGTTTTGTTTCCTTCATTTGATGACCTGTAATGTGTTGAGCATGTACTTGTATTTATTTTCAGTATTTACATGGTAAATAACTTGTTAATTAATCAGAACAAGTAGGCAGAAATAAATCAAAAAGTACATGAAGGGTTTCTAACGGTTTAGACTTAGAAATTCCAACATGGTATTAGAGCGTGGTTGCAGATCACAGGAGAACTGAGGACATCATCCAAGCAAAGCAACAACAGCAGAAAACAGTTGTCCCAAGTGACAAAAGTTGTTCCTAACAGAGAAATAGCAAGGAAGGGGTGACGCAACACCTGCGTCATCAAGTTTGAGCCGGGAAGAGGATCAGTGCAGTGGCAGAGGGGAGCAGACTTGACCTACGCAGTGCCCGGTCATCTTTCACAGTCAGGAAGGATTGACGCCCGTGGCCAGGAGGTGAAAATTTTGCTAGTGCCGGGATTGCACAGAGCCTAGAAGCTCTAACCTTCAGTTTGTTGGGGCTTAAGAGGCTATGGGTAAGTTGCAGAGTGAAGCTAGTGGGGTATTGTAGTCAGAACAGTACCTAACAGGGCAAGACCAAGGAGGAGGGAGTTGCTACCGAGGATTTCTAGCCAAGAAATCCAGATTAGTGGTGTAGCTGCACTAAGGATTGAAGTGGGGGCATCTCGACATTGACAGAGGGGTTTCTAGGAGGGAAATCAGGGCTCAGAGGGAGTTACACTAAGAACTTTCAGAAGGGAAGTAGAGGAGCAGCGAGATGGCAGTGAACGGGGTAAGAAACCGAGACAGACTGGACGGAGCCTCAAACTTCGTAGTTAGGAAGGCCAGAATCCTATCCGTTCTAGACAAAAATCGTGTCAAGCACTTCACCTTGAGGACGATAGCTATCCCAGTTGACCCAGCTGATAACGACAAGTACGAGGAGGCAATGGCGAGGGCCAAGAGCATCATTCTTGACGAGGTCAAGGACTATGTAGTAACACATATTTCCAAAAAGGACACAGCAAATGAGATGTGGGAGAACCTAAAGAAATTGTACAGGAATACTTATGTTCAGAGAAGGATGTTACTAGAAAATCAGCTGCGATCATACCAGATGCAGAAGTGAGAATAGATCGACCCCTTCCTCGGTCGATTGAAGGAGATCTAGGATCAGCTGACTTCCATAGGGGCCACGCCAGATCAAGAATTGATGGTGAGAACAGCCTTGAACCCAGTCTCACAAGACTGGGAGGTGTTTGTCTAGAGCATACTAGACAGAGCAACCCTTCCAGATTGGGAGGAAATGTTGGCTGCTCTTTGCCAAGAAGAGATCAAAAGGCTGAGTAAGGCGGGAAGCAGCGGCAAGGGGATCACAATCAAGGTGGAAGACAAGGATGTTTCCCTAGCATCTGATGGAAAGCAGGAGAAATAGAAGAAGAAGGACCTCTCCAAGGTTAAATGCTTAAACTGTGGGGAACTGGGTCATTATGTGACCTAGTGTCCAAGGAAGAATAGCAAGGGAGCGGCCTTCGAGAACAAGGTTGCGCCAGCAAGGGCAGAGAAGGAAGTGGAGACAGACGATGACTGTGCCATGAGTGCACACACGCCACTTGAGCGAAAGTGGGGAGACATCGAGCTGTAGTCATACAGACTATAGGCGATGAGGGGCAGGATCCTTGAGGTACCCAACCTCTCGGATTATACCTTGCTACGGGAACCCCAAAGACGAGTAGTAGTATTGGCGGATGTCATTAGAGACGGATGCGGATGGAGCGACAGAGGGAGCTACAGTGAAGGATTCCTAAGACAGCGTGAGGTAGCAATGCGAGAAGCACGTGCGTTTTGCATCAATGCAAGATGGCACAGAGAGGTGTGCAACGGTGCGAGATGCATGGAATAGTTGCAGTAGTGCAGAGGTCAGAGAAGGAGCACTTGTCAGCGATAGAGGGAGCTTCAACATCATGGGGGTCTCTAGCTTGACGGAGATGTTAGAGTTGGGAGATCAGTTACTTACTTTTCAATAACTGGGTTGTAGTGCAGCAGTTAACAGTGACAGTGCTATGGGCAGCATGATGAGAGGGGTTGCAATGCAGATGCAGCAGTGGCAGTGGCAGGGTCATGGGCAGCAACACAGATGTAGATGGAGTTGCAATATGGATGCAACAATGGCAGTAGCAGGGCCATGGGTAGCTGCACAGGATGTAACAATGCTGATGATGGGTAACAGGCCTAGCATCAGCACAGGGACCGATGCTGGATGATCAGGGTGATACTCAGTGAGGAGTATTGCTAGAGCACAATCCTCGCTAAGAGGGAGTGTTGATTTGGCATAGCATCGGATGTGCTCTAGCCACGAAAATTGGTAGAGAAGCTAAGGCACATGAGATCTCCAATACCCAGAAAGGGTTTGGGCAGATTATAAACAGTTTGGGAGATATTAAAATAATTAATATTTTTAATGGAGTCCCTAAGTCTAAACTTAGGGAAAATAAAATATTAATGTGAATTAATATAAAACTGTGTTAGAATGGTCCAAAATTCATGGATCAAGCCAGATCTAATCTTAGTCGTTGATTAAGGACTTAATCTCGGCCGTTGATTTTTTAATGAGAAAAGTATAAGAGGAGGCTTGAGGGTCACTTGGAGAACACACCAAAAGATCAAGATTTCGACTTTCTGGGGCTGGGTTTGCTGAGAAAGTTGAGATAGTGATCAAAGTTGCAGCTGAGGGGTAGTGAATACAGAAGTAGAGAGGTAGAGATAACAAATGGAGGATCAGCGCAGTAGCCGAGATAGAGGGACGCAGAAGCAGCCAGGAGCTGCGCAGTGCCTCAGAGGGCCAGAGAGCTGACGTAGTGCCTCTAGAGGCTGACGTTGGGCAAGCTAGAGTAATGTTGGGCTAAAGTTGGGCCAGAAATAGGTTGATGCAGTGCCTAGAGGCTGACGTTGGGGTTTCATTGGGTAGATTGGAACTATGGAGCTATCAGAGTGTTTATCAGGGGGTTTCATCCATAATATCTTCTTCCGAGTAGAGAGGTACTACTGTCGAGATTTTTCTTTGTTGGGTGAGCCGGATTTGGCACCTAGATTGTATTTTGAAACTGCTTAATAAATCAAACCCTTAGATAGTTGTTGTAGGAATTTACAGGGTAAGTTCCTCAGACAGAACACCGAAGGACACCGCTCACAAACAGATCGCAGATCAATACACCAGTACTTTTGACATAGTTAAAACCCTCAAAGAGGGAAACAGTCCACGGCCTAAGCCAACACGGCCACTTCAGGCAATTTATTAATAAAAGAATAAAAATTTACATAGGCTTCTCTCATGAACAGTTAACCTACAAATGACCCTCCATGCTCTTTAAATAGAGATCATGGACCAATCGGGTGTTAAACCACGGATCAAGTGTCGATAATACCGAGGAGAGAATGAACCGTCAGATCACTACATATCGTGACCGTCAGATTGTAAGTTACAAAATGTACATAGTAAAGAAACACACTTTACCTAACTACATACCTAACTCTATACTAGACCAAGTTGTACTTAACTATTTCCTATGTGTCGGAATATCCTAACATCGCCCCTTAAGAACAACTTGGGATAGGATTGAAGGATTTACAAATATGACACAATAGGAGAAGGAAGGAGGCACTAGAGCCTATCCCCCCTTAGTGACAACTTCCTGAACTCCAACCATAAATCGAAGTTTAGTGAACTTCGCCTTTGTGAGAGCCTTTGTAAAGATGTCTGCAACTTGATCATCTGTTGAACAATATTGCACTTCAAGAACATGGTCATGAATGAGATTTCTGATAAAGTGCATGTGAAGTTCAATGCGTTTGTTGCGCTGATGTTGGACTGGATCTTTGCATAGTTGAATGGCACTTTGATTATCACACCAAAGTGTAGTCAGATGTTGCTGCTGAAAGCCAAACTCTGACAGGATCTGACGAAGCCACAAGGCTTCCTTACTAGCTTCTACGACACCACGATACTCTGCTTTTGCTGAAGAAAGAGAAATGGCACCTTGTTTCTTGCAAGCCCATGTAATAGGTCCTGAACCAAGAGTGAACACATAACCTGCAGTACCGATAATCAGGGTCACCAGCCCAATCGGAATCAGTGAAACCAACCAATAGAGGAGATGCTTCGGCACTGTAATGAATCCCAAACTGAACTGTACCTCGAACATAACGAAGTATTCTTTTAGCTGCTTTCCAATGACTTTCACGTGGGTTTTGCATAAACCGAGCAACAAGGCCAATAGCAAAGGAAAGGTCAGGACGAGTATGGGTTAGATACAAAAGTTTTCCTACAAGTTGACGGTATAAGGTAGCATCAACTTCAGGAGAAGTACAAGTGACTGAAAGTTTGACTCTAGACTGAAAGGGAGAAGGGGCTGGCTTACAGTCTTCCATGTGAAAATGGCGTAGAATATCATAGGCATACTTGGATTGGGAAAGGGAAATACCTTCCTTGGATTGCAAGACTTGAAGACCAAGAAAATAATGTAAGTGTCCTAAGTCTGTCATTTCAAACTTCCTTTTAAGGCTAGACTTCACATGGTTTATAAGGTTGGGATCACTACCAGTCAGGATAAGATCATCAACATAAAGAACAAGAATGATAAGAGACTTGCCCACTTTCTTGGTGTAGACAGTATTGTCAGAATGACACCTAGAAAAGCCATTTTCTAAAAGAAAGTTATCCATTTTGGCATAACAAGCTCGAGGAGCTTGCTTGAGACCATAAAGGGATTTCTTAAGCCGACATACAAGGCTGGAGTCTGTTTGTATAAAGCCAATAGGTTGTTCCATATAGATTTCTTCATGCAAGTCCCCATGCAAGAAGGCAGATTTAACATCCATCTGATGGACTTCCCATTTGAAAGAGGCAGCAAGGGAAAGAACAAGGTGGATAGAGTTCATTTTGGCAACAGGGGAGAAGGTTTCAGTATAGTCAATGCCTTCAACTTGTGAAAAACCCTTAGCAACAAGACGAGCTTTATGTTTATCAACTTTCCCATCTGGTCCATACTTGGTTCTATAAACCCATTTGCATCTAACAAGTTTTCGTCCCTTTGGTAGAGGAACAAGATCCCATGTATCATTTGCCAATAATGAATGATATTCTTCATTCATAGCTGCTTCCCAATCTGGATGGCCTGAAGCTTCTGCAAAAGTGTCAAGATCATAATTCACTGAAGCTTGAGCCAGTAAAGAAGAGGCTCTCTCGAACTGAGAACGTGTACGTCGCTGATCTGTAGGATCACCGGCAAGATCACCTGCTGCATACCGAGTAGCACGAACCCATTTTGGAAGCTGAGGAGCTGAAGGAGGATCCTGAGAAGGTGGGGGAGGATTTTCATCCTTGCTTTCATCATCTGAAGAAGAAATATTTTCAAAAGTAGAAGAGATAGGGAGAGGTGGCACATCCGCCGAACTAGGCTCGCAGGCCGATATATTTTCAGCAAACTTTACATCTCTTCTAATGATAACATTTTTGGACTTAAGTGGAATAAGTCTATATTCTTTGACATCTTCAGAATATCCAACAAAAATACATTTTTCACTCTTAGGTTCTAAATCTTTATGTTTCTCATCTGGAATATGGGCCCATGCTTCACTTCCAAAAACACGAAAGTGACTTACATCTGGTTTGATTGAGCTCCATGCTTCTTCTGGAGTGATATTCTTTAAAACCTTAGTAGGAGTGCGATTTATTATGTAATTTTCACAATTAATTGCTTCTGTCCTGTTATCACTTAGAACTAAAAATTGATACATGTAATTTTCTATCCTAGCCCAATGACAAAGGTCTGTGCTAGTTTAATTTCAAATTTTCATTTTTAATTTTCTTCCCGTAGGATTTGGAGTTTTTAAAGGAGTTTTTTAACTCAAGTTGTTCTAAACTCCCATTGGTTCCCCTCTATCCATCATTGTTCTACAGCCACCTCTTGTCTTATGCGAGTCTTTTCATGATTTCGTAAGCGCTATTCCAATTCGCCAATTTCGTAGCGCAATCATGATTAGACAGTTTCACAGCGCTTCATGATTAGGCAGTTTCACAGCGCATTATTAAAATTCAAAACTAACAGCGCTGCGAAATCATGGATTCGTACATTCCGCAACGAATCTTTCCCGAAATGTCAAGTCCGTTAGGTGAGTCATCAACCATGTCTTCTCATGTCAGCTCATATACCTTTCTTATCACATTTTAACGCTCATTGCCACTATCACCACCACTAGATATGTTGATATGCACAAGTTATTATTCCCAAGAAATTTTACCGTGCATAAACCATAATGATGGCCGTAGGTTCTGCATGAATGACAAATCTGCAAGATTGTATCTTGAAAGGTTTTAAACGGAAGAGTTGAAAATTCAAGCGAGGCTGATATCCAACCGGAGCTGGTAGTCTTTGTGTGCAAAGATTTGGAAGAATCCATGGAGAAAAAGGAGCACAGATCCGGCAAATGTCTAAGGACTGAACCCGAAGGCTGGATATAACGCTGAGAAATGAAGAGGTGAAGAAAGCGTTTAAAAAGGCCGGGTGCTGGAACTTTTGCAAAAAATTACGAGGACATGCACAGGTAACTAAGGAATTCGCACTTAACTTCACTGGTTTGAATTCAAAGGTAGCCATGTTAGAAGTGCAGGTTTCTCCAGAAGTGATATCTGCTGTGACAGAGATCCCAAGAGGACAAGAGGAATGGTTCAAAAATTTTAAATTTGACATGAATCCTTGCAAGGAGTTTTTGAAGGATGATTATGTAAATGAAGATTTAAGTAAGGCAGTGCCCAGGAATTATGTCAAAGAACATTATGCTCTCTTACTCACCTGCATACAGAAATATTTGACTTGTGAAGGAAGGTATAACAAGGTATATTCTTACCATTTCAAAATACTTTTGCATTTCACAGGGAAAGTCTCCATAGACTTACCTTTTTATCTGTTCCGTAGTTTGAGTAAGATGTGTGATAAGGTACAGTTGAGGAAAGAGGACTGTGAAACATCTTTGTTTCATCATGGTTTGATTAAACTACTGGTTTTAGATGGGCTTCAAAAGATAGACAGGGATTGGAATTCGTTCATTTTTATGGCTGGTTTCAAAAGCCAGACTGGCCTCACTCCCCAACCTGCCAGGGATTTTACAATAGCTGAGCTTCAAACAGAAGCAAGAGCTAAAAGAGTTACAAAGTCACAAGTAATATCATAAGTAAGAAAACCAGTGAAGCCACTGAAGCCACTCATCATCCAAGATCAAGCTCAGCAATCAACTAAGGAAAAGGCTCAGGGTAAAAAGACTGTACCTGAAACAAGCACATCTGAAGCAGTCTCAAGGGTAAGAACAAGAAGTCAAAAAATGAAGGAAAAAGGTAAAGCTATAACAGTTGAAGAAAGTCCAGTGTCCAAGGCAAGTTTAAATGATTTATTGCAGGCTATTGAATTTGAGCAATCTATACCAATTCACGTCGAATTGATGCAGTTAGAACAAGAAAGCACCAAGAAATCCAAGGCCTCAAAAAGGCTTAGATTTGATGTGCCAGCTGAAGAGTTCGTTTTTAAACCAAGAAGACCTATGACAAGGAGATTCCAACAAGTACAGGAAGCACTGCCAAGAACAGACGAAACAGGGGAAGAGATACAAAAAGACACGAGCAAAACAATCATTGCATCTCAAGAAGATAATATAGCAGCCATACAGAGACAATTGGAATCAGCTAAGTATGAAATTGCTAAATTGAGGAAAGCCGCTAGAAAACATGCAGCCATACATGCAAAATATTATAAAACCCTATGGGAAGGGAATGAAGCTGTAGAAGCTCAGTTGAATTCAATGGTAGATGGCCATTCACAATTTCACACATGGACAGTACCAGCAATCAAAGAAGCCAAATACATAAGAAGGATCAATATGAAATTGAGAGCTGGGAATAAGGCTATGAGGAAACAAATTGAAGATCTGAAGGCACAGCTAAGCCAGCTACCTGCTAAATAAGTTTTCATTTCAAGTAAGGTTTTGTTTCCAAAATTTTGACAAATTTGCTTAATCTTATCTTTCTGAGGAAATATAAATCCCTGTTCGACATGTGGAAAGTTTAGGGGAGTTTTTGGCAATCAAATACTCGGCTAATAAAGGTCTCGGGTCAAAAGCAAGCTGTTTTAAAAAAAAAAACCTCAGCAGTTTCGTAGCGCGCTACGAAACTGCTGAAGGTGATGATTTTTACGCAATTCAAGCAATTTGAATTATAAGCGGGAATTTTGAAAGGAAAACGTCCAAAGGGCATGCAAGACATCATCTGAAGCTGTCAACAGTCAATTAGGTCAAGACAGGTGGATGCTTAAAAAGGTTTAATATTCAAATCCAATTTTTGTCGTAAAGTGAACACCTTTACCACAGTTCAGGGTATATCAAACGGTTTGCCTGCAAGAAACTTTTGCTTGCACACATGTTCATGGGAAAAGCTTACAACGCATCAGGGACGTGGCAGTCTTCTACATTTGGGTAATTAAAGGCTAAAGGTCATGCTTCTGTGCATTCGAATATTTTGGGGAAAACTGAAGCCGAGAAGCAAGGGTAATCTCCTAATATTTCTGAGCAGTTAAAAAGATTCAGCATCCAAGGTCAGCATGGAGCATTAATATTAAACACCCATCTCAGCTAAACTAAAAGAGGGCCAGATGTCAAAGAACGAGGAGAAGCCATCATGCATGTAATATGGAGTTAGAGTCATAGTTGATTTAGATCTCTAAAAAAACTCCAGTTAGCACTTTGTTGTATTTATTAGTTAGTTAAATGGTTGATAGGTGTCATTAGAAGTAGTTTTCGAATTCCCCTCATGCTGGAGGAGGAATCTCGATCAGTTAGAATAAAAACTCTATATATAGCTGAAATAGCAATGTAATCAAGGTTGGAAAACTTTATAACAGAGCATAGTATTTGGCTTATGTAAAGACTCACTTTCAATAATATAATTTTGATTTTACTTCTCAGGATTCATGAAGGATTTTTCATATTCAGAATGTGTGGTGTTGTCTTCTTCTTAGTTTTGTCTACAGTGGTATGGATGTATAATCACTCAGAATTCACTGAATGTGCTCTGATTTCCTGTATGCATCTATAAATTGTGTGGTTCCTTATGAGTGTATATTCTGAATATTCAAATGTTGAATGCCCTGACTTCCATGTAAGGTCAAGATCTTTGTTGTATTGAAGTGTTGTTGACTCCATAGGCCCAATGGATACTTGTTTAATATATTTCCAGCATTCATATTTGTCACAGTTATTTTACAAGAGTTAGCCATCTTAGTTTTAATCAAAATCATTATTACACCCAGAGAGAGCCCTCTCAGGTTGAGGAGGTTAAGCCTCAGCCTAAAGTAGGTCTGAAATAGTTACTTAAAGTCAACCTGACCAGCAGCCTATCAGGGTCTGATTTTGAGATAACATGTCCAATAATTAAGACTAAGTCCTTTAGATTGAAGCATACAATTAGCCATTTCCTTTAAAGTGCGATTCTTCCTTTCAGCTACACCATTTTGTTGTGGAGTATATGGAACAATATGTTGCATTTGAATTCCATTCTCAGTGCAAAAGTTGATGAATGTGTTTTTAACATATTCTCCGCCATTATCAGATCTTAGCTTAAGAATTTGATGTCCAGATTGTTTTTCAACAAAGGCCTTAAAGGCCAAGAACATGTTAAATACTTCACTCTTGAGTTTTAAGAAGTATACCCAAGTGTGTCTGGAGAAATCATCAATGAAAGTTAAGAAATACTTGTAGCCAGAGAATGAAGCAACTGGAAGTGGACCACATAAATCACTATGCACAAGCTATAAAGGGGCTGAGGCGTGCCAAGAGGCACGTTTTTCAAAATTGTCCCGATGATGTTTTCCGAGTACACATCCGGAACAAACACCATCTCTGCAAGATACCATGGGGAAGACCTGTCACCATATTTTCTTTACATAGATTCTGAAGAGAGCGATAGTTTAAGTGACCAAATCACTCATGCCAAATTTCGCTCACTTCATCATTATGAGCGACAAATACTGAGGGAATATTTGATGACCCAAAGTTGTGAAACTTATACAACCTTGTAGAATCATCAGCAATGCCAGTAGCTAAAATCTATCTAGGATCTCTTAGGTCCTTAATTACAACATCGTGAGGTGAAAATTCAACGATTTTACCTTCACCTGAATGGGTTATCTGATATACAGATAGAAGGTTGCAGGATAAGGTTGGAACACATAATACATCATTAAACTGACCATTGTCTAGATGAACAGTTCCAGTCCCTACAACACTAAGAGATCTATCATCACCAACATATATATTTTTGGTGTTACAATCATTTAAAGAAGAAAACACGGCTTTGTTTTTGGCCATGTGATAAGAAGCTCCAGAATCAATGAGCCACTCATGAGAATGAGAAGAAGAAGATACATTTAGTGCATAGCCAGACCGAGATGCTTGACAACCACATGCAGAAAGTGCCATTCCTGAAGATGAAGTTGAAGTTGAAGATTTCTCCAAATGGATGTTATGCTTCTTCATTGCTGCTTCCAAGGCTTCCATCTTCTTAAAGCATTTGGATTCTAAGTGGCCATCTCGATTACAAAAGTTGCAATGTATATCAGTCTTCTTCCATTTGTTTTTATTTGTCTTATCATTTTGTTGAAATGATTTTTCATTTTGAGGCTGAAATTGCTTAGGACCCTTGTTTGATTTAGGACCATTCTTTTTAGGATACAACTTCTTAGGATTCTTTGGATTTGGTTGTTGTTGGGCGGCTAACGCTTTCTTAGAAGAGTTTCCAAGATGAAGAAGACCAAGGTGTAAGAGTTTTTCTTGTTCTCTTATTAAAGAATCACAAAAGGAATCAAAGGAAGGGGACTTGTAGGTTTGTCCTTGAGAAATGAAGGTTTCTCTTGTAGAATGGAAGGTGGAAACAAACAAAAAATAGGCTGGTCCCAACTTAGTAAGAATGGAGTAGATAAGGTTACTATCTTCTTTCTTAACATTAAAACCTTCCAAGAGAAGTCTAAGGGTCTTGAAATTGGACAAAAAATCTTCAATGCAAGAAAAATTATTGGGGTCCAATGTAAGCAATTCATTTTCAAGTTGATGGGCTTTAAGTTCATTTTTAATTCCAAAGACTTTAGTAATCTGTTTCATTGCTTCATCAAGAGTATCAAGTTCTGCAATATGGAATCTAAGATCTGGAGAAATAAACATCCCTATCAACCCACGTGCTTGGTCTTGCCTATTTTCCCATTTAGCTGCCTTGTCTTCATCTTTTGGTTTGGTCTCTTGGCCTGTGGCTATTCTGTAAAGACCTTTACTTCTAAGTAAATCCACAATGTAGGACCACCATTGGAAGTAGTTGGTGCTGTCAAGAATAACTTGGCATGGACTTTCCATTTTAAAAAAAACTGAAGCTATAGATGCTGAAACTAAGTGTTTCAAAGGAAAGATCTCAAACAATTAGGCTGTTTCAAAAAAAACGGTTCTGAAAATGGCTTTCGGATGAAGAAGTTATGGCTTTTTGAAGAAAATTTGATGAAGTCGCCGACGAAGTGCGGGAATGTGTGGAAATGAAAAAATCCGCCCCCACAAAATGGAGACTTGAACCCAAGACCTCTACTCTCATAAATTAGTTTTGCACCAAGTGAGCTATACAAAAAGTTTGAGAGAGAGAGAGAGGGGGGGGTTGATGCTTTGGGTTGCGTGCTTGCTTTGAAAAAGCTCTTTTTCCCTACAAAACAAAAAACACAAAACCCAACACGGACATACAAAAAAAAAAACGAACCTTGTGGCTCGAAGTTAGCTTTAGCTGGAAACTAAATATTTTCCTCAATGTTTCTGATTTTCCGAGATCACACTAAGGCGCAGCGGAAAAGAGCATACGCATGAGAAAAATCCTTCCTTTCTGTTTCTGATTTGCCCAGATCGCACAGAGTCGCAGGGCAAAGAGCATACGCAGAAATGAAAGGTATAGATCTAGTAATAAAAAAAAGCTAAATAAACCGAAACCAAAATAAACAGAGAGAAAATAACTGTAAACTACAAATAAACATTGTATACCTCCAGATCTTAAAAATGACGCAGCTAGGGCTACCAGAAACCTTTTCGCGTGAAACGAAAGGGGTTCCTCACTGGAACAGATGCTCCCAACACAACAGAGCAGTCCTCTCGGCCCGAAAGCAATCAAAAACAGTAGATCTAGGAAACGGTAGTCAGATGCAGTTCTACCGGCTTCAGATTTGGATCACTAACGGACGCGGCCCTCAAATAGCTCCGATATCATGTAGGAATTTACAGGGTAAGTTCCTCAGACATAACACCAAAGGACACCGCTCACAAACAGATCGCAGATCAATACACCAGTACTTTTGACGTGGTTAAAACCCTCAAAGAGGGAAACAGTCCACGGCCTGAGCCAACGCGGCCACTTCAGGCAATTTATTAATAAAAGAATGAAAATTTACATAAGCTTCTCTTATGAACGATTAACCTACAAATGACCCTCCATGCTCTTTAAATAGAGATCATGAACCAATCAGGTTTTAAGCCACGGATCAAGTGTCGGTAATACTGAGGAGAGAATGAACCATCGGATCACTACATATCGTGACCGTCGGATTGTAAGTTACAAAATGTACATAGTAAAGAAACACACTTTACCTAACTTTATACCTAACTCTATACTAGACCAAGTTGTACTTAACTATTTCCTATGTGTCGAAATATCCTAACAGTTGCAGCGGTTTTCCCGCATTGTGTTTTTTCGGGGACATTGGTCCAAAAAAATGGTGTCACTTGTGTGCTTGTTTCGTTTCCTTCAGTTGATGATCTGTAATGTGTTGAGCATGTACTTATATTTATTTTCAGTATTTACATGGTAAATAACTTGTTAATTAATCAAAACAAGTAGGCAGAAATAAATCATAAAGTACATGAAGGGTTTCTAACGGGTTAGACTTGGAAATTCCAACAGGAGGATCAATGTCAGTTGGAGCAGTGAGTTCTAGAGTGACAATTGCAATCAGATGCTTAGTAACGGAAAGCAATGCTTATAGAAGTGCAGAACCTATAACAACATAGATTCCCTAGTAGACAATGCAGAGGCTAGTAGCAGTCTGAAACTCGGTGGACAGTTGCAGCATAGAGACAATTGATTTAGTATTTTGGATGCTTCTTAGTTGTAGTTTTTGTATCAGCAACAACAACAGTGAGAGGGATGTTAGTTGGGTTACATTGCAGATGCAGAATTGGAAATAGTATAGGTTGTACAGTGAAGTGTCAGCAACAACATAGATACAACATGGTTCAACTACATTTGATAGAAATTGAATCAAAGTTAGCGCAGTGGTTGGTGGAGAGTGGTAGGAAGCTACAGTTGTCAAACATCAGCAACGTGTATGGAGGATGATGCATATACAAGGTGTTGTAGTAGTGAAGCACTAGAGAACACCTTCCTCGCTAAAAGTGAGTGTTATTTTTTGTAGCATCGGATGGCGTTCTAGTCTCAAACTTTGTGGAGAGGCTAAAACACGAGTTCTCCAAAACCCAAAAATTGTTTCTGGAAATTCCACCTAGAGATAGCTCAATTAAATTAATTGATCGATAATTAAAAAAATGGTTAAGTCTAACTTATGGAAATCGATTACTTACTAGTAATTAATTGACAAAGGTGAGAATTCTCTAAAAACTCACATGGATTGACTTGAAGATGATCTCAACCATCGATTAAGTTTTAATCGTGGTCATTGAAATATCAACTTGAGATTATAAGAAGAGATCGATGGGTAGATGGAGATACACATAGAGTGGGAGCCAAGTGTGTGAGTTCCTTGGCTGGTCGAGTTATCTAGCTTCGAAGGTCGAGCAAAGGAAGAGAGTTTGAGCCAAAAGGGATGGAAGGGGCAAAGACAGCGATTCCAGAATAGGATTCCAATTCCGAAGAATTATGTGAGGAGGCCGAGTATTTCTCCAAGAGGTTGCGCGGAGCCTCAAGAAAGGTAGTTCAATTCAGTCAGGAGTGAGGTTGATTCAGCGTCTAGTGGTCGGGAAAATTTCCAGGAGGTTGGGAGAATCACTTCTAGAGGTAACAATAGGCTAGACATCATCTTCAAAGGCAATTTCAACTAGTGCGAGCAGACTTATGCAGAGGCAGGGCAGAAGGATCTACACAAGGGTTTGGAGAGCCAGTGTCTAAGGCTCATTTTGTTGCGGGATTTCTTGGAGAGGAGGGTAATTTCCCTAAGTTGATTTTGTCAGTATTTCTCTCAGATAGAATCCCCAATCTGGTGTCATTTTATTGTACGCATAATTTCACTACTGCATAATAATAAAACCCTCAATTGTTTCACTGGTTCACCCACATTGGGTTTTTCCAGGGACATTTGTCCAAAAATTGTCATTTTTATGTGTGTGTGTTAGCATATTTCTCAGTTCCAACATTTTATTTTCCACGTTGTTTTATTTGTGAAGAAATTGCAATGTGATTAATTCAATATTTTTCCATATCAAAATAAACTGCTTAATTTTTAATCTGTTAAATTTATGTATGTTTTATGCTTAGAGAAATTTACTTCAATTTTTCATATTAGCCCAATGACAATATTTAGATTAGTAATCACATCAGGATGATAGTAAAGTGCAGATAGAACATAAACATAAATAGTAGAAGACAAGCCAAGACAAGAGGACACAAGATGTGGCACTAGCCGGGGACAAACCCCAATGTGGGGAAACCCTTGATCAATTATTCTTACATTCTCCAATAGTTCAGTAGAGAGAGAAAGATAGTACAAATATACAAATCAGATATTGTATGACAACAACAGTAAGTCCATCATTTTGGTAATGATGAATGTTCTAGGATGCAATAGATGACAGACTTCAAACACCTCACAAAGAGTATTGTAGCATATCCTTTTAGTTGATCATCAATTTCGTTGCAATATTCTTCTAATTGCCTGCTCCTGCAAATCTAGTTAGGGCACAAGAAGAAGCCCTGTAACCATCCACGCTGTCAGTCAACTAAGCCCTTCAAGGGCTGCAGTCCACCTAGGAGAGTCTCTCCTAATCCATGTTTCCTCCTGAAATCAATGTACACTGCAATGCTACCTCAAAATAGCCTTAGCTGCTTGCTATGGCTTGCAATCTAGTAAAGCAGTTAGTTGTAGCTTCAGATTCTTCCAATAGGCCCAAATAAATCCTAAGCTCATGCCTAGTCATAACCTTTATTACCATGCTATCACCTACAACAATTAATGTTGCGTTAGGGCTCCTTTAGCAATGGCTTGGAGTTTATCTTAGCTATGTCTTGAGACCTCTCTTTAGACTGTGTTATTAGGGCCTCCTTCTAGCTACGAATTTGAACCTCCTTTACTGTGAATAAGCCTCTTTTGGGCAGCGTCTAGAACTCTCTTGTCTGCGGCTAGGTGACCTTGCTTTTGCTGCGGATAAGGGCTACACCTTTCAGTGGATTAGGGATGGCCTTCATGAACTGTGAATAGAACCTCTTCCTAGTTGTAGATTAAGCCTCCTTTGATAGCGAATAGGAGAATTCCCTTTGACTGCAGCTAGGGATAGTTATGACAACGGCTAGATCTCCTTGTTTGGATTGTGAATGAGGGTTCCTCAATAGCTGCGAATTAGGCCTTCGTATGCTGTTGATTAGGGCTGCGTATTGAAGCTCCTTTAGACAGAAAATAGGTCTTCTTTACCTGCGGCCAAACCTCCTTACAAGATAGCTCTTTGGTCTTCTCCTTTCAACAGCGTCTAGGCCTCATGAACTGCAGCTAAGTCTCCTAGCTTGGACTTGCAGCTAGATCACCTCCTTTAGGACATCGTATTCTCCTTTAGATCTCTCCTTCCACCAAAACCCAAACAAGTGGAGAGAGATCACAAGAGATGTGTGTCAAAATGACTTGAAGACCTATTCTATTTATAATGCAATGTTGAGGATAAGTTGGGGTAATTTGGTTGCTCGCCAACCTTGATAAATTGTCAAATAACATAAATAAATTCATATCTCCATGAATACATGTCAAAATCAGATGATCTTTAGATCAATCCTACACCTCTCAAAGAGAGGAATCCAAGAAAAATATCAATTGCCATAAATAAGATGACCCACATGGAGTTTGGCCCTAGTTGCCAATTTTAACACTCCCTCTCAACTAGGGAGAACTCCATCTACTAATCCATCTGCCAGTTTGTACTATCTCTACCATCAATGCAGTGCCCTGCACTGCACTGCTCTGCTTTAATGAACATTGAAGAAGAAGAAGTGATCGAGAATGTATCATACCATTCTCTACCAACCCGAAGTCAGTCCCATATAAAGAGAGTGTCTCATACCACTCTTACTGATCCGAAATCAGTTCCAAGTAAAGAGAGTATGCCATACCACTGTTATTGATCTGAAATCAGTTCCAAATAAAGAGTGTCTCATACCACTCTTACTGACTTGAAGTCAGTTCCAATTGATCCCAAATCAATATCATCCTAGCATAGGGAGTACGATAGTACACGATGCGTCCATTGGTAGTAATATGGTCCCTATCCTCATTTCCCTGCTCATTGTCCAGATGAGAAGTACTTCCCATGAGTCCCAGACTGCATGGGTAGGATGTCTAAGTAGGAGAAGGATGAACCACTCATCTTGCCTACATGTCGCCATGGGGTATCCCAAGGGAAGGTTGAACCACTCACCCTGTACACAACAAATCACTACAGGAAGGTTGAACCACTCACCCTATGATTGTGTCTTAGCAAGAGAAGGATGAACCACTCATCCTGCCTACAACGCAAACCACTACGGGAAGGTTGAACCACTCACCCTATGTTTGTTCATCGCTCCAAGTACCCCATGCCCCCCGGAGCTCCCAAAGCTCAAAATCCATATCATACAAGACCCTCAGGAGAGGGCTTCTCCACGACTCCTAGCCATTCTCAGAAAGTCAAGAATTTGACCTTTCCCAGAGGCTTCATCTGAATATCGGCGACCTACACATCAGTCTCAATGTGATGGAGCCTTATTGCTCCTCGTTGTACCATATACCAGATAAAGTGGTACTTGATGTCTATGTGCTAGGAACGATCATGAAATACATGATTCTCTAATAATCGGATCCCACTCTGGTTGTCATAGAGGATCACGGTGGTATCCAACACGTGTCCAAACAACTCACTGAAGAGCTTCCTCAACCAGACAACTTCACACGAGACCATACCCGCAGCTATGTATTCGGCCTTCACAGTGCTCAAAGCAACCAACTTCTGCTTCTTGCTCATCCAGGATATCGAAGCAAAACCCAAAGGGAAACATGTAATGTTCCTAAACAGGAATGTAAGTGATACACAAAGCATGCAAACAATCTAGCAATCAGAAAACCGAAATAAACATTAAGCACCCATGGAAATACTGGAAATAGAGAACTGTTGAGCCATTTTATTACTTCTTCAGAAGCAAATACAATAGTAAAATAGAATGGTGTACTTGGGCTTGTCTCAATGGACAAGCATGACAAAACCTAGGTGAGAAAATGTTGAATTGAACGCTGCTACAACTACTGCACCAAACTGAATTGCGCTGCCCCAGAAAACTGCTCTGTTTGCTGACTTTGAAGGGATGGAATAACTGTTTCTCGTGCTCAGAAAATTATGAAATTTTAGCTCCTTGCTCCTTGGCATAAACCCAGAAAAACCCACAAAGGAATTGGTTAAATGTTGACCTCAGAATTTTAACCCAAATTCCCCTTAACTCCTCTAGTCACTAGCTGAGTTGGGACCCCTGTTTGACTTCTTAGATCTGCCCAGAAAAATCTATAAATTTAGGAGTGGGATTCTTGTCCAAAACCCAGAAAAATCCATTGAAGGAACTGGCCAAATGTTGACCTCAGAATTTTGGCCCAAATTCCCCTTAGCTCCTCTAGCTTCTTGCTGAGTTGGGACCCATGTTTGACCCCTTAGATCTGACCAGAAAGTTGTATAAATTTAGGAGTGGGATCCTTGCCCAAAACCTAGAAAAACCCAGAAAGGGTTTCCCTCATTTCCAACCTTCAAAAATTGACCCTTCACCGCTTGGCCCTCCTCCAATTTCAAATTTTGTTGTTGTAACTAATCCTATCAATCTCTACTCTACGAACTCCAGCAATCCTCCTCAAATGGCCCTCCAAGTTATCTCTTACTTCTCCCAACTAGCTCCAGCTCTACAATTCCTTCCTCCAACTCCCAAATGAGCCTGGTGATGGCTCTCTGTGCAGGCCCAGGAAACTGTAAATCGAACTGTTGGGATGTTGCATCTACTAGCTCCAAACTCGCAAGAAAGGCTAGCCCTTTTCTACTCTCCCAATCCTCTAGCTCTCCTCGCAAATGCTTGATAACTGATAGCTCCAAAATCCCCTTGCGTATTCTCCAGCTAGCCAGAAATATGCACTCCCTGTTGTGACTGAATGGTAGTGTCGTAACACACTTCCAAAACTCCCGAAATACTTATGGAACTACCTCTCTAGGGTGGGCACAGTTGGTCCCCCGAAGTAGAGGTTGAATCTCCTGCTTGAGATATTCGTGGCTAAACAGTCGGTGGACTCAGCAAAACAGCAAAGTGAACAGTCAAGTAATTTTGATTGCAAGGTGTAAGAATGAATACAAAATTAGAACTACTCCCTCCTTGTAACTCCTTGGGCCTCCCTAGCCTCATGTGGGCCCCTCCATCCACCTATTCGACTTTCCCTCCTAGCTATTTGAATGGGCCAATCCAAACTCCCATGTGGTTGGCCCCCACATTCCACTAGCAACCAAATAAAGTCCAATTGCCTCCTCAGTCCCTAAGTCAAAAATTATGGGTTGTCTTCCTGAGCCAAAATTGTGCAAAATTTTGAAGCAACACCCTGTTACAAATGTTTTTGAGAAGGGACATGACAATCCTCCCCTCCCAAATGTTGCTTGTCCTCAAGCAACCTCACAATTGGGTGCTCCAAAATGTGCTCACCCTCCTAGGTGGCATACTCATCCAGCAAGCTCTTCCAATGCACCAAAAATTACTTGTCCTCAAGAAATGCCTGAGCAAGAAACCTCTATAACTGTTGCTCCCCACTCTGCAAAATGTTCCAGGGTCCCAGATGTGCCACTCGATTGTGCCTGACCTCTGCACTGTCCTAATATGGAAGAATCCTTCAATACTGAGATACCAAGCAATATTGTCCAACATGAAGCTCCTCTCACTTCACTCATTATCATGCCCAGTGAAAGTACCAGAAGCCCCCTACTCCATTAGTGACTCACTAAAGCCCAATGGAAGATCTATATGATCTCCCCCTGTAGTAGTCGACACATACCTAAAGGTTATTAAGCGTGAAGAGTTGTGATGCCCCAGTGCCCTGCTAGTCCCAAAGTGGTGCCACCATGCTGACGTTGAGCTACTCTATGTCATACTCCCCATTGTGCACAGTCAGTATCCTCCTCTCCTGGAACTCGATGGTGGAATACTGAAAGATGCGAGACACATCCTGCCTGGGCATCTCCATGGCACCCAGGCCTACCCATCCAAATCTAACTCTAAACCTGTGCAGCAACAGAGAATGTCTACCTCCCCATATGATGAAACCCTTTGTGAAACCCCATGTGTCATCCCAAGAGCGAACTATATCACTCTCTACCACGACTTCGCTCATCACAAGTGATCTATCGATCAATTGAATCCCTGCATCCCATAGCTAGAATTGTTGTAGCATAGCCCTGTCAACCAATGGAATCCCTTTGTCCCTCATCTCTAGTCCCTGCATGTGATCGCTATATTGGCTCCATATATCGTGGGCTAATATGATGCATGCTAATCTACCCTGTGTCTACTATTGTGTAGTACCAATGATCGCTGGAAGCCATGTGTGCCAAAGAACTACCCCCTGAATGCAACCAAAATATGGGTATCTAATACTTGTAATCGACTCAGGGTATGTGGATCCCTCTTGTCCCTGCCAACCATCTCCCCTGGGTCTGCCATCCGCCCTCTCGATAATGTGCCAATATAAGGTCTGGAGCTCGAACACATATTGGGAAACTACCTCAGTCGTAACCGCTATCCTCTGCTCATGCTCAGTCCCGACATGCCCTGAGAAAAGAGTGACACATGTCTCCCTTAGGACTAGATCCCTAGATGTAGGCTCGATGATGAACGATATGCCACCCCTGCAAATGATCACCTCATCCCCCAACCTATGGTTGTCAACTAATGCACCAACCCAACGCCACCACTGAAAATTCTCCCCCCTAGTGCGATGAGTCTCACCCAAATATATCGGGTGAGCTCCTCGTCCCCCGTGGCTCATGCCCAAAGTGCAAAAAGTCGACAGCAAAATCAATTGCACCTGTGAGGGATGTAGAAGAGGGTTAGGCATTTGAGTCCCTGCGGATACCATTAAGTATCGCTCATTTGTGTCCCCATCGACCATGGGTGAACTACGCCTAAAGGTATGCTCAGTGTTTCCGTCTAAGGGTCTCCCTGGAGGCAATACTCCATGACCTCGTTGTGCAACGCTATACACCCCTGCATGCCACCAATCATCCCAGTACTCTTGGACATGCCACTGTACACCATGGCTTACCCCCATACACCGTTGGATACCCTCAGCTATGGCTATGCCATCCTGTACTGGCTTGGGTCTTGCATGTTTCACTGTACCTGTCACTCCCCGCATGTATTCAATGTGATGTGAGGCACTCCTACTCCACAACGTAGTCCAACATACTATGACACACCACCTACATCTCCATGCTCCTCTGCAGACCCCTGCTCCTCGCTCCATAGCCCCGCACAGCACTGGATGACAGCACTGGATGATATGGCCTAACGTTGGGTCTGTATGCATCAGACTGCATCCCTCTACATAACATTGGACACTATGACATAACTCGGTGTAGTATTGTGTACCATTGTCCACTGTCGTACCACCCTGTAACATACAATATCCTGCATGGGCCAAAATATCGGCCTCTCTGCTAGTACGTTCTCCATGATGTGGGTCACATCCCTCCATCTACTCTGAAAGACATGAGTCGCCGGACTCCCCACATGCTAATGGAAATGACACCACTGTGCCTATCCTCAATAGTCCCTGCATCCCATATGCTAGTAAGAAAGCACTATCTCCATACAATGCCCTGTCTGGTAGCCTGTTGATGCCACCTCCTCCTACCAGCTCCTGCCAGAGTAAGCTAGTCACTTTGTGACTCCACGGACCGTCAATATGCCAAGATAACTCATGAAATCTGTCTGCTCGCCTGTCAAACCATCCTGTCACTAGGGCTGACTGGGGCTCTGATGGAGATCTGAAAATGTGGGTGTGCTCAAACGTCAAACGCATCCAGTAACTACTACCATCACCTACCAACTCTATGATGTGAAGGAAAATCCCACCTAGATCTCAAAAATAGTCTTGCCCTTGAGTCCTCTGGTAATCCATCGCCTCTGCTGACATGTGGCCATGGATGTATCCAACCCCCTAACTTGCTCCATCGAGTACCAGCTCAGTACCTCTCGCCATCCAATCCCAAAGGAGAGATCAAATGTGTAATCCTCTGTGGAAGAAACAAGCCCTCCAAGCTGATGTGGTATCATGCTTAGCTCAGTCCTGCTAACCTGCCCACCCCCTCGGGTACATCTAGACAACTCGGTCTCCCTCAATCCAATGCATAAGGGTGGGTTGGTAACGCTATATACCTCTCCAGTGGGCCTCTAAAGTGAACTGTGTTGAAAACCCAACGCATGACCTCTATGTTATCCCTCATCAATGGCTAGCCTAAGGGTAGGTTGCACATCCTCCTATGTCACGAGCTCGACATGAACCTTTGACTGCTTCTCCATAGACAACCCAATATGCGCGATATGCTCACTAGTCAACTGTAGGCAAATATCGTCTAGAAACTTTGTCATAGATCTGGAGGCCTTTGTACCTATCAGTTCCTCAACAAAAGTGGAGCTATCTTCCGGCACCTCACCAACCGGTGGTGCATTGTTATCACCTGAGAACTCGGTCACAACCCCGAATACCTCATCAATGGATGACGCCTCATCAATGGGTGTATGCTCAACTATCTCTTTGCCAACCATGGCCCCTTCAACTACTCTTTCATCTTTTTTCTTAATACTTCTCATCATCCCTGCAAAATCCCACTGAATCTCCATTGGTTTGTGCATACCCCTTAGTTCACAGAATTCCCAAAAAGAGAGGGACGCCTAAATGCCATAACCTAATGATTGGTATGCCCTCTAGTTTTCCCCCAATAACTCCACATCAGTTGCAATCATGTCTGAATTCCCAACTGAGGAATGAATCAACTTCTTCCCCACATCAATCAGCATTTGTTGTATCATCACCACCTCATTCCAGATGACCGCCATGTTGTTTGATTCTAATATTTCCCACAGGATGAGCCAAGATTATGGCTTTGATACTACTGTAGTGTTCCTAAACAAGAATGTAAGTGATATACAAAGCATGCAAACAATCTAACAATCAAAAAAACGAAATATACATTAAGCACCCATGGAAACACCGAAAATAGAGAATTGTTGAGCCATTTTATTACTTCATCAGGAGAAAATACAATAGTAAAATAGAATGGTGCACCTGGGCTTGTCTCAATGGACAAGCATGACAAAACCCAGGTGAGAAAATGTTGAACTGAATGCTGCTACAACTACCGCACCAAACTGAATTGTGCTTTCCTAGAAAACTGCTTTGTTTGCTGACTTCGAAGGGCTAGAATCACTGCTTCTCATGCTCAGAAAATTATGAGATTTTAGCTCCTTGCTCCTTGGCATAAACCCAGAAAAAACCATGAAGGAATTGGCCAAATGTTGACCTTTGAATTTTGGCCCAAATTCCCCTAAGCTCGAGCTACTGCGAGTTGGCTGAGTTGGGACCCCTGTTTGACCACTTAGATCTGCCCAAAAAATTCTATAAATTTAGGAGTGGGATCCTTGTCCAAAACCCAAAAAAACCCACGAAGGAATTGGCCAAATGTTGACCTTGGAATTTTGGCCCAAATTCCCCTTAGCTCCTCTGGCTGCTAGTTGAGTTGGGACCCCTGTTTGACCCCTTAGATCTGACCAGAAAATTCTATAAATTTAGGGGTGGGATCCTTGTCCAAAACCCAGAAATAGTTTTCCTTTGGTTCCAACTTTCAAAAATTGACCCTTCACCACTTGGCCCTCCTCTAGTTTCGAATTTTGTTGCTTTGATTGATCCTGTCAATCTCTGCTCTCCCAACTCCAACAATCCTCCTCAAATGGCCCTCCAAGCGATCTCCTACTTCTCCCGACCAGCTCCAGCTCTACAATTCCTTCCTCCAACTCCCACGTGAGCCTAGTGATGCCTCTCTGTGTAGAGGCTCAAGTAACTATAAATCGAACTGGTAGGGTGTTGGCTCTGCTGGCTCCAAACTCGCAAGAAAGGTTTGCCCTTTTCTGCTCTCCCAATCCTCTAGCTCTCCCTACAAATGCTTGATCATTGATAGCTCCAAACTCCCCTTGTGTATTTCTGGCTATTCTCCAGCTAGCCAGAAATATGCACTCCCTATTGTGATTGAATGGTAGTGCTATAACACATTCCCAAAACTCTTATGGAACTGCCTCTCTAGGGTAGGCACAGATGGCCCCCCGAAGTAGAGGTTGAATCTCCTGCTTCAGAGATTCGTGGCTAAATAACCAGTTGACTCAGCTAAACAATGGAGCGAACAATCAAGTAATTTTGATTGCAATGTGTAAGAATGAATATAAAATGAGAGTTGCTCCCTCCTTGTGACTCCTTAGAGCTCCCTAGCCTCATGTGGGCCACCCCATCCACCTATTTGACTTTCCCTCCAAGCTATTTGAATGCGGAAATTCGAACTCCCATGTGGGTGGCCCCCACATTCCACTAGCAACCAAATAAAGTTGAATTGCCTCCTACATCGCTAAGTCAAACATTATGGGTTCTCTTCCTTAGGCAAAATTGTGAAAAACTGTGTAGCAACACCTTGTTACAAATGTGTTTGAGAAGGGACATGACAAAACAGTGCTCATAAGTGTTTTTGTGATCCTCCACACTGCTTGCCCAATCAGCATCAAAATAACAATGCAGTGTCACAATTTTGACAATGTATATCAGTCCATGAGTGATTGTGCCCCGAAGATATCTCAGAAGATTCTTGGCACCAATCCAATGTGAGTGATGAGGCTCAGCTATATGTTGGCTCAACATGCTAACTGCAAAACACATATTCGGACGGGAGTTCACCAAGAACATCAATGCTACTATGAGTTGATGAAACTCAGAGGCATTCCTCAATTCAAGTCCAACAACACTACCGCATAACTTCTTCAAGTTAAGCTCCATTGAGGTAGTCGCAGGCTTGCAGTCCATCATTTCAAATTCGAAATCCAACTCCCTCTTACTTTTGCAAATGAGAGGGTTTGTACCTGTTAGAAAGAGGTCGCCCACATAAGGTACCAGTATGAGAGGTCTATCATCCACAACCTTAAAGCAATGGTTTGGATCGACTTCACTCCTAGTGAATCTTAGCTTCATTAGATAGATATCAATCCTCTCATTCCAAGCCTGAGGTGCTTGCTTCAAGCCATAGAGAGCTTTCTTCAACCTACATACATGATATTCCCTATCATGAATCTCAAAACCCTCGAGTCTTGCTATTACATGAGGGGAATGGTCCCCTTGTAAGTTTTCCTTCGGTACATGTACCTTCATGATCTTCTTTGAATTCAGGAATCCCTGTCACCATCTATCTCACATCGAGTAGGGCATTACAATGAAGATGGGCAGATCTCTGGTTCCATTAAAGAGATGCATCACACGACATGGTCCCCAATGGACTTCCTACAACTTGATACAAAGTGCCAACCCTGAACCCAAGAGTAAAAGAATCTTTAAAATTTCTTTTCCAAACATGTCCCTTTCCATCAATGAATGCCACCTTGTAACCTTTGTCTTCCATTGCAAAAATGGACACCAGGTTCTTCTTGAGATCATGTACATAAATAACTTCTCGTAAATGAATCGAGTTACCCTGATCCAATTGAAGAGTAACATTCCCTACACCCTTTACAGAATAGGTGGCATTGTCTCCAAGAATAATCTCCAAGTTTGTTTCCTTCTCTATTAGATTAGAGAGAGCTTCCTTGTATCCAGTGAAGTGCCTTGAGGCACCACTATCAATAAGCCAATTTCCTAAAGATCCTGGAGAGGTAGTGGAGAGGGCCAATATAAGATAATACTCCTTTTGCTTATCAGAAACAACATTTGATTCTGCATACCTGGAGTTCTTGGCCTTCTTGGAGGGTTGACTATTTCCTTGATGTCCTACATTCCTTTTTCCTTTGCTATTGTACCTGCCATTCCTTCAACCTTGATGTTGAAGTTGCCCCTAGAATGATTGCGATCATCATCATGTGATGTGTCCCTTTTATTTGGATACTCCCTTGCATAATGGCCAAACTTATTGCAAGCAAAGCATCTGCCCTTCCTTCCACCCTTAGATCTGGGCTTTCCATTTAAATGACTTTAGACCTTGCATTATTTCTCCTTTTGGCATGAGCGAAGAAAGCAGTAGGGTTGCATCTATTAGAAGACATTTCTTGCTCCAACATCCTAGTTTCTTCTTGAATGCATCTCAACATCAATTCTTCAAACCCTGGAATTCGATCACTATTGAGAATAGTGGTTCTAAATATATACCACTCATGTGGGGAGTCCTCCAAGGGTAGTGATAGTAAGTTCCCTGTCAAATATGATTTCTCCAATCGATAGAAGATCATTCTTGATCTTAGTGATACTTAAGAAGTAGGATTGAATATCCTCGACTTTTCCCTTCTTAATATCCTTCAACTTATTCTTGAGGAACAAAATTTGATTTGCATCACTAACCTTGAACATGCTTACCAATTTGTCATATATCTCCTTGGAGGTGTTTAGATTGGAGATGTAGACCACCGGACACTTGTCAATGGAATATCTGATGATATTCTTCGCTTTGACTTCACCCTTGGTGTACTTGTCCTTTGTAGCAGCTGGTGCATTTGATGGAGGCTCGGGGATTTTACCCTTCACATAATCCAACACTTCTTGTTCTTCCAATGTTAGATCAAGAGACATCTTCCATCTATGATAGTCATACTTTTCACAGAGCTTGTCTTCATCCGGGAAGTGGGATGAGGAACCCATTGAGCCTTTTTTTCCTTTCCAACTGTCTGAGGTGATTTCTCTTTCACTCTTGCTTGGACTTTCTCTTCACCTTAGCTCTAATACCATGTTAAATTTAGGTATGTTCTATGCTTAGAGAAATTTACTTCAATTTTTTGTATTAGCCCAATGACAATATTCAGATTAGCAATCACATTAGCATGATAGTAAAGTGCAGATAGAACATAAACATAAACAGTAGAAAACAAGCCAAGACAAGAGGACACATGATGTGGCACCAGCTAGGGACAAACCCCCATGTGGGGAAACCATTGATCAATTCTTCTTATATTCTTCAATAGTTCAGCAGAGAGAGAAAGATAGTAAAAATATACAAATCAGATATTGTATGACAAGAACAGTGAGTCCATCATTCTAATAATGATGACTATTCTAGGACGCAACACCTGACAGACTTCAAACACTCACGAAGGGTATTGTAGCATATCCTTTTAGTTGAGGTTTTTTAAATATATATTATATTATAGATTAGAGATATTATATAATATATTATATATTATATAGCCTAGTGGAAGAGAATCATGTTGAATCCTGAGCCAAAAGGAAACACAGTTGGAAGCCTACATTATATAGGCGTGCTAATGTGAACTGCTAGTTTATAGTAATTGATAGCACAATAAAAAATCTGGTTTAAATATTAGCGAATATGTAATTGTTGAACCCCATAAATGACATCCTCAGCCACCCTTTTTTCACTTTTTCTGTCATTTACCTTATCCCTTTTTGCTCAGCTTAAACTTGTTATACTACACTCTAAAGCTTGCCAATAGACTAGACATGTACTCATGATTATTCATTTAATTTCTATGTTTTAAAGTAGATTAATTAGTGGTTTTGAGTGTATTCTACTAATGAAGCAAATCCTAGGACAATAAATTATCATTGATACATTATGGCCGCTATAAGGTGTTCCAGAGGATTGGAAGTACAGGGTCCAAATTGGACTTGTCTCCATCTTCAGATGTACATCCAATCTTCCATGGTTCTTGGTTAAACAAGGCAACCGATGACAAGATATGATTTCAAATTTTTTTACCAAAAATTAATGAAGGAAAATCATACTAGAACTAGAAACAATCCTTTAAACAAGGGTTAAGCAGGTAATAAATGGAGCACTTACTAAGTACCTCAACAAATGGAAGAGTGTATCTATAAAAGAGGTGACATGGGAATATGAGTTATTCATGCAGAAACATTTGTAGCTAGTCACATGCTGAGGACAGCACTTGTTAAGTGAGGGGCATGTTAATTCCTAGATAAAGCCAATGGTAATCCTAAAACTCCTTATTAAGCCCTATATACTGAGTTATTAAATTTATATTGTTATGTGCAGATTTCATTGTACCCTTTCTATATATATATATATATATATATATATATATATACCAACAAGACCTAGTCTTAGGATCATTTCATCTTGTCTTATACATTGTATTCATTCTAAAACAATGCTTACCTCTTAAAGTGGACTATAATTGTTAGTTTTTTATCAATTTTTAGTTGCACTGTCAATAAAATGATAAATAGGTTCATCGACACACTACTCAAAAAGTACAAACTATAGAATATTTTTAAGCTCATAAAAGAACCAAATAAACTAGCATGTACCATAGGTTAAAGAATAACCACAAAGTCACAAGATAACCCAAGATGACATTACAAATGAGGTGTAACAACTAGTTGAGTTTTAGGGCCATGAGATTAGCTATTTATTTAATACATTTAATTTGATAATGTTGATGATATTTCTAACTCTCGAAAGGAATTAGAAAGGAGGCACACTGCATGGATGAAGTTAAAAGGAGTTACTTTTAGGTCAGATGACTATAAGGAAGGACCTAAACTCAATAAATTTGAGTTGTACAAAAGCTTATTGTAAGCATGGTAATGAATAGGTTAAACAACAAATTCAAGATTTCTACACTGGGGTTCAACATATATGATCTTTGATGAAGTAGTAGATATGATGACTTGCATAGAACCATTTGCAATATTTAATAGATTTCAAAAATATTTAAGATTTTATTTGATTTGTTTTGAAAGTGCAAAAATTGACTTGTAATGTTGTGCACTGATATAAAAAAACAATAAAGGGATCAAATGGAACTAAACAACCAACCCAAAACCTTGCAAAAATAAAAGAGAAAACAACACTAAACAACTACATTGGCACTATGTAAGAGACACACTAGAGAGAGAAAGACAGAGCCATAGAATGTGGAATTGTCAAAAATATAGTCTTTGTGTACTTAATCCTTGGCATAAAAGAGTGCTTACCATAAGTTAAAGAGATCACAACTCAAAGTAGGGTTTCCTCCCTGGAGGTGTTACAGGCCCATATAAGTAGGCACATTACCCAAGAGGGTTGTTGAGCCTACATATCAAAGTTGACTAGGTCAGTCGGCTTAGCCATAGATTAATATTACAATAGATGATGGAGTTAGCTATAATTAATGCCTATCAAAGTCCATTAATGACACAATATGGATAACTATAGGGTTGTGTCTCGATGTGAAGATTACACAATTCTCAACACTGCCCCTTAAGTTGAATGTGAAGACTCCCTTGCTTTAGGTGACCTGAGTAACTATTGTGCCACTATAATGAAATTGTTGAAAAATCCACAAGTGCCTAATTCCTTTTAACAAGTCTCAATACCCTCCTATACCATCAATTCATGCATCTACTATAACCATGTCAAATTTCAATGTGTAAAAGCATGAAAAAAAGTCAACCTTGGTCATTCACAAGTCACTATGTTCAGGGTCAATTAATTAGATATGATGACTTGCATAGAGCCATTTGCAATATTTAATAGATTTCAAAAAGATTTAAAATTTTATTTGATTTGTTCTAAAAGTGCAAAAATTAACTTGTAATGTTGTGCACTGATATAAAAAAACAATAAGGGGATCAAATGGAACTAAATAACCAAGCCAAAACCTTGCAAAAATAAAAGACACTGAGATGTAAAGACTCCCTTGCTTTAGGTGATCTGAGTAACTATTGTGCCACTATAATGAAATTGTTGAAAAATACACAAGTGCCTAATTCTTTTTAATAAGTCTCAATACCCTCCTATACCATCAATGCATGCATCTACTCTAACCATGTCAAATTTCAATGTGTAAAAGCACGAAAAAATTTCAACCTTGGTCATTCACAATTCACTATGTTCAGGGTCAATTAATTAGATATGATGAATTGCATAGAACCATTTGCAATATTTAATAGATTTCAAAAATTGATTTAAATTTTTATTTGATTTGTTCTAAAAGTGCAAAAATTGACTTCTAATGTTGTGCACTGATATAAAAAAACAATAAGGGGATCAAATGGAACTAAATAACCAACCCAAAACCTTGCAAAAATAAAAGAGACTTAGATGTGAAGATGCCCTTACTTTAGGTTACTTGGGTAACTATTGTGCCACCATAATGAAATTGTTGAAAAATCCACAAGTGCCTAATTCATTTTAAAAAGTCTCAATACCCTCCTATACCATCAATGCATGCATCTACTCTAACCATGGCAAATTGCAGTGTGTAAAAGCATGAAAAAATTTCAACCTTGGTCATTCACAAGTCATTATGTTCAAGGTCAATTAATTAGAGCGTCATTTCCAATAACTATTGGTAAATTTAAGCAATGTATTAGTCGTTAGTCGGGGTAGGCCATAAATTGGTAAATAATAATAAATAATTTCATCTCTTCGACATTTATGTTATAATTTTGTTGTTTGATTGTTGAATTCTTTCTGAGTCATATTTGAGTCTCAAAACCCTCCCATATGATCAATGCATGCATCTACCATAATCATGTCGAATTTCAATGTGTATGAGCACAAACTGAAAAAAGATCAATGTTGGCCCCATTCATAGGTCACGTGACCAGCTCAAGATACTTTTGTTGCCCTCTAGAAATCAATTCATTGAAACTTATAAAGAATGGGTAGAATGCAAAACAATAAAATATACAATCAACCGATAACACTTTCATATTTTAAAAATCTTTACAAATACCTCTTTCTCCTTGTTCAAGGTGAAGCACAATAGTGAAATATGGGTGATCTCGCTTGATTGTCGAATTCTTTCTATGAGTTGTATTTGAGTCTCGAAAACCTTCAACATTATCAATGCATGCATCTACTAGCTATGTTAAATTTCAATATGTACGAGCACATATTGAAAAACAATCAGTGTTGGCCCCATTCATAAGTCACTATGTATGAGGTCAATTAATTAGAGCATCATTTCGACCACTAATTATTAGGAAATTTTAAGCACTGGATTGGTCCTTAGTCGGGATAGGCCGATAATTGGTAATAATAAGCTTGAGATAGGTGTAGCTAATTGGTTCCTAACCATCATTTTTGCATTCATGGGGACTCATATATTTTGAGATTGGAAGCAAGAGCATAAGAAAGATATAAATAAATTATGTCATGTATTGGTCGTGACAACAAGCTTGAGATCGGTGCAAATAATTAGTTTCTCTTGGTTTCAAGAATAAGCATGAGTAGGTATCCATGCCATTTGTGATATTCCCACTTGGCATTTTGCTAAGTGAAATATCAATTTGATCATTTTTGCTATACTGCACAGTTGCACTTAGGAAATGTGGGTTTAGAGGTCCCACACATGATTTTTGGCTTAGATCGCACCCAAACATTAGAGTTGGAGGACATATTGCAACCTTAGTGGAGCGTGGGAACCATCTCATGGGAATTTCGGCCCACATGAGGAATATGATCTCATTGTAGCATATTTGGTGTGGGGAATTGAAGCTGGGTTCACATGGGCATTTTGGAGGTTTCTTGACAAAAAGAGGAAGAGACACTCAATTCCTCATTCATTCATCATTTGAAAAACTGTCTTTTGACAATAGCACGCTTGAGCTGAAGCCAAGTCTGCAAGTGTTGTTTAGCACACAAGTGTCTCTGAGCGGAGATCTCAACCCTTGCTTCAGTGGACTTCGAGTGCCAGCCCAAGGAGGGAATTCTACCCTTATCAGTTTGTACTAGAAGTAGGAAATTTGATTTCAGTGAAAGATTCAGCAATAGTAACACAACAATTACGCAGTTCATTGTGGGGACATTTTGGGAGGTTGAGGAGTGAGGTGTGGTTGAGGTTGAAACTTTGGGAGAAGGTCGGGGAAGTATTTTGGTGAGGATTGCAGCTATTTTGGAGGCCATTTGTAGCAGGATTTACAGGTGGATCGATTCACCCAACAGTTGAGCCATTGAGGAAAAATAGGGTCGAATTTCTGAAGTCAAACATTGGCCAAAGCCTTCGTGGGCTATTCTGGGTATTTGGTGGAGAGGCCGGGATTAATTTCTCAGAATTGTTTGAGCATCGGAGAGGGCCCTAACAGTAGATTTGTTTAGCCAACAAGTTACAATGTATTTCTTGGCATCTTTAGAGCAAAGCTAGAGTAGCACAGCAACAAATTGGAGAGGGGTGACTTATCTATCATTTGGGGCTTTGCTAGCTTGCCTTGAGCAAGCACAGGTGCATTCCTTCCAGCACCATATTGTACACCCTTTATTTATCAATAAAAGAGCTCAACATCACAGTTTTTGGTGCAATTCATGGTTTGATTGTGTGTTCACTATTTTATGGCTTTTTGTCTATGTTTGCTTTGTATATTTACTGTAAATTTTCCCTAGGAATATTACAGTGGTATCAGAGCTCATAGACTTGGCACAACCTGTGGGAGTAGTGCAGTTTATGACACCAGAGGATAGGAAAAACATGACATACCGAAGGGAAAGGCATACGCGTAGAGAAAGACAGTTGCATATTACCCCTGATCTTGTGACAATCGAACCAGAGGTTGTAGAAACAAACATGGGGGACAATGAGGGAGACAAAAGGAGCGAGGAAAAGGAATTTTCTCATATTTTATTAAAGGAAGTGTAGGATTTGTCCAAGAACATTGAATAAATGGGCCAGAGGAATAGCAACGACAACAAGGGTAAGGGACTCATGGGGATTTTTAATTGGGGGAAGGATCTAGCACTTCACAACACCACACATCCCTTAATCCCAACATGTCCCTTATTCCAAGCATAACCCCTATGTCTACCATTCCCACGGTCCTGATATATGGAGCTGGTGGGCAACCAAAGCAGGAGGATATGCCTTATGGGGATTATTTCTTGGAGTATCAGTCCTATGGACCTAATTTTGGGAAGGTCATCACTTTCATGGATTTTCTTGCCAGTTGAAGGGGAACAATAGGTCGATGGGACGAAGTGGAGGAGGCTACACGCAGGGGATAGACTTGCAGCGCACTATGGGGAGGTTGTTCCTCACAACTTTCGATGGCTCTTCCAAGAGCTCAACAAAAGCGTGAGTCAAAAAGTTGGATGTATATTTCCAGTTGAATCAGATGACGGAGGGAGAGGCAATTAAGATTTCCACATTGCATCTGGAAAGGGAAGCTCATGATTGGTGGTTCCATGGGCTGACCACGTTGGGACATGCAGGAGTGACTACTTATGGTGATTTCACCAGGAGGGTGTTAGAGTAGTTTGAGAGGAAATATCCTGAGGAGTACTTTGGGGAGCTAACAAGGCTCAAGCAGATTGATGAGGCATATATTTTAGAGTTTCTGAGGTTGTCTGTGATGGTGTTGGATTTGTTGGAGGCTAGGAGGATCTACATTTTATAGAGGGGCTAAAAAGGCCATTATGAGGGTTAGTGAGGTCCAATAGGCCCACTACATTACAGGACGCAGTAGGGAGATCCCGAGATCTACAGGATGCCCTACCTAGGGCTCGAGCACCACTACACCCCAGGCAGTGTTTCTAGTAGAGGGGAAGAGACACCAGGGCTCCACCACCGAGGTCCAATCAGGGGTGTGGTCCGCTGGATGAGGAGACTCGAAGATACCTCTGAAGGATGAAATTGTGTTTCACCTGTCAGGAGTCGTGGGACCACTACAGCATAGGAGGCTTTTGAGCACCTCAAACAGGTCATGAGTCGTTGTCCGGTATTGGAACTCCCCGACTTCACCCAACCCTTTGTGTTGGAGTGTGATGCATCTAGAGTGTGTGTGGGGGTCATGTTGATGCAGGGAGGGCACCCCATAGCTTTCGAGAGTCGGAAGCTACTGCCCCACAAGCTACTATACTCCATATATGACAAGGAGATGTTGACCATCATGCATGTGCTAGCTAAGTTCATAGAGTATTTGGTGGGGAACAAGTTCAAAGTCAAAACAGACCACAACAACCTCAGGTTCTTCTTAGAGGAGAAACAGTTGCAAGAGAGGTAGCAAAAGTGGGTGAGAAAGCTCCAAGAATATGACTTTGACATTGAGTATGTCAAGGGGAAACACATCGTGGTGGATGATGCGTTGTCTAGGAGTCTAGACGCTCTCTTTTTGATGAGTATTGCCCCGGATTAGAGGGTGCAACTACTAGTAGAGTACTCCAAGGATCGATTCACGTGTGAGGTCCTTGATGGGATGGTGGCAGATGACCAGTACAGGGTAATGAATGAGGTGATCTACTTTCGAGACTAGATTTATTTGGTACCCAACTCCCAACTGAGGGAGAAGATTCTATCGGCCACCCATGACTCACCACTAGCATGGCACCAAAGGTTCACAAAGACATACAGGGCCATTACAAATCATTTTGCATGGAGGGACCTTAAGGATGGTGTTTTGAGGCATATCAGGGAGTGTGACACATGCCAACGGAACAAGGGTGAGCAGTCACACCCTGTAGGCCTATTGCAGCCGCTTCCTATCCCTGAGGGGAAATGGGAGAGCATATCGATGGATTTCATTACCAGGATGCCCACAGTATAGGACAAGGATTGCATTTACATGGTGGTGGATTATCTAACGAAGTTTTCCCATTTCTTTGCCATCTCAGTCAAGTACTCGACCTCACAGGTGGTTGAATTGTTCTTCAGGGAGGTGTTCTGGCTACATGATCTCCCAAATGTTGATTTTTGTGTAGCTTGGGAGGTACTCCAAGCCCTAGTGTTCGAGGGTTGGAGGTCAAAGTGCCACAAGTAGGCTTGTGGGCTTAGAACCCAAGCCTGGGGTTTTGCACCCAATCATGTTTGGGGCAATTCCAGAAGCACATTTCTACATGTGATGGCATGAGACAATAGAGGGTGGAAAGGAGAATCCAACACTTCAAGAATTGTCGAATTTTGAATTGTAGAAGTGGAGAAATGATTTTTTGAAGTTGACAAGTAATTATTGGTTTTTAATTCATGTAGGCTTGAAGTAAAAGTTGGCCAATAGATGTGTCTCTTCACTAATTTATGGAGCCCTTTCTTTTGTGTATAAAATAGAGGTGATGGAGTCACTTTAGACTCATCCATTGTGCAACATCTTCTCGACAAATGGACTCGGTGGAGAGAGGAGACTATCTATCCCTAGTCGCAACAAAAGAAGAGGCCAAGACAACATGGAGGAGAGTGTCCAAAGTTTGCAGAGGAGGCCGAGTAAGGAGGCTAGTGTGGAATGTCTTAGGGTTATCCACATTATTGTTTTTAGGGCCGATTAGGCTTGCTGTGAGGCCGAGTTCATGAGAGGCAAGGACATTTCTATTGGAGGGTGTTTGGGCATTGTTTGGAGGGTTCGTTGCTAAAGGAGGGTTGTTGTGCTAGGTCGCACGCCATAGCACACAATAGGGAATTGCGTAAGGGCTATCAAGGGTGGATTATGCCCTAAGGAGGCAGTGTGTCAAAGGAGGATCCTTCTTAAGGTATGTTGCAACCCTTTAAGGGATTTTTTGGAGATTTTCAAGTGGATTTAGAGCTACAATAAGTGCCCTAACCAAGACAGTTACGAACAACAAGTGAAAACATTAGTACAACAGTGTTTTTGGAGGGATGTTGCGTCAAATAGTTTGACCAATGCTTGGATCATCTTGATGGGCAGCTTGAGGAAACCTTAGGATTTGTTTGGAGGATCCCATGTGGATTGTTGGGAAGTCTACCAAGAAGCCAAGGTGACAGCAGGCACATCAGATGAGAGGCAAGAGGACAGCAACAAGGAGAGTTGCAGATGTTCCCTTAGATGGTGGTTGGATTGTGTCCTAGGAGAGGACAAGTTTTTGGTGCCCATATTTGTATAATATCTCCTCTATTACAGAAAAAAGGGTAGATTTATGGAGTCTATGGAAACCATGTGTAAGGGTCTCCTAAGTGTGGGGTTGCCCCAACTAGGTGCAGATGCTACAGCGTGGACTTGGTCTCTCATGGGCTTTTGGAGGGCAGTGTGAGAGAACACCAAGTGTGGATGTGATTGGGCACTTATGGTTTGTTGTAGGACAATGTGATAATGTCCAAGTTGGAGCCCAGTGAGGAACACCTTGATGGACAAAGGTGGTTGCAAGAGAGGCAGTTGTTGAACTCAAGGGTCTAATCAACCAGAAGCAATTTATGGAGCCTGAGACTTGTGTGTAGAGAAGGAATTCTACAATAGATGATGGGTAGTTCTCCTAGCCTATGTTAATTGTGGGAGATTGTCATCTTGCAGTGATAGGAGGCAGCCCTCCGTGACCTATGTTGGTCTTCATGGGTGCAGCAAGACCATAGTGGGATGAAGTCCCTGAGTTGCTGAAGATCAGCAGTGGGCAGACTGAGAGTTGTGAACAAGTGGAGTTGTGAACAACTCGACAGGGGTCTCGATATGTTGTAGCCTTGATGGACTAAGGCACAACTAGTGAGCAAATTGATAGCCGAGATTCAATGGCTAGATGGACTTGGAGCATTGATAGAGGCAGGAACTGCATATTGACAGCCAAAGGACCGAGCAGGTACATGGTACGATCGAGGGGAGCTGAGAGAGTCGAATTCATCAGCCAGATGGTCAGACTATCTTGTTGAGGGTAGATTGGTTGTCGATGGACTGACACCAAGCCCCGGTTTTGTATCTTGTACTAGTGGATGTATGAGGGCCATTATCCCTAGTATGGGAGCCCTAGACTATTGTATTATATGTTGTTTAATATAACGAAGTTGGGTTGAAAAACGTAAAAAAGTGTCTATATTTTGTGCATGTGTGATTTACTGTTGTTTATATTCTATTTTGAAAAGTATTATCGTTGAGATTCTTGGTTTGGTAGCATCAGATATTTTAAGATTTTATCCTAGATCCAAGATCGTGCAAATTCAACATCAAAGACCATTGTTAGTGACTAGGATAGTTGTTTCATGGGCAGATTCTGGCAGGAGCTATTTCTTTTGGTGGGCACTGAGCTCACTTCGAGTACTAGCTATCACCCTCAAACAGACGGGAAGACAGAGATAGTTAACAAGTGGCTAGAGGGCTACTTGCGTAACTACGTGACAGATCAGCAACGATCATGGATACGGTGGCTGCACTTGGGTGAACACTGCTACAGCACCACATACCACATGTCCATAGGTATTTCTCCATTCCAAGCTTTTTATGGTTATGATGCATTGTCTTTTTTTGGCGTTATGTTTGGAGATAGTGGGGCCCCAAGGGCCAAGGATTAGATACAAGAGAGCTAAGACATTTTGCGGGCTCTTAAAGACAACATGCGGATGGCCCAAAACTAGCAGAAGCTTAATGCAGACAGGGGAAAAGTTGAGAGGCAGTTCGAAGTAGGGGACTTGGTCTTCTTGAGGCTTCCACTGTATTGGTAGTCATCACTCAAGCAAAAAGGGGACGAGAATCTCAAATCCCACTTCTATTAATCGTATCGTGTCACTTGGAGGGTTGGGGAGGTAGCAAATGAGCTGAAGCTACCCTTGAGGAGTTGGGTGCACAACATCTTTCATGTGTCTTGCCTGAAAAAGGCGTTGGGGCAACAGGTTACAGCAGTTAAAAAACTAATCCCTATGGACGATGAGGGGAATTTAGTGTTGGAACCAGAAGCCATTTTAGATACTTGGGAGAGGCACTTGAGAAATCAGGTCGTTGGGGATTCTTTTTATCCCATGGAGGAATTTTCTAGATGAGAATACTGCCTAGGAGGGGGAGCGGACACTTCGGTATTCTTCATTGCAGTTTCTTGAGGACAAGAAACATTTTGGCGAGAACTGTGATATTCCCACTTCGCATTTTGCTAAGTAAAAATCAATTTTGATCATTTTTGCTATATTGCACAGTTGCGCTTAAGAAATGTGGGTTTAGAGGTCCAACACATGATTTTTGGCTTAGAGCACACCCAAACATTAGATCTGGAGGAAATATTGTGGCCTTAATGGAGCGTGGGTGCCACCTCATGGGAATTTCGATGCACATGATGAATACATTCTCATTGGAGCGGATTTGGTGTGGGGAATTCAAGTTGGGCCCACATGGGAATTTTGGAGGCTTCTTGACAAAAAGAGGAAGTGACTCTTAATTCCTCATTCATTCATCATTTGCAAAACTGTATTTTGACAGTAGCATGCTTGAGGTGAAGCTAAGTACGAAAGTGTTTTTAACACATGAGTGTCTTCGAGCAGAGATCTCAACCTTTACTTTGGTGGACTTCAAGTGTAAGCCCAAGGAGGGAGTTCTACCCTTATCAATTTGTACCAGCAACAAGAAGCTTGATTTTAGTGAGAGATTCAGCTACAATATTGTGGGATTGCACAGTTCATGGTGAAGGCACTCTGGGAGGTTGAGGAGTGAGGTGCGGTTGAGGCTGAAACTCGGGGAGAAGGCCGGGGAAGTATTTTGTTGAGGAGTACAAATATTTTGAAGGCCATTTGCATCAGGATTTACAAGTGGGTCGAATCACCCAACATTTGAGCCATTGAGGGAAAATAGAGTTGAATTTCCGAAGTCAGTCATTGGCCAAATCCTTCGTGGGTTATTTTGGGTATTTGGTGGAGAGGCTGGGATTAATTTCCCAAAAAACTTTGAGCACTAGAGATGGCCCAATCAACAGATATATCTAGCCAACAACTTATTTTTTAGCAGCTTCAGCGCAGAGTTAGAGCAGCACAGCAACTGATTAGAGAGGGGTGACTTATCTATCATTTGGGGCTTTGCTACCTTGCCTTGAGCAAGCCCAGGTGCATTCCTTCCAGTACCATATTGTACACCCTTTTATTTATCAATAAAAGAGCTTAGTAGCGTTGTTTTTGGTGCATTTCATGGTTTGATTGCTTGTTCATTATTTTATGGCTTTTTGTCTATGTTTTCTTTATATGTTTACTGTAAATTTTCCCTAGGAATATTACAACATTGATGGTAGGCGGTTGAGGTGGATGAAAGGAAGAGGCATAAAGGGAAGAAGGATGAGAAGAGAAGGGGGAGATCCTTGTTCCTTATTTTGAGATTGGAGGATTTTATTTGAGGGAAGGAATGTGGAGAAAGAGAAATGAGAGAATGGATAAAAAACGAGAGAACTCAAACTTGGATCTATTGGAGAGTGTTGATTTTAACTTAGACACAATACAACTGGTTGGACTTGGGCTCGGAGGGCTGGGGAACCTGTGGAGGTTTCATGGGCTAGAAAATCATTCCTAGTTGACTGGGAGGTAAATTCAGTCAAGTAGCCCAGCGGGAGCATCTCAACCAAGCCACTAGAGCAGGTATTCTTCCATTTGGTGTTTTATTTATATTGTTGCAAATAAATTTTCTTACATGTTTAATATGTTGTAAATCAAATTTTACTTGTATATTATTATCAAATAATCGTTGAGTTATAAACATGTTATTTTCATTCTTATTATAATTAAGTTAAAAGATAAATCTTGCTTAGTTAGAAGACCTAGGTTAGGTCCTCACATTTCTTGTTTATCTTTCAAACAATTTTCTAAATCCATTTCCCTCTTCGTAAGATTGACATCTCTAGCACGATGAGATTCTCTAACAAATGTAGACACCCCTCCCCATGATAATGTACCATAACATTGTTCACATATTTCAATCCATGGCTTCATCCAATCACAGATTGTCTGTAATGTATAAATGTAGAGCATCCCACTTCCGAGCAACTACATTAGAAAATCATAATTCACTAATAAATATTAGTTACCATGGTCAATATTAATAATTGATGAAAAATTAAAAAATAAATAAGTATGATATACACATATATATATATATATATATATATATATATATATATATATATATATATATATATATATATATATATATATATATATATATATATATATATCCACATTAAATATTTAATTACCTCTCACTTTTGTCATTCTACATTTCCCCAACAAGTGCTCCCCTTCAAATTTTTTGATGGAGTTCACATCCCAAATGTGATCCACACACATATTTGTTGCTAATATAGGAAGATATTAGCTAATATACACCATGGATTGATATGTCATATATCCCTCCACCATAGAACCCTCAGGATGTGCTCTTCATCTAACCAAAGCCTGCTATGATGTCAAGTGCCTATCCACCATCCACATTGACCTTATGTGTACAGGTCCACACAATTCAATCTTCTCAACTTGGTGTATGAGGTAGTGTTCTTGTGTATTGAAAAATGCCAATGGTAGATATTTTTGCATTTCACACATTAGCCGAGGAATTTCTCTCTTCCAATGCTTTATATCATCTTTATGTATTTCCTTCAATGACAACCATATACAGATGATGCAAGCAAATAACATGTTTCAACAAAACATAATATATTACATTACAAGTAAAACCCGTCATTAAGTTGAACAACTAATTGAAAAAACACTCGGCATATAAATCACTACTTATCTCATGTATTTTCTAAGATCGTATATAACTTGTTTGATGTTGTTGTCGAAGTTGTATGGGAGAGATAGAAGTAGAACATAATGTAACAATAAAATTGAATCATTATTTATTTAACCAAAGCAGACAAAAACAAACCATAAAGATGTATGTATACCAATATAGAAATATATATACCAAAATAATTACCTTAATGAAAGTATGCTAATCATGTGTTTTTACCCCACCAAATTCACCTTTCTTTGTTAAGATATTATTTATGTTTGAAGAAAAGCATGTGGGAAATTAAATTTTTCGAATGACCTCTTTTAGATCATTGCTTTGCTTCTCTGTTAAAAACCATGGAAGATTGTTTTGGTCTCCATCGTTATCTGATCATATCACACTTTTTATTGCATGATGGTCTTCAACAAAGTCATTACAAATTTTGAGGATTTTTTATTTATCCCTCCTACCATATATGATCTGCCATAAAGTGTACGTCACATTCCTCCTTATATGCATTGTATAAAAAAATGGGTTATTCTTAGGTGCTCATAGTGGGATAACTTTTCATTCATTTTTGAAGCCCATCATGTTCTTCACGATGATTTTTGTTATATTCCAACATCCATAGATGAGGTGCCATTCTTCGTGGTTTTAATCCAGTCTCTTTTTTCCCATTGAAAATATGTTTTTAGTAGCATGATACATAAGGTTCTTAGAGAGGAAGTTCTTATACTCATCAAACACCTCATTTCTTAAGCTTGTTGAAGGACAAGATTTCATCCTAGGACCACAAACTGGACATGCAAATTTACCCTTTGTTTGAAGGCATGCAAAATATGCATTAATGTCAATTATAAATGAAGGGATCATTTAAAAAACATGCATGATATGATCTAATTGATATAACTACATACTATTAAATTTGAATGGAACGTTACATACCACAAAAATGTGTTAGTCTTAGGGCATCATGAATTGTCCACACAAGTATTCCACAGAATTGAAATTTCCTCTCCCTTATTGGTTTACATATGTCATACACAATAATGTCGGTCCATAACTTCATTAACTCATCGATAAGGGCTCGATATATACATTCATATCTTTAACTTTCTATTTACCTAATTGTTTGAAATTACACATAATTACTAGTATGATAAGTACATATAAATAAATAAATATAACATATTATGCAACAAAATAGACAACTGAAAAATGTTATAATATTTGAAAATTTATAAATAAATACCTAGAACAATCATGGTCAACATAATGTGCTCCATCTTTCTTTAGAGGAAAATTAATTTTAAAAGGTTAACATTGAATTCCCATGTCATAATGTCTAAGCCAATCAAAATCTTTTAAAATTCAAAAGAGATACAGGTGTGACTAGGCACTAGAAATTTGTTTAATAACATAATTTACCAATCTTAAGCGTGAATGGTGCCTAAGTGACCAAAACTAACTTAAATATTAGAAATAAAATTAATATATTATTCTATAAAAGTTATAGTATCGATACTATTTTTAATGATGTGTAACTAATATAAATTTTAAATTTACTTTTTTAATTTAAATTTTATTAAATCTTCAGTAAATAAATTAATTATAATATATATATATATATATATATATTGTTATTTTGATGAAAGTGCATTTATTTGGTTCATTTAAATTTAAATTTTATTAAATCTTGTGTTAATATGTGTGTGTGTGTGGTTATTTGTTTTTAATGATGTGTAACTAATTTTAATTTTAATTTATCTTTTTAATTAAAATTTTATTAAATCTTGTGCTAACAAATTAATTTAAAGATAAATTATATATACGATTATTTTGATAAATGTCACGATTATTTGTGTAATTTTGATAAAACTACAGTAATAAAAATGATATATGAAAAAAGTATCTACATGACATTATTTTATTAGTTTCTTAATTTTTTCTTAATTTACATCCAAGGAGGAAGGTTATTGTTGATAACAAAAATTGGCCACATTGAGTAAATAAACATGATCTCTCCAAATGGATTAACACCGTCAACTGCTAATGAAAGCCTAACATTACAAGGTTCATCTCCAAAACACAACCATTTTTCTTCAATTTCCCTAAATTCATAACCATATGCAAGCATTCGAAGAAAACCATATCCACTTCTCTTCCGTGCATGGAAATCGATAAACTGTCTTATGCTTTCACACTTGAACAATCGCTGCAAACGTGGAATTATGGGAATATGATGAAGAACCTTTTGAGACATTCTTTTTTTCAATTGACCAGTTCGATATCTATTGCTTTGACATTGTGAGCATTTTATTTTCAATGCATGTTGTCCATAATATATAATATGATCTGACATGCATCTATAGCTTGATACTCCATTTCAATATCTTTCGTAATGTCATATAAATCTCAATATGTGTGAGGTAACTTATTTGACAATGGTAATAGAAATTCACCTAACAATCTAGTACAACTTAAACAATCACTAGTTAGTGTAAATAATATTAATCATAAATATTGTATTCTTATTTTACACATTAATTAACACTAAAAAAAGAAATAAATCAACTTTTCATGCGATGAAACATATTACATTATACCTTAGGATATGTGGCATACAAGTGTTTGACAAACCATTCAAAGCTTTTAAGTTTATCAACAATAATGTACCAAAGAGAATATTTTCACTTGAGCCTTCAAAAAGTGGTGTCTATACTTTCTTTAGCATAGGTTCATCACAAATAATATCATCGTTCACATCGTTGAACAAGTCTTGGATCAATTGATTTGTCTAATCATCTTGAACTATGTTATTATTGTCATCTTCTTCCATATGATCATTATCTTAATATTCAATATTCATTCTCTATTCCTCAACTTGTAGAAAAGCATTTATAGTACTACTACTCGACGCATTTGTATCACAATACCTAGGTGGACACCTTGACTTAATAATAATTGCAAACAATCACGTGAAATTAGTCTGCAGAACAAATATTATAACAATAAAAAAAAATTGCAAATACAATTAATATAAAGAAAATATATTTATAATGAATCATAAATAGCTTATCATCGAACAATATTCATTCCCCCCTTCAATGTGCCCACTCTTCCTACATTGTGTATCAGTTGTAACATATGAAATTTTTCGCAAATGTGCTCCATAAAGAGTGCAAAGGCAATATATTTCCCATCATCGTGTTAGAAAATTGGAAAGGAAAAAATGTTTTCTTATATTGATAATTACTTATGATATCTTTATGTTCTTATTAACTTTCTTATGTTCTTCTTTTATCTTCGTTTCATCAAACAACCATCAAAAGAAAACACAAAGATCAATTACACCAGATGTAGGCACTCAGATACGGATAAAACCCCTCTATAGGGGAAAACTCAGTCAAACTCTTCACTAGCAAATTCAAGTTGAGATAGACCAAGACCTTAAACAAAAAGACCTTCCTCCTCCACCAAGTCAGCCCTCAAACTGTTCTTCCAACCTTCAAAGTTTGATTGCAACAATATTGCATCAACATTGCTTCAATATTGCATCATTATTGCATCAAGGACATATTTTCAACCCTACTAAATCAGAATTTTGGCCCAACTTCAAGACTGTAACTTTGGCTCTCCTATAGCTTTAGTTCCTTCACACGTGTGAGATAAGAGAGATAAAATTTTGACTTCCTTAGCTAGACAAAGACTTCCTTCTCCTTTGCTAGTCTTTTCCTCCTTATTGAGTTTCACACCTTTTATTTCTTCCAGCTTCTGCAATTCAAACTTGTGTGAGATGTGCTTCCAAATGAGTCGAGTTTCTCCAATATATAGTGAGTCTGTGAGATTGAATTCCCTTGTTGAGGTCAACTTCATGGAGTAGCCCCAAAGACCTAATTTACATAAAAATAAATTTGTTTCTTGATTAACAATGCCTAAGAAGGGTTTATTACATTATGACTTACACAAGGATGCTTGACATAAACCTTAGAAGCCTACAATGGAGGCTTTGACCTATAAACCATTGACTAAAGCATGAAACCAATGCTTTAATAAGTTTATTTATTTAATAAGAAAATTCATTTTGCTTTCTCTTGATAAATACATTACATCATGACTCAAATTGAATTATGAAGATCGACACTAGTTACATTCTTTAATACTCCCTCTTAACTAGGGAGGTATTCATAATTACATATATACAAAGGTACATGTAAGATCTCAAAATGATGTGCTCTATGAAGAGTCACACCACACACGTGGTGTTACAGATTAGATACCTGACAGGATATCCTAATTGGGTGGGACTAAGGTGAACTCAAGCTTTAGCCACTCTAGGTACCATCAAGATTTTAAGCTATATCACCAACCCAGGTATCTAGGTGCACATCCAAGGTCGGAGCTCCAAGACCAACGCTACCCTCCCTACTTCGGGATCTAGACACCAACACACAAGCTGACCAGATGTCCTCCCAAGCATTTCGTATTACACAACATGCTTCATCTCTCCTTATAAACTAAATCAGATATATCCACTAGTCCAAGCATGTTTCAAAATGTTCAACCTTCTTATGGAGAGATTTTCTTGTACACACACAACCCCAATTAGTAATAAACCTTCAAATACAAGTAAACACAAACCTTTGAGGTACTCAATCATTGAGATGTTTCTTATATCATCATCAAGTTATCCAAATAAATCTTATCGGAAACTTTCTTCTTTCACTTCTTTAGTGGCATCAAATATGACCTCGGTACTTCTCAAGTCTTTGTTTGTAATGCCATAAATCATGAACATTTATTTGGAGTGATATACAAAATCTATAACTGCAAATAAATGTATCTTCCCTAGACCTAGTGGCATGATCTAGAACAACAGAAAGAAAATATTATAAATCTCTTTTCTCCTCTTGGTTGGTAAGCTCTAACCGTAGTTCCAATCACTATAATTAGAACATGCACAAACAATCAACACAATCCAAAGATCTACGACATCTATGTAGCATTATCCAATCACTCTATTTAATGGATCAACATAACATTGAAATATACGAATGTAAACATAACATAACATATATAGGGAAATGGCATAGTCTTTGTATTAATATGAAAAGAGAGATTTTACAACCAAAAGTGGAAGTTGTTCTTGTGAGATCTCCCCAAGTTGACTTTTCTTTCCTTGCCATAATTTACACCTCAAAGTCACCCTAATGCCTAGGAATGATAACTCTCTTATGATGAAAACAACAGCATAAGGGTATGATTAGTCTCTAAAATCCAACCCCTAGCTTGTGGATGGCATTAAATATATAGGATATGATGGTAGTTTAGGAATTCTTTTCCATTTACCAATCTAGGCTTGAGATCCACTCTTGATGGGAGGATGAACTCAAGGGATAAAAGGTGAATATCTAAGGTAGGATGGGATAGGATTTGAAATTCTTATCCAAGGTAAATGGTTGTAACAACTCCTGAAAGCTTCTGGAGGAAGTTTCAGGATTACTTTTATTTCTCCTGTATTTCTAGAATCAGTGCACCCCCAACAAGGGACAACCTACTCTGATTAGAGCAGATGCAGAACTGAGCAACCTGTTGTTGAACGCAAATCCCTAAAGGGTCAGGGTGCGTTGGGACTTAAAATTACTAGAATGAAGCAATCAAGATTAGAAATTTAGGGATTTGGGAGAGTCATGCTTAGGGGTTTATGTAGGGATGATGACAAGTTGTTCATGGATGTTGATTTATCCACATTGTAGGCCTATTGACTAGATGCGACAAAATGGCCTATAATAGATTGCTCCTTAAAGTGAAAAGTCAAAAATGGCAACTAATGACTGAAGTGCTTTATCTGTAACAAGTTTGGATTAAGAACAATTGGTCGGATCATCATCTGTTACAATACATTTTCATCATGGTATATTTGTTGAGGGAGGCATACCCATACTCGGCACATAAGCTAACATTACATGTACAATGATCAAAAATTTGTGTCCACTAATGATGAAGTGTGGATCCATGATTGGATGACGGTATGACCATAGCCAGCATGCTTTTTAATTTTGCATTAATCCTGAAAGTGCAGCCCGAATGGATGGAACTAGATTTGGGGTCTTTTATCTCATCCACTCAATCGTCCAATGTGCAAGTCAAACCATGTGAATAAAATATCTGGAGTCGAACATGGTAGACACCATATGATTACCGACTAATGATGTAAGTAGTTAACGAACGCGAGAGAAACCACTGATGATGTTAATGGCTCTCAAGGTACAACAGTACAATTTGTATGGTGTGAATGAATGGTTGAAGTCGAACACCACATAGATTTTTTCGATCGAAGTTCAATGATGAAAACTTATCACTGAGAGTGACGAAACTTGTCATTGATGCATACAAGTCCCAAGGTATTGAAGGAAGAGTTTCTAAGTCAAATTCCTGAATAATGAGTTGATGTTGACAGCAAGCGACCTGTCGCAGGAGGACCTTGATGCATCCCCCATCAACGAAACGAAATGGGTATCATGATTTGAGACAAGATGATATTGATGTGGAATTGGTTCAGGAATGAAATTCATGGAATGAACACTTAAGAGTATCGTAGCAAATATCAACTGAATGAATTCTCTTGAACACATCAATGACACTGAATGGAGTTGGAGGCATTGACCCAAAATCAAAAGTGGAGACTTTGATATGGCGTGATGAACCAAAATGCAAGTAGATTTCCTAACCCAACAGCCACGAAGATGAAGTGGAAGAGTGTCATGTTCAAGAGCGACTCGATGCCATTAATTGGTGGAGTATCCCATTTTCCTAAATTCCCCAACCATTTTTGGTTAGTACCTCTTTGTTTTTTAAGAAGCTTGAGGAGGATAACATATGCTTGATCTGTAAGTTCATCCTTCAAATGAATCCCTCTGAGTATCTTTAACGAACCCTAAGAAGGTTCGGTCCTGTCATGTTTGATGGGTCCATTGTTGTTTGATGTTTTAACAAGTCCAGCAAAGGTCTAACTCAGCTCCTTTTTCATGTTTAGAGAGTTTGAAAAGGAGGTGAAAATGAAAACTCCAAAGGTTCATTTTTGTAAATAGTCTCTTGAGTCTGAAAAGGCAGAAAACAATACTCAAGAGAACCTCTTAGCCATGTTCAACTAAGGTATTCATTTTTCGTAAATAGTTTATCCTAATCCGGAAAAGGGTTAAACTTATACTGAGTAGATGTCTTTGGATTTACTTTAACAATTTCGAAAAAACAAGTGCCCGACAATCTTTTCATATTTTGGGAGTCTGAGAAAAGCTGAAAGAGGACTCCACCTGGAGAAACGAGTGGTATAAAGGGTAGAAACTAGTTCTGGTCATTATGGAATTGCTCAAAAGACATAGAGGTCAAGAGGCTAGCTAATAAGACCACGCATCACAATGGTTCCTCGAGAAAGGGGTAAAAAGCCAAGTGAATGTGTATGATTGGCCAAGCAGATGGTGATGATGGAATGATAAAACGAAGGCTCATCTGGCACAAATAGGCTAATAAAAAATGACAATCACGTAGGATAAAATGAGAATGGTTTCATTTTTACAAAAGCTTGAAACATGAGAAATTATGCTTGAAATTGGTTTCATTTTTACACGAGATTGAAACAAGGAAAAACTATGCTTGTCCCAAAATAATGACTCAATTCGAGGTACATGCCCCCCAAGCTTCATTTCATGCACCTAAGTAGACTACTTATTACTAATAGGTGGATGGAATGAAGGATCATTTACAAGATCAAGTTGAAGACTCGACTCAGAATTTACGAGATCTAATCAAAGGCTCGAATTGGAAGGGGATTTGTTTCATTCTTTAACAAGCTTGATACATGGAAAGGAACTCTGCTCATGGGACATTGTTTCATTTTTTAACGAGCTTGACACATGAAAATGAACTATGCTTCAAGACCTTGTTTCATTTGTTAATGGGCTTGACACAAGAAAAGGAACTATTATTTGTTGCCTTGATCATGAACTGCAGAAGGCCATGGCTTCCAAGAGGTTGTCATCATATGGGAGAACAATGCTCGGAAGGTATCAAAGGATCCAATGGAAAGATCAGACTCCAATTCCCCCGTAAATGATGCACTACATCACCTACTAGATCATCAATAGACGCAGTCATGGAATAGGTTGCCACATAATTGATCTATGATAGGGGAGATACCACTTGCATATAAGGACCATTTATGGATGTTGGTTGATTGGGAGTCAAATGAGGACCAACAAAAAAAATTTGGCCAATGGTCATGATTCTTCCTTCATGCGGGAAACACATCACACAAAAGAGTGAAGAGACAAGAGCTCCCATAACATAAACGTAGTCATGCCCAGAGTAAATTAAAATCCAAAGGGCCTTGAACTACTATCACATTGATATAGACAGCCTTTCATCCTAAAGTAATAGGCAACTGAGGAAGGATCCCTAACAGTTGAGTGGTTCCTCTATTAAAAGACAACAGATTATGGGTAACATGCACAAGTTGCGAAGAAGTTTTCCAAGCAATTGAGGACATAATAATAATGGATGTTCCTTTGCCTATGATTGTTCCAGGTAAGGGCATATTATAAACATGTACTATGATATCGAAGGGAACAGAAGGAGGAAGATGATATCTTTCTAGTAAACTCCAATCAAAGGAAGTGACTACACTACTTGGAGGGGGTGTCGTGGGAGAAATTCCCCTTGTGTTGTGGGAACAGGAGAACTTCTCCCCTATATTATGGGAACGAGAGAGTTTCCTCCTTGTGCCATGGGAATGAGATGATTGTCCCCTTGTGCTATTGGAATGGGAGGATTTCCCCCCAATTCATTGGAACCTGAAGAAATGATAAGAACGTGAGCAGTATGAGACTCAATCTCTATGGGAAAGGTACGATCAATGGAAGGTGGAATCGAATCAAATATTTTCTCAACTAATGGTTAGTCAAGAATGGACTCATGGGATTCACATTCCAAGAGAGTGGGATTGATTAGATTTGGATTCTGTTCAATCACTTCATCAACTAGTGGAGGATCAAGAGAGATATTTCGATAACCAACTGGAAGACGAGAATGAGAAGTTGTAATTTTTCCAACACTTTTGAGGCTTCATCCATATAAGGAAAAAGGTGAATAGGATGATTCCCTTCACATAACCTATAGGGATACTTAAATTTACCCTTTTCCCATGGACCTTGCTATCATTAGGTGATGGGTTATCACCAGCATGATCTCTAGAGGCTGATGACAAAGGTTGATGTGAACCTGTAGACCACACTTATAATATCTTGTGAATACCAAGAAAATATCTAAGAAGGTGGTCGCTCTTACATAACATGCAAGGGAATTTAACTTTGTGGGGTTGATCGGAAGGTTTCTCCATACTAGTTGTATGGGTAGCATTGGTTGGTTGGTTGCTCCCCTTCTTATTTTGCTTCTTCTTCTTTGTCATTTTCTTCCCCTTCTTAAGCTTCCAGGTTACTAGAGTCAATACTTTCACCACGTGAGGAGGAAGAAAGGGATGAAGAAACAATGGGTGAAGAAGGCAAAGGGTCAACTTGAGGTTGATGATGTTTAGGTGGAGGACTACTTGGATGAGAAGCAAGTTGGACATTCGTAACCAAAGAGGTTGAAAATAACGAAACTAACAAACCAATGGTAAATATGGGAAGGAACAACGTTGCCATATAAGGAGCACCAATATTTCCAAAAGGAGGAAAAGGATTAGGATTCCCGTCACAGGGGTTTCTTTGATTCGTAGGCTCTGGAACTATCGCCATTAGTCTCAACCAAAGATCCACTAAGGAGATATTTCACGGTGGGGATTTTTTTCTGCGGTCAATTAATTGATCTTAGAAATTAACAAAAATAAATCAAAAAGGTATAGTTAGGCAAAAGGGTTTACCAAGCAACTGTGAGTTGCAATATACCACCTTGGAGAACCAAGGATTTACGTATGGGAAATTAGTCTCCCTGAATGTTGTGTTTGGTGTATCATAGTATGTAAGGCAGTCGACTCAGTTACCTATGGTGAGGATAACAACCTTTGGTGGACTTCCAAAATATACTCGACGGTACATGGAAGTGCAAACCATGTTAGTGTTTTCTAATGCGTAATTGTACGATGAGAGTGTTCCCATATTATTTTCATGCGTGGAGTGCCATCCAATATACCCGAAGGTATGTGGACAAAAGTCTAATACACTTATGTGCATGGAATGGGATATCACCCTCGGAATGAAACACTGGTGAAAAACGATAGCTCCTATGTTTATATATGTCGAACCATGTCTCTAGCCTAGACCTCTAGATGTTTGTACTAATGTTTCAAATGCTCCTTCAGATTGATTCAATAAATTGTAAAGTCTATCATGAATTAAGTTTCATTTTTCAAGGCTCAAAACTTGATGTCACCTGAACGAACTTATGATGCAACTAATATGAAAAAAGGAACTCTCTTCATTTTCCGTTTAACAATGAAAGGCCTAACTAAGTAGGGGGAGAAGAAATCAATCGACAATGCAACAAACAAGTGATGCAACAATCGATCTCCTCAACTTCACTATTCTAATCAAAATCAAATCCCTATATGCAATGTAAAAAAATCTTTTTCTTTTCTTTTCTTTTAATGTTTTAAATAACATATGAATGCAACTTGATTTCTAACGAAAAAAAACCACACGGACTCTAACTGTAATGTAAAAGTCACTTTTCAAATTCAACAATCATTCTATGCATACAAACCCTAATTGACAAGAAGAAAGAGAGAAAAAAAACAAAATCTTATCAAAAAGGTGATGACACTCATAAGTGATTAACACTCATACACAATTTAGCCCTCCCCTTGGCAATTGAGGGGGGATATTTTTTATGAAAATGAAAGAAAAAACATGCAATTTCACACACAAAAACCTGGATGCAATGCATGATGCATAATATTTTTCTTTTTTATTCCACTTAACTTTCAGATGAAACTAAGATATTTGCATAATCACTAATAAAAAGAAATTATTCAGAACGACGACTGAAATGCCAATTGCTTCAAGCAATCCAATGATTAAGCAACTAGTTTGCTAATGACCTAATTGACAAGAAAAAAGAAAAATCTAAAAAAATTCTTATCAAATACACTCAAACCCAAAATAAAATAAGATGAAGGCTTCTGAGAGACCAAGGCACACTCAGGGACACAAGGAGGACCAACTGGAACAAAGTTAATTAGAGATAAAATCATAAAATGACAATTTTTTGCATGAAGCGAGGGTCAACGCAGGTGAAGATAGGCTACCAATGCTTTACAACACAGGTGCAGGGAAAAATAAGGTGCTCTGCAACACACTGTTAGCAGACCAATAGGTGCGTAGATTAAGGAAAAGGGAGTTTCCGACACAAAAATCAAATCCAACTCAATGAAAGGTATTCCTAGGGTAAATTCAAATTGAGTGGGGCACTGTAGGTTTTTTCAAGAGGTGTAACAAAGGATAAAGTCAAGGAAACCACTAAGGGAATGAATCAATCCCCAATAGAGCCACCAATTTGTTATAGGAATCTATGATTATGGACATAAGTGTCTTCCCTAGATCTAGTGACCTGGTCTAGAACAATAGAAAGCAAAGACTATAAAGTTCTCCTTAGAGAAATTGGAGAATGGAAAGATGCTTACTTGTGATTTGTCCCAAGATATACTCTCCTCTCGGCTTGTAAGCTCCAATCGTAGCTCTGATTGTTGTAATTAGAACCTATACAAACAATCAACACAAACCAAAGATCTACGACATCTGTGTAGCATTATCCAATCACTCTATTCAATGGATCAACATAACATTGAAATATATGAATGTAAACATAGAATAACATATATAGTAAAACGATATACTCTTTGTATTAATATGAAATGGAAGTTTAAAACCAAAAGTGGAAGTTGATATTGTATAGATCTCCCCAAGTTGACTTTTCCTTCCTTGTCACAATTTACACCTCAAAGTCACCATAATGCCTGGGAATGATAACTCTCTTATGATGAAAACAACATCATAAGGGTATGATTAGTCTCCAAAAGCCAACCCCTAGCTTGTGGATGGCATTAAATATATAGGAGATGATGGTAGTTTAGGAATTCTTTTCCATTTACCAATCTAGGCTTAAGACCCACTCTTGATGGGAGGATGAGCTCAAGGGATAAGAGGTGAAATCTCCAATATAGGATGAGATAGGATGAGTTGTTGAATGGTTGTAACAACTCTTGGAAGCTTCTGGAAGAGGAATCTTTTGGATTCTTTTTATTTTTCTTGAATTTCTAGAATCAGTGCACACCCAACAAGGGACAACCTGCTCTGATCAGAGCAGGTGCAGAAATGAGCAAGTTGTTGCTAAACACGGGTCCCTAAAGGGCAAGGGTGTGTTGGGCCTCAAAAGTACTAGAATAAAGCAATCAAGGTCAAAAATTTAGGGATTTTGGAGAGTCATGCTTAGGTATTTGTGTAGGGATGATGACAAGGTGTTCATGGATGTTGATCGATCCAGTTTGTAGGCCTATTGACCATATGTGACAAAATCACCTATAACATGTATTACTTTCGTTCATTATTTTTCGAGGTGTTTACTATAACTACAATGACATCCTTTCCCTCTTACTTAGGGAGATATACACTTTCTTCTATCCACGCTCCCTCTCAACTTAGGGAGATCGACAACTTCCTTCTTCAATTTCTAAAGTCTTCAATTCTTTGGCAACTTCGTCCTTTCTCATGGAAGCAAGGTTATCTTAGTCATCATCATTCTTACAGCTTCCTTTATTCATCATGCTTATCATTATTATCATCTACACTTATGAATGTCTTCAACATCTTGAAGGTTATGTACCTACAAATCTTCAACAACAAGTACAACCAAATAAAAATATATAGAAGTATGAATTCAACTATATCAAAATCATGTCATTACAATGAAGCATAAAAACATTCAAGATTTATTAAATACTTAAACCTCGATAGGTTCATAATCAACAAGGGTCACATCTTTTATATACACTAAACTTCAACACCTTGCTAGGGTTTTGTCACAAACCCTAGACTCCATCATCAAGACTTAAAGCAACTCAATCAAGATATCAATCCAATCATAACACTATACATCTAGGGCTTCAATATTATGTCCTAGAATTCATAACAGATTCTACTAGGGTTTTGTTACAAACCATAGATTTTATTAATCGAAAATCAGGTCAACATGCTCGCATATACATATCTAGGATTTCATGTACTAGCATCTCATATCAATATCTACAAGGTAAACCAGGATACAAATATCAATACATCGAAGTTAGATATACAATAATTTTGACCAGGCTAGGGTTTTCATCATACATATGAATATATGCCTAGGGTTTCATTCATATGATCTTAATTTAGTTATTACAAGGGTTTTGTTCATAAACCCTAATTTACCAAACCATAAAAATCTAGGGTTTCATTATATAATCTATACATTAATAGTAAATCCTAAAGGGCTAGGGTCTTTCACCATGACATTATCAAAACGCTAAACTTCAAAAGAATAGGATTTCATTATATATTCTAAACTTACTCAACAACCACTAAGTATACTAGGTTTCATTATTAACATTGACATACCCTAAGCATCAAGAGTTAAGGTTTTTACAGTGAACCCTAAAGGTTAGGGTTTCATAAGAACAATCAAAATGATAATATAATGAGGGTACACTCAATATCATGATTAATCATCCTAACAAGAATCTTTAAGATTCAAAACCCTAGACATAGTGATGTCAGTAATGTAAAGAAATTTTCAAAAGAGAATGAACATACCTTTTTCTATGAAGAGAATCCCTCTAAAAAAACTTGTATATTAAGACATACCTTGAGTTGTTCTTTAACAAACCTTTGCAACAGAACTTGATGGGCTTCCTTTGCAATAGAACTTCCTTCTTGAGTTAAATCTTCCTTTGATGTCTCCTCCATAACCCTTGTATATTTTGCAAGCTTTCCTAACCAAGGAAAATATAAAAGGTTATTAGCATATAATACAAACAAATCCTGATATGAGAGGGAAACAAAACGTAAAATAGGAAATAAGGAACAAGATACTTATCTTCTAGTAAAATGGTGAAGGATCCCTCTTAATCTGATCTTTTTGAGGGATACCTACAACTTATCAAAATAATTCAAAAATGTTCTAACAAGACATATTAGATAGACAAACTCTAGAAATCAAAACATAAAGGAAAACAATACAAGAATAAGAAGGATATGTAAGAGAGGACTTAGTATAAGTCTTTGCCTTCTGATTCTTTAGCCTTGTTCTTCTTAGGTGGAGCTTCATCAGTAATATTTTCTTGTTCCTATCTCTCTTATTATTTCTTGAATTCTCATGATATTTATTTTTGTAATGGCCCATCTTATGACAGTTATAACATTTAATTTTGGATAGGTCAACTTTCTTCTTTGTTCCTTTGAACTTCTTGAAGGTTCTCTTCTTCTTGTGATGAGAAAAATATGCATTAGATGTGTTGTCTTATTCATCCCCCTTGTTGTTTACTAATTATATTCGGGATTCTTCTTGATTGGATGCATTCCACATTTGTTTGAAGGTTGGAGTATTCTTCCAACTACTAATTCCTTATACAAAAGCACTCCATGATTTTGGTAGACCTAGAAGAGTGGAAATTACGAGTTATTTTTCTAGTACAACCTCATCTATTGCTTGGATTTCATCTCTTATTCTAGATATCCTTACAAAATATGATGACACGTTATCGTATCTTGTCATCCTTATTTCCCTTAATTCATTCTTGAGGCTATCTATCTAACCAATGTTCTTGATGGTGAATAATTTGGAAAGAGCTTCATACATTTCTTGAGCAGAGTCTATGTTGGATATGTATGGAATTAGCTTGTCCTTTACTCCATCTATTATCATATTCATGGAAAATATTTTGGTTTCTCTAAACTTCTCCTTTCCTACATCATTTGTAGGCTTCTTAACTTTTCCGTCCAAAACTTTGTGCTTTGCGAGGATAAGATCTATCCTCTTTTTCCATTCCCCATAGTTGGAGGCTCCTTCTAGCTTTTTTTCTCCCTTCATGGTAGTTGAAATATTTCCTATAGAGAGTATATTTCTCTCCTTGTATAATAATTTTCCCTAATGACCTTCATTTGATCCCCTTTTCTTCAATAGATCTTCAATCTACTTTTTTCTTCCTTCTTCACCTTAGCTCTGCTACCATGTTAGAAAATCAAAAAGGCAGAAATATTTTCTTTTATTGATAATTAGTTGTGATATCTTTGTGTTCTTATTAAATTTCTTATGATATTCTTTTATCTTTGTTTCATTAAGCAACCATAAAAACAAAACATGAAGATCAATGACACCAGATGTAGGTACTCAGTCAGGGCTAAAACCCCTTTATAGGAGAAAACTCAGTCAAAGTCTTCACTAGCAAATTTAAGTTGAGAAGACCAAGACCTTAGACCAAAAGGCCTTCCTCCTCCACCAAGTCATGTTGAAAAATGTAACTAGTTTCGGTCTTCATAAAATATTTGAGTCATTATGTAATATACTTATCAAAAGAATGAAAAAGAAATTTTTTATTATTATCACCATGACTTATTAAAGCATGGGTTTGACGCTTAGGTCATCCTATTTTAGGTCAAAGTCCTCGTTGAGGACTTCTAGGATTTATTCTGAGTCATTAGAGTCATTGTCCATTTAAAGAGACCCTTCTTGGGCTTTTGAATCATGTAAAAAGATTTATTATTGAGTCAAATTAGGTATTTGACACCTCCACACCAAGTCAACCTCAAGAAGATCAAGTTGACCTCAAACAGGGAAATTTGACCTCACCTTAAGCCTATATATAAAAGGAGATCGAATTCATTTGGATCACTCTCTCACTCACTCATAAGTTTGATATCCAGGAGAAAGCGTTGGAAAAGTGCGAAGAAAGAAGAGGAGGTTGAAGAAGTGTAAATTTGGAGAAAGAGAAAGGAAAAGAGAAAATCGAAGTTTTGTGCTCTCTCTCTCTCTCTCTCTCTCTCTCTCATTTTGGTTTCTCTGGGAGATCGAAGATTTTCTTGTCTAGTTGAAGTTGTTGTTGTTGTTGTCACTGCCATCTGCTAGGTCGAAGTGTTACTACTTCAAGGTTGAAATTCTAGATTGAAGTTGCTGGAAGAGGAGACTAACTTGGTGGTTGGAGGAGGTATGTGTCTAGGTTGAAGAGTCTCAAGAAAACTATTGAAGGAAGATATCTTGATTGGCTTTTCCCCTAGATAGGGGTTTTTCCCTTGCAAAGTGTTAAAATTGGAAACTAGGGCAAAACTTCATGTGGGTCATCTTATTCATGGCTGATAATATTTAAATTAGATTCTTCTCTTCGAGAGGTGTAGGATTGATATAAAGATCATCCGATTCCGATAAGTATTCATGGAGATATGAATTTATTTTGATTATGGAATTATTATCAAGCTGACCTACAACTCATGTAGGCTCAGAAGCCCAATAGTCGCATCTATTCAAACACCAACATTGTGTATAAATACAGGAGGAATTTTGCTCATTTGGACTCACTCATCTCATCACATCTCTCTCTCTCTACTGCGCAGAAAAGGGTCTCTCCCTCACACATGTGAAGCCGGAAGCTGCTGAAACTGAAGCTGCAACTATAGAAGTAAAGTTTGACCTGCGTGGACTAGAATATCTCCTCATCTGAACCATGTTGTAGGTTCATCTGAACCTCCTCTGAAAGCCACAACTTTTGGTGGTGGAATCAAGTCAATCTGACAGACGGTTTGCAAGATATCGACTGCCCTAGTTTGAAGCCGGAAGCTGCTGAAACTAAAGCTGCAACTACAGAAGTAAAGTTTGACCTGTGTGGACTAGAATATATCCTCATCAAAACTACGTTGTAGGTTCATCTAAACCTCCTCTAGAAGCCACAACTTTTGGTGGTGGAATCAAGCCGATCCGACGGTCATTTTGTGAGATATCGTCTGCCTTAGTTTGATGATGAAGCCGCTAATGCTGATGATGTTGATCTAGGGTTTTATACTGTTGATATAAATCAGATTTATTGTATTATTTCTCTCTACTGAATTGTTGAAGATAAAAGAATATTTGATCAAATGGTTTCCCCACACATTGTGGGGTTTGACCCTGGCTAGCCGCCACATCTTGTGTCTCTTGTCTTGGCTTGTTTTCTGTCGATCGTTTAATGTTCTATCTGCACTTTACTTTATGTACATGTGATTGCTAATCTGTGGAATATAATAAGAAAAATAAGTAAACTATTATAAGCATAGAACATACCATAACTTAACATGGTATTAGAGCTGAGGTGAAGACAAAGCTCGAGAAAGAGCAATAGAAATCACTGAAGAGAAGATTGGCAAGGCTATCCTAAAAGAACGATGGGGTCCTCAACACTCTTTCCTACCGAAGACAAGCTCCGTGAGAAAGCTGACTATCACGGATGGAAGATGTCTATCGATCTAACCCTTGAAAATCACAGAGTGTTGGATCATGTGAGAGGCAATATTGTTGAGTCTCCATCAAATGCACCTCCTACTACCAGGAACAAATGCAAGAACATAGAAATTAAAGCAAAGAAGATCATCTGGGACTCTATCGACAAGCGCTTGGTGGCCTACATCTCTGAACTAGACACCTCCAAGGAAATCTACGATAGACTGGTGAGTTTATTTAAAGTTAATGATGCAAATCAAGTTTTGTTTCTTAGAAATAAGCTGAGGGAAAGCAAGAAGGGTAAAGATGAGAGTATGCAAGCATACTTCTTAAGAAGCACCGAGATCAAGAACGATCTCCTATCTATTGGGGAGACTATTACTGACAGGGAAATGGCACTCACGACTCTTGGAGGATTACCATCCAAATGGTACGTGTTCAGGACTACTCTTCTGAACTATAATGTAATTCTTGGTTTCAAGGAATTAATGGCTAGATGCATTCAGGAAGAAACAAGGGTAGAAGAGCAAGAAATGCCCTTGCCTAAAGGTCCTCCTGCTGCTTTTTCTTCTCATGCTAAGAAAAGAAATAATTCCGGGTTTAAATCAAAAAGAAAGGTTGGACCTAAGGGTGGAAGAAAAGGACGATGTTACATTTGCAATAAAGCAGGTCACTATGCAAGGGAATGCCCTGATAGAAAGGACTCTCACCGTGACGATGATCAAAATCCCTCTCATGGTAATCGAAGGGATGAAAATTATATAGCAAAGGTAAAAGGAATGTTGGAAATCAAGGAAGAGGACAACCATTCAAGAAGGTTAGAAATTTCTGCATGTATTAAATGCACCTGACCTCTGGAAGAACCTGGTGTCCATCTTGGCAATGGAAGACAAAGGCTACAAGGTAACCTTCAGTGATGGCAAGGTACGTATACGAAAAAATAATGTTAAAGATGCCTTTACTCTTGGGTTTCATGTTGATTCATTATATCAGGTCGATGGAAGTCCTCTAGGTGTCATATCTTATGACACATTTCTTCAGTCCGAACTTTGGTATCGGAGGTTTGCCCACCTTCATTACAAAGCTCTACCTGATGTAAGACAGATGGTAATAGGGATGCCTGAATTCCAAGTAGAGAAATAAGGTGTATGTCTGAGATGTGCCGAAGGAAAGCTCAAAAGGGGACCATTCCCCTCAAGTCAAAGCAAGACCTCCGATAGATTCAGTTGGTTCACTCAGGCATATATGAGGCTGGCATTAAGAGGGAGACTACTACACCACATACTCCTGAGCATAATGGTGTGGCGGAAAGGAAGAACCGTACGATTGTGGAAGCTGTCTCTATGGTTAGATGATGTAACAATGCCTGATGTGAAGGTACCCATGCATCCTATTTATCCACCTGAGCCTCCCTCTTCTATAAAGAGGCCTCCATGTCTTAGGGGGATACTTGATGATGCTGAAGGACATGCTGCATCCCAAGAAACCTTTCGTGAAAGTAAGAAACCTAAAAAGGATCAGGGATACCTTACCATCATGAGCATGATTATACAAAATGAGCCTTCATCATTCTCAGATGCCATCAAGCATCAAGTATGGAAGGATGCTATGATGATTATGGAGAATGATGTCTGGGAAGTAGTTCCTAGACCCCAGGACAAGACAATTGTTACTTCAAAATGGCTATACAAGATAAAGTTGTAGCAGATGGAAGTATGGAATAGTATAAGGCTTGTTTTGTTGCTCGTGATTTCTCCCAGAAGGAAGGTATATACTATGATGTGATATTTGCACCTGTTGACAAATATACGACCATCCGCTTGATCATAGCCCTTATGGCTTCACAAGGATGGAACCTACATCAGATGGATGTCAAGACCGCGTTCTTGCATGGTTCGATCAAAGAAGAGGTCTATTTGGAGCAACCCGAAGGATTTGAGATTTATGATTGAAAATCTCATGTATGCAGGTTGAAGAAGGCTCCCTACGGGCTGAAGCAAGTACCCCGAGCATGGTATGAGAGGATTGATAGCTACTTGATGAAGTTGGGATTCACTAGGAGTGATGTCGATCCTAACCTTTACTTTAAGGTTGAAGATGACAAGCCTCTCATACTAGTGTTATATGTAGATGACCTCTTTCTAACAGGTGCACACCCTCTCATTCAAAAATGTAAGAGGGAGTTGGCTTCTGAATTTGAAATGAAGGACCAAGGACTTGAAGTGTGACAAAAGCCAAGGGAAATTTTCCTAGCTCAAGGAAAATATGTGGGGAATATTATGGAAATATTTGATATGGTGGACTGCAAGCCTATGACTACCTCGAGGATCTTAACTTTCAGAAGTTATATGGTAGTGATGTCGGACTAGATTTGGCAAATGCCTCTAAGTCTTAAAAACTCATTCGCGTTGATGTTCTTGGTGAACCTTTGTCTGAACATATGTTTTGCAATTAGCATTGTGAGCTCATATTTGGTTGAGCCTCACTAGATTCGTGTCAAGAATCTTCTGAGATGTGTTCAGGACACAATCTCTCATGGATTGAGATACACTGCCGGAAATATGAAACTGCATGATTATTCGAATGCTTATTAGGCAGGTAGTGTGGAGGATCACTGGAGCATTTTTTAGTGCTGTTACTCTTTGGATTCTGCTTCGATATAATGAATGAGCAGAAAGTAGAAGTCGGTTGCCATAAGCACCGTCGAGACCGAATACATATCTATGAGTATGATCTCGTTTGAAGCTGCCTGGTTGGGGAAGCTCTTCAGTGAGTTGTTTGAACACATACCACTGTGATTCTCTGTAACAACCAGAGGTGGGATTCGATTAATGAGGAATCCCGTATTCGTCAATTTCTCCAACAGATAGACATAATTTGGGATATGGTAAGTCGATGAGCAAGGAGGCTCCATCACATTAAGATGATGTAAAAGTCGATACACCTTGTCAAAGTCTTGAGGAAAGATCTAATCTGTGATTTTCCTAAACGACTTGGAGTCGTCAAGAAACCCTTGTACAAGGGTCTTGCATGTTGCATACATTGAGCTCTGGGAGCTCTAAGGGCTTGCGGTTCTTACTAGAACAACATATGACCACAGGGTGACTCACCCTCCCCTGGTGGCGCGCACTAGAACAAGATGATTCGCTCTCTTGTGGGACAAGATGATTCGCTCTCTTGTGGAACAAGATGATTCGCTCTACTGTGTAGCAAGATGATTATTTCTCTTGTGAGGCTTGGATTGATGTGTTCTCCATGGTGATTGTAGCAGGATTAATGTGTTCTCTTGTGAGGCCTGGATTGATGTGTTCACCATGGCGATTGTAGCAGGATTGATGTGTTCTCCTGTGAGGCCTAGATTGATGTGTTCTCCATGGCGATTGTAGCAGGATTGATGTGTTCTCCTGTGAGGTCTGGATTAATGTGTTCTCCATGACAATTGTAGAAGGATTGATGTGTTCTCCTGTGAGGACAGGATTGATTAGTTCTCTTGTCGAGGCATCCTACCCATGCATTCTGGGACTCATGGGAAGTACCTCTCATCTGATCAATGAGCGGGGAAATGAAGTTAGGGACCATAGTAGTACCGATGGACGCATCGTTGTATCTACCGTACTCCCTATGCTAGGATGACCTCCATTAATCTGGTATCAATGATATTGGTCTGGGACCAATGGTAGGAGTTATACCATACTATGACGCTGACTTTGGGTCGGTTGAGACTAGTCTGGGACCAGTGGTACATACTCTGAGACTGACTTTGTGTCAATGCAGTACTGGTCTGGGACCAATGAGAGTGGCACATACTATGACACTGACTTCAGGTCGGTTGAGACTGGTCTGGGACCAATGGTACGCTCTCTGAGACTGCGATAATGGTCTGGGACTAGTGGTAGGAGTGGTACCTACTATGAAACTGACTTCGGGTTGGTTGAGACTGGTCTGGGACCAGTGGTACACACTCTGAGACTGACTTTGAGTCAGTGGAGGATGATACTGGTCTGGGACCAGTGGAGTTGTACCATACTATGAGGCTGACTTCGAGTTGGTTGAGACTGATCTGGGACCAGTGGTACATAATCTAGGACTGACTTTGAGTCAATATAATACATCCTCGATCATTTCTTCTTCATAATTCAGACAAAAGAAGAGCAGAACAGAACAATGCAAGAGCAGACCAGAACATAGCAGATCAATACAGATCTGTACAGGGTAGAACAAGACAAAGCAGAACAGGCAGAATAGAGTAGAGCAGGGCAAGGGTCAGGCTGTTTAGGGCAGTGCATTTGATGGATGAATAGTAGTGACTGACAGACAGATTGCAGATGAAGTTTGTTAAAATTGGCAACTAGGGAAAAACTTCATGTGGTTCATCTTATTCATGGCTGATAATATTTTTATTAGATTCCTCTCGTCGAGAGGTGTAGGATTGATATAAAGATCATCCGATTCCGATAAGTATTCATGGAGATATGAATTTATTTTGATTATGGAATTATTATCAAGCCGAACTACAACTCATGTAGGCTTAGAAGCCCAACAGTCGCATCTATTCAAACACCAACGTTGTGTATAAATACAGGAGGACTTTTCCTCATTTTCACTCATTCATCTCATCACATCTCTCTCTCTCTACTGCGCAGAAAAGGGTCTCTCCCTCACACATGTGAAGCTAGAAGCTGCTGAAACTGAAGCTGCAACTACAGAAGTAAAGTTTGACCTGTGTGGAATAGAAGATCTCCTCATCTGAACTATGTTGTAGGTTCATCTGAACCTCCTCTGAAAGCCACAACTTTTGGTGGTGAAATCAAGTCAATCCAACGGACAGTTTGCAAGATATCAACTGCCCTAGTTTGAAGGAAGCTGCTGAAACTGAAGCTGCAACTGCAAAAGTGAAGTTTGACCTGTGTCGACTAGAAGATCTCCTCATCTAAACTGTGTTGTAGGTTCATCTGAACCTCCTTTGGAAGCCACAACTTTTGGTGGTGGAATCAAGCCGATCCGACGGTTGGTTTGTGAGATATCATCTGCCCTAGTTTGATAATGAAACTATTAATGTTGATGTCGCTGATCTAGGGTTTGCTACTGCTGATATAAATCAGATTTATTGTACTATTTCTCTCTGCTGAATTATTGAAGATAAAAGAAGATTTGATCAAAGGGTTTCCCCACACATTGTGGGGTTTGTCCCTGGCTAGCCGCCACATCTTGTGTCTCTTGTCTTGGCTTGTTTTCTGTTGATCGTTTAATGTTCTATTTGCACTTTACTTTATGTACATGTGATTGCTAATCCGTGGAATATAATAAGAAAAATAAGTAAACTATTATAAGAATAGAACATACCATAACTTAACATGGTATCAGAGCTGAGGTGAAGACAAAGCCCGAGCAAGAGCAAGAGCAATCACCGAAGAGAAGATTGGCAAGGCTATCTTAAAAGAACTATGGGGTCCTCAACACTCTTTCCTGCCGAAGACAAGCTCTGTGAGAAAGCTGACTATCACGGATGGAAGATGTATATTGATCTAACCCTAGAAGATCAAGGAGTGTTGGACCATGTAAGAGGCAATATTGTTGAGCCTCCATCAATTGCATCCACTGCTGCATGGAACAAATGGAAAACTGGAGAAGTCAAAATAGAATATCATCTGGGACTCTATCGACAAGCACTTGGTGGCCTACATCTCTGAATTGGACACCTCCAAGGAAATCTACGATGGACTGGTGAGTTTATTTAAAGTTAATGATGCAAATCAAGTTTTGTTTCTTAGAAATAAGCTAAGGGAAATCAAGAAGGGAAAAGATGAGAGTATGCAAGCATACTTCTTAAGAATCACCGAGATCAAGAACGATCTCCTATCTATTGGGGAGACTATTACTGACAGAGAAATGGCACTCACGACTCTTGGAGGATTACCATCCGAATTGTACGTGTTCAGGACTACTCTTCTGAACAATAATGTAATTCCTGGTTTCGAGAAATTAATGGCTAGATGCATTCAAGAAGAAACAAGGGAAGAAGAGCAAGAAATGCCCATGCCTAAAGGTCCTCATGCTGCCTTTTCTTCTGATGCTAAGAAAAGAAATAATTTCGTGACTAAATCAAAAGGAAAGGCTAGACCTAAGGGAGGAAGATAAGGATGATGTTACATCTGCAATAAAGCAAGTCACTATGCAAGAGAATGCCCTGATAGAAAGGACTCTCACCATGACGATGATCAAAATCCCTTTGATGGCAATCAAAGGAATGACAAATTCAATAGAAAAGGTAAAAGGAATGCTGGAAATCAAGGAAGAGGACTACCATTCAAGAAGGCTAGAAATTCCAGGATGTATAAAATGCACCTAACCTCCAAAAGAACCTAGTGTCCATCTCGGCAATGGAAGACAAAGGGTACAAGGTAACCTTTAGCGATGGAAAGGTACGTGTATCGAAAAATAATGTTGAAGATGCCTTTACTCTTGGGTTTCGTGTTGATTCATTATATTAGGTCGATGGAAGTCCGCTAGGTGTCATAACTTATGACACATCTCTTCAGTCCGAACTTTGGCATCGGAGGTTTGCCCACCTTCATTACAAATCTCTACCCGATGTAAGACAGATGGTAACAGGGATGCCCGAATTCCAAGTAGATAAAGAAGGTGTATGTCTAGGATGTGCCGAAGGAAAGCTCAAAAGGGGACCATTCCCCTCAAGCCAAAGCAAGACCTCCGATATATTACATTTGGTTCACTCAGGCATATCCGAGGCTAGCATTAAGAGGGAGACTACTACACCACATACTCCTGAGCAGAATGGTGTGGCGGAAAGGAAGAATTGTATGATTGTGGAAGTTGTCTCTATGGGTAGATGATGTAACAATGCCTGATTTGGAGGAACTCATGGATCCTATTTATCCACCTGAGCCTCCCTCTTCTAGGAAGAGGCCTTCATGGCTTAGGGGGATACTTGATGATGCTGAAGGACATGTTGCACCTCGAGGAACCTTCCGTGGAAGTAAGAAACCAAATCAGGGAAACCTGACCATCATGAGCATGATTATACAAAATGAGCCTTCATCATTCTTAGATGTCATCAAGCATCAAGTATGGAAGGATGCTATGACCGAAGAATATGAGTCTATTATGAAGAATGATGTCTGGGAAGTAGTTCCCAGACCCCAGGACAAGACAGTTGTCATGTTAAAATGACTTTACAAGATAAAGCATGCAGCAAATGGAAGTACGGAAAAGTATAAGGCTCGTTTTGTTGCTCGTGGTTTCTCCCAGAAGGAAGGTATAGACTATGATGAGATATTTGCACCTGTTGCCAGATATACGACCATCCGCTCGATCATAGCCCTTGCGGCTTCACAAGGATGAAACCTACATTAGATGGATGTCAAGACTGCGTTCTTGCATGGTTCGATCAAATAAGAGGTCTACGTGGAGCAACCCGAAGGATTTGATATTTATGATCAAAAATCTCACGTATGCAGGTTGAAGAAGGCTCTCTATGGGCTGAAGCAAGTACCCTGAGCATGGTATGAGAGGATCGATAGCTACTTGATGAAGCTTGGATTCACTAGGAGTGAAGCTAATACTAATCTTTACTTTAAGTTTGAAGATGACAAACCTCTCAGACTGGTGTTGTACGTGGATGACCTCTTTCTAACAGGTGCATACCCTCTCATTCAAAATTGTAAGAGGGATTTGGCTTCTGAATTTGAAATGAATAACCAAGGACTTGAAGTGTGGCAAAAACCAAGGGAAATTTTCCTATCTTAAGGAAAATATGTGGTGAATATTCTGAAAATATTTGGTATGATGGACTGCAAGCCTGTGACTACCTCGAGGATCTTAACTTTCAGAAGTTATATGGTAGTGATGTCGGACCAGATTTGGGAAATTCCTCTAAGTTTCAAAAACTCATTCGCGTTGATGTTCTTGGTGAACCTCCATCCGAACATACGTTTTGCAGTTAGCATTGTGAGCTCATATTTGGTTGAGCCTCACTAGATTTCTGCCAAGAATCTTCTGAGATGTCTTCAGGACACAATCTCTCATGGATTGAGATACACTGTCGGAGATATGAAACTACATGATTATTCGAATGCTGATTAGGCAGGTAGTGTGGAGGATCACTGGAGCACTTTTTAGTGTTGTTTCTCTTTGGATTATGCTTCGATATAATGAATGAGCAGGAAGAAAAAGTCGGTTGCCATAAGCATAGCCGAGACCGGATACATATCTACGAGTATGATCTCGTATGAAGTTGCCTGGTTGGGGAAGCTCTTCAGTGAGCTGTTTGAACACATACCATTGTGATTCTCTATAACAACCAGAGGTGGGATTCGATTATTGTGGAATCCTGTATTCGTCGATTGCTCCAGCAGATAGACATCATCTGGGATATGGTAAGTCGATGAGCAAGGAGGCTCCATAGCAGTAAGATGATGTATAGGTCGGTACACCTTGTCAAAGCCCCAAGGAAAGATCTAATTTGTGATTTTCACAAACAACTTGGAGTCATCAAGAAACCCTTGTACAAGGGTCCTGCATGTTGCATACATTGAGCTCTGGGAGCTCTGAGGGCTTGTTGTTCTTACTGGAGCAACATACGACCACAAGGTGACTCACCCTGCCCTGGTGGTGCGCACTGGAACAAGATGATTCGCTCTCTTGTGGGACAAGATGATTTGCTCTCTTGTGGGACAAGATGATTCACTCTCTTGTGGAACAGGATGATTCGCTCTCCTGTGTAGCAGGATGATTAGCTCTCCTGTGAGGCCGGGATTGATGTGTTCTCCATCGCAATTGTAGCAGGATTAATGTGTTCTCCTGTGAGGCCGGGATTGATGTGTTCTCCATCGCGATTGTAGCAGGATTGATGTGTTCTCCTGTGAGGCCTAGATAGATGTTTTTCTCTCTTGTGGGACAAGATGATTCACTCTCTTGTGGAACAGGATGATTCGCTCTCCTGTGTAGCAGGATGATTAGTTCTCCTGTGAGGCCTAGATTGATGTGTTATCCATGGCGATTGTAGCAGGTTTGATGTGTTCTCCTTAGAGGATAGGATTGATTAGTTCTCCTGTCGAGGTATCCTACCCATGCAGTCTGGGACTCATGGGAAGTACCTCTCATCTGATCAATGAGCAGGAAATGAAGTTAGGGACCATAGTAGTATCGATGGATGCATCGTTGTATCTACCGTACTCCCTACGCTAGGATGACCTCCATTGATCTGGGATCAATGGTACTGGTCTGGACCAGTGGTAGGAGTTGTACCATACTATGACACTAACTTCGGGTCGGTTGAGACTATTCTGGGACCAGTGGTACATACTCTGAGACTGACTTCGTGTCGGTGCAGTATTGATCTGGGACCAGTGAGAGTGGTACATACTATGACGTTGACTTCGGGTCGGTTGAGACTGGTCTAAGACCAGCGGTACACTCTCTGAGACTGTGATATTGGTCTAGGACTAGTGGTATGAGTGGTACTTACTATGAAGCTGACTTCAGGTCAGTTGAGACTGGTCTGGGACCAGTGGTACGCACTCTGAGACTGACTTTGAGTCAGTGGAGGATGATACTGGTCTCGGACCAGTGGAGTTGTACTCACTATGACGCTGACTTCGGGTTGGTTGAGACTGGTCTGGGACCAGTGGTACACACTCTGAGGCTGACTTTGAGTTAGTATGATACATCCTCGATCATTTCTTCTTCTTCATAATTCAGACAAAAGCAGAGCAAAACAGAACAATGCAAGAGCAGAGCATAACAGATCAGAACAATACAGACCAATAAAGGGTAGAACAAGACAAAGCAGAACAGGTAGAATAGGGCAGAGTAGGGCAAGGGTCAGGCTGTACAAGGCAGTGCATTTGATGGATGAATAGTAGCAATCGTCAAACAGATTGCAAATGAAGTTCTCCCTAGTTGAGAGGGAGTGTTAAAATTGGAAACTAGGGCCAAACTTCATGTGGGTCATCTTATTCATGGCTAATAATATTTTTATTAGATTCCTCTCATCGAGAGGTGTAGGATTGATATAAAGATCATCTGATTCTGATAAGTATTCATGGAGATATGAATTTATTTTGATTATGGAATTATTATCAAGCTGACCTACAACTCATGTAGGCTCAGAAGCCCAACAGTCGCATCTATTCAAACACCAATGTTGTGTATAAATAAATGAGGAATTTTCTTCATTTTCCCTCATTCATCTCATCACATCTATCTCTCTGTCTCTACTGCGCAAAAAAGAGTCTCTTCTCTATTGTGCAGAAAAGGGTCTCTCCCTCACACATGTGAAGCCGGAAGCTGCTGAAACTGAAGCTGCAACTGCAGAATTAAAGTTTGACCTATGTGGACTAGAATATCTCCTCATCTGAACTGTGTTGTAGGTTCATCTGAACCTCCTCTGAAAGCCGCAACTTTTGGTGGTGGAATCAAGTCAATCTAACGGACGGTTTGCAAGATATCGAATACCCTAGTTTTTAAGGAAGCTGCTGAAACTGAAGCTACAACTGCAGAAGTGAAGTTTGACCTGTGTGGACTAGAAGATCTCCTCATCTGAACTACGTTGTAGGTTCATCTGAACCTCATCTGGAAGCCGCAACTTTTGGTGGTTAAATCAAGCCGATCTCACGATTGGTTTGTGAGATATCATCTGCTCTAGTTTGATAATGAAGCCGCTAATGTTGATGTTGCTGATCTAGGGTTTGCTACTGCTGATATAAATCAGATTTATTGTACTATTTCTCTCTGCTGAATTATTGAAGATAAAAGAAGATTTGATCAAAGGGTTTCCCCACACATTGTGGGGTTTGTCCCTGGCTAGCCGCCACATCTTGTGTCTCTTGTCTTGGCTTGTTTTCTGTTGATCGTTTAATGTTCTATTTGCACTTTACTTTATGTACATGTGATTGCTAATCCGTGGAATATAATAAGAAAAATAAGTAAACTATTATAAGAATAGAACATACCATAACTTAACATGGTATCAGAGCTGAGGTGAAGACAAAGCCCGAGCAAGAGCAAGAGCAATCACCGAAGAGAAGATTGGCAAGGCTATCTTAAAAGAACTATGGGGTCCTCAACACTCTTTCCTGCCGAAGACAAGCTCTGTGAGAAAGCTGACTATCACGGATGGAAGATGTATATTGATCTAACCCTAGAAGATCAAGGAGTGTTGGACCATGTAAGAGGCAATATTGTTGAGCCTCCATCAATTGCATCCACTGCTGCATGGAACAAATGGAAAACTGGAGAAGTCAAAATAGAATATCATCTGGGACTCTATCGACAAGCACTTGGTGGCCTACATCTCTGAATTGGACACCTCCAAGGAAATCTATGATGGACTGGTGAGTTTAATTAAAGTTAATGATGTAAATAAAGTTTTGTTTCTTAGAAATAAGCTAAGGGAAATCAAGAAGGGTAAAGATGAGAGTATGCAAGCATACTTCTTAAGAATCACCGAGATCAAGAACGATCTCCTATCTATTGGGGAGACTATTACTGACAGAGAAATGGCACTCACGACTCTTGGAGGATTACCATCCGAATGGTACGTGTTCAAGACTACTCTTCTGAACAATAACGTAATTCCTAGTTTCGAGAAATTAATGGCTAGATGCATTCAAGAAGAAACAAGGGAAGAAGAGCAAGAAATGCCCATGCCTAAAGGTCCTCCTGCTGCCTTTTCTTCTAATGCTAAGAAAAGAAATAATTCCATGACTAAATCAAAAGGAAAGGCTAGACCCAAGGGAGGAAGATAAGGACGATGTTAAATCTGCAATAAAGCAGGTCACTATGCAAGAGAATGCCCTGATAGAAAGGACTCTCACCATGACGATGATCAAAATCCCTCTGATGGAAATCAAAGGAATGACAAATTCAATAGCAAAGGTAAAAGGAATGCTGGAAATCAAGGAAGAGGACAACCATTCAAGAAGGCTAGAAACTCCAGGATGTATAAAATGCACCTGACCTCCGAAAGAACCTGGTGTCCATCTCGGCAATGGAAGACAAAGGGTACAAGGTAACCTTTAGCGATGGCAAGGTACGTGTATCGAAAAATAATGTTAAAGATGCCTTTACTCTTGGGTTTCGTGTTGATCCATTATATCAAGTCGATGGAAGTCCGCTAGGTGTCATAACTTATGACACATCTCTTCATTCCGAACTTTGACATCGGAGGTTTGCCCACCTTCATTACAAATCTCTACCCAATGTAAGACAAATGGTAACAGGGATGCCCGAATTCCAAGTAGAGAAAGAAGGTGTATGTCCAGGATGTGCCAAAGGAAAGCTTAAAAGGGGACCATTCTCCTCAAGCCAAAGCAAGACCTCCGATATATTACAGTTGGTTCACTCAGGCATATCTGAGGCTAGCATTAAGAGGGAGACTACTACACCACATACTCCTGAGCAGAATGGTGTGGCGGAAAGGAAGAATTGTATGATTGTGGAAGTTGTCTCTATGGGTAGATGATGTAACAATGCCTAATTTGGAGGAACTCATGGATCCTATTTATCCACCTGAGCCTCCCTCTTCTAGGAAGAGGCCTTCATGGCTTAGGGGGATACTTGATGATGCTGAAGGACATGTTGCACCTCGAGGAACCTTCCGTGAAAGTAAGAAACCTAACAGGTATCAGGGATACCTGACCATCATGAGCATGATTATACAAAATGAGCCTTCATCATTCTCAGATGTCGTCAAGCATCAAGTATGGAAGGATTCTATGACCGAAGAATATGAGTCCATTATGAAGAATGATGTTTGGGAAGTAGTTCCCAGACCCCAGGAAAAGATAGTTGTCATGTTAAAATGACTTTACAAGATAAAGCATGCAGCAAATGGAAGTACGGAAAAGTATAAGGCTCGTTTTGTTGCTCGTGGTTTCTCCCAGAAGGAAGGTATAGACTATGATGAGATATTTGCACCTGTTGCCAGATATACGACCATCTGCTCGATCATAGCCCTTGCGACTTCACAAGGATGAAACCTACATTAGATGGATGTCAAGACTGCGTTCTTGCATGGTTCGATCAAAGAAGAGGTCTACGTGAAGCAACCCGAAGGATTTGAGATTTATGATCGAAAATCTCACGTATGCAGGTTGAAGAAGGCTCTCTATGGGCTGAAGCAAGTACCCTGAGCATGGTATGAGAGGATCGATAGCTACTTGATGAAGCTTGGATTCACTAGGATTGAAGCTAATACTAATCTTTACTTTAAGGTTGAAGATGACAAACCTCTCAGACTGGTGTTGTACGTTTATGACCTCTTTCTAACAGGTGCATACCCTCTCATTCATAAATGTAAGAGGGAGTTGGCTTTTGAATTTTAAATGAAGAACCAAGGACTTGAAGTGTGGCAGAAACCAAGGGAAATTTTCCTATCTTAAGGAAAATATGTGGTGAATATTCTGAAAATATTTGGTATGATGGACTGCAAGCCTGTGACTACCTCGAGGATCTTAACTTTCAGAAGTTATATGGTAGTGATGTCGGACCAGATTTGGGAAATGCCTCTAAGTTTCAAAAACTCATTCGCGTTGATGTTCTTGGTGAACCTCCATCCGAACATACGTTTTGCAGTTATCATTGTGAGCTTATATTTGGTTGAGCCTCACTAGATTGCTACCAAGAATCTTCTGAGATGTCTTCAAGACACAATCTCTCATGGATTGAGATACACTACCGAAAATATGAAACTGCATGATTATTTGAATGCTGATTAGGCAGGTAGTGTGGAGGATCACTGGAGCACTTTTTAGTGTTGTTTCTCTTTGGATTATGCTTCGATATAATGAATGAGCAGGAAGCAAAAGTCGGTTTCCATAAGCACTGCCGAGACCGGATACATATCTACGAGTATGATCTCGTATGAAGCTGCCTGGTAGGGGAAGCTCTTCAGTGAGCTGTTTGAACACATGCCACTGTGATTCTCTGTAACAACCAGAGGTGGGATTCGATTATTGAGGAATCTCGTATTCGTCGATTGCTCCAGCAGATAGACATCATCTGGGATATGGTAAGTCGATGAGCAAGGAGGCTCCATAGCATTAAGATGATGTATAGGTCGATACACCTTGTCAAAGCCCCAAGGAAAGATCTAATTTGTGATTTTCTCAAACGACTTGGAGTCATCAAGAAACCCTTGTACAATGGTCCTGCATGTTGCATACATTGAGCTCTGGGAGCTCTGAGGGCTTGTTGTTCTTACTGGAGCAACATACGACCACAAGGTGACTCACCCTCCCCTGGTGGTGTGCACTAGAACAAGATGATTCGCTCTCTTGTGGGACAAGATGATTCGCTCTCTTGTGGGACAAGATGATTCACTCTCTTGTGGAACAAGATGATTCTCTCTCCTGTGTAGCAAGATGATTAGTTCTCCTGTGAGGCTGAGATTGATGTGTTCTCCATCGCGATTGTAGCAGGATTGATGTATTCTCCTGTGAGGCCGGGATTGATGTGTTCTCCATCGAGTTGGATCTTGGAGGTATGGAAGCCTATCATTTCTGATGAAATTAATATCTACCCCTGTGCTAGGGGTTTCTTTGTAGTAGATTTTGAAAATCTTGAAAGCAGACAATGTATTCTAGATTCTGATCCTTAGTTTTGGGAAAACTCAGTCATATTCATGAAGCCATGGAACCCATCATTTGATCCCTCAATAGCAGTCATAACCTTAACACCAATTTGGGTGAGATTGCCAAGCCTACCCTTGCATCTCTGGAATCTCTCCTCGCTAAAAGCCATTGGAAATGCAATTGGGAAATTTAAATGCAGGTGCCTAGAAACAGAGGAATATGCCAGAACCACCTATGCACGCATTTGTGTGCAAATGGACTTCAGCGCCGGATTCCCAGCTAAAATAAACCTAACAGATTGTAGCAGGATTGATGTGTTCTCCGGTGAGGCCTAGATAGATGATTTTCTCTCTTGTGGGACAAGATGATTCACTCTCTTGTGGAACATGATGATTCGCTCTCCTGTGTAGCAGGATGATTAGTTCTCCTGTGAGGCCTAGATTGATGTGTTCTCCATGGCGATTGTAGTAGGATTGATGTGTTCTCCTGTGAGGACAGGATTCATTAGTTCTCCTATCGAGGTATCCTACCCATGCAGTCTGGGACTCATGGGAAGTACCTCTCATCTGATCAATGAGCAGGAAATGAAGTTAGGGACCATAGTAGTACCGATGGACGCATCGTTGTATCTACCGTACTGTCTACGCTAGGATGACCTCCATTGATCTGGGATCAATGGTACTGGTCTGGACCAGTGGTAGGAGTTGTACCACACTATGACACTGACTTCGGGTTGGTTGAGACTATTCTGGGACGAGTGGTACATACTATGAGACTGACTTCGTGTTGGTGGAGTATTGGTCTGGGACTAGTGAGAGTGGTACATACTATGATGTTGACTTCGGGTCAATTGAGACTGGTCTGGGACCAGTGGTACACTCTCTAAGACTGTGATAATTGTCTAGGACTAGTGGTAGGAGTGGTACATACTATGAAGCTGACTTCAGGTCGGTTGAGACTGGTCTGGGACCAGTGGTACGCACTCTGAGACTGACTTTGAGTCAGTGGAGGATGATACTGGTCTCGGACCAGTGGAGTTGTACTCACTATGATGCTGACTTCGGGTTGGTTGAGACTGACTTTGAGTCAGTATGATACATCCTCGATCATTTCTTCTTCTTCATAATTCGGACAAAAGCATAGCAAAACCGAACAATGCAAGAGCAGAGCATAACAGAGCAGAACAATACAGATCAGTGCAGGGTAGAACAAGACAAAGAAAAATAGGTAGAATAGGGCAGAGTAGGGCAAGGGTCAGGCTGTACAGGGCAGTGCATTTGATGGATGAATAGTAGCGACCGTCAAACAGATTGCAGATGAAGTTCTCCCTAGTTGAGAGGGAGTGTAAAAATTGGAAACTAGGGCCAAACTTCATGTGGGTCATCTTATTCACGGCTAGTAATATTTTTATTAGATTCCTCTCATCGAGAGGTGTAGGATTGATATAAAGATCATCTGATTTTGATAAGTATTCATGGAGATATGAATTTATTTTGATTATGGAATTATTATCAAGCTGACCTACAACTCATGTAGGCTCAGAAGCTCAACAGTCGCATCTATTCAAACACCAATGTTGTGTATAAATACATGATGACTTCTCCTCATTTTCACTCATTCATCTCATCACATCTCTCTCTCTCTCTCTACTGCGCAGAAAAGAGTCTCTTCTCTACTGCGCAGAAAAGGGTCTCTCCCTCACACATGTGAAGCCGGAAGCTGCTGAAACTAAAGCTGCAACTGCAGAATTAAAGTTTGACCTATGTGGACTAGAATATATCCTCATCTAAACTATGTTGTAGGTTCATCTGAACCTCCTCTGAAAGCCGCAACTTTTGGTGGTGGAATCAAGTCAATCCGATGGACGGTTTGCAAGATATCGACTGCCCTAGTTTTTAAGGAAGCTGCTGAAACTGAAGCTGCAACTGCAGAAGTGAAGTTTGACCTGTGTGGACTAGAAGATATCCTCATCTGAACTACGTTGTAGGTTCATCTGAACCTCCTATGGAAGCCGCAACTTTTGGTGGTGGAATCAAGCTGATCCGACGATTGGTTTGTGAGATATCATCTGCCCTAGTTTGATAATGAAGCCGCTAATGTTGATGTTGCTGATCTAGGGTTTGCTACTACTGATATAAATCAGATTTATTGTAATATTTCTCTCTGCTGAATTATTGAAGATAAAAGAAGATTTGATCAAAGGGTTTCCCCACACATTGTGGGGTTTGTCCTTGGCTAGCCGCCACATCTTGTGTCTCTTATCTTGGCTTGTTTTCTATCGATCGTTTAATGTTCTATCTGCACTTTAATTTATGTACATGTGATTTCTAATCTGTGGAATATAATAAGAAAAAGAAGTAAACTATTATAAGCATAGAACATACCAAAACTTAATAAAGTTCTCCCTAGTTGAGAGGGAGTGTTAAAATTGGCAACTAGGGCAAAACTTCATGTTTGTAATCATATTCATGGCTAATAATATTTTTATTAGATTCCTCTCTTCGAGAGGTGTAGGATTGATATAAATATCATCCGATTCTGATAAGTATTCATGGAGATATGAATTTATTTTGATTATGGAGTTATTATCAAGCCGACCTACAACTCATGTAGGCTCTGAACCCCAACAGTTGCATCTATTCAAACACTAACGTTGTGTATAAATACAGGAGGACTTTTCCTCATTTGGACTCACTCATCTCATCACATCTCTCTCTCTACTGTGCAGAAAAGAGTCTCTTCTCTACTACACAAAAAAGGGTCTCTCCCTCACACATGTGAAGCTAGAAGCTGCTGAAACTGAAGCTGCAACTGCAGAAGTAAATTTTGACCTACATGGACTAGAAGATCTCCTCATCTGAACTGCACTGTAGGCTCATCTGAACATCCTCAAGTGCCATATTTTCAAGAACTGAAGACTTGAGAAGTCCTCGTATAATTCTTGAAAATATGAAACTTGAGGAAGTATTCATAGGGAAGAAGTGAAGAGTGGACCATCTCCAAATATTTGGGAGTCCTACCTATATTCACATTCCAAAGAAAAAATGAAAGATGTTCGATTCTACAGGCATCAAAGGGATTTTCATTGGCTATAGTCTCTCCTCAAAGGAATATAGAATCTACATCAAGGAAGGGAGATATATTGAATTAAGCTGGCAAGTTATATTTGATGAAAATCATGCCTACAAAATATCCAAGGACATTCCTATAGATTCTGATGATGAAGATATACCTATATTTGAAGAAGAAGAAGTACAACCTGACAATCCATCTACAATTCAAGAAGAAGAAGGACCAAGTGATCCTATTCAACCTGTGATCATACCGAAAACAAGGAGGAGGCCAAATTGGTTAAAAGTTACTCTTGAAGATGTTGAAGGACATGGAGTTGCAAAAAGAACCTTTAGAGAAACCAAAGGCTAAAAATATATTATGGATATGTTGCATATATGCCAAAACTAATTGAAGCTGAACCATCTACATTTGAAGAAGTTTCTCTTCAAGAACTATGGAAGAAAGTTATGCAGGAAGAATACCAATCCGTCATGAAGAATGGGGTTTGGGAAATCATTCCCAGACCTATTGACAAATCAGTTGTCACCTCCAAATGGATCTACAAGATCAAGCACATTGTTGATGGAAGTACAGACACATACAAAGCTAGATTTGTTGCAAGGGGTTTCTCTTAAAAGGAAGGCATATATTATGAAGAAATATTTTCACCCACTACAAGGTATACTACCATTATATTTTTGGTTTCATTGGATGATATAATGGGATGGAATATCCATCAAATGGATGTGAAGACAACATTTGTGAATAGGACCTTCAATGAGGAAGTATACATTGAGAAACCCGAAGGCTTTGAATTAAATAAAAAAGATACTCATGTATGTAGACTCAAGAAGGCCCTATATGGTTTGAAGCAAGCTCGTAGGGAATGGTATGAAAGAATGGATCCTACATTCTAAGAATTGGGTTTGTGAAGAGTTCCATTGATCTAAATCTCTACATCAAGGTAGTGGATAATGAGCTAGATGTTATTCTATTATATGTGGATGATCTATTCATTACAGGTGTGGGGTGAAGGATACAAGAATGAAAGAAGATGTTGGTCGCTGAAATTGAGATGAAGGACCTAGGACTAATGCACTATTACCTAGGTCTAGAAGTATGGAAAAATCCCGGGGAGATATATTTGGGCAAGGAAATTATATCATCAAGTTGTTGCAGAAATTTGGGATGATGGATTCCAAGACCATGACTACTCCTATGATCACCAATCTCAAGAAGTTGAGGGGCTCTAACTCAAGTCTCGTGGATCCTACCTCCTATCGTCAGTTGGTGGGTTATATGATGTATCTGGTAAATACTAGGCCATATATATGCTTTGCTGTGAACATTCTTAGTCATTTTTAGTTGGATCCTCATCATGATCACTAAATAGTTACCAAGCATATATTGAAATGTCTTCGTGGCACTATACATCACTGCCTAAAGTACAATAGCGAGGAAGTCAAGATGATTGTCTTCACAGATTCTGATTGGGTTGGTAGTGAAATAGATGGTAGAAGCACTACAGGTGGAAGCTTTAGTTTAGGATCTGCCATGATCTCATGGATGAGCAGAAAACAAGATCGTGTTGCTTTGAGTAGTGGTGAAGTAGAGTATGTGGTTGCATATGAAGTAGGAAAGGAGGTTGTACAATTGAGGAAGCTTCTGACAGATTTGTTCGAGAATCCTCTAGATCCTACTGTCATAAACTGTGATAATCAAAATTGCATGAAGATGTCTGGAGATCTCATGTTTCATGCTAGGACGAAGCATATCAACAATAATTTCCACTACATTAGGAACTTGGTGCAAGATGGGATCGTGAAGCTATAGTATGTCCCAACAAATGATTAGGTAGATGATATACTGAAAAAAAACTCTTCCTAATATAAATTTTGAGTATCTTAGAAGCATGCTTGGTTTAGTTGATATTGTTGATCTCGCTGATGACGATAAAAGTTTGGAAGAGATTTGTTGAGGCTTTTTGTGTGAAACACATCACGTGGGAGGACATTTGGCCGACACTATGTGTTGATGTCTAGTTCTCAATGTAGGGAGGGTGGAATTGGTCATAGAGCTTTGACCTTGGATACGCACCTAGATCCCTGAGTTGATGGTTAGCAGGTAAGCTTGATGGTACCTAGAGGGTGAAAGTTTTAGTCCATATTAGTCCCACTCGGATAGATTTGCTTGGTCAAGAATCTATTCCATGGCATTGTGAGTGCCTAAACTGTTAGAGGACCTTTGATATATTTCCCTAGTCAGGAATCTAGTCCATGGCATTGTGGTGCCTATACTCTTCATAGTTCATATGGTTTAACATCTTCCTTATATTTGTATATGTTATTATGAATACCTCCCTAGTTAAGAGGGAGTGTTGAAAAAAGTAACTAGGTTCGGTCTTCATAAATGTATTTGAGTCATTGTATAATGTACTTATCAAAATAATGATAAGGAAGAAATTTATTATTATCATAATGACTTATTAAAGCATGAGTTTCATGCTTGGGTCATCATGTTTTAGGTCAAAGTCCCCATTTAGGACTTCTAGGATTTATTTTGAGTCATTAGAGTCATTATCCATTTAAAGAGACCCTTCTTGAGCTTTTGAATCATGTAAAATTATTTATTATTGAGTCAAGTAAGGTATTTGACACCTCCACACCAAGTCAGCGTCAAGAAGATCAAGCTGCCTCAAACAGGGAAATTCGACCTCACCTAAAGCCTATATATACAAGGAGATCAAATTCATTTGGAGCACTCTCTCACTCACTCATAACTTTGATATCCAGAAGAAAGAGATGGAAAAGTGTGAAGGAAGAAGAGGATGGAAGTGCTAAGTTGGAAAAAGAGGAAGGAAAAGAGAAAATAGAAGTTTTGGGCTATCTCTCTCTCTCTCTCGCTTGGGTTTCTCTGGGAGATCAAAGATTTTCTTGTCTAGTTGAAGTTGTTATTGCTACCATCTACTGGGTTGAAATGTTGTTGCTTCAAGGTTGATATTTTGGATCGAAGTTGCTGGAAGAGGAGGTTGACTTGGTGGTTGGAGGAGGTCTGTGTCTAGGTTAAAGAGTCTCAAGAAAACTATTGAAGGAAGAGATTTTGACTGGATTTTCCCCTAGATAGGGGGTTTTCCCTGGAAGAGTGCCTACATCTTGTGTCTTGTGTTTTTGTGATCTTCATACACACATAATTTGGTAATTACTTGATGAAAGATAATAAACAAACAAGTAAAAGAAGCCAACATAATTCACAAGTAATTATAAAGAAAGAAAAATATAACCCTAATTCTACTAGCATTGATTTCTCAACAAGTCAGCGCTCAAACTATTCTTCCCACCTTCAAATATTGACTACAACAATATTGCATCAGCGTTGCTTCAATATGACGACAATATTGCATCAAGGACAAATTTTCAACCCTAATGCATCAAAATTTCGGCCCAGCTTCAAGACTGCAATTTTGATCCTCTTGTAGTTTCAATTTCTTTGCACGTGCGAGACAAGAGAGAAAATTTTGACTTCCTTAGCTAGATAAATACTTCCTTCTCCTTCACTAGCCCTTTCCTCCTTGCTTGATTTTTGTACCTTTTACTACTTCTAACTTCTGAAATTTGAACTTGTGTGATGTGCTTCCAAATGAGTCGAGTTTGTCCAATATATAGTGAGTCTGTGAGGTTGAATTCCCTTGTTGAGGTTGACTTGTCCTTTCTTGAGGATGAATTGGTGGAGGGGGCCTAGAAGACCTAATTTACATCAAAATAAATTTGTTTCTTGATTGACAATGCCCAAGAAGGGTCTATTACATTATGACATAGACAAGGACACTTGACATAAACCATGGAAGCCTACAATGGAGGCTTTGACCTATAAACCATTAACCCAAGCATGAAACCCATGCTTTAATAAGTCAATTTTTGTAATAATAAAATTCATTTTTATTTCTCTTAACAAATACTTTACATCATGACTCAAATACAATTATGAAGACCAACACTAGTTACATTTTTCAACACATCAACCCCTGGTCGATTAGATGTTCCCCATCTAATGTTTTTTGACATTCTTCCAAGCCACAAAAACATTATGTGATGATTACGTTATAAAATTGAGTATGCATGTAATTAGATCTAGTGTTATATTTTTTTAATGTAATTGATATATATATATATATATATATATATATATATATATATATATATATATATATATATATATATATATATATAGATAATGTTTTCCCTATGCCATTACTATATAAAACAAAATTATTGTAGTTATAGCAAAGATGTTGCAACATGTCTTACATGCAGGGTATTTATATTTTTGTTGGTCGTCGAAATTATGGTGGTCGTTGACTAGCCAAAGTCAAAGATGGCCAGTCAAAAACAAATGGTCACATAATGTTCACATTGTTTGCATCAGAAAAGAGACACCATATAGATAAATCATCAGAATATCGATGCCCTATTCATCATTCATTCGAATATCAACAAACACAAGAACACTACAAAAAGATGACATTTTTCTTGTAATTTGCAACAGTACGGGCCATACTATCAAAATATTTCATCGGAAATTTTTCCTATATGTAGTAGTGCATGGTACAACCACTAATGGGCTTCACCGTCCAAGTGTAATGTGGTCAACTTAATGGTCTTTCCTTTGTCATCTAATGCAACTAGAAAAATATATCCAATTTTTGTACCTATGATCGAGTTGAGCTTTTCGATTACCCATCAAAGCCAAGAATGGTCACCTTCCCCAATGTCTTATGCAGCTTGTGACTCTACTTCAAATCCTTTTGAACTATCTTAGGCTTTCTTTTTAATAGGAGGTGGAAAAAGTCAATGAAACTCATAACAGTTTGGAACTCATGTCCCAATGCTCTATACTCCTCTAAATAATCTGCATAAGGAATCCCTTGGCTCACCTTCTCTTCCTGGTCATATGTTGTCTCATGTATGAATTGACGCATGTTTGGTCTAGGTGCCCTATTATGTGAGTGTGAATTTTTGAGAAACCTATGGCATTAGACTTAGGTGATTTCTCACTATTAGTAACTTCTTGTGAGTATATTTTACTTCATTACATTAGGATCTTCTCTTATCTTAAGTTATTAGTGTTCTTCTTCATCAAACAGCTACCAATGCATAAACATAAATAGACAAGAGACATAGAATGTAGGCTATGAGCCAGGGCTAAAACCTCTCACTCTTTGAGGGGAAAACCCACACAAATTATTCTTTTGGAGATTCCAATTGACAAATACCAAGACCAAAACCCTTGACCTAGTAGTCAAGTACTCTTCACTCTTCTCGTTAATCCTTTCTCGATTCCTTCTACTTCAGAGCTTTCATCATATGAGATCATTGTCATCGTGTTGTTATATCAAACTAAGGTCATTTTACTACTCTTCTTTCTTCGGTTGTAGAACTGAATCCTTATAGTACCGAGACCTTATTCAACCCAATATCACGAAGGGCTAGTCACATACTAGTGATCCTCTTCTTGAATGCTTCTTCGCTATGAATATACCGAATCATTGTGGGATAATACTGAACTATAGGTTGTTAATGATATTCATGATACAGAACCATGACTCCTTCCAAGACACCGCATTGTGGCCTTATACAAATACCAATATCTTCCTTTCTATCACTATGATATGTACCCAAGAGGGATCTGAATTCCCTTTATCACAGAAATGTAGCCTTCAAACGGTTGCCTTCACTGAGTAGGATATTTGAAACAGAGGTGATCCAAATTTATTTCTGCTACTGTTTACCTGAAATCATAAAGAAACCCATCCAAACTTCACTCTTCCATCATCTGAATTGTTCATTGTTGTTACCCTCTGAAAATCTCAGAGGAATCTGAACTCTAAATTGTATCTTCTGTGTCAACCCTTGCCTTGTATATATAGTATTTTGACTATATAATAAGCTAACATGTGCAACAAATGGGTGTGTCTTCAAACTGTGAGCTAACATGAGTTTGTTTACTCCTATTTGAAGCCAACATAAAGATAGGATTGTGTGCTTGTCATGGGAGGGCTATATCGACTCATATACCATTAACACATGCTCGAGAAGATCTCTTCATACATGACATTGACTCTTTGACTCAATGATAAATCCTAAGGCTCTCAATGGGAGCCACTAACAAATAAAATCTATTGCTCATGAAACCCATGAAGCAAGCCTTACAATCATAATAATTTTATTCTCTTCTTTTCATCATTTACAAAAGTCACAATTACATGTCATTATGAAGATTGAACCTAGTTACACTTTTCAACACTCCCTCTTAACTAGGGAGGTATTCATAATGGTACTTGATCATTCTCAATCTAAATAAGAAGAGTCATATTGGTGACCCATATTTATAGCATCATATCATCCAACATTATCACATAGAAAGGCCTTGACTAACAGCGCTATCCACATGATCAGAGTGTAATGCTATCAAGACCAATGAATTATAGACACCATAATCATAGTCTCTCAAGGTACATACTCCACTCAGGTGTTCACAGAGTATTTCCTACTTTTGGACTATCCTTATCTTATGTAGCTAGTTCTCAAAGAATTTTGTTCCACTATGACTACTGTTATCTTGGATGTGTTAATCCTCAAAGAGCATCAGATGTCAAATGTTTACCAAAACCTCCATTATGCCTTCCTAGGTGAAGACCAGAATGATGTGCCTATCTCTCCCTCTCAATTAGGGAGAACATATCAATTCCTAAACTCCCTCTTGTCTTAGGAATTTCCAAGTTTATTCCAAGTAAGAAACTTGTTTTCAAGCTCCCTCTTAATTAGGGACCTACAGCAGCTCTTCAACTAGTTGTCTGAAGAGTTCCTTCCTTCGATGTCATGAATTTCTTTGTCAAGGGGTCTTCATCTTTTTTGGCTTCTTCATAGGGCGTAAACCATCCATCACTTTCATCCATGGGTAATTCATGTCATTATTCCTTTCATCAAAAAGTGATCCATTAAACTTTGTCTAACCTTGCTTCATGTCATGTTGCTTCCCTTGGCAGACCCGCATAAACCCATCCAAATATTTGTTCGAAAATAAGAAATAAACACTTAAATCAAAATTACCTTTGTGATAGTCTTTTATCATGACATCTTCCAGTGTGCATCAACATCGTGCATACATGTTGACATATCTCCCAAAGATATCCATTGTCAAGGGTCTCCATCTTTTTCAGACTTCCATCAGAGTCTTCATATCTTTGCAGGAAATTTCGTAGTCAAATCTTCTTGTTCTTTCGAATGTTGATTTCCTTTACCATAGTTTCATATCTCACAATCTCTTCCTTCCTTTCTTCACACATGATATTCCCAGGAGCTTCCATTCAAAGTTCCTCAATTGCAGTCAACCACCTCATACTCCATATGAGGACATATTATGTTGATTTCATTTAGTGTAACCCATGCCTTCCAACAGCCTTTCACAGGAAGAGATTCCTTTCCTTTGATCATGGTTCCCAAAATAGAGTAGTGATCCATGTTACCTTAAACCATACATCATGAATTTATAATATTGAATACAAGAATACATACCCCATTTACCTTTAGGTCATCTAGGCTTCTTTCAGTAGCTTCCTTGATTGAAAATATCTTCAACCCCTTGATCTTGTTATGTCATCGTACCATCATCCCATGAATTCCACAAGTTGGAGTTCCTGATGAAACACTTGCTTCCTCTATATATCGGTGAACCCTCTGATGAGGATTCCATCAGAGAATCTTAAGGATCTCACATATCCTTATCTAGCAAATGTTTCCCTTTTGACTAATGTATGATGAGACTTGTCCTCGATGAATTCCTCCTTTGATCTTTCAATGAGGTCACCAAGAGCTATATCCTTCAAAGTTGATTGACATAGATTTTGTTCCATTTTTCCTTCATGTTTTTCCTACGAGCTCATGCTTCTAATGCTTTTCCTCTTTCAGCTTCCTTCACTTATTTGGTGAAATGGACTTCTTTTATATTCTCCTTGTTATTGCCCTTGAACTTAGGAAAATATTTCCTATAGTTCTCATAGCAATGAATCTTAACTATGTTCTTCTTTCCTTTTGACAAAATTTCTGAATCCTTTCATTTGATCCTTCAACACTTTGCCCTCAACATGTCATCTCCTATCTTGCATAGAAACCACAAGTTGTTGAATGGGATAGCTTTCTTGTCCTCATAGACATTTGTTACATTGTTCATCAGTTAGTGCATGAGGATTATCTCTCCCAAATCTTGCAATTGAGATCTTATGAAGATAACCCTTTATCCTTTGATATCTTCAATTTGTGTAGATCAAATCTAAGTGATACGGCCTTATTTATCGCATCTTCATAGAATAGTTCTACCAACTTATCATATATATCTCTTTTTCCATGCAAGAAATTTCGATGACCCAACCATCTTATATATCTCCTTTCAAAACGAAGTCATTTTACCAAATTTCATTATAGAATGAAAGATACTTACTTGACAAGTGAAGATGAAATATTCAACTTGATCACTTTGATGGTGGTTGAAGAAGATGTATTAGTGCTCCTTTTGGATGATCTTCTTTCAAGGATAAGGAGGGGACACTTGCTGCAATGTTAGGGATCTTGCCTTATAGTTTTTGAAGATGATGATAATGCCTTCTTTCCTTTAAGATACTTCAACTTCTTTGGTAGTGAATGAGTGCAAATCATAAATGCTTCTAGGGTTTAGATTTTCTCCAAGATGATGTGATATTCATTTTTAAATTACTTCGAACTATCTTGCTTTGTAGATAACTTGATGAGTGTCTTTTGATGATGACTATAGTATCCAACACTTTTGTTGGTGTAGACTTCTAGCTGCTTTGATTTGTAGATCTATTTTCCTTGAGCAGAAATAAGGCTTTGGCCTTGATTATTTTGATTGATGATCCCAATAATTCTTCTAAAGTAGACCTTCTTCTATGATCTAGGGTTTTATTCTTAAATGTGGATCTTTTAATTTTCTCTTTGATATCCTTCAACTTGTTTTGTTTCCATTCTTGAAACTTGATCCTTGAGTGTCTCTTTGATTGCATGCCATTTTCTTGACTTTGACACCATAGCTCTAATACCATGTTGGGCATTAAACTTAGGTGATGTCTCACGATTAGTAACTTCTTGTGAGTAAATTTTACTTCATTACATTATGATCTTCTCTTTGCTTAAGATATTAGTGTTCTTCTTCATAAAACATCTACCAATGCATAAACATAATTAGATAAGAGACATCGAATGTAAGTTATGAGCCAAGGCTAAAACCTCTCACTCTTTGAGATGAAAACTCGCAAAAATTCTTCTTATAGAGATTCCAATTGACGAATACCAAGACAAAGACCCTTGACCTAGTAGCCTCTCCAAGACCAAGACATAAGTCCTCTTCCATATTCTCATTCATCCTTTCTCGGTTTCTTCTACCTCAGATCTTTCATCATATGAAATCATAGTTGTCATGTAGTTATACCAAACTAAGGTCAATATAGTACTTCTCTTGCTCCAGCAGTAAAATTGAAACCTTATTGTACTAAGACCCTTTTCAACCCAATATCATGAAGGGTTAGTCACATACTAGTGATCCTCTTCCTGAATGCTTCTTCGTTGTGAGATACACTGAACCATTGTGGCATAATATTGAATTGTAGGTTCCTAATGATCTTCATGATATGTAACTGTGACTCCTTCCAAGACACCGAGTTGTGGTCTTATACAGAGACTAATCTCTTCGTCACTATCACTGTGATTTGTACCCAAGAGAGAACTGAATTCCCTTTATCACAAAATTGTAGCCTTCAGACTGTTGCCTTCATCGAGTAGGATATTCGAAACAAAGGTGATCCAAATTTATTTCTACTACTGTTTACCCAAAATCATAAAGAGACCCATCTGAACTCCACTCTTCTATCATTTGAATTGTTGACTATTGTTACCCTCCAAAAATCTCATAGGAATATGAACTCTGAAATGTATCTTCTGTGATGACCCTAGCTTTGTATATATAGTAGTTCCACTATATAATAAGCCGACATGTGCAACGAATGGGTTTGTCTTCAAACTATGAGCCGACATGACTTTGTTTACTCCTCTTTGAATCTAACATGAAGAGAGGACTGTGTGCTTGTTGTCGGAGGGATAGACTCATATACCATTGACACATGCTCAAGAAGAACTCTTCATACATGACAATGACTCTTTGACTCAATGATAAATCCTAAGGCTCTCAATGGGAGCCACTAACAAATAAAATATCTTACTCATGACACCCATGAAGCAAGCCTTACAATTATAATAATTTTATTCTCTTATTTTCATCAATTACAAAATTCAAAATTACATGTCATTATGAAGACCGAACCTAGTTACACTTTTCAATAGTAATGGCTCTACATGGTAGGAAAGGTGTGGTTGTACTCATTTTTTTTGGACCCTTCTCCATTGAAAGGATCCCTCTCGGTGGAAGTCCCCTTGTTTGTTATCCTACCCATCAAAGCCACCATTTCATTTTGGCCTTTAGCCAAATCATTCAGTGCACTAAGCAAGTTTCTAGAATGCTTGTGTTTCCTTGTCCCCCATGTCTATCACTTCCTTCTCATGTGCCTTTTCTACCCCCTTTATCTTTATAGGGGTTTCTTCTTCCTCCCTTCTCTTCTCTGGAGATTCTTCTTCTTCCCAAATGGGAGTAGTCTCTCTGACCTGAAAACTCCTTCTATAGGTTACCCCATTGAAACGATTGTCTTCTAAAGTCATGAAATCATTGATACTATGCCCTTAATTTCACAGTTGTCTAAGAACATTCTCTGATACCACTGTAAGTTATCTCCCTAAAAGTATCTTGAATTTACCCAACAATTGACTAATTTTTTAACAAAGTTTCCAATGACAATTTTCTTCAAACAATTTGATGTCTTATGGTTGTAGGTGTCTTTTTCTAAGATTTTGTTTTCAAATAACAAGAACAGTGCAAATGAACTATAAATAATCTTCAAATTAGCATCACAATTTTACCTTGCTCTCAAGAAATACACTAGTCATCATTAAGTGTTCTCAACGATTGTATATTAGCTTCTCAAAATTGCATTCATAGATCAGAAAGTTTCATTTCATATTCAGAAATAATAATATTAGTTTGAGAGTAGACATTACAAGTATATTATGAGAGGAACCTGAGTTACACTTTAGCGAAAATACTCTTCAATATATCAGTCCCTTAGATGGTGAATAATAATCCTCAGAAATATGGATGTCAGCTCATGAAATAGGATCCACCAAACAAGACCATTTGAACTCAGCTCCCACTATCGACATTGATCTTGTCAGGGAAGTACCATGTTGCCCATATCCAAGATGAAACTTTTTCACCATAGAATTTATATAAGTAGAGGAATTGACTCGAAAAGAGGAAAAGAAGTTTAGCCTCAAATATTAGCAAGCTTGGAACTCGTGCCACACTGGAATTTTCATATATGCACATGAAACTTTTATTTAGAGGATACCCTTTATTTTTCTGAGTCTGAGATCAATCTCCAACCTAGTAACTCTTCCAACTTATCCAAACAAATACTATGGAAGAAATATTTTATAAAATCACACACATTCAACAATGTTTGGTGAAGGTTGCAACACACATAGTGATAACACAACCCTCTGATGACCAAAACTTGACCAAGAGAAAGATAATGATTTGATCTAGGAAAATAACGGAAACTCATCCCTTACTTGATTGTAAACTCATCCAAACCATCATAGGAACTCTCAGGTCTTTGACAGAAGGAACTTGGCCCCTTACACTCAGTACTTTGACCCACTACTTTGTTGGCATAATATGGCTCCTTTTCAATAGCAAAATCGACCTTATCTTGGGCTTGGACATCCACTTGAAAGATGATATATAAGAAAAAAAATATAAAATCAACTAATAAAACCATGTACTCTCATTATCTCCTGCAAATATTCTTCTCCATGATAATGCAATGGTGAAATCTAATTGATTCCACTCTCTGAACCAACTAGGGTGTATGGTTTCAACATCGAAGTTAGCAATGGTGGTTATGGTTTCCCAAATCCTAATATTCTCTCCAAAAACTCTTCAAAAGGTCTTTTTCTCAAAATGAAAGTGATAGAATGAGGATAAACCTCCTCACTTTTATCCTTTTATAATTTAATGGTCATTTTTGCACCATTTTACCTTTTTAATTTTATAAAGTCATTTTATGGATTATTCACTTTATAAAATGAAAGTAACTTTTTATCAGCCTAGGATGTGACCTCATTTTCACCCCTTAAGCATTTATAATTTTTTCCTAGGTGAATCATGTTCCCTTACTAAAAAAAAATCCGCCTTAACCTACGAAAACTTATTAGGCTAGTTGAACCCTGACTTATGTCTCCTAAGCGGTTGGGGACATTACATTTTGGTTGTTCAACTTTATAACCCTAAACTTGTCTTCTTCCGCCATTTCTCCCACTCAAACTAGGAATCCTCCTTTCTTGAAAGTTTATCAGTCAGATAAATCTTCAACTTGTTATATTTGCTTGAACCCAAAACCCAGTATTTAGTTCCTAGCAAAATACTTACTGAATAAACACAATTAAGTTGCTAATAAAATATTTAATGGAATCAAATAACAATCGTAATCACAATAATACAAATAGATTTATACTCAATGAATCAGTTCATCATTAATAAAAAATCAGAACCTACTTGTGCTCTTGTCCTATGATAATGGCCCAGCTGAGAAAATACAAATACAGTAACATGGATCTACTCCAACATATCTGCCTTGGATCAGTGCTCGATCTCTCTTGCATATATAGATCTCTAGCCTCTCTACACTCCCTTGGACCCATCAAATGCTTATTAAGATTCCTTTCTCAATCTTATGTTGTTGTTGTGTGTCTCTCATCTCCTTAACCTTACTTTTATAACTTTACATTAAGCCAAGGCCCAGAACCCTAATCTCAAAGTGATTGACAATCGAGATTATATTTTTTCTCGCTTGAGATCAATGGCTAATATTAAAACATGTTGAAGTAAATTACTTTACTTTTCCTAAGCTTTATTATCTCAACAAGACAACATATTAATATGTGTTTTTTTTTAAGTTAGACTTAGGCTAAGCTACATAAGAAACTTGCTCAATATAGAGTAAGTATTCTAAGGAGATGTGGGAAACTTTTGTATGCCTAGACACAAGACATGTAAGATACCCTCCTAGGATACCTTGAATTATCCTACCAAATTCTCCTAATTTCATTCAGTTTTTATCAGATATATTTTGTCAAATACTTTAGTGGCATACTGTTATAGGTGCATATTTCATAATTTTTTGAACATAATACACATGCGGTACCACATAAATCTCATAAAAACACTTTAAAGTAGCTACACATCATTCACACAACACCTAGAAAATTATATAACCATTGTATATACAAACAAAGTGATATATTTCATATTTGATAGTTGATATGAAGTTGCATATATAATAGAAGTAAGAAGCCTAAGGATGATGCAACAATTTGATATCTCCAATGATAGTGCCAAACTCACATCATAAATAAACTTCAACTCATCTGATATTTATTTGCATTAAAAAGTAGGGGGCATACATACCATTGTTAGAATATGCATGGGAGGAGAATACCACTAAGAAGAGAAGAACATATGGTTGTATGTGTCTATCTCACTTCAGATTTATAACAATAATACAATGTGATTTGCAGTAGCTATAAGAACTTAAGTGTTCCACTTCGAGACACACATATACACTCAAAAATTACTATCTCAGGTAAAATAGTCTTCTATCATAACAAATGATGAAAATCATGGCCTCCTTCAGGAATCATATGATGAAACCCATGCCACAAGGAATTGATATGATAATGTCGACACTCGGCCAAGAAATAGAAGGATACAACCCTAGGAACTAACAGAGATTGGTTTATTTTATTGGTCAAGAAATAGAAGGATACTACCCCAGGAACTAGCAGAGATTGGTTTATTTTATTGGCTGGCACATCCTCATTTTAAAACCCACATACCAAATACTCAGGAGAGAGCACTAATAGAAAAACTCAACACCTCCCAATCGTTGAACTTTGTCACTGATAAATGATGCACACAACCTTGAGGATAAGCAAATTCAACCAGCAAATTAATGAAAGAATCCATAGGAAACCTGACCTATTGTAGCTTAGAGTATGGCCACTTTTTTTTGTCGGTCAACAAGCTTTCATTATATTATCAAAGAGAAACTGAGTACAAAATTCATCTCAATAGGCCCTTCTCTCTCATTCTGAACAGACTTTTTGAGAATAGGGCCTGGAGGTAAACATAGACACTCGGTGCCAGCCATTATTTCCAATTGGCCTATTAGCCATACCATACATAAAAAAAAATGAACATAAACCAGAGCAGGAGTCAACATATTATGGAGGCGGGTTGGGCAGAAAGATAGGAGGAGCAACAAAGTAGCCTTCACATTCATGCATGTGGAAGTATCTGTGTTCCACCCTTGTTTCCAATGTGCGAAGGTGGTCATTGGTGCACCAATGTTGTCATAGGATGCTAACTAGGTTATCCAAGAATTCATTCTGAACATGTTGAACATCATTGATGTAGGCTACCAAATCATTTTTATCCTCATAGTGATGTTCCTGCATGATTTCGATATTCATGTGAATATTTCACAGTTGGGCTGCCAAAGAGTCCAAAGTAGTTGGCACCATTACATGGCTTGGGGAGTGGGCAGGGGAGATTGCAACATCATCCTTCGTTTCCCTGTTGGTCGCATTCTCCGAGGACGAGTGGCTTCCCTCGTTCTACCTCTGTCTCTCTTCCTAACGAAGAGCTCCCCCCCCACCCGCGGTTGAGGATGACCCCTCCATCGTGGCATGGACCAAGGAAAACTGAGGGCGAACATGGCAAGACCACTGTACCCCTAGGAACCGGAATGAAACCTTGCCTGCAGAAATATCTCCCCCTCATCAAGAAATTCCAATTGATACAGAAAAGCACAAGAGAAATGAGCTCATAAAACAAATTACAAAACCCGAAGATGTCGTGACTGGAAATGCTCCACCAATGCTTTCGTCCTTCTTCGGTACTACCCCAACTCGTGCCCACATAGAATGCTCTCCTCCAAACTAGGAATAAGCTAGCCACCTGTCCATGGTGAGTGTTAGTGAGAACCAACACTATGCAGACTGCTCCAGCACAGAAAGAGCCAACCTAGAGAAATATCCAGTGAACCTTCAACCCATAACAAAACCGTGTGCGATGTCGGTAGAAACTGGGATGAATAAGACTAACAAATACATAATTTTACTGAGAGTCGAGGCAATACCCCCCCTCTGTTGAAAACACAAGTTGCTCGATGGACAGACCAGAGTACCCAAGGGTAGCTCGAAGCCTTAGCCACCTCCAACGTGTTAGGATCCCGCGGGAAATTCCTAGCCAAGACTTCCACTCGTTTTGGATTATCCCATTCCCCGCAATCCTTGCTTTCCTGGTGACATGATCTTGGTAGGGCAGTCCAGAGCATAAACCCAATTCCCTCTGAAACCTCCTACTTCATCACCAAACCACCACACTGACCAAATTCATGTGCCTAGCATGGAATATATCATCATCACAAGTGAGAGAGAAACCCACTTCCAAACACTTAATGCCAACCTTGCTCATTAAGGTGCATTGAAGAGGTGCATGGATGCCAGGCAGTCTCTGTATGCCATCATGATGCCATGTGTTGTGTCGAGTGACCACCCCCATCGGGGACTATTGAGTCTACCTCCAATAGATCTTAGAGAGGCTGGAGTTCACCTGGGTCCAAATCTGCCTTGCTCTTCACCTCCCTCCAAGCAGTTGTGAACTCTTTATGTGGATTTAGTGATCCCCGATTGGCAAGCCAATCCACCACTTTATTCCCTATTCGTACAACATGTCCTGTAGAAGCATATTTGAAGTTAGCCAGAAGATGTTGAATGCATTCAAGTTGGGCTTCCGCATGCAAACTCCTAGCTAGCTTCAGCGTAGCCGATCCATTGATGATGTTTTGAGTCATTTGAATGATTAGAATGGAATCTCCAATAATTTGGATCCAGTGTCACTACTACTAATGGGCTAAAATGAGTCATTTTTCTATGGTTGACAGTTCAGCAACATTGTTGGTGGTATGACCGTAGAGACCGTGTATTGATGAGCCTCGATATTGCAACAAGAATGTTGCAACTCCCAAGGCTACCAACTTTAATTATCAAAATGGGGTTCATACAAACTTAAGAGGCATCGACACAATATGTGTAGCATACAATGTGTCCTTCCTTTGTTGTCATGATGTAATGGAGTGCATGTACTGAAATCAAATCCTAAACTAATTGCAGAAAATGAATTGTTCGAAATGGAAACCCTATCCTATTGCAAGAAGTAAAGTAGAAGGAAAGAAACATATTCTAATTGCATAAAGATAATGAACTAAATGTAAAAGAAACCTAACTTAACCCTATTTATCACATGTGATGATTTAAACTAACTGAGCATAAAATCTGATCTAGGGAGTTTTAACTGTTGCATGCATGTGATAATTAAAAAATAAAAAGAACTATTTTTCTTTATATTTTCATTTTATAAAAGAAAATGCTAATCTTTCCTTGTTCTTTAGCAGGGGAGACAGGTGTGGAGGAAGAGGGGTACAATGGTTGTGATGGCATGGAGGTCAAATAAAGGCCTAATCCCAGCTTCAATGATTATTTTTCTCAATTCGGGCTCAAAACAGGCCGCTACAAAATTTCCTACAAGATGTCTACAAGATGTACTAGGTCCTACAGGATCCCCTGTTTTATTACAATAACAGGCCAAAAGCTTAGGAAGTGGTCTAGAAGGTGGAATGGAGCTTGCGATGTTGAATTTTCTAAGTCTAGCCATTAGAAAATTAATCTGTATTATGTTGGTTTATTTATTCTACTTGTTTAAATTCGAACAAGTTATTTAATACATTTAAATACTGAAATAAACACAATACAGTCACAACATCTACAGATCATCAACTAAAAGAAAACAAGCACACAAGTGACATCATTATTTTTGGAAAAATGTCCTTGGAAAAACCCAATGCGGGAAAACCGGTGCAGTAATTAAGAGGGTTATACTATTATGCAGTGTATTTGAGTACAATTGGGTGCCTAACCAGCTCACCTGACAGAGAAAAAATACACGACAACAATACCTCTATATCTGGAAACAGGTATTCAGAAAACATGTCCCACGAAACCCTCTCTGACACAACTGAAGCTCAGTGCTAGCCCTTCTGGACTCTATGTAAGCCCTAGGACCCTTCGTTTCATCCCTCTGAGGTATTGCACCCCTCTGGGACCTTTTGTGCCACTCTAGCAACCTTTGCATGGATGACATAGTCCCTCTGGCCTCTACGTTGTCTTTGCTGGGATTTGCATAGCTTGGACTAGATGTTGCTCTCCCTCTCTCTGCTTCTGTGTTGGTCTCTTAGTATTGTCTCTACCTCTTTTCCTTGTACTCGCTCCCCCTCGTTGTTGATCATTGATTCAACTTTTCTTAGTAGCCCTGCTCTAGCAAAATGAATGACTGATCACTCTAGTGTGTTTTCCAACTGGCCCTCAAGCCTCTTCTTATATTTTTCTCGTTGGTCCCTCATCGGCTGATATTAAATCTCTAATCAATGGCTAAGATTATATTTGTCTTGATCCATGACTTTTGGAACCTTCTAACCTAGTTTTATATTAATACCCATTAATATTTTATTTTTACTAAGTTTAGACTTAGGAACTCCATTAAAAATATTAATTATTTTGATATCTCCCAAACCGCGTACAATATGTCCAAACCATTTTTGGGTCTTGGAGATCTCATGTGTTTTAGCCTCTCCACCAATTTTCATGGCTAGATCACATCCGATTCTACCACAAATCAACACCCCCTCTTAGCGAGGATTGTGCTCTAGTAATACTCCTCACTGAGCATCACTCTGATTATCTGGCACTGGTACCTATGTTGATGCTAGGCTTCCCTGCCCAACATCCTCTACACTACTGCATCATGTACTATTTCCCATGGCCCTCCCACTGCCACTGCTACATTCGTACGGTAGCTCCCTTTATATCCATGTTGTTGCTGGTCCATCCTCCCAACACTCCATCTGCACTGCATCCCCCTCTCATCATGATGCATCATGCTACTGCAAAATACTACTGCACTACAACTCAGTTATTGAGAAGTAAGTAACTGATCCACTTAACTTCTGACATCCTTGTCAAGCTAGAAACACTCCCGATGCTAAAGCTCTCCCTACCGCTAACAAGTGCTCCCTCTACTAACCTTTGCACTGCTACAACAACTCCCTGCATCTCGCACTATTGCACACCTCTTTGTTCCATCCTACAACATTGAAACACTCCCATGTCTCTCACACTATTGTAGCCTGCTAGCCTTGTGCTGCCTAGGGACTCTTGCACTGTAGCACTCTCCATCACTTCATCTGCATCCGTCTCTATCGAAATCCTCCAGTCCTGCTACTCCTCTTCGGGGCTTTCGTAGCAAGGAATAAACCAAGAGGTTGGGTACCTCAACGATCCTGTCCCTCATCACTTGTAGTCCTCCTAACTATAGTTAGATGTCTCCCCACTTCTTCTTAAGTGGCACATGAGCACTCATGGAATAATCGTCATCGTCCTCGACTTCTTTATTCGCCTTCACTGGTGTTGCCTTCAAGCCAGAAGCCTCTCCCTTACTCTTCTTCCTCAAACACTAGTTTGCATAGTGACCCAGTTCCCCACAATGGAATCACTTGACCTTGGAGAGGTCCTTCTTCTTCCTCTTCTCCTGCTTTCCCGCAGATGCTAGAGCCGCATCCTCTTCCTCTTCCTTCTTGATCCTGACCCCTTTGCCGCTACTCCCCACCTTGGTCAACCGTTTGATCTCTTCTTGACAATGAGTTACCAACAGTTCTTCCCAATTTGGAAGACTCGTCCTACCCAAAATGCTCTGGACAAATGTCTCCCAATCCTTGGAGACTACGTTAACTGTGTTCCTTACCATCAACTCCTAATCCGGCATGACCCCCATGGAAGTTAGTTGGTCATAGATCTCCTTCAACCAACCAAGGAAGACATTTATATTCTCTTCCTTCTGCATCTGGTATGACCTTAGTTGATTCTCCAAGAGCATCTTCCTCTACACGGAAGTATGTTGGTACAATTTCTTCAAAGTGTCCCACATCTCCTTTGTCATTTCCTTCTTGGCAATATGTTGGACCACATGATCCTTGACCCTATCAAGGATGATGCAATTTTCCTTAGTCATTGCCTCCTCATACCTTTCATTAGTTACCAGGTCAACTAGGATAGCCATCACTCTCAAGGCGAAGCCCTTGATACGATGTCTGTCTAGAATGGACAGGATCCTGGCCTTCCAAATCACAAAGTTGGACGCTACGTCTAGCTTATCCTGATCCCTCAGCCCATTCACAACCATCTCTCTACTCTTCTCTGTTGACTCCTCCAAGTCTCTCTACTTCCTTCCTGGTAGTTCTTGATTCAACTCATGTTGAGTCTCTCTACTTCCCGTCTAAAAGTTCTCATCTGGACTCCCTATGAGTCTCGATTTACCTCCTAGAAATCTTTCTGCCAATTGTCAAATTGATCCTCTCCGATCGTCTGTGCAACTGCAACACTGATCCGGATTTATTTGGCTAGAAATCTGCCTCGGTAGCAACTCCCTCTACCTTGGTCTTGCCCTGTTAGGTATTGTTCTAACCACAATACCCCACCATCTTCGCTCCCACAAACTGCCCACAACTTCCTTCATCCTAGCAACTAAATAATTGAGACTCTTGGATCTGCGCAATATCAACATTGGCAAAGCAGCTCCCTCAGCCAACTTCCTGGCCTCTGCATGAGCCTCTTTCTGGCCTCCTCAGCCTCTGCGCTCCCTCTCTTTGGCCCAGACTGATGATGAAATCCCTCTGCATTAACCCTCCTTTTGTTGCTTCTGTAAGGATCATCTACAGTCACTCGAGACAACTGATTCTACTGCAAAGGCTCTTCTCAGCTAATGCCTCCAGTTTTCCTGTGATTTTCAACCACGCTCTAATACCATGTTGAATTTTCTAAGTCTAGCCATTAGAAATTAATTTGTATTATGCTGGTTTATTTCTTCTACTTGTTTAAATTTGAATGAGTTATTTAACACATTTAAATACTGAAATAAACACAATACATTCACAACATCTATAGATCATCAACTAAAAGAAAACAATCACACAAGTGACACCGTTATTTTTGGACAAATGTCCCTGAAAAAACCCAATGCGAGAAAATCGGTGTAGCTATTCAGAGGGTTGTATTATTATGTAGTCTATCTGAGTACAACTCGGTGCCTAATGGCTCACCCGACAAAGAAAAAATACACAACAACAATACCTCTATATCCAAAAATAGGTATTCAAAAAACCTGTCCCACGAAACCCTCTCTGGCACAACTGAAGCTCAGCGCTGGCCCTTCTGACCTCTGCGTCAACCTCCTCCTGACCTATGTCAGCCATAGAACCCTCTGTGTCAGCCCTCTAAGGCATTGTGCATCCTCTGGGACCCTCTGTGTCACTCTAGCAGCCTCTGCATGGATGATGCAGTCCCTTTGGCCTTTTTGTTGTCTCTGTTGTGCTTTGTGTAGCCTGAACTGGCTGTTGCTCTTGCTCTCTTTGCTTCTGCGCTGGTCTCTTAGTATTGTCTCTGCCTCTCTGCCTCATACTCACTACCCCTCACTACTGATCACTAATTCAAAGTTGCTTAGCAACCCCGCTCTATCAAAGTGAATCACTGATCACTCTGGTGTGTTCTCCAACTGACCCTCAAACTTCTTCTGATACTTTTCTCATTGGTCCTTCAACAACTAAGATTAAATCTCTAATCAACGACTAATATTAAATTTGGCTTGATCCATGACTTTTGGAACCTTCTAACCCAGTTTTATATTAATACCCATTAATATTTTTTCCCCCTAAGTTTAGACTTAGGAACTCCATTAAAAATATTAATTATTTTAATATGTCCCAAACTGGGTACAATCTATCCAAACCATTTCTGGGTCTTGGAGATCTCATGTGCTTTAGCCTAGGCAGGGTCTTGAAATGAGCCTTCGGCCAGCCTTGATGGGGCCCCTCCACCAATTTTCATGGCTAGAGCACATCTGATGCTACCACAAATCAACATGGGAAAGGTGGATAATGAAAGAATAAGGCATGGAGGTGGTGGACACTACCAAGGGCTTCAATATGGGTAGATTCACTCAATGGAAATGACAATTTTTACTTATGAAACAAGAATTCGGATTGAGATTTTAGTGGATTTTGGCAATATGGGTGGAAGAGACGAACAAGATGAGGTATCCCTGCAATGTAGAATCTCCTGCAACAACACATGTTATTTTCTGCATCTATCCACAAATTCATCTATACATGGGAAAGATTTATTAAATAACGGAAAATTACTAGTCTAAAAGCTAGAAATTTGAGAACTAGTGAGCTAGTAAATCTATCAAATTCCTAACCTAATTAAGTGAAAATTCAATGGGGTAAATTTCATTATTAAATAGAATGTTTTTGTGATCTAATGCAAGTGGAACCAACTCGATTGAAGCTCGTTAGCATGCCCTAAAAAATAACAGAAATTTATTGTTCTTTGCCACAAAGGAGTTCCATAAATTTAGATTTGGGAATAAGAAAACTAATCCAAGTAGCTCAATGATTACTATGACCTTAAAAATCTTTTCCAAGGGTGACATGATGCTTGTGATCCTGCAAAATACATCAATTGTTTAACACAATCCTACAACAAGAAATCATTAATACTAAATGTAGAAATAGAAAGAAACAAGAACAAGAGATGCTTGTGAATAAGAAGTGACAAGAAGAAAATCAAATGATACAAAAGGGCTCTGAGGCTCCTGGGATGGCCAAGCCCAAGGAAAATCAAAGACCTATGGAGGAGAACAAGATTTAGAAGTTGAACATGACACCAATCTTCATTATTTTCATTAATACAACTACATCCCTGCAAGAAAATACAATGGAGTTGCAAAAATATGATTTCTCTCCACAAGAAGACTAATAACAATCTATCCCTAGAGGCAAATTCGACTTGGTACTTGTACAAAATGATTATGAATCATTCCCCATGAAAGGAGGGAGCTTTCCCCACCAAAATCCCTTGATTAGTGGAGTTGGTTCCCATTACTAAGAATCTGCATTAAATGGCAAGGAACGCATTCCTAGATTTTCTCAATCATTGGAGTTCCACAATCTGTGCCATAATTCCATAATATCTTATTGATTTATTATTTAATATTCATCCTCCTGTAGTAGGGAGCAAGTCCCTAAATTATCTTATCCTCCAAATCTTCATAATCTGCCCAATATTCTCAAAATATTCCACAAAAATAAATAATATTAGGCACAAATATGCAATTATTCATCAACCTTCCTAATGAGCATATTAAAGTTAAAAATACATTATCTAATGCAAAAAGAGAGGTTTAATATGTTGAAGTATGGTTAGATGGGCCTTAATTTATGTTTAATTTAGAGGCATGGGCCTTAATTTATGTCTAATTTACAGGCGCATCATGTATATAACCCATGGATTACCCTTAGAATCCCAAATAACACCGCCATATCCTACTAGACCCAGATTACCTTTTGAGGCTCCATCTAAGTTGATTTGGATGCATCCATACATGGGCTTGAGGAAGATTGATGGAGAGATCGGGGAGGGTCCCTTGTTCGAGATGGCCAAGGATGGACCATGGCCTTGGAGAGGTTCAATGAGAGGAGGATTTATGACTCATGATGGTCAACCTTCCAATTGTTCGAGTCCCATTTTTCAAAGGATATGGTTTATCACATGTTCTCTTTCACTTTTGTCCAAATTTTTGAACTCGAGGGAGTTTGATCCTGAAATATTGCAATGTTGCATCCTTTCCAAATATTCTAGAGGGTGAAACCCATCGCCAACCATCACGGGAGACTAACAATGGGATTCTTAAAATGATATGTTTACCAACCTTACATTGTTTCTCAAATATCCTAAGGGTGGCAGTCAGTGGGACCGAGGAGATTGGTAAATAATTCCCATACTTCTCGAGCTGTTGGACACGCATCCAATAGGTGTTACATCATTTCTTCATTATTTGCACATAAAGGACACAGTACAGACCCAAAAAGCCCTGCTTTAGCAATATGTCCCAGGTGAGTATCCTCTTATGTCCCACTAGCCAAAGGAAGTGAGCCACTTTTGGCCAGAGTTTTTTGGTCCATAATCTGCGCCATAATGTTCTTCTGGGACGGTCGAGGGCATTTGTTTTAATGAGATATGCTTCCTTGAGGGAAAAATTCCCTATCCCGTCGTAATTTATCATGACTTTTCGAAAAAGGAATTCTGTGTTGGGAGATTTGCAGGGCAAGATGCCCCCACTCGTCATTGAGTATTTCCCTTGGCCAATATTTCTTCATTTTCTAGCATCTCCATCCTTGATCTTGCTACCCTACCACCTAGTAATCTACCACCCACCCTGCTGAGAGATCCTGAAGGAGATTGCAAAGACGAGTCAGGTTTGGATCCTCAGCAAGCAGTGGGAGATGTTGCCATGAGTCCTCCTAGAAGAAAGTAGATTGGTCATTCTTAATCTCCCAGAAGAAATGATCTCGAATAAGGTCTCTATGTTGGTTGGCAATGTTCCATATTACTAACCCTACCAGAAAGGCAGGATCTCTTGAGACTTACCTTGCCCATACTTTTGTGTCCAGATCAACTTCAAAATCTCATCACCCCCTTGTATCCAATGCCACCACATTTTTTCCCTTGAGGCCAAATTTATAACTTTTGGGTCTCACAGGCCTAGTCCATTAAGCGGCTCAGGGAGACACAATTGTTCAACGCAACAAGGGGCCATTTTCTTTCTAGCGGTTCTCAGCTCCATAGGAATTTTTGAAAAATAGCCATCAAGTCCTATAAATGCACTTCGAAGTAGGAAGAGTTGATCGCTGATATAAGGGGATCGCTTGAAGTACCATCTTCAGAAGTGTGGCCGTTCCTACCAAGTTTAGCACACGGAAGGTTCAGTTTGATAGTTTCTTTGATAGTGTTTAGCATAATTCCTTCCAAGGAGAGATGCAAAGGGGATTATTGAGAAGGGAACCCCTAGGTACTTAGACAACAAAGATCCAATATTGAATCCCAAAATTCAAGCCAAAATGACTAAAATGGGTGAGGAGTATGAAAAAAATAGATGTGGGACTTATCTTTGTTGAGGAGCATACTTGAGGCCGCCTGAAATTTTGTGAGAATGTCATCAATCTAAATAGCTTCCTAGATGGTGGCCTCCCCATATAAGAGGTTGTTGTCCATGAATTGCTAATGTGCCATGGATATATTGGTTATGGGCAATTGAAGGACTCAAAGATAATTAGTGTTTTTGGTTGTAGAGATAGATCTGTCAAAACCCTCTGCTACAATAATAAAGAGGTAAGGAGAAATCGGGTCTCCCTAGAGAATACCTGTGGAAGATCTAAAGGTGGAAGGAGTTCCATTCACCAGGATGGAGACGAAGGGAGTGGAGATTAGAGATTTAATCCAACGAATCCACTCTTCTAAAAAGACGAAGGCGCACATGATTTCTAGTAGGTAGGACCAGTTAAGTCTATCATATGCTTTTGAGAGGTCGAGCTTGAGCATCATACCCTACTTCTTGTGGCTCTTGAGGGAGTGAATAATTTCATGAGCTGTGACTATACCATCTAAAAAATTTTGCCCTTCTACGAAGCCTGATTGTTCCCAACTAATGATGTGGTGAAGGATGGGCTTAAGGCGCTAAACCAGAATGGAAGAAAGAATCTTATAGATCACATTACAAGGGAAATGGACCGAAAGCCACTTGGTGAGATGGCCTCTTGATATTTAGGAATTAATGTAATGAAGGTTGAATTAAGACCATACCACACCTATTTGAGTCAGCGAGATTCCTCCATCATTTCCACGATTTCTGGCCCAAGAAAAGACCAATAAACTTTGAAGAAATTTGCAATAAAACCATCAAGCCCTAGGGATTTATTTGAGGGAAAGGCTTTAACCACTGCTTCCACTTCTGCATAGGAGATTGGGCTAAGCAGGGCCTCATTCTACACTGGAGTTACCAACAAGGGAATGTGTCGAGTTATCTTCGCTATATTTTCAGATATGTCATGCCCTTCATCACGTAGAAGCGAGGAGTAAAAGGAGATCAGTTCTCGCTCAATATCTTCTCGTCATTCCAAGCGGACACCCTCAGGTGATGTTAGCGAGGTGATTCAGTTGTGGTGTCGACAATTGATCATGGAGTAGTGGAAAAACTTTGATTTCCTCTCTCCCTCCCTAATCCATTGTGTGCAATATTTCTAACACCACAGGGCTTCTTCTTGGATTCTTCATTCCTCCAAATTCAATATCAGGTGACCTTCTTCAGTAGCTAATTAGTTGGATTGTCCATCGCAAACTATCTGCATTTGAATAGCCTCTAATCACTCTTCAAGTTTGTGTTTCTCGGCAAAAGTGTCTCCAAACTCCTCTCGATTCCAAACTTTTATCCATTGCTTTAAGGCCTTGAGTTTCCTTTGAAATATATAAATGCATTTTTCGAGATTCACCTCTAAATTTTCCCACCGGTCCTTCGGTTTATCCACAAAGCCTAGGTGGCATAGCCAGAAGATTTAAAAAAATAAGGGTTTCTTTTTGGGCATGGAATAAGAAGTCAAGGTGAGGAAGATGGGATAGTGATACAATCCCATAGAGGGGAGGATATATGCTTCTACAGCCTAATCTTTCATCATGAGGTGTTTAGACAGGGGAAATTTATCCAAACGACTAACCACCTGATGAAGTCCTTCGTGTTAGCTATTCCATATATGGAGTCCCTTTTTAGTGATGACATTCGCTAGATGCAGATCCTCAATCATCTCATTGAAGGTCGTGTACGAGGGGTCCAGCCTATGAATTCCGCCCCAATTTTCCTCTAGGTTCTTGATCATGTTGAAGTCTCCCACAATGATCCACTCAGGGAATGCCCAAGAATGGCCAAGGGCTCGTAGCTGTGTAAGGAATAAATCCATGTCCTCGGTAACGTAGGGTCCATACACCACGGCTAAACTGGTCCATGCATCAATTCAAAAATCATGAAGGATCCTAAAAGGGAGAGGCATGTTGATCCAATCTTTGAAGAGAACATTTTTCAAGTCCCAAAGGATTGCAATTCCCCCTGCTAACCCTATAGCATCTATCATCATTACCTCTCTATTCTTCCAGTAGCATTGACTAGCCTCTAGTATTTTGTTGTACATCATCTTGGTCTCTTGTAGGAACATTATATCTAGATTGTACTTAGTTATCTTTTATTTAAGAGATCGGAGCTTACCTTTATTGTTTAACCCCTGAATATTCTAGGAGACGATCTTCATTGAGAAGAAGGGATAGATCTGGGAAATTAATATGTCAATTATCCCATCTTCCCTTAAATGAGTAGGAGTTCTCTAGCTTCCTTGATTACTTCCTTCGTCGTCTTCTGACCCTTATTTCCCTTCTCTGGGGCACCCAGGTTTGGGATAGTAAGGGATAATAGACTACTCTCCTTTCCTGCTGATTTTAGATCTGGTTCATGCTTCCCTGATCTAGCACTCCATTATATGTAGATATGGCCAAAGTGAGTCAGTTGGCTTGTTGGGATGTCTTTGACATCGGCTTTGATCCAGATTATAAAGATATCTAGAATTTTCCACTCTTCAGGTCCTATTATATTGTGTTTCTCTTATGTCTCAAAGACGTTTTTTGTCTGGCTCAAGATTTCCTTCAATTTTCGATCATTTTCTAGGTTTTCTAGCATTTTTTATTTAGAGGTCATTTTGTCCCTTTGGAGGGGAAGAAGTTTATCAACCTCTATGGCTTCGAGTGGTTTTTGAGTTATGGGATAGGCTTCCACTCTCTCATCTGTCTCCTGGTCATTGGTCTCCAGTAGTGCAAAAGGGTTTTCGTCCCCCAGGGGTTGGGATTTTCCTTGTGGTTGGGGCACGACTTCAGATCTTGTCTAGGGAGATGTCGATTAAGGGATTCGTGCTGAGCACAACTTGGCTAAGATATCCTTCCTCTAGCTTGTTGGAACCCATCCTCATCTCACTGTTGGGCTGCTTGGTGGGGTTCTTCAATAATAATTAAATAAAATCCTAAAACAGATATCCATACTCATGACATACCGAACAAAACATGTTCATAGTCAAGGGGTTGGGTCCATGTTGAATCGTGGTAGATCAAATCTATGCATTTTTGAAGCATTGTGATATATTCATGTGCACATAGATGTGAGAAAATGTTGCATGTCTGCATCTCCTAGTTATTTCTGAGACTTTTATAAATTTCCCAGTGGCATTGCCTATGCCTTCCAGGATGTTTGGCTCCTATAAATGATCAGGTCGAGAGTAGAACCTAACTCAGACTGGTGTCGCTTGAAATTATTCTTTGTCTAGGTTGTAGCATTCCTCCCAGTATGTCAGGAACAGTCTTGCACTGGCCATAAAGTACAACCTATTCTCAAATATGTGTTTCTTATCCTCCAAGTATTCAAATATAACTTTAAAAAACACCTTGGCTCTAAGGCAGAGTTTTATCTGTCCCCGAGGAGTCCATTTGTTCTGGATCCACATCAAGATGTCTTTTTCCTTAGGCCAAATGTCCAAAAACTTTCAAATCATAGCATGAGCCTTCATATATTGTCATGCTTTCTCCAGTCAGTTGTCGAGGATCACGAATTTAGGGTTCGTGATTGGTTTAGGAAGACATCGACTTTTCCCCCCTCAGGACTTCCATTGAGCACCCATAGTTGGGGTTTCCATGACCGCCGAGGATGAGGCAGTTGCTCCTGTTGAAGGCTTGAAGCCCTGAAAGAAGAGTGTTTAGTTGAAAACATCCTTGAAGGATGGAGACCCCTCTTTCCTGAGCAAGGGATCACTCATGGAGAAAACCTCGATGCATTAGGACAGGGAAAGTTGAAACCAACCGTCGGGGAGAAGTTAGTGATCTGACCAACCACGGCTAGCCAAAAAAAATCTTTAGAAGGGATTGCTCTAACAAAACCCTGGATCCGCGGTGCTTCAGAGCTCTACTCTAGAATTTTCTCCTCAACAACTTGGCTTAGATTTGGCTTTATAGATCCCCTGAAATAGGTTTACGGAATACACAAAATCAAAATATGAAATCAACGAACAAAACCTTTACCTCCATTATCTCCCAAAATCCTCTTCTTCGTTGAAATACAGTGGAAAAATCTAAGTGACATTACTCCTAAAACTAATTAGGGTTCATGGTTTCAACACCGAAGCTAGCAACTAGACTTAGGGTTCCTAAAACTCTAGACTCTTCTCTAAGAACTCTCCTAAATTCCTTTTCCCAAATTTTGAAAGACAAGAATGAGGAGAGACCGCCCTCATCTCCTTTTTATAACTCATTTTTCACCACTTTACATTTTTCCCAAATTAAATAATAAAAGCACTTTTCACTTCTTTATTTAATAAAGTGACTTTTATTGAATAATTAAAGTCACTTTTAACCCTAGAAAATTCTTAATTTCCCCCCATGGTTAGATCAGACACCCAAAACCCCTTTTCATCATCCTACCATGTAGATATTTTCACATTGATTTCAATAATCTATTACACTAAGGTGTTTTTCCAAGTAATCAGCTCGAAACAACACCTTAAGCATAATTAATTAAAATATTCTCATTAATAACCTAATTTTGTGGAAATTGTTAGAATGCAATAGAACCAAGAGTGAATTGTGTGGAACTGATCTTGATGATGAAATATGGTAATTTATCCCAGCCGAACCCATAAAACTCCTCAAAACCCTTCGGGCCCACCATTAATATAATCTTTCTCCCATGACCTAAATGATGTGAGCTCTAGGAATCCCTCCTAATCTCACCACAAGGCGATCCAAAAGTAGGGGACATTACAGTGAAAAATTACTTGCCTAAGCTACAAACTTCAACACTCCCTCTTAATGAGGGAGGTACTTCTGGAAGAACCTCCTCCACCTAGATCTGTCTCCAATGCTATCACATCATCCATTGTTGTAGTTGCTCCCTCTAAACTAGAATACTTCCTTGGTACCTAATTTGGAATCTAATCTAAAGACCTGTTTCTTCCAGCCATGCTCCTAGGAGACTACTCCTAAGCATCCATCAATGTTAGCTCATACCAACTAGCCTTGACAAATCTGGAAGATTCCTTTTGTTCATATTCCAATTTAGAATTTTGAGTGCTTGATCTCAACTCAATATTTAGAGCCTCCTGCTCAATCTTTGTCACTAACATCAATCCTTGATCCAAGATCTACTTACAGGCTTTCCTTGTAAGTTTTACAACTTCCCCTTCCTAACACCAAACCTAATTGTTGTGTCCTGGGTAGCTCCGTCTGAACGTATGAATACTTGTCCTTTATATAACTCAACATCATACCCTTTGTCCTCCAAAGTTGAGACTGAGAGCAAGTTCATCCTCAACTCTAAGGAATATAACACCTCTAACACCTCCAAGGATCCTCTTGATTCTAGCTAGAATAACATTGTTCCAACCCATTTCACTGCATCTATAGTACTCATACCAACTTTCAATGTGCATGTTTGAATCCATATTTGAAACACTAAGGAACACTTCCCTCACTCTCATTATTGGCAAGATGTTCAAACATCTACGAATCATGTATCTTTTGTGGTGGTTTTAGAGAGGCATGACACCAAGGTAAAGCTCCTCTCATATTTATCAGCCAACTCATCCATTTATGTAGTGGTTGATGTGGTTGTCTTTTCGTTGCCCTTATTTTTGTTTGGACATTGGTTTGCATAATTTATTTTCTTGTGACATGAAAATCACTTGACTTTTCTCATCTCCTTCTTCTTCCCATCTTGAGAGGATCCTCCCTCTCCTTTGTTAAGTTTGGTATCCCCCTCGCCATTTCTTACAAGACTTGAAAGAAAATTGTTATCCCCATCCTTTTCACCTTTTACATGGTTTCCAAGAGCCTCCTCATGAGTATACTCCTATGTGAAGTCATCCCACAACCTATCCCAAGTCAAGAGATTCTCTCATTCCATGACTCCTTTAACAAAGGTACTCCATTGATTTGTGAACATGTTCAGAGTTGTCCTTACCAATTCTGAGTCAGACGCTCCCTCTCCTCCCTCCCCCCCCCTCTTGAACTAATCTCATCTCGTACTTGAGATACTATGGTGGGATAAGAAGAAACAATTTCATTCTTGGACATCTTGGTGCTCCTAAGTTTCTCTCTCAAAACCATTTTTTGGTTCTAGTTATCACTTTTTTATAACTTGGTCAATGTCTCCCACATTTCTCTGGTGGTTTTCTTCTCGGATATATGAAGTTTAATGTGACCCTTCACTTTATCCAAGATAATCCTCCTAGCTTTCACATCCTTCTTATTATGGGTGGCTAAATTGTTGCATTGGTAGGATGAATTTGAGTTTGTGATACAAACTACGAGATTTTTTTCTCCTCTAATATCAATGCAATCCTCTCCTTCCAAATGTACGGTAGTTAGACAACCCACCAAGTAATATTCAAACCTAAAATTGGTACCATCATGTCTATAGTTACTCAAACCCCATAGTATGTTCTCTACAAACTCAGCCCAAATTACTAGATAGTCTAAACCAATTGTTTCCTACTCTAAGGCCCTACCTTGTGCTCTGACTATGCATTGTATTTACCATGACCTCTTATTGCTTTGTTCTGACAGTCAACTCTATAATATATGCTCCTTGATTGTCTATGTTGTTTGTGCATGTTTCTCACATTAACTCTCTTGTCATTTGGCTCAATGCTACCTAATATGAGTGGTTGGTCATCCTATGTGTTACCCCCATGCTAATGGGTTATTGACAATTGTTAGTGCTTCCCCAACACCTTGCAACACTCTACTCAAAACTTGGAAGTCGCTTACTCAACCTCACAGTCGCCTTGACAGTCCTCACCATTGTTGCCTTCTCCACCACATTCACTTTTGGTCAACCTGTAGCAAACCTAGCACTTGCGCCACTCTGTCTACACACTAACAAACTTATCAACCTGCACTCCTGACACGGCCCACAATAGCTCCTCAACATGTTCCTTGTTGTGGTGATGTAGCTAGAAAACAACTACCCCTATAAATTTGTTTTCTTCATAAACAATTGGTCTATTAGTTGGGGCCCTTCTCTGTTAATCACCTTTGTTTTTGTGTCGGCTACGACCCACTTCCTATATCAACACCGACTTCCTGTCAGCGACTCTAAGTTTTGAATATATTACTCGACCATCCCTTCTCTCATGCCAGTTGCCAGTCATGGCTCCTAGCAGATGCTTGTGGTGACGGGTACCCTTCCTCAACTGGCTCTACAAGTTGTTGTTATTATCAGCTGGGTGGGTCCAATGGTCCAGTCAAGGCTATCATCCTACCTTAAAAATATTTATTTATTTATTTATTTTGTTTTTGAATCATGCTTTAGGAAAAAGAATTACATTTAAAAAAAATCCTTTCGGTCATTTGGTCGATTTACTTCAGCACTAAAAGAAAATTTCTCATACGATCATGGTCGAACCTTGCATCGATGATCCAGTATGAACTTAACACCTGCAATTTTGAGATCAATTTTCCTCATAATTCCAACCCTAATACCATGTTAGATTTCCTTAAACCCAACACCTAGTATTTTCTTCCCAACCAAAGAGCTATTGAATAAACAAACAACTAGGTTCCTAACAAAAGCAGATAATGATCTCAATCACAATAATAGAAACAATTTTTCTCCCAACAATGTAATTCATCATCAATAAAAACTCATAACCTAATTGAGCTCCTATCCTAGGATAATGTCACAGCTAAGAAAATACAAATACAATAACTTGGATTTGATCTAGAAGATCTATCTTGGATCGATGCTTGATCTCTCTTGCAGATCTAGATCTCCAACGTCTCCGCACTCCCTCAAACCTGGCACACACCCATTGATATGCCTCTCTTAATCTTGTGGTTTTGTTGTGTGTCTATCTCCTCTCCTCAACCTTGTTTTTATAACTTTACAATGAGCCAAAATCCTAATCCTAACCCTAATCTCAAAGTGATTTACAGTCAAGATTAGATCTCGCTTCACTTAATATCAATGGCTAAAATTAAAACTTACTAAAGTAATTTATTTTAATTTTCCTAACTTTTACTAACTCAATAAGCCAACATATTAATATGTGTTTTTTCTAAGTTAAGTTTATTTACATTAGCAACTTGTGTGAAAATTCTATCACTGCAACATCTGATTTAATTTTCCTACTTATTTTCAATAAGTTATTTATGAAATTCCTCCAATAAACATTAAAATATTTTTTTCTGCAAATATCACACCATAATACAGAAACAAACACATGCACAAGAATCAACACATCGACACAAATATTTTTGGACAATAGTCCCTGGAAAAACCCAATGTGGGAAAACCGGTGCAGCAAGGGAGGATTTCATTATTCAACAACTCATCAGTACAACCGGGTGCCAAACTGGCTTACCCAACAGAGAGAAAAATTCTCCAACACTTCTCTCAGTCCCAGCGTCAACCTTGTTGACCTATGCGTCGCTCGCAGACACTCTATGTCAGCCTTGGGCCTCTCTACGTCACCCACGCAGGCCCTCTAGTGACTGTGCAGTCTCTTGTTGCCTTTGTGTCTGCCTGAAATGCCCTGCGTCTGCCTTTACTGCCTCTGCACTAGGCTTCTGTTGTTGATCCTGACTCTCTCCTCCATACTTGCTGCCTCCTGCTACTCTCCATACCACTAGTTCAAATTTCTCAACTAACCCCGCTCCAGAAGTCGAACTGACTAGTCTCCCATAATGTGTCCTCCAACTAACCCTCAAACCTCTTCTTATACTTTTCTCGTTGGTCCATCAACGGCTGAGATTAAGTCCCTAATCAACGGCTAAGATTAGATCTGGATTGATCCATGAATTTTGGATCATTCTGACTCAGTTTTATATTAATTCACATTAATATTTTATTTTCCCTAAGTTTAGACTTAGGGATTCCATTAAAAATATTAATTATTTTAGTATCTTCCAAATTGGTTAGATTCTTGCCAAACCATTTATGGGTCTTGGATATCTCATGTGCCTTAGCATCTCCACCAATTTTCTTGGCTAGATCATATTTGATGCTACCCGAAATCAACAACTTGCTCAATCTAGACCAAGTGTTATAACGAGATGTTGGAAACTTTTGCATGCCTAAACACAAGGCATGTGCAAAAGTACCTACCCGAGCTACAAACTTCAACACTCCCTCTTAGTGAGGGAGGTACTTCTAGAATAACCTCCTCCACCTAAATCTGTCTCCAATCCCATCACATCATCCACTGTTGTAGCTACTCCCTATGAACTAGAAAACTTCTCTGCTACTTGCCTTGAAATCTGATTTCAAGGCCTATTTCTTCCAACCATGCTTCTAGGAGGCTACTCTTTGGCAACCATCATTGTTAGTTCATACCGACTTCCATATTCTGTATTAGAAGTCTAAGTCCCTCATATCAACTCAGTCTTCAAAGCCTCTTGCTCAATATTTGTCACAAATATAGATCCTTGATCCAAGATCCCCTTAGATCTGTTTACAAGCTCGTCCCGCAAGTTGTACAAGTCACCCTTCCTAACACCCGACATGACGATTGTGTCTTAGGTAGCTCCCTCTAAACATAATAATACTTGTCCATTATGTAACTCAACATCATACCCTTTGTTCTCCAAAGTTGAGACCGAAAAAAAAAAAATAAATTAATTAAATAAAATAAATAAAAAATAAATAAAAAATATCGTCTTCAGCTCTGGGACATATAACACCTCTGCCACCTCTAGAGATCCTCTTGATTCTTGCTTGAATAACATTGTTCCAACCCATTTCACTACATGTATGGCACTCATACCAACTTTCACATTCATGTTTGAATATGTCTATGAAACACTAAGGAACACTTCCCTCATTGCCATCATATTGCAAGATGCTCCACTATCTACGAACCATGTATCTTTCGTGGCAATTTCATAAAGGAATGACACCAAGGAAAAGTTCCTCTTGAACTTCTTAGCCAACTCATCCATATGTGCATTGGTTGTCATGTTTTCCTTTCCCTTTCCCTTCTTTCTGTTTGGACACTGGCTTGCATAATCTCTTAGCTTGATTCGAATCTTTGGGGGCTAAGATCCAGGAACCATGAGTGTTGAGAGAGGAGATAAAAAAATGTATAGATGAAAAAAAAACTAATTGTAAAATATTGAAAAAAAACCACATTTAAATACATCCAACATGTGAAAATAAATATAACCTCTTAACATATTCATTTATTATATAAGAGATTTTTTTTACTATCACATCATGGTGGACCAATTTTTCCTTTTAAAAATGAGGCTCGTTATTTATAGCTTTCTTGAGTTACAATACCATAGGTGGATGCTAGTTTCCATTCAAATAAATCCTCTTCTCTTAAGAAGAAATGGTCCCCATTGCGTGAAGTTCCCTCCTGAGAAGCTTTTGTTGAATATGAGCTAATAAAGTGAAAGGTTTTGTGTGGTTGACCCATAATCGTGGGTTTTGGATGACCGAAAACGAAGTGTTGTTGAAGACAAGGGTTTTGTATGGTTGACCCATAACCATGGGTTTGTGGATGACCCATATCCATGATGAATGCAGATATTTGGATAAAGGTAAATTATAATGCTTGTGGGCCAATTGTGATATTGACAGTGTACAAACTAAAAAATGGACTTTGATGACAAGGGTTTTGTCACAGGGGCTTCACTGTGGGCGAAATAACATACCACGTGGGTTCATATTCGGGGATATATATTGAGGAAAAAATGGCGTAATATATTGGGGGTAAAGGGTTTTTATATTGGCTGGTATAAAAAATGGAGCTCAAAGTTAATGAAAAAATATAAAGGGGTTTAAAAAATGTTAATGGAAAAATGGATAACTACAATATCTAGTGGAAGTAGGGGTTTTTTAAATTGGGAAGGTGTATTGAGTTCATATTGGTAATGTTGAAGAATCAAGGGCAATTAGGCGTAGTGTGATTCTTCTTGACTTGATAACAATTTGTGAAGCACTTTTACAATTATCTTAGCTTGATCTTCTTCTTCTTATTAGTATGTGTGTTTCATCAAACTGCTACCAAAAACATAAAGACAAGAACACAATATATTAGCTCTCTGCCAGGGCCAAAACCTCTCTTCTCTTGAGAGGAAAACCCTTTAGTAAGTTTCTCTTATTGAAGCTTCTTATTGATCAATGCCAAACCCTAGACCCTTGACAAGAATATATCCTCCAAACATAAGTTAATTCCTTCCTCCTTTCTACACTTTGTTCCCTGACACTTTCTTCTTCTGGCACTTCATTCCCTTGTACTTCGTCCTCCTCCTTCTGGCACTTCATTCTTCTTTCAACTGTTGGTAAACCTTGTTATACTTTCTCTAGAAGAGACACTTATTCTTGGTCTATGATGAGACTCCTTCCTTGTGATGATCCCTTCCTTCCTCTTGACCAAATGAGCTTCTTCCTTGAGGTGTAGGTACAGACTTGGTATGACTATCCTGCAGCCCTAATTTCTCGCATGTGTGGGAGGTTTACTTAATGTTGTAGGCCCTTCTCTCCTTCGCTTGAGTACCCTTCTTCTACGCTTGAGTAGGAGGCCTTGTAGGCCTAGTTTTAACCCCAAACAATGAGAGAGAGTTGATTATGATTTGTTGTTTTCATGATCGCAGGGACAACCCTCCTTTTCTCGCACATGTGGCTGTAACTAGCCCTAGAACAAACTTCCAAGGCTCGATATTTCTTCCTCCTTCTGTTAGCCTCCTGTTGCAATAGGGTTTCATTTTTCATGATTGACATTTTTACATGCCAAATATGTCATACTTTGCAGGCTGCAGTTTTCGATATTTCCACAAAAAGCCATGAAGTGTGCTAGTCCAAATAGCACTGCTATATTCCAATTTTGATGAGTTGTTCCAATTTTGAAGAGTTTTTTAAGGGAGGTCCAAACAGTCTAACCTTGGTCTCCCTAGGTTGCAATTTCCTGTTTTAGAATGTAGAGAATGCATCTGACCAAACAGTTTAATCTTGGCAGATTTGTAGATAGGTAGAGAATCAAAGGGACCCAACTGCTTAATCTGGGCCCTGGCAGAAATAAGTGTAGATTTAGATAGGAAATCATTCAAAAGAAAAATTGTAAAGCTGGGTCTGCAAGTCTAAGTGCACCCAAATCAAAAGAAGAAAAAATGTTAGGTGAGTAGGCCGGGTAGGTAGCTGTGTGGTTGCAGAATGATGATTTATGATCAATTTTGTGTTACAAAGTGTTTTATCTTTTTAGATCACAGTTGCAGACAGTTTTTCATCTGCAGGAGCTCAAGCTGGACATCACTAAATTCCCCTTCTTCTAAATTCTCCAAGTCAATTACTAATTTCCCAAAGAGGTCAAGATCTGCTTGGTTCCTCTTAGTTCATCATCTTCCATGTCATTTGCCTTAGTGGAGATCTGCTTCGCTCAAGGATTTCATTTCTTTACAAATTCTTTTCCCCAAAATTAGCCTAAGGTCCCTTACCTTAGCACTTGCTTATCATTTCCATATTAACCACTAACTCTACTATATAACTCCCTATCAATTTTTCCCTTTCCCCTACTAAAAGAATGTATATAAAACTCCCCTATGTAACTATCCCCTCCCTGGCAATATAGCCATATTTCTTCTAAGTCAGGGAAAAAATGGTCCATCAGGGGCTGTTTTTAGCCCATCCGTGTCATAGCAGGAGTTAGATGACACCTGGTCATGCTAACAACCTCTCCCCTAGCCCTAAAGCCCTCAAAAAACCCACTTTGGCGCCCTTACACCAAATTTTTATTCACAAAAATATTAATCCACGCGCATTAACCCACATAACCCACAAACTCCACCATTCCCTAAGTTTTAAACCCACCGCCGTGCTTGATTAAAATGGGAATATTCCCATAGATCCCCGTCCTTTAACCTGCCCCCGCCTCGTCCTAGCCGCCAACCGTCAGATCGCCCGCCCCACAGATCTACGGTGGGCAGGCCTTCCTGTCCCCCGACGCGCCCGAAGGTTAGCGTCCGGGAGATGGGCGGTATTGTCGCCGTACTCCCGCCACGCGTCACCTCCTGGGCTGTGGCGGAGCCCCCTCTGACAAAACCACTCATGCCCGAAGGCGGTGCGCCCCAAAACCAAAAACCACCTCCTGCCCAGTGACGTCATCCGCTTGCGTCACCCCCCTGCCCAGTCACCATGACACGTCATCTGCCTGCCACCTCCTGCCACTGTACCGCCGAATCACCCTGCCGTACTGCCACGTCACATCCGTACGTGATGACATCATCATGCTGACGTCATCCCGCCACGTCATCATGTTGACGTCATCGCTGACGTCATCCGCTGTACGAGGTCCCACCTGCTGACGTCATCATCATTTTTTGGTACGAAGGGCGAAAATCGCACTCCGGAGCCCCGAAATCAGTTTCTGAGGCAGTTTTTGATGAGCGTGTTTAATGTGCAGAAGTAAAAGAAAGGAAATGAATCACATAACAAGCTTACAAGTACATTGAGAAACACACCATCAACACATGAGTCCACAAGAATCCCAAAAAGGACTGCAAAACCCTGGTCTTCCTTAGCCAAAAATTGTAGAGATACAGTGAAATAATACAATGATAGCTTCTCCCTCAAGAGTCCAACCTTCCAACCCTTGAAAATGATTGAGAAAATACATAATATAGGCAAGCCAACCTCTTCCCTTTCCTCTAGGGGTCGAGCTCATCCTTCTAGGAGCTGTTTCAACCAATTCTAAACTGAGCACTAAAATCTAGGCAGTCAAAACAACTTGCCTCTATAAGCTAGGAAACCAATTCATTCATTTAATATTTACCCTTTTCATTGAATGAATCTTCTAGAAGTGTTAAATAAGAGTAAAAGTGTCTTAAAAGTACAATAATTACATCAAAGAGAATCATAATTCACCCCAAAAAGTCAAACTGAGTCAAACTGCGCTTTTCTGAGCTGTACAGTGCATTTTGGAAAAATCTGCCTGACGGGTCGCGCGCCCCTTCCTGACAGGTCGCGCGCCTTTGGAGCCACTTTTGGGGCACTTTCAGGTGTTCAAATTGGGCAAGAGTAGGCTTGTTGGAAAGGCCTGTGAGTCTACTTTCCAACCCAACTGGAATTTTTGAATTTGGAGTTCATTTGCCCTGTCAAAAATTAAATCTCCCAAGGCTGCTTTCTGCAATTCAAAAAAGTGGCAGAAAGTCATTTTTTGCTAGTTTTTTGACTTTCTGGAGGCCCAAAACTTCACCAAATCTCAAGTCCATCCATGAGCATGTGTAACTTTGCATGAAAAATCTGGAAATGCTGAGTTTTTGCCAAATGGATTTGCCATGATGAAGGGTCGCGCGGGGGGTGAGACCCGTTAATGGGAAAAACCTGCAAATTGCATAAAAAATTCACAAATGACAAAATTTTCTCCAAATTTCTTGAAATTTGGGCTGGGAGTCCCCAATAAAGTACCATGCTCAGTCAAAGAGGCTTTGGCCAAAATTTGGAGTGGATCGGGCGTTTTCCTTCGTTTTTGTGCCTTGGCCAACCTCCTTGGATCCGGCGATTGTAATTTTGACATTTCTCTAAAACCATGACACCTGTGTAAAAAGTGAAGGAGGTTTTTCTTATTTGGCATATTGTGGACAAAACCGTCTCTCAGTTTTCCAAAATTCATCTTTGATTGCTCTGGAACATCATTTGAGTGCGACTTGTCCCGATGTGTGAAACAATGAATTTTGTCGCAATGGAGCAAAATAAAGGGGATAGGGGGCTTCTAAATTCTTGGGGAAATTTTTGGGAGTGGGGAGGGATGTTAGGAAGCAGGGGAAAGTGGAATCGCGGAGGTCGAGTGAGGGGAAGGGGTCCAAAAGGGCAAAACACAGGCCAAACCTAGAAAATTGCCAGGTTGTAGCTAGAAACTAGGGTTTGTGCAAAAATGAGGAATTTGGCGGATTTAAGGGATGCGAAGCATTTGGTAAGGTACTTTAAGGATAGGGGAAGGTGTATGAACATCTGGAAACAAGTTTTGCCGATGATTTGGCCGCCCAAGAGAAATTGCCTTCAAAACCATAGGAGAGAGAAATGACCTTGCCTAGGCGCAAATGAAGCATGAATAAGCTGTAGAATGACCCTATGGAACTTGACATGATGATGACAGCCCTCTGAATGATGATAGACTCAGCTAAATGGTGACATGAATTGGCATTTTGACAACTTTAAGCCCAAAAGCACAATGGAGACTTTTACTTGCAAATGAAGACCTTTAAAAATACAATCATGATCTTCTTGAACTGTAGCAAGCAATAATTTTTCATGATGGAGGACCTACCTTGCAAAATTTGGCAAATTGTGGCTCCTTGGTGAATTTTCAGGCGGTTTTACAAAGAGGGCGCTGACGGGTCGTGCGCCTCACCCAACGGGTCGCGCGCCTCTGACGGGTCGCGCCCGTTATAATTTTGCACTGGCGGAGGGTGCCTGACGGGTCGCGCGCCTCTGACGGGTCGCGCACGTTATAATTTTGCACTGGCGAAGGGTGCCTGACAGGTCACGCGCGTTATAATTTTGCACTGGCGAAGGGTGCCTGACGGGTCGCGCGCCTCTGACGGGTCGCGCGCCTGGTCTGACGGGTTGCGCGCCTGTCAAGCTCACAAATTTCACTCAAACTGTCTTGCAATCAGTTGCTCTATCACTTGGATGCATAATGAGGCTTGATAGAGGGAGATTAGGGCTTTTATAGCCTTGTTTGAATTAATTTCATGTCACAACTCACATGGTTTCCTTTTATCCTGAAATTGGTTGATTTGATGCTTTTCTTTGGTAATTTTTGCAAGGACAACATCTGAGGGATCTTGGCAAGGGAGCCAGGGTTACATGCTGTCTCTGGAAGTTTTTTTTTTTTTTTTTTTTTGAAATTTCATCACTTTTTACAAAAAATTTGAAAAATGACCTTGGCTTTAAAAACAAAGTTTTTAAATCCAAGGTGAAAATTTACTGTACAAGATTGGAATTGGCGAAGAAACATCTTTAAAATCATCCCTTTGGCTTGCTGAGAAATTATTGACCTTCAGAGACATGACCTTGTAAACCATCTTGACCAAAACCCTAGACCTAGGAATTTGACTTCAAGACAAGACAAGACAAGCTTGAAAGTGACTAAGGACTGAAATGACCTGATCAAGCAATGCCAAGAGGGGAACAAAGACACCAGCTCCTCCATCAGGGTTATGGCATGCCTAATGGGATGCAAAAATTGACACTGATGAGACACCTACTTATGCAAATGCAAAGAGCTTTGATCGCTGATGGAGGGCAACAAGACCGACTCTAACAGAGCGATTTGCGCAAATCACTCATCGCTGGATAAAATAGGCCTGAATGGGTAATCTTTAGGGAATCATTTCATTACGCAGCCCCCAGCAAGCCCGAAAGGCGCCGAATGACCTGTTTTCCTTCGCGAAGCATTCAGGAAGGAGCCAAAGACAGTTTTAAGGAAGACAGAGCCGAACAACGGCCATTAAATGCTGATTTAATGCATAGCACATCAGAACAGCATCCCAATTCATTTGCCAAAGAGTATCATATGGAAAAGAAGAGCCAAAGAGTATCAGTCAAGATTTTTTAGGGGCTCGAAGCACCTGAACATTGATGAGCCCCCCAGAAAATCAAATCAAGAGGCGTAAGCCCATCCTTGCCCTCAAATCACAGTTAAAGCTTTAAATGCAGACGGACAGCAAAGAAGCAGAAACCCATACACATTTATTACAGAAAACACTACACCACGCCACCGAAGACTACATCATTTACTCAGTTTTGATACGGCAGCCCTCAGCGCAGCCCGAGATATTTTTATGCATTTATTTCTGGATAGGATTAGGTTAAAGTAATCATCTTTCTTTCAGACATGTTTAGGTCAAGTTGTAATAAAAGCAGTTGTAGAGAGTTTTTCCCTATATATATCGCTCTCTACATTGTTTCAAGCGGTTGGTCAATTGAGAATTTTCACTAGAGACTCGCATTGTATACCTGAGTATTTCTATAACCAAAGATTGTTGAAAGCTTGGAGAGAAAACTGCCTGTTGTAAATGAATGTTTTGAAGATATGAAGATGGAATTCCTGTGCTGCAGCCTGAAACAATAAGTGCATCTTACCTCTGTTTTATTGTTCACCACTATCTAAATAGCAGAAAGAAAGAATAGCTTAGAATTTGTTTAAATACACTCTATGCTCAGTTTCTGTTATTTCCTTATGTTTTCCTCTAAATGAATTGGTTATGAATATGAATTCCTCCTGGCTCATATTTACCCTGATTCACCTGTGTTTGCAAATTATCTAGGGATTCTAAATGCCCCTAGGTAGAGCTATGTTACCTCCATCTGTTAAGCTGATTGAGAGATCCTTATCTGCCTCTCATTACTTAGCATTCATTCCATCATTTAAACCTGAAACATTGTTTCATGCGCAGCTATCTTGCTCCACCTTCCCTTATTGTGACCAAGGAAATGCACCAGCAGTCCTCCTCCTCGACTCCACGCCCAATGGTTTGAAACCCTCAGACTATGCTCTGCCTCTCTACCTGAAACATCAATTTTCCCACCAAAACAGAACAAAAAACCCCTGAACCCAATAGCTAGCCTAAGATCATTTTCAACAAAGCTAAATCCCAAAGAGAGAGCCCTCTCTGACTACAGGTGGGCTAGAACCTGCAGTCCAAAGTTGGTTTGTGGTTACCTCGGCCGTATCCTTTCCGGAGCTTAAGGACAACCTGAGTGATAACACCTTCGATGTACTAGAGGCTCCTTTCCTTCGCTCTTTTCCACCCTTTTCTTGTCCCTTCACTTCACTGATTTTAGAGGTAGATTGTGTTATCTTTGGAGGAGTAAACAACCTCTCTATATAGAGGTTTGTCCCTCCTTTAGGCCAACTTGAAGGAAGACGAGAAGATTGCATACTGAGTTGTCTTCTCTACTTCAGATGGGTTCTTTGGTGATGTCATTGCATGGAGGAGACTTGTTGACTTTTCTTGTAGGTATTCTCTTGACTCTAAACATGCATGGTGTAACATGCCCTTAAGGTATTCAACATTTTCTTTTGCCTCTTTGACCCACATATAGCACTTTAACATGTGCTAGACCTATTTCAATGAGCAAGAAACTCATTGACATATATTATAAAAATAATGTTTATTTTCTTAAATAAATACAAATATCAAAAGTACATTTATGAAGACCGAACCTAGTTACATTTCCTTCAACACTCCCTCTTAACTAGGGAGGTATTCATATAATATTACAAGGTGTTTGGATATGTTTCAATCTTGAAGATTTCACATAAGTGACACTGAATTTGCAATCCATCTGTTATAGCATCATAGTAACCAACATTGTTTCCACAACATCGCCTTGACTGACAGCTCTATCTATCAATAGATCAGAGCACAATGTTGGTGATACCAATGACTTATAGACACCTTAGTCATTGTCTCTCAAGGTACATACTCACCCAGGTGTTCACTAAGTATGACCTTCTAGGACAATTCTTATCTTGGGTTCCCAACCCTCAAAGAATATAAGTCCTCTTGCCTACCCTTGTCTTGGACTCCCTACACATCCTCAAAGAGTATTGGATGCCATATGATTGCCCAACCCTCCCATTCTTTCTTACCAAGTGAAGACAAGAGTGTTGTGTCTATCTCTTCCTCTCAATTGAGGAAGACATGCCCAAGTATCCTCTGACAAGGTACTTGTCCAAGTTCCTTTTTAATTGAGAACTTGTTATAACTCCCTCTTAGCTAGGGACTTGTCTATTCATCAACAACTTCTTCTTCGTGGGTCCTCCAATTGCTTGATCTCCTTCCTTCCTTTGATTTCATGAAGTCTTTGGTCGAACTTCTTTTTGGTAGGGCACCATCCATCGATCACTTTACTTCCTGGTTTGTCATGTCATTGCTTCCTTCGTGGAAATTTCCCTTCTTGTCACATATCAAGTTCTCTTGTCATCTAATTATTCCTTGTCATCTTGTCTATTCTTCGGACTACTCTTCACATGGATGGTTCTTTGTACTTTTTTGTTCCCATGCTTTGATCTAGTAATCCATCATGACTTCATCTTGATATTGCTTCAACATCAAATGGTGATTTTGCTGGATGGCTTCTTCATCATGACATCTTCGTAGAGTAGAATCATTTATCTACACCTTTCACATCTCCAAGACCTTCATAGGTGTCAAGGGTCCTTTGATCTTTTCCTTTCTTGGTCAGATTTGTCTTGCCTTCTTTCAGGAGATGTCTTCAATGGATCTTTGTCAGATAGTGATTCTTTGTGATCATGGTGTTCTTCACATACTTGATCTCTTTCTTCACTTCTTCATGGATAGATTAGTCAACCACCTTATGCTCCTTGTGGGAGAACTTCTTCATTGTTCGCTTCTAGGACTATTCAACATTTCTTCTTTACTATATTTTTAGTCAGCAATCTTATACTCCTTATGTGAGTATTTTCTTTTGTTGACCTTCATTGCATTGTAGTACATGCCTTTGAGCATGTCATTTGTGAAAGAGATTATTTCTTGCTTGATCGTGTTATAGAACTATTCCCATGACTCAATAATATACAAATGATAACATGACTAAACTTTGATGCATACCTACCTCATCTTGATTCACCTTTGATCATCTTATCTTCAATTGATTGTCCATGGTGTGGCCCTTATCGCTTCATCTTAGCTTGTCTACATATCATCCTTTTCTTGAATCCCATGGATGGAATTCTCAATGAGACATCTGCTTTTGTTTATGAATCTTCTTTTGAAGATTCCATCATAGGATCTTTGAAGATCCTTACCCTACAAATGTTTCCTTCCTTTTGATAATGGAGATCTTCTAAGATTCTTAATCATGATAAATTTTGTTTCATTTTGGATGAGGTCCTATACTAGGTATGCTCCTTCTACATGAATATCTTGAGTTATATCTATCGTTCTCCTATATTCTAGAAGATATTTCTAACCATGCATTTTGTTCTATTTATAAATGCTCCTTCTACATGAGTATTTTGAACCCTATGTACAACACGTTTCTAGATTCTAGAAGATGCAATTTTATTTTATTCCTACATGCTCCTATCCTACTCAAGACTTTGAAGCAAGACTTTAAGTAAAGAAGTAGACTTAGTCATAGTAGAGATCCGAAGGATCTTCCTTCTTTTGCTTCTTGTATTCTTCTTTCATTTCTTGAGTCACATGAGCTTCTTCCCTTTTTCTTTTGTTTTTGTTGTCCTTCTTTAGTTTAGGACAATTCCTTTTGTAGTGTCCATATTCTTGGCATCCATAGCATTGGATTTTGGACATGTCTTTGTTGTTTGTTCTTCATGGACCAAATTTGCCAAATTTTCCCTTTCTCTTGGCTATGGTAGCAAATGCTTTCTCCTTTGATCCCACATCTTCCTTTGCTTTCAGCCTTGTTTCCTCTATCTTGCATAAAGACCACATTTCACTTAGTGGGGTGGCTTCCTTCTTTACATATATGCTTGATGTGAAGTTGCCCCAATCCTCAGGTAGAGCATTGAGTACTACAATTTGCATTTTCCCGTCAGACATAACTTCCCCTAGCTCTTGAAGTTGATCCCTCATCTTAGAGATCTTCATGAAGTAGGGAGCTATTCCTTCTTTTGATATCTTCATTTTGTACAATTCATTTCGTAGAGATATCACTTCTCTAGCTGTGGTTACCAAGAATATCTCTACTAGTTTGTCATAACTTTCTTTGGATGTCTCCAACTTGGATACATAAGGAATGGGAGAGTCTTTGATGGATTCTATTAGAACCCTTTGAGCTCTTGTCTCATCCTTATTTTACTTGGCTAAGGCTTGAGTTTGTTCCTTAGCAGGAATAGTAACATTCCCTTTGATGTGTTCTAGGAGTTCATTCTCCTTAAGAAGTAAATAGGTCCTCTTCTTTCATTGCTTTCCTTGCAAAAAGACATTCACGTATATTTTGAAGAGGACATATACTTGATAGATTTTGAGATGTAGTAGACTTTCTTTCTCCTTGAAGACTTGATAGCTTGCCTTCCTTAGATCTTGATGTTATTCAAGTTGCTTTCTCCAAGTGGGCTTTGCTTGATGATGAGATTTTCTTGATGACTTGTAGCTTGAGGTAGGTCCTTCTTTGACCTACTCTTATTGTAGGTGCCTTTTTGTAAGGCTACTCTTCTTGCTTTGTAATCTTTCTTGATGAAAGATAGATGGTAGACATTCTTGTCCTTGATGTGATAGAGACTTATTGGCTAGATTCTTCAACTTTTGTAGATGTTCTTCCTTGATGAGTGTTCTTGAGATGCCCTTTCATTGATGTGTCACCTTAGCTCTGATACCATGTTGAAGAATCAAGGGAAATCAGGTGTAGTGTGATTCTTCTTGACTTGATAACAATTTATGAAGCATTTTTACAATTATCTTAGCTTGATATTCTTCTTCTATTAGTGTGTGTGTTTCATCAAACTGCTACCAAAAACATAAAGACAAGAACACAAGATGTTGGCTCTCTGCCAAGGCCAAAACCTCTCTTCTGTTAAGAGGAAAACCCTTTAGTAAGTTTCTCTTATTGAAGATTCTTATTGATCAATGCCAAACCCTAGACCCTTGACAAGATTATCCTCCAAGCACAAGTCAAGTCCTTCCTCCTTTCTGCACTTTGTTCCCTGACACTTCATCCTCCTCCTTCCGACACTTCGTTCTTATTTCAACTGTTGGTAAACCTTGTTATACTTGCTCTAGAAGAGACACTTATCCTTAGTATATGATGAGAATCATTCCTTATGATGATCCCTTCCTTCATCTTTACCAAATGAGCTTCTTCCTTGAGGTGTAGGTACAGACTTGGTATGATTGTCCTGCAGCCCTAGTTTCTCGCACATGTCGGAGGTTTACTTAATGTTGTAGACCCTTATCTCCTTCTCTTGAGTACCCTTCTTCTATGCTTGAGTAGGAGGCGTTGTAGGCCTAGTTTTGACCCCAAACAATGAGAGATAGTTGATTGTGAGTTGTTGTTGTCATGATCGCAAGGACAACCCTCATTTTCTCTCACGTGTAGTTGTAACTAGCCCTAGAACAGACTTCTAAGGCTTGGTATTTCTTCCTCCTTCTTCGCTGCACTAGAGGCTCCTTTCCTTTGCTCTTTTCCACCCTTTTCTTGTCCCTTCACTTCGTTGATTTCAGAGGTAGATTGTGTTATCTTTGGAGGAGTGGAAAACCTCTATATATAGAGGTTTGTCCCTCCTTTAGGCCGAATTGAAGGTCGACTAGAAGATTGCAAGTTGACTTGTCTTCTTTGCTTCAGATGGGTTCTTTGGTGATGTCATTGCATGGAGGAGACTTGTTGACTTTGCTTGGAGGTATTCTCTTGACTCTAATACATAAAAATACATGGTGTAACATGCCCTTAAGGTCTTCAACATTTTCTTTTGACTCGTTGACCCACCTATAGCACTTTAACATGTGCTAGAACTATTTCAATGAGGAAGAAACTCATTGACATATATTATAAAAATAATGTTTCTTTTCTTGAATAAATACAAATATCAAAAGTACATTTATGAAGATCGAACCTAGTTACATTTCCTTCAATAGGTAATGGGCTAAATAATGTGATTTTTAGGGGTATTTTCCAATATGTCGTCAAATTAAGGGTATTGTTTAATATTCCATGAACAGACATGATAGGTAAGAGGTTCATTGAGTGAAGCCCCCGTGGGTTTGTGGGTGACACATAACCATGATGACCAAGGGTCTGAGGATAGAGATACCCTGTAATGATTGTGGGCCAACTGCGGTATCGACAATGTATAACCTAGAAAATGGACTTCAATGGCAAGGGCTTTGTGTGGTTGATCAATAACCTTCGGTTTTTGGGTGACCCATAGCCATGATGAACAAGGGTCTGAGGATACAGATACCATGTAAAGCTTATGATCCAACTGCGAGACTAAAAGTGCATGACCTAGCAAATGGATCTCAAAATAGTTCACTTGCTGGTCCGTCAGGTAGAAAGTTGGTGGCTTATCTTTTTAGATGCTCACTATCCAATTAGATTTTATAAAGGATTCTTATAAGTACTCAAGTATTTCTATTTAAATTCCTCGGGCTCGATCCCACCTAGTAGGCCTTCTAAAATCAGTGCCAAGCTCCCCAAATGTGCAGTAGCATAATTTATACATATGACAATTCAACACTTTTGGCGCTTCCCTTTTATCAACATGATATTCTCCATTAACAAGATAATCAAACTCCTCTTTCTATGACATGTTTGAACATATCCCATTTCAGCTTTTCCACATGGGAAAAGGAATCCATGTTTGATGGTGTAGACTCATGAAGCACACCATCATCTAACTCACAGTGGGTTTGTATAGTAGTAAAATTAGCTAGGGCACAACATCCCCCAACTGCCAAGATTTGCATTGGATGAAGTGGTTATGTAGACCTAGTATATGAGCCAGTTCCAGCTCCAAACATATGTGAGGGTAAAGGTACTATAACACTATGCTTATTCTTTTGATAGACTCTATTTCTTGGTTGAACCTCCATCTTCATCCTTGGTCTTGCATGGAAAGAACTTCCATAAGACTATATTGGTTGGGATTGTGGTGGAGGTTGAGCCTGAGGGGCAAACTGCATTGGCATTGCAACCTCCTGCTACTACTAATGAGTACTAGCAATGTATTCTTCATTCTTCTTATAAAATGTTGAACTCATGCAGTACACCCTATTGGTGTGACCAGTGTATTTTTTCATAATCTTACTTGTTGAGTAGTTCCATAGCTTGAAGGTTTCATCGAGGTTAGTATATTCATTTCCAAATACAGGTTGGTTAGCATAAGTCATTTCTGCATTCATATTACTTTGCAGATTAGGTTAAATTAGCAATATCTTGTTGCTTATGAAGTGGGTATATTCAAATCTAGAACCCATTATATTAGCTCAATAGAGGGGGAATTTGGAGTGGGATTCCAACCATGAATCAATGCAGATAAGATGGAATGCATGGTTGCATTTGGGCAGGAGCCAAAGGGGTGCCTCTTCCTCAAACTCATTCAAACGGATCGTGCATTCAGTCCCTTCAATAAAATGCTCCTTCCCTATGTACTTGAAGACTGAGATTGATTAGATCATTGATTCATCAAGCCCATTGTCATTAAGATCGCATGGCTCTGTTAGAGGAAGTTATGTATTGGGATCTTGATGGCTATCCCAACTGGTGCAAAAGAAACATTTGGCCACAATGGCATAGTATCTTATGACTAGAAAGGAAGTGGCTAAAATACCTAATATGTTATCAACATAATGGAGAAATTGGGGCTTTTTGTTGAATGGGATGGTGTTCAATTAATGGGATCTGCAAATGGCAGCATTAATGGCAGACAAGCGGGCCAGTCTAGCTGGAATGACAAGACATTCTTGCATCATAATGGAAACTACCCATTTCCATGCAGAGCCATCTGAGCCTTCTTCTTTACAGCTACATATGTCTATAAACATGCCTTTAGTTTAATACCTAGTGGACAAAATTTGACGAAGGAAACTGCGGAAGTTTTTTTCGTCAATGTGAGTCTTCAAAAATGTGCTAGTTGCAAAATCCTAGATCTTATATGAGCCATCATGGCTATTGAAATGAACAACTGTGATGGGATCGGTGTGGGAAGGCATGATCTTTTTCCATTTCCTAGTCTTCACGTCTCAAATCCTGAGGATTTTGTTGAAGGAGTCAAAGACGATGAGATTGGACTAGGGATTGAAGTTGATGCAGAAGGCCTGCTCATGTGGCCCTTGAGGTTCTTCACAAAATCACCCGCATGGACATCCCAGATGCGCAGGCTCCTGCCATCAGAATCTGAGCAGATATAGTGTGCGTCAAACAACCACGCGAATTCGAAGACACCTTTGTTGTGGCTGCAGAACTCCTACTTGAACGTAGAGGTAGAAGAAGAAGCAGAGGTCGACCATATATGTATGGTTTATCCAGGCAAGCGCTACCTTAGAGGTGCTAGTCCTTTGAGAATTTCACGCATGAGACCACTTTGTTATGGTCTGACAGACTCTGCTTCAGCCTGTAAGCTTTATAATGTGCCGACTACACTTGTGACTCTGCCATTTCCCTTTTTTTTGACAGGGATTTTGTTCTGCTGGAATAGGATCCTACGTATCGCGTAGAGCACAAGTTCCCTTTCAACCTCGCTCGGAAGCCACTACTGGTCACGCTCAACTCCACGAGATGAAGGTGGAGAAAAATATGTGCAACCTAGTAAAATGTAATCCTTGAGGATGGAACCATCCCTCTGGCTCCACCAGAGTTGTAACGAGATGAAGGAAGTTGCTACTATTATAATTCCCACCAAAATCCTTACAAGCCATGGACCTTTTGATAGCGGAAGCCTCTTAGTAATCTACATTGGATTGAATCGGCTCTGATACATTGGGATGTGGTGGTTCTAATTTAGTTTATGCATGTGACATATAATGGGAAATAATTTCATGAAAACATATTCATGGATGTCACTCCACCAGATGTTGGGGACAGAGGGTATTCTCGGCAAAGGGTGTCCAAAATGTTGTAGATTAGAACAAATTTTTGTAGTAAGTTGACGGATCCACCTTTGGAAACCTTATAAAACTATGATTGACATGGAGTCGTAACCTTGTTCTAATACCATTAATCCATATCTTGGGGCGCTAAGATTTAAGAACCATGAGCGCCCTCCCACCCTTGGAAACCTTTATAAAACTATGATTGACATGGAGTCGTAGCCTTTCTCTGATACAATTAATTCATATCCTGGGGGCTAAGATTTAAGAACCATGAGTGTTGGGAGAGGAGAGAAATAATGCATAGTTGCCAAAAACTAATTGCAAAAACATTGAAAAACAAATATGCACTTAATACATCTAATGTGTTAAAAAGAAATATAACCATTCAAGATAATCATTTATTATGAGAGAAACATTTTACTATTACAATGTAGTGGACAACTTTTTCCTTTTACAAAGTGAGACTCATTGTCTATAGCCTTCTTTAGTTATAATACCATGGGCGGATGCCACTTTCCATTTTGTCCCTGCAATAAAATGCTCCTCTTCTATGTACTTAAAGACTGAGATTGATCATATCATTGATTCATCGAGCCCATTGTCATTAAAATCGCATGTCTTTGTTAGAGGAAGTTATGTATTAGGATCTTGATGGCTATCCCAACTGATGCAAAAGAAGCACATGGCCACAATGGCATAGTAGCTTGTGACTAGAAAGGCAATGGCTAATATACCTAATATGTTATCAACATAATGGAGAAATCGAGGATTTTAATTGAAGGAATGGTGTTGATTTAATGGTATCTGCAAATAGAAGCATTACTGGCGGATAGGTGAGCTAGTCTGGCTGGCATGACAAGCCATTCTTGCATCATAGTGGAAACTACCCATATCTTTGCAGAGCCATCTTGGCCTTCTTCTTTATAGTTGGATATGGATATAACCATGAAGGAAAATGTGGGAGTTTTTTCGTCAATGAGGGTCTTCAAAAAAGTTCCAGTTGCAAAATCCTATATCTTGTAGGAGCCATCATGGTTGTTGAAGATGATGAGTGATCCATCATGGTTGAAATGAACAGTCATGATAGGATCGATGTTGGAAGGTATGATCCTTTTCCATTTCCCAGTCCTGAAGTTCCAAATCATGAGGATTTTGTCGAAGGAGTCAAATAAAATGAGATTGGACTAGGGATTGCAGAAAACCATGCTCATTTGGCCCTCGAGGGTCTTCACGCAATCACCTATATGGATGGACTGAATGCACAGACTCTTGTCGTCATAAGCCGAGCAGATATAGTGGGTGTCGAACAAGCACACGAAGTCAAATACACCTTTGTTGTGGCCGAAAAGCTCATGCTTGAATGCAGAGGCAGAAGAAGAAGAAAAGTATGACCATATGTGTATGTTTTTATCGAGGGGAGTGTTTCCTAGGAGTTGTTAGTCCTTTGAGAATTTCATGCATGAAACCACTCTGTTGTGGCCTGATAGACTCTTCCTCGGCCTGTAAGGTTTATGATGTTCCGACGACGCTTGTGACTCAGCCATTTTCCTTTGTATGTGGACAGGGATTTTGTTTTGTTGAGGTAGGATCCTACTCATTGCATAGTGCACAAGCGCCCTTGCAACCTCTCCCAGAAGGCACTGCTAGTCATGCTCATCTCCACCAGATGAAGGTGGAGAAATTTACTTGCAGCCCAGTAAAATGTAATCCTTGAGGCTTGAGCCATCCCTCTGGCCCTACCAGATCTGTAACAAGATGAATTTAATTGTTACGATTATAACTTCCACCAAACTTCTTACAAGCCATGGATTTTCTTATAGTGGAAGCCTCTTGGTAATTTGCATTGGATTGAAATAGCTCCACTGCATTGGGATGTGGTGGTTACGATTTAGTTGATGCATATGGAAGACGATGGGAAATAGTTTCCCGAGAACATATTCATCGATGTCACTCCACTAGATGTTGGGGACAGAGGGTATTCTCGACAAAGGGTATCCAAATATTGCAGAATAGAACAATTTTTTTGCAGTAAATCAACAGATCCACCTGTGGAAACCCTTATAAAACTGTAATTTCCATGGAGTCATAATCTGCTCTGACATCATTAATCCAGATCTTGGGAAGCTAATATCCAAGAACCATGAGTTTTGAGAGAGGAGGAGAGAAAAAATGTATGGCTTCCAAGAAACTAATTGCAAAAACATTGAAAAACAAACCTGCACTTAATACACCCAACATGTGAAAATAAAAATAACCACTCAAGATAATCATTTATTATGAGAGAAACTTTTTACTATTACATCGTGGTGGACAAGTGTTTCCTTTTACAACGTGATTCCCATTGTTTATATCCTTCTTGAGTTACAATACCATGGGTGGATGCCACTTTCCATTCATATCATGGCTTGTGACATGCAAAGCACTTGAATTTTCTCGTGTCCTTCTTGTCATCCTAAGAGGATCCTCTCTCTCCTTTGTTCAGTTTGGCATCCCCCTTGCCCAGTCTTACATGACTTGAAATAAAAATGTTCTCCTCATCCCTTTCACTGTTACCTCGTTTCCATGAAGAGCCTCCTGACAAGTCTCTTCCTGAGTGAAGTCATTCGACAACCTATCTTGGGTTGGGAAATTCTCTTGTGCCATAACTCTTCTAATGATGGTATTCTATTATTTTGAGAACTCGTTCAGAGTTGTCCTTACCAATTATGAGTTCGACACTTCCTCTCCTATTACAACAAGCTCATCTTGTACTTGATATATTCTGTTGAGATAAGAAGAAACAATTTTATTCTTGGACATCTTGGTTCCCTTGAGTTTTTCTCTCATCATCATTTTTCAATTCTAATAGTCACTTTTGTATAACTTGATCAATGGCTCCTACATTCCTCTGGTGGTTTTCTTCTCGGATTTATGAGCAATAATGCGGTCCTTCACTCCATCAAAGATAAGCCTCCTATATTTCACATCCTTCTTATTATGGGCATCCAAAAGTGTTGCGTCAGTAGGACGAATCTGAGTTGGTGTTACAAACTCCTAGATTTCATTATCCTCTAACACGAATGCACTCCTCTCATTCCATATGTTGTAGTTATACTACCCATCCAACTGATCTTCAAACCTAATATCCGTCACCATCTTGTCTATAGTTTTTCAAACCCCACAGCTCGCGCTCTGCAAACTCAACCCAAGCTACCAAATAATTGAAACCATTTGTTGCCTACTCTGAGTGTTAGGATATTCCGACACATAGGATATAGTTAAGTTCAACTTGGTCTAGTGTAGAGTTAGGTATAGAGTTAGGTAAAGTGTGTTTCTTTACCGTTGTGCATTTTGTAACTTACAATCCGACGGTCACGATATGTAGTGATCCGACGGTTCACTCTCTCCTCGGTATTACCGACACTTGATCCGTGGCTTGACACCCGATTGGTCCATGAGTTCTATTTAAAGAACATGGAGGGTCATTGTTCAGGTAATCCGTGCATGAGAGAAGCTTATGTAAATTTTCATTCTTTGATTAATAAATTGCCTGTAGTAGCCACGTTGGCACAGGCCATGGACTGTTTCACTCTTTGAGGGTTTTAACCACGTCAAAAATACTGGTGTATTGATCTGTGATCTGGTTGTGAGCGGTGTCCTTTTGGTGTTATTTCTGAGGAACTTACCCTGTAAATTCCTACATGGTATCAGAGCTATTTGAGGGCCGCGTCCGTTGGTGATCCAAATCTGAAGCCGATAGAACTGCATCCGACTGCTGTTTCCTAGATCTGCTGTTTCTGACTGCTTTCGGGCCGAGAGGACTGCTCTGTTGTGTTCGGAGCATCTGTTCCAGTGAGGAACCCCTTTCGTTTCACGCGAAAAGGTTTCTGGTAGCCCTAGCTGCGTCTTTTTTAAGATCTGGAGGTATACAATGTTTATTTGCAGTTTACTGTTATTTTCTCTCTGCTTATTTCGGTTTTGGTTTATTTAGCTTTTTTTTAACCGGATCTATACCTTTCATTTCTGCGTATGCTCTTTTCCCTGCGACTCTGTGCGATCTGGGCAAATCAGAAACAGAAAGGAAGAATTTTTCTCATGCGTATGCTCTTTTCCCTGCACCTTAGTGTGATCTCGGAAAATCAGAAACATTGAGAAAAATATTTAGTTTTTCGGCTAAAGCTAACTTTGAGCCGCAAGGTTCTTTTTTTTAAATATCTAGTTTTTTGGCTAAAGCTAACTTCGAGCCATAAGGTTCGTTTTCTTTGCATGTCCGTGTTGGGTTTTGTGTTTTGTGTTTTGTAGGGAAAAAGAGCTTTCTCAAGGCAAGCACGCAAACCAAGGCCCCCCCCCTTCTCTCTCTCTCTCTTTCTCTCTCTCTCTCTCAAATTTTTTGTATAGATCAATTGGTTCAAAGCTATTTTAAGAGAGTAGAGGTCTTGGGTTCAAGTCTCCATTTTGTGGGGGCGGATTTTTTCATTTCCGCACATTCGCGCACTTTGTCGGCAACTTCAACAATTGTTTTTTTCAAAAAGCCATAACTTCTTCATCCGGAAGCCTTTTTCAGAGCCGTTTTTTTTAAAACCGCCTAATTTTTCGAGATCTATCCATTGGAACACTTACTTTCAGCATCTTCAGCTTCAGTTTAAAAAAAAAAATGGAAAGTCCATGCCAAGTCATTCTTGACAGCACTAACTACTTCCAATGGATATCCTACATGGAAGATTTACTTAGAAGTAAAGGTCTCTACAGAATAGCCACAGAACAAGAGAACAAACCAAAAGATGAAGACAAGGCTGCAAAATGGGAAAATAAACAAGATCAAGCACGTGGTTTGATAGGGATGTCTATTTCTCCTGATCTTAGATTCCATATTGCAGAACTTGAGACTCCTCATGAAGCATTGGAACAAATCACTAAAGTTTTTGGGATTAAAAATAAAATTAGAGCCCATCAACTTGAAAATGAGTTGCTTACATTGGATCCTAATAATTTTTCTTGCATTGAAGATTTCTTGTCCAAATTCAAGACCCTTAGATATCTCTTGGAAGGTGTTAAGGTTAAGAAAGAAGATAGTAACCTTATTTATTCCATCCTTACTAAGTTGGGACCAGCCTACTCTGTATTTGTTTCCACCTTCCATTCTATAAGGGAAGCTTTCATTTGTCAGGGAAAAGACTACAAGGCCCCTTCCTTTGACTCTTTTTGGGATTCTTTAATAAGAGAACAAGAAAAACTCTTACACCTTGGTCTTCTTAATCTTGGAAACTCTTCCAAGAAAGCGTTAGCCGCCCAGCAGCAACCAAATTCAAAGAATCCTAAGAAGTCATATCCTAAAAAGAATGGTCCTAAACCAAACAAGGGTCCTAAGCAAACTCAGCCTCAAAATGAAAGATCATTTCAGCAAAATGATAGGACCAATAAAAACAAATGGAAGAAGACTGATAGACATTGTAACTTTTGTAATCGAGATGGCCACTTAGAATCTAAATGCTTTAAGAAGATGGAAGCCTTGGAAGCCGCAATGAAGAAACATAACATCCATGTGGAGCATTCTTCAACTTCAAATTCAGGAATGGCACTTTCTGCATGTCGTTGTCAATCATCTCAGTCTGGTTATGCATTAAATGTATCTTCTTCTTCTCATTCTCATGAGTGGCTCATTGATTCTGGAGCCTCTTATCACATGGCCAAAAACAAAGCCATGTTTTCTTCTTTAAATGATTGTAACACCAAAAATATATATGTTGGTGATGATAGATCTCTTAATGTTGTAGGGACTGGAACTGTTCATCTAGACAATGGTCAGTTTAATGATGTATTATGTGTTCCAACCTTATCCTGCAACCTTCTATCTGTATATCAGATAACTCATTCAGGTGAAGGTAAAATTGTTGAATTTTCACCTCATGATGTTGTAATCAAGGATCTAAGAGATCCTAAACAGATTCTAGCTACTGGTATTGCTGATGATTCCACAAGGTTGTATAAGTTTCACAACTTTGGGTCATCAAATCTTCCCTCAGTATTTGTTGCTCATAATGATGAAGTTAGCAAACTTTGGCATGAGCGATTTGGTCACTTAAACTATCGCTCCCTTCAGCATCTATGTAAAGAAAATATGGTGACAGGTCTTCCTATGGTATCTTGCAGAGATGGTGTTTGTTTCGGATGTGTACTCGGAAAACATCATCGGGACAGTTTTGAAAAACGTGCCTCTTGGCACGCCTCAGCCCCTTTACAGCTTGTGCACAGTGATTTATGTGGTCCACTTCCTGTTGCTTCATTCTCTGGCTGCAAGTATTTCTTAACTTTCATTGATGATTTCTCCAGACGCACTTGGGTATACTTCTTAAAACTCAAGAGCGAAGTATTTAACACATTTTTGGCCTTCAAAGCCTTTGTTGAAAAACAATCTGGACATCAAATTCTTAAGCTAAGAACCGATAATGGTGGAGAATATGTTAAAAACACATTCATCAACTTTTGCACCGAAAATGGAATTCAAATGCAACATACTGTTCCATACACTCCACAACAAAATGGTGTAGCTGAAAGGAAAAATTGCACCTTAAAGGAAATGGCTAATTGTATGCTGCAATCTAAAGGACTCAGTCTTAGTTTTTGGGCCGAAGCAATTAATTGTGCAAATTATATAATAAATCGCACTCCTACTAAGGTTCTAAAGAATCTCACTCCAGAAGAAGCTTGGAGTTCCATTAAACCAGATGTAAGTCACTTTCGTGTTTTTGGAAGTGAAGCATGGGCCCATATTCCAGATGAAAAGCATAAAGCTTTAGAACCTAAGAGTGAGAAATGTACTTTTGTTGGATATTCTGAAGATGTAAAAGGTTATAGACTTATTCCATTTAAGTCCAAAAATGTTATCATTAGAAGAGATGTAAAATTTGATGAAAATAAATCGGCCTGCGAGCCTAGTCCGGCGGATGTGCCACCTCTTCCTATCTCTTCTACTTTTGAAAACATTTCTTCTTCAGATGATGAAAGTGAGGATGACAATCCTCCCCCACCTTCTCAGGATCGTCAACTTCCAAGATGGGTCCGTGCTACTCGGGATGCAGCAGGTGATCTTGCCGGTGATCCTACAGATCAGCGACGTACACGTTCTCAGTTTGAAAGAGCCTCTTCTTTACTGGCTCAAGCTCCAGTAAATCATGATCCTGACACTTTTGCAGAAGCTTCAAGCCATCCACATTGGGAAGCAGCTATGAATGAAGAATATCATTCATTGTTGACAAATGATACATGGGATCTTGTTCCTCTACCAAAGGGACGCAAACTTGTTAGATGTAAATGGGTTTACAGAACCAAGTATGGACCAGATGGGAAAGTTGATAAACATAAAGCTCGTCTTGTTGCTAAGGGCTTTTCACAGGTTGAAGGCATTGACTACACTGAAACCTTCTCCCCTGTTGCCAAAATGAACTCTATCCGCCTTGTTCTTTCCCTTGCTGCCTCTTTAAAATGGGAAGTCCATCAGATGGATGTTAAATCTGCCTTCTTGCATGGGGACTTGCATGAAGAAATCTATATGGAACAACCCATTGGCTTCGTCCAAACAGACTCCAGCCTTGTATGTCGACTTAAGAAATCTCTTTATGGTCTCAAGCAAGCTCCTCGGGCTTGGTATGCCAAAATGGATAGCTTTCTTTTAGAATCTGGCTTTTCTAGGTGTTATTCTGACAATATTGTCTACACCAAGAAAGTGGGCAACTCTCTTATCATCCTTGTTCTTTATGTTGATGATCTTATTCTTACTGGTAGTGATCCCAACCTTATAAACCATGTGAAGTCCAGCCTTAAAAAGAAATTTGAAATGACAGACTTAGGACACTTACACTATTTTCTCGGTCTTCAAGTCTTGCAATCCAAGGAGGGTATTTCCCTTTCCCAGTCCAAGTATGCTTGTGATATTCTTCGTCATTTTCACATCGAAGACTGTAAGCCAGTCCCTTCTCCCTTTCAGTCTGGAGTCAAACTTTCAGTCTCTTGTACTTCTCCTGAAGTTGATGCTACCTTATACCGTCAACTTTTAGGAAAACTCTTGTATTTAACCCATACTCGTCCTGACCTTTCCTTTGTTGTTGGCCTTGTTGCTCGTTTTATGCAAAACCCCCGTGAAAGTCATTGGAAAGTAGCTAAAAGAATACTTCATTATGTTCGAGGTACAGTACAGTTTGGGATTCATTACAGTGCCAAAGCAGCTCCTCTATTAGTTGGTTTCACTGATTCTGATTGGGCTGGTGACCCTGATGATCGGAAGTCTACTGCCGGTTATGTCTTCACTCTTGGTTCAGGACCTATTACATGGGCTTGTAAGAAACAGGCTGCCATTTCTCTTTCGTCAGCAGAAGCAGAGTATCGTGGTGCCGTGGAAGCCAGTAAGGAAGCCTTGTGGCTTCGTCAGATCCTATCAGAGTTTGGCTTTGAGCAGCAGCATCTAACCACACTTTGGTGTGATAATCAAAGTGCCATTCAGCTATGCAAAGATCCAGTCCAGCATCAGCGCAGCAAACACATTGAACTACACATGCACTTCATCAGAAAGCTCATTCATGACCATGTTCTTGAAGTGCAATATTGTTCAACAGATGATCAGGTTGCAGACATCTTCACAAAGGCTCTCACAGAGGCGAAGTTCACTAAACTTCGATATATGCTTGGAGTTCAGGAAGTTGTCACTAAGGGGGGATCGGCTCTAGTGCCTCCTTCCTTCTCCTATTGTGTCATATTTGTAAATCCTTCAATCCTATCCCAAGTTGTTCTTAAGGGGGGATGTTAGGATATTCCGACACATAGGATATAGTTAAGTTCAACTTGGTCTAGTGTAGAGTTAGGTATAGAGCTAGGTAAAGTGTGTTTCTTTACCGTTGTACATTTTGTAACTTGCAATCCGACGGTCACGATATGTAGTGATCCGACGGTTCACTCTCTCCTCGGTATTACCGACACTTGATCTGTGGCTTGACACCCGATTGGTCCATGAGTTCTATTTAAAGCGCGTGGAGGGTCATTGTTCGGGTAATCCATGCATGAGAGAAGCTTATGTAAATTTTCATTCTTTGATTAATAAATTTCCTGTAGTAGCCACGTTGGCACAGGCCGTGGATTGTTTCCCTCTTTGAGGGTTTTAACCACGTCAAAAATACTGGTGTATTGATTTGTGATTTGGTTGTGAGCGGTGTCCTTTTGGTGTTCTTTCTGAGGAACTTACCCTGTAAATTCCTACACTGAGGCCTTACCTTGTGCTCTAACTATGCATTGTCTTGACCATAAACTCTTGCTTCTCTTCACTAATAGTTAGCTTTGCCCTATCTGGTCCTTGATATTCTTTTTTGTGTGTGTCTATTACTTGTGTTAACTCTCCCACCATTTGGCTCGATGCTACCTAATTTGTGCAATTGGTCGTCCTTTGTGTTTCTCCTACACTAATATGGGTTGTCATCAATTGCGAGTGTTTCCCCAACACCCTATGACACTCAACTCAAAACTTAGCAACCACTTACTCAACCCGACCACTTACTTTACTTGAAAATGCCCACCACTTCCACCTACTCCATCGCATTCACTTTCAGCCTACCCATAGTTGGCCATGCACTCATGTCACATTGTTTGCACTCTGAAAAACATGTCAGTCTGCATTCTTATTGAAGCTCCCAACAATTCCTCCTCAGTGTGTTCCCTCTTATGGCGACATGGCTAGATAACAGCTACCCTTGGATTTTTTTTCTTCGTGGACAACTAGTTTGTTGGTTGTGGCCCTTCTCCATTGACTTCCTTTGCTCGTTCACTAGTTTTTTGGTTGTGACCCACTTCCTATCTTAGCCTAACTTCCTACCGACAATTCTGAGTCCTAACTTTTTGTTGCTTGATCATCCCTACTCTCTTTTTGATTGTCGGTTGCAGCTCCTGGCAGTTTCCTATGGTGGAAAGTACCCCTCAGTGGATGCTCCACCCACTGTTGTCTTTTTATAGTTGGGTGGGTTCGACGTCCTCCTCAGGGTTGAGTCCTCCGTAAGGGTGACAGTCTGCCTCAAATTTTTTAATTTTTTAATTTTGTTTATGAATCATGCCTTAAAAAAAAACAAAATAAAAAGCATTTAAAAAAAATCCTTTGGTTGTTCGGTCGATTTACTCCAGCCCTAAAAAAATCATGAGTACGATCGTGTTCGAATTTAGCCCTGACAATCTAGTATGAACTTGGCACTTGCAATTCCCTTATTATTTTTCTTCAGAGTTCCAACTCTGATACCATGTTATATTTCCTTGAACAACACTCAGTATTTAATTCCTAGCAAAAGACATACTAAATAAAGACACAACTAGGTTGCTAACAAAATATTTAGCGGAAGTAAATAATGATCTCCATCACACTAACACAAATAGATTTATGCCCAACAAATCAATTCATCATTAATAAAAACTTAGAACCTACTTGGGCTCCCATCCTAGGACAATGATCCAATTGAGAAAATACAAATACAATAACCTAGATCTGATCTAATAGATCTACCTTAGATCGGTCTTCGATCTCTCTTGCATATCTAGATCTCCAGCCTCTCTAAATTCCCGTGAAGCCTACACACGCTCTTTGATATGCCTCTCTCAATCTTGTAGTGTGTCTATCTCCTATCCTCAACCTTGTTTTGTATAACTTTACATTGAGCCAAAACCCTAATCCTAACCCTAATATCAAAGTAATTGATGATCAAGATTAGATCTCGCATCACTTGAGATCAATGGATATGATTACTAAAGTAAATTAATTTAATTTTCCTACGTCATATTAGCTTAATAAGCCAACATATTAATATGTGTTTTTTTCCTGAGTTAGGCTAGACTAAGTTAGATTAGCAGCTTGCTCAACCTACAGCAAGTGTTCTAAGGAAATGTGGGTGAGTTATGCACGCCTAAAAGTAAGGCATGTGCAAAAATACCTAGCCGAGATTCAAACTTCGACACAACTGTGATACGAGTTGTTAGGAATAGGATCACAAAACCATACAAATCAAAATGAATGTGAAAGTATAAAACAAAATAACATAAGACAAGAGAGACATCGATGTACATGATTCACACAACATAGACTATGTCCAAGTAGAAATATCGGTCCTTCCTTTATTTTTTCCAACAACATCACATCCACTACAAACGCTTCTTCACTCTTTGTCAATCTCCTCTCTAAGGCACAATGTTATTTCATAGTATAATGCCATCATAAAAAGAGGGTTTCATTTTAGATCAAAGGGAACCATCATAACTTCTACCATCAAATTTGTGACCTAATGATGAAGGGTCTATATTGACTAAAACATTACAATATTTTACAAGGAATTAAAAAAAAAAAAAAAATCTTTAAGGGTACTCCAAAAAGTTTCATCTCCCCCTAGACCCCCTGGAAACACTAATGATGGAGGGGCAAGCCCCCTCATCCCCTCCTGTAAATAACATGGATCCAAACACAATGGAAACAAGATCTTTCAATCAAGAATATAACAAGCTCCACAAACAAAACCATTCTTTAGACAAGACACAAAATACAATATGAATAATGGAGTGGGGTGGAAGAGCTAGTTTGTATCCATTTGTCAAATGAATAGATGATTTCATGGTGTCGATATAACTTAGGTGCTAATTTTTAATGGTTTTTTTTCTTTGAGTGATGTTGTTTATAGTGTTGAAGGAGAAGAAATTGTAAGGACCACACGCTATACTATATATATATATATATATATATATATATATATATATATATATATATATATATATATATATATATATATATTTATTTATTTATTTATTTTGTTATAAATCACAATAAAATACAACCAGAAGAGAAAATCATTAGGAATTCTAATTTATTCAGCACTATCTAACAAATCCCTAAATTTCATTTCACTGAACATATCATAAAATTTACATATATTTAACTAAGGCCATAAAGAAATCATACAAAAGAATATTGTAACACATGTGTACCATTCACCAGAAGACGAGACTCCACTTGATTTGTCGTTACTTGTCTTCCCTTGTTGTCGACCACCTCTGAGTGTGAATGACAACGTACTTGATCCGAATGCAATGACCCACTGATTAACCTCCCAGCCTACTCCTTGGGTACTCTTCTTCCCCACAAACCCCCGAGATGCAATGGGGTTACAAAATGGAGGAATGCAATAGCTGGTAGAGGAGAGCACTCCTTGGCTCAAGAGTCCCCTCTCTAAAATCCTCTACCTCACCAAACTCACTATAGTTTCGTAATCACTACTCTGACATAGTCTCCTCCATCCAACCATAGGGTTTCCAAAAATCACTTCTCCCATGGCTTGCCCCTTCTTTTATAGGAGTCCTAATAGGTGACACTTGACATGTCATGCATAATTAATTATTTTTTATAATTCAATAATTTGATTATTCAACCACCCATGTGTCACTCTCTCATCAAGGGTCTCCAAAATTATTCACTTAAATTTTAATTTAAAACTAATATTTTCCTCACCTCAACAAGATTCCTATTTCTTCTCCTAGTTGCCTCTTAATCCCCCTTTTTACTCCTTAATTTGTGTTCATTACTAAAGTCAATTAATGAGTCAAGATTTTATCCCCTATCTACTCCTTAATTTAACTCAAGTTATCTCTTAGATGGATATTCTTATGTTGGTTGTTGCCACATGGAGGTTCTCTACATTTCTCTAAAATTTAATTTATTGATCTTATTTTAATTCACCATCCTCTTCTCTTAATTAGGTTTAACTATTTTAGGATTAATCTTTATCCTTACTATTATGTCCCTCTTCGCCTTTTACCTAATTAAACTACATAATCTACCTAATATTTTCTAACATGGGAAGGGTAGAGTTTTTTTAAGGTAACCTATTTTATTTCTTCCTATGATCCTCTTAATCCAAGTTTTATTTTTGATTTAATTACCTCAGTTTCTAACATCATTTACCCTTGATGTAAATTTACCTAGTTTTCATTTCTTGATTATATTTATCAATTAATTTATTTTTAATGATTCCCAAGGTGCCAAGTCATGCCCTTCAAGAACTTCCCTTGAAGTTCCAAGGGTGCCATGCCTAATAGTTTATTTGTGATGCCAAGGGTGCCAAGTTGGTCATGCCCTTCAAGAAATTCCCTTGAAGTTCCAAGGGTGCCACACCACTTGCCCTTCAAGCATTCAGTGACTACGAGGGGAAAGTATAGGTGCAACGACATAGACCACTATCATCTCTTATGTTGCCTGCTATAGTGAGACTAATGGTGTTGGGGATCAAGGAATCTGCTTTGATGCTCGCCCCCCGGTAAAATCCTCATGAGCGACCCAACTTTGGGACCCGCCCTCATGACATCGTGATCTTGAAGGCGAAGGTGTTTCAACCCTTCCAGCCCAAGTCACAGCGGGAGTGCTAGTGGGTGAGATCAGGGACATTGTCCCACCCCTCCCATGTAGTTCCATCCACTTGTACAACCCCATCACCCATATGTGAGTCATTAGGCCAAGCAACTAATATGTGCGTGCAACCACTAACATCTCATCAGAATATAGATAAACATGTATAGAAGGTTTTCAAAATTGACTTTGAATTTCAAAGATAAAATAATATAAAAAAATTTCATCAAACCAGTTGTCGTCAACTCGTCATATGCGAGTGCCTCTGGTGGTTTCCTGCCATACTTAATAATCATCAGTAACAAGGTTTCTCGGTGTTAGTCATTGTCATAATAGTATCATTAACAACACCTAGTCATTCACATCATTGTTCATTGTAAGCCCAAACTAATGAAAGTAGGTAACATAGGGGACACATCCATCATGGCTATCATCATCAAAACATCAATGGAAGCATACATATCCATCAAAGCTATCAACATCATAACATCAAATAGATAACATACATAACCATTTATGTCACAATCATCATAATATCAATAGAGAACATGCATAACCATTAATGTTATCTTCATCATAATATCAATGGAGATCATACATAAACATCACAACCACTAATATCACAACCAATAATAATAGAGTCATGTGTCCCAATCCTCAACCTGAGGTCCTCAATTAATAAAGTGTGGGCCTTAGGGCTAAATAAATGTTAATCTCATATCATTGTCAGTCATCTAGAGTGGGGCACTACATACACCCCCTCTTAATAATAGACTTCGTCTCGAAGTCCTTGGAATAGGTAAGGAAAATGGTGACGCATCTCCTCGATGTCCTCCCAAGTAGATGAACTAGGACTATAATTGTCCCATTGGACCCTAACTTGGTCCACTAACCATCATCTATTCTGCGAAGTGCGTTGGTCCAGTATGTGAACTGGTTCGTCCATTACTGTTCCCTCGACCGAAACCTGCAAATGACCAAAGTCAATAACATGCGAAGGATCCAAAATATAATGACGTGAAACACAAATATGAAACACATCATGCATGTGCCCTAAAGATGGAGTTAAGACAAGCCTATATGCCACCGACTCTTTCCTTTCTAAGATTTCAAAAGGTCCCACAAACCGTGGAGACAATTTTTTTCCCTTTCCAAATCTTATAGAGCTTCCTTTTTTTTGGGGGGGCGAGGGGGGCTTAGTCTCAGGACACCCTATCTCCCACTTCATAACTTCGGTCTACCAGATGAGCATCAACATAGCTCTTTTGTCGATCTTGTGCTTCTTTTATCCTCCTCCTAATCATAGTCATTTGTTCTTCCATCTCTTCCTTGTCCTCTTCTGTGAGATCCATCTTTTCCTCTTCCTCTGAATTGACTGCGCTTCCTTCCTTTACCTCTCGAAGGAGATGCATTTCTTTATGAATTTTACTGATTTCCATTTTGATTCTGATTATGATATGGACCTCTACTCCTTCCTCTTCCTCTATGCTTTACAGTAATTCATGTTCTACTTGATCAAATGGTTTATTCCCTTCAACAGTTAACAAGAATCCACCTAATGACCTCATCTGATTAACAAGATCTTGCATTTTTGTGATGTAATCATGAATGGATTCATTACTTTGCATATGGGCATTTTCAAAATTCCTCCTTAATGTTTGCAGTTTAGTTACAGCAACACCTTCATATGTTTTTTCTTTTTAAGATATCTCATGCTTCTTTAGATGATATTGCACCACTAATTCTTGGAAATATGTATTCTTCAAGAGTGCTTCCTATAAGTGAAAGTGTTTCATTATCTTTCTTAATAAGTTCCTTAAGAGATTAATTTTCATCATCACTTAATGCTTTGAATTCATCAAGAGAAGGCATAATGTATCCATCAGTTACAAGTTCTCATTAATCTTTGGTGATGAATATAAGTTGCATGCATTTTATCCAATAAAAGTAGTTTGTTCCAACAAGTTTAGGCAATACAATAGTGCTTGTCGCCATGAGGAGAGAGAGAAAATTAGAGAATTAGAGAGAGAGTGAAAAATGAACACAATGTGTCTTGATTCAACCCAAGACAAGAATCAAATGTCCCAAAAATTGAGACTCAACCGCCACCAGAAAATATCTTTTTTTATTAAATAAAGATTATAAAGATGGTGCAACAAATGCTCAATTTCAACCAAATTCTTCTTAAATATGAATTAATCATCAATGAAAATGATTAATACTTCTCATCCTCCCTTTTCAACTTTGTTACCAATCATTTTTTTTTTTCATTTTTACATAATATATATATGTAGAATTTAATAACATGTACCCTTAAAAAAAATTAAATACAAACTCAATTAAAAATATTCATTCTTTACACTAATTATCTCTCCTACTAATTATCTCTCCTACCTGCATTTCCCACTAATTATCTCTCCAACTCATAAATATTCACTAATATAATATCTCATGGAGAATGTAAAATTCATAAAAATTAAAAGTTCTTGAATTCAGTCTATTCTCATTCAAATGTCAGGTGAACTTTCACTTAGTGGAAAAAAACTAAATTCATGGATATCCATTGATTCTTGTTAACGATATAAAAATATGTGCGCATTACACTCCATAAATGGGTTTATAGCTCCTCAAACGTATGGCAATTTATGTAAATATTGCAGTTTATGTAAACGTTGCATTGGATGTCGTTGATCAAATGCAGTCTCAACCATAAAGAAAGTTAAAGGTGGTGGCTTTACAACACTCTTCACAACACGCAAGTCTACAGATGTCAATGAATTCTGCATTTTCAAATTTCAACACAGATTTGGTTGCTCAGCACTGCAATGCAGCAACAACTACACGAAAAAGTTTAATGAGTGCATTTAGCTCCTCACTAACAACTTCTCTTCATATATAGGCAGGCTCTCAGATACACATGCAGATCCTCATAATATAGTTAATGCAGAAGAGAAAAATATGCTTGTAAACTCAACGGCTCTTCACAATTTGGTTAGTGAACATAATTTTTTTTGCACATAAAAGAATTTTTTATTTACCGGCAACAATATTTTTTTTTTTTAACCAACAAAAATTACATGTGGCTCCATGACTATTACATGGGACTGCTCCACAGTGGTTTCTTTAAACTAAGCGAATAATTTGGTTTACAAGCTTAGCTACAAAGAGGTTTCTCGCAGTAAGGCTTGCTGCACACCTAACTCCAATGTCTGGTGGGCAAACAAGATGAGATGGAACTCTCCAACAATCCCTTCAATGGGATGTGAGAAGGGCTGGTAAAATTAGTAGCTCTGGTTGTCCATCAGTACCAAAATCAAAACACCACAACTTTCTAATCTTAAATCAGTCTCCTCCAATAGTTCTCTATTTATGCTGGTCTACAGCATCCAAATTCCAAACAACCCAATCTTTTTTTTCTTTTTTTTTTAATCCAATCCTGAAAAGTCACATTCACAAAAAATATTAGTGATATATTTGATTATTTTATTAGATGCTAATAATTTAAATCAGTGTCCTCCAAAGGCTCTATTCACATCGATAGAAAGCAGCATCCAAAACAACCCACAGATTCTATATTCATGCCTGAAAAGCCACATGTTGAGAATTAACCAATCTATTTTTCCCCAAATATTAAACAACATTTCAGTCCAGAAATAACAAATTCAAAATAAGATGAAATTAAATTTTCATCTTGGACTATAGGTGCACATGTTGTCTCTCATGTAATCTTTGAAATCTTTAAAATCTCAACAACAATAAAAACTCAAACATTTTGACAAACCAAAAAAAAGATTATAAAAAGCCAAACACCAAATAACAAAGAAAAAGGCATTTGACTGTTTGATTTAGGGAAAAGAGTATTTATTGGCTTGATTAACTCGTCGTTTAAAAGGGTTTCAATGAGAAAACTCCTCATATTTCTTCATGCACAAATTGTTTCTTTATTTAACTACAGAAATGTAAGTTCTATGTCTGTATGTTTAATGGAGAAATAGACGAATAACCAAAATAATAAATGTATAAAAAAAATGAAAAACTAATTTTTTGTCACATTCCCAAAGTAATTCAATCCAACTCTAAGAAAACCCAAATAGGTTATTTCAGTGTTGTTTTCCTGGGAAAAAAAGTCATTTCTCTGTTGCTCATTTTACTCTAAACGTATCTAGACTGTAAAACGGTCTATATATTCTCCAAAATATAATGGAAAAACTCATGTACCGAGTCTCTACACAGAGATTAAATATTAAAAAGAATTCATAGTTGGAGAAATTTACTTTTTTGACAATTCAGCCACTTAGCATGCTTCTCTATTTTGAAATTTCAAAGTGTATGCAAAGATATCCTACAACAAAATTCTACCTAGTCTTCTCTGTTAGGATTTAACAAGGAAGATACCCACAATTAACCTGCAAGGGCTTCTCTGCAAGGAATTTGTAATACAATCAATTTCAAACTACCCGCATAGCAGATTTGTAAGAAGGTTGTAGAGATATCCTAACATCTAAGATTTGGATGGTAATCTGGCCTTTAATGATTGCTGCAACTCGTTTCTTGGGCATTGTAATGTACCATATGGAAAAAAATTAAATAAATAAATTATGGTTTTTCTTTGACACTTTCTTACCAGTTTGTGTGTACATGAATTTTCCCAAGCCAACTATGCAATTTTTCCAAGTTTTCCTTTGGAAATCTTTCACACACAGTTGATATGTAAACTTTACAAGAAAAGCCTTGCATGGAACCTGGAACTCACTATTATTTGCAAAAGAAACAATTTAACTTTTTACTGGAACAACTCTTTCTCATGACCAATAGAGAATTTCAATGGTTGGCCTTGATTTTTCTGGGCCACTTTTACCACTAGCGTACATATGGACCAAACCCAACTTGGTTTATCTTTCAGCAGAGATTATATCTCATCAAAGATGACACACAGGTATAGTATCTTCAGGAGAAGTCTGATCTTGAAATAATCAGACATTCTAGTGATCAATAATCGGGTTTCAAGCTATTGAAAAGCCTACTTCAATTCTAGTCATCACTTCCTGGAACAATTTGGCAACCAAGAGGTTCAACTTCCTTTCTGAAAAGAAAATTTACAGCGTTGGAGTCTAATGAGATATAACCTCCATGGCTGATAAATTCCAATTTTATGAATTTATGCCCTCCTTAATTGCCAAGAATATAAACTCGGTCCAAGGGAAATATTTTGTTTCGCATATCAATTCGCTGCACTCAACTCAAGAATATGGACAACCTTAAATCTCTCTGATCAAAGACTATATGCAACTTTAGATGATTAGTCCGACAAATATAAGGTCATCCTTCAGCCTGTTTGCAAGTTGAATTCCATGCCAATGGTCCAAACCCAATCTCCTGGAGAGATCCCATAGAGTGTTCCCCCATTCTACTCTCCCTAGTATTATTCCGTGGGATCTCTCTACTCTCGTTTCCATCAGAATGGCCTCAAACTTATAGCATTAGAAAAAAATTAGGCATGCGCAATAACTGCAAGATCTTGACAATAAAGTATCTTGCATATGTTTCTGCCTTGCAATGAGGCTACATTTGGCAACTTGTGAGGCATCTACTCCATCTAAGTCATCCAAGTTATTTCACATGCAACTTTTCTTGAAAATTCTTAAAACTCGTGAGGAATCAATAGTTTTTAGCCCATCAAAACTGCAAAACCCATTCGTTATACTCCCAGTTTTTGGGAGTCCAAATGGGGTCATTTCATTTTTAATCTGGGTTCTCCTGCTTGATATCCTTGAAAATCCTAAAATCCCAGTTTTGTAGTAATAAAATAAGGTAGAGCAGGGCTCTGAGATCATCAAAACAATTATTGGGAAATCTTACATCTACTCTTGGTTCTATTGGTTGACATCCTTACAAATTCAGAGGACCCAATTAGAAAGTAAAAGCATAATTGCAAAACCTGAGAAACCCAACTACAGAGCCAAAAGGTGAAGAATACACAATAGGGTTCCGGACATTGACAAACAAATATTTGATTCTTTCAAGTCCAATATGTGATCTACTGATTGATATCCTCGTGAATCGAGTGTATTCAGTTGAGTTTTCAGTATTTTAATGTAATGCACACCAGTATTTTTATGTAATGCATACCAGTAATAAAAGAAGGTTAACATTAGTAGAAACATGGTACCCAACAGGAACTGTGATTAAACGAGACATGAAAAGAACCGCATCTCGAAACTAACCACTAAAAAATATTGTAGCCGGGCTCTTTACCAGTTTAGATGTAGGAATATGTTGGTCTGTACCATTTCATGAGCTTTAAAAAGGTGAATAATAAAGAACTACAATACAGGAACGGGACCCATTGTGCGCAGGCCTTCCATGTCTCAGAAGGAGAAAAAGACACTTTGATAAAAAAGACATCTTCTAAGAAATTATCCCGAAGAAGAGGATTAACCATGAGACTCTCGTCTGAATTTCGCCTAACAATTCTTCGACTTTCCATGGGGTTGCCATGTTTTTCAAATTTTTGTTCATATCAATCCAAGAAACTTGTACTTTGTATGATCTCGGAATTTTGACTTTCCAAGGTAATTTCCAATCTTCTAGTTACAATGCACAAATCTGGTTATCGAACGGGTTCAATCCCTGAAGAAGGGAAGCTTCACGACCTCAACATTGAAGGTACTCGGCCCCTTTTGGGAATATTTTGGTATGGATTCCTCCGACCTACCAAAATTTGGAAAAAAAAAGGAACACGCCATAAATCTTAGTGACGATCACGCCCAAGGAAATTAGTGACTTCTTCCTACCAAACAAAATATTCACGACCAGAAATGTGAGTGGGATTGGTCATATCAAATAGTGATGATCATGTCTAGAAATGAGAGAACCCGGCTTCAATCACTGGAGAAACTCCTCTACTCTGGCACAATCAATTCGACGTTTGACGTTTCTGTGTAATAAACCTGAGATGTAAGCAAAGTCTCCTTGGGAACCCATCCTCATGTGGCAACTAACTCGAACTGAACTAAGTAGAGTGTAGTAGATATTTAACAAAACTAGTCATGGATGCATGGGTCCATAGGTCTCAAGGGTTCAACACGGCTCTGATACCAAGTGTAAGAACCACACGCTATATATATATATATATATATTGTTATAAATCACAATAAAATACAACCAGAAGAGAAAATCATTGGGAATTCAAATTTATTCAACACTATCTAACACATCCCTAAATTTCATTTCACTGAACATATCATAAAATTTACATATATTTAACTAACTCCATAAAGAAATCATACAAAAGAATATTGTAATACATGTGTATCATTCACCAGAAGATGAGACTCCACTTGATTTTTCATTACTTGTCTTCCCTTGTTGTTGGCCACCTCCGAGTGTGAATGACGACGTACTTGATCCGAATGCAATGACCCACCGGTTAACCTCCCAGCCTACTCCTTGGGTACTCTTCTTCCCCACGGACCCCTGAACTGCAATGGGGTTGTATAATGGAGGAATGCAATAGCTGGTAGAGGAGATCACTCCTTGGCTCAAGAGTACCCTCTCTAAAATCCTCTACCTTACCAAACTCACTATAGTTTCGTAATCACTACTCTGACATAGTCTTCTCCATCCAACCATAGGGTTCCTAAAAATAACTTCTTCCATGGCTTACCCCTTCTTTTATAGAAGTCCTCATAGGTGACACTTGGCATGTCATGCATAATTAATTATTTTTTTATAATTCAATAATTTGATTATTCGCCCACCCATCTGTCACTCTCTCATCAAGGGTCTCCAAAATTATTTACTTATATTTTAATTTAAAACTAATATTTTCCTCACCTCAACAAGATTCCTATTTCTTCTCCTAGTTGCCTCTTGATCCCCCTTTTTACTCCTTAATTTATGTTCATTACTAAAGTCAATTAATGAGTCAAGATTTGATCCCCTATCTACTCCCTAATTTAACTGCAGTTATCTCTTAGATGGATATTCTTATGTTTGTTGTTGCCACATGGAAGTTCTCTACATTTCTCTAAAATTTAATTTATTAATCTTATTTTAATTAATCATCCTCTTCTCTTAATTAGGTTTAACTATTTTAGGATTAATCGTTATCCTTACAATTATGTCCCTCTTTCCCCTTTTACCTAATTAAACTACATAATCTACCTAATATTTTCCAACACGGGAAGGGGAGAGTTTTTTTAAGGTAACCTATTTTATTTCTTCCTATGATCCTCTTAACCCAAGTTTTATTTTTTATTTAATTACCTCGGTTTCTAACATCATTTACCCTTGATGTAAATTTACCTAGCTTTCATTTCTAGATTGTATTTATCAATTAATTTATTTTTAATGATTCCCAGGGTGCCAAGTTTGGTCATGCCCTTCAAGAACTTCCCTTGAAGTTCCAAGGGTGCCACACCTGATAGTTTATTTGTGATGCCAAGGTTGCCAAATTGGTCGTGCCCTTCAAGAAATTCCTTTGAAGTTCCAAGGGTGCCACACCACTTGCCCTTCGAGCACTCAATGATTACGAGGGGAAAGTATAGATGCAACTACATAGACCACTATCATCTCTTATGTTGCCTGCTATAGTGAGATTAATGATGTCAGGGATCAAGGAATCCGCCTTGATGCGCGCCCCCCAGTAAAATCCTCATGAGTGACCAAACTTTGGGACCTGCCTTCATGACATCGTGATCTTCAAGGCAAAGGTGTTTCAACCCTTCCATCCCAAGTCACGGCGGGAGTGCTAGTGGGTGAGATCAGGGACACTGTCCCACCCCTCCCATGTAGTTCCATCCACTTGTACAACCCCATCACCCATATGTGAGTCATTCAACCAAGCAACTAATCTGTGCCTGCAACCACTAACATCTCATCAGAATATAGATAAACATATATAGCAGGTTTTCATAATTGACTTTGAATTTCAAAGATAAAATAATATAAATTTTTTTTCGTCAAACCAGTTGTCGTCAACTCGTCATATGCGAGTGCCTCTGGTGGTTTCATGCCATACTCAATAATCATTAGTAACAAGGTTTCTCAGTGTTAGTCATTGTCATAATAGCATCATTAACAACACCTAGTCATTCATATCATTGTTCATTGTAAGCCCGAACTAATGAAAGTAGGTAACATAGGGGACACATCCATCATGGCTATCATCACCAAAACATCAATGGAAGTATACATATCCATCAAAGCTATCAACATCATAACATCAAATAGATAACAAACATAACCATTTATGCCACAATCATCATAATATCAATAGAGAACATGCATAACCATTAATGCTATCTTCATAATAATATCAACGGAGATCATACATAAACATCACAACCACTAATATCACAACCAATAATAATAGAGTCATGTGTCCAGATCCTCAACCTGAGGTCCTCAATTAATAAAGTGTGGGCCTTAGGGCTAAATAAATGTTAATCCCATATCACTGTCAGTCAACTAGAGTGGGGCACTATAGAAACACCTAATCCCTATTACAAAATAACATTTGGAGTGATACTTGTTGCTTCATTCTATTTTTATCCATAGCTAAATTGTCCTTGAGGATGTAGAAAATGGATTCTCTAGTGTGTATTGTGTTGGAATTATGATTCTGGTATGGCTCTATGTTACAGATGTTGTACTTGATGGCAACACCCGTGGCATTGCTCTGATCAGGCTCTCAAAATGTTGAAAATTAAGAAGTACGCAGGAGAACAGTTCAGAAGATGCGTACATGCAGGTACACCGTGAAGGGACCGCGGCCAGACACGCAGGTCACCCGTTCAGGAGGTGCGTACCCCAAGTTTCACTTACTTCAAGGCAGAGAAGCGTGTTCACGTGGGGTTTCCTATGTTTGGCCCGTGGTATTTAGCCCGCCGCTCTTGATTCTATGGTTTTGGCCCGTGGTATTGTTTTATATTATTATTATTATTATTGAGCCCCATGTTTTTGGGCCCCTGGTATTGGTTATCTATGGTATTGATCCATGACTTTAGGAGGAGCTTGCCTATTTAAAGCAAAGGAGATCACTTGGCTAAGTATCTTTTGCAATTGAATATCTTAAGATCTGAAATATTGGGTTATTTTCTTAAAAGCTTGATCTATATGAAAGTGAAGTTGAAAGCGAATCTGTGAAGGGTGATCTCTCGAGCGCATGATCAGATCTGGGCATCCGACTAACTGTGGCACACTGGTGAACTGCCAATTCGGCCCTAATCAGAAGTACGCAGGTGATTAACGGTGCAAGTGCGTGGGTACGCAGAGCAGAAGAAGCAGAACTGCGTGGGTACGCAGAGGAGAAACAGGAGAGTTGTGTGGGTACGTAGAGCAGAAGAAGCAGAGCTGCGTGGGTACGCAGCGCGACAGAGGTTCAGGTGCGTACGCACAGTAAAAGTACGCGGTGGGATAGTATCTATGAGTGCGTGGCTTCAGTAGCAGTACGCGGCGCGATAGTGTCTCTGGGTGCGTACCTACAGTAACAGTACGCAGCGCGATTGAAGAAGAAGTGCGTGGGTACGCCGTGCAGCAGAAGGCTCTCTGCGGGTATACGCAGGGAAGCAGAAGGTGAAGTGCGTAGCGACGCAGGCCAGAGAAAGAAAAACTGCGTATCTGTCTTAAGATCTTCTGTTGACTGAATTTTTCTGTTGATAAGGTGTTCTGGGTGTAGTTCTGTTATTGATGATCTGGTTGCTGCAGTTGACTGTGTAATTTACATGTACTTGATGATCATTTGATGCTTATGGATCTAGTTTGAAAATTTATGAAAAGTGGTCCTTGTAAGAAAAGAAGTAGGGGGTTGTAGCTCCCTTCTAGGAAAGATTGGAAAATGAGAGAGAGTTGTAGCTCTCTGCAGGTTGCAGCCTGTGTACTGGTAAAAGACTGCACCAGTACAAAATCATTGTAAAAGGAGTTTCTAATTTGAAAGAAGGTAGAGACATATTGCAGCAGGTGGTTTTCACCCACATTGGATTTCCACCTTATATCTGGTGTTCTTTGGTGTGGCTATCTGTTTTTCTCGTTCATGCTCATTATTTTATGGTACTGATATGAAAAAATAATTCAAAGTATAAATAAGGAAGATTTGTTAAAAGAACTTGATAATACTGATTCACCCCCCCTCTCAGTATTATTTCCAACATATTGTGTGATTAATTTCCTTAACCTTAGAAGTGCTTGGTAATTATGAATTGATTCACAATGTTTTTTGGCTATATACTACATATGAGGTCATTTTTGTAGCTCCATGATAAGAGGTATTGTACCACCATTCTAGGAGGGGAAGTCATTGTGCCCATTGTTATGGTTTTTCCAAGGAAAAGTATGTCAAATATGTTTCTAGGCACTTGTTAACTACTTTAGTTTGACCATATATTTTTGGGTGATATGCATTGTTAATTTTTAGTTGGGTAACATATGGTTTAAACAATTATTGCCAAAATTTGCTAGAGAAGGTAGGCTCTTGATCTAAGACAATGGAAGTAGGAACGCCATGTACTTTAAAAATGTTACTAAGGAAGACTTAGGAAACCAAGCAGGGGGTAAATGGATGTGGTGGGGCACAAAAATGAGAATATTTTTAGATTTATGCCACTTAGCACCATGATCATGAATTTTAATATGCCCTCAAATGTCCCACTATAGAATCATGTTGACGGTGTTGGACCCGCCAACATTTCAAGGTGATCTCCCCGATAAGAAGTCCCAATTAGTCCTCAGACCGTTTGGTGTAGGGAGTCCCAACAGTGAGTCGTAAGGTAATTCCTTGACCGTGATTTCGTACAGAGACAAGTAAGATAACTCTGTCAATAGCAAGGGTGTGACTAATGTAGTGAGTCAAGGAAGGTGTATGCGAGGTTCTAACACTTCGAAGGGAGAAGAAGGTGAAGGTGAGTTCCAGGTTGAAAGGGATCAGTCCCAACTCGGCTAGGAACACACAACACAAAAGGACATGCACATCTTCCAGTGGAGCAGTCCATTCAGATGTGACAGTCACATCATACAAGGTAAGATAACACGTACAACACTCACAGATCAGCCTAAGACGAGTGGAACGGTTGTTACAGCAAAGGTCTGTCTGATGTCCGACAGAGCAGTCGACACGAACTGTGACATCATTAATAACACATGTCACACATTAACAACATGATTCATATAATTGCATACAAATTAGTTCATACACAAGTACGTAAGTTAAACAACATATATCATTAAGGCAACCAGAGCAGTTCAACTACAATAACAACATATGCATGAAAATGTGTTGGCTCCTATTATATAAAGAAGTGTAAGTCACAATCATACAATACACCATGTAATCCTGCTAGCCCCAATAGTGGAACGTTACAACCACATCCGTCTGCTCCTCCAAAGAGATGAACTAGCTTCGTGTAGCGGATAAGCCAAGGCGCATTACAATACTGTCCAAGCTTTATCCAAGATAGTCTTAGTAGAAGCTTGGTTGACCAAAAGCCTCTGCAATGAGTTATGAGGGACTATTTATAGCAAAGGGTGGGGTGACCCTTGACATTCCCCTTTGTGACAGTTCAACTACTCTCATGAATCATCACCTACTATATAACTGTTACATCCAAGCATTGACACTTGACTTACACTTGACATGACTCAACATTACAATGCACATATACTCATGTGAGACAACATGGCTTGAGCAAGCCTTGTAAGAGATCACTGACACTCTATTTGTTGTGATGATACCAACTCTTTGACATGCTTGTGATGGTGAAGGTGGTGAGTTGATACCAACCTTGGTCATCTGTGATGGTGTGCATGCACCTCATGGAGACATCTTGTTGAAGCGAAGTCTTGCCTCTGTTGCAACCAGTGCATTGGTTCGGCCCGTTCATCCAACTCATCTGCTAACATGCGCATGGTCTTCTTGGGTATGGTTGAACCGACAACACACCGATGCATAGTTCCGTGTTGATCTTCAAGTGTGTGCTTTTGGTCATGTGCATCAACTTGTTGAAGTACATGTTCAGCCCCAGTTGGACTTGCTTCTTGTCTTCGCCTTGGTGAGTGTGTTGAATGGGTTGGATTGCATGTGTGCACTCAAAGACATGCATGTTGTTGAATCCCTTGCATGCGATCAACAACATTACTCACCATGTCTGCTTTGTGTCAGCTTCTAGGATGGATCCTTAACTTGTATGGGCGTAGTTTCATCCGTGAGTGGATGTTGTGTCGATTGTTGTTCTTGTTCCTGTTGCAACTCATTCATTTGTCTGTGCAACTTCATGTTCTTCCTGAGTTGTTTCTTCAGCACATGTAACTCCTTTGTTCCATCTTCTACCTTCACATGATCTTCACGTCATGCCATCACTTCATAGCCGGAGTCTCCAAAGTTGCTTTCATCCACGATGGACTTGCTTGAGCTTGCAACCTTGTTCTTCCTCCATGTTGTCAACAACCCTCCTCTTGCATTCATTGCATTTGGTATGTTTCCTTCAGTTTTTGGTCATGATGATACTCGTTGTGATGTTGTTGTTGTCATATCTTGATGTCCTTGTCTATAAACAACTCGATGTCTTCGTCGGTAGGCAAGTCCATGGACACGTGATCAACTACATCCCCAAGTGTGATCTGAACAATGTCTTCACCTCTACTCTCCTGGAAACCAATGTACATGTAATGTTGAGAGGCAGATGAACACCTAGGATACCTAGAGACATGGCAACACTCATGACAAGCAATCTGTCAGTCAAAAACCAAAATGTACATGAGAACTGACTTGCAACATACCTAGGTGCACGATCGTGAAGGTTCTGCAATTTCAGCCGGGAGGTTGGGAGACAGACTGCCAAGACTGCACAAGGTACAGTCTGGGCTATTGGGAGACTAGTTGACTGCTACAACTATGCAATGCATAGTCCAGACTAGTTGTTGACTACTGGAATTGTGCAATGCGCAATTCTAGTAGGGAAGGACTACTGGACTAGGGACAAATTAGCATAATTTCTTGGGCCAAGCAGCCACTGTCCTCTAGAAATGCGCAAAATAGTCCTGAAGGCCAGCGTTGGGCAGGAATGTGTAAATCTGGAGAGGAAGGTGAGCCTTCCTTCCCCAGATTGCGCATTTTAGCCTTGGTGAAGGCAGAGTCTGGGCTAAGGTTAGCCTAACTCACTGATGGGAAACTGAAAGAAACTAAGACAGTAAAAGCATGGCGACACTAAGTGATAGCAGAAGTGATTGACAAGGCATGAAAAACATGAATGAAAGATTTAGTAAACATATCAACCTGCATGTGGGTGAGGCAGTTCGCCGATTAGGTGAATGTCCATGCAAAACAATTTCATGCATGCGACAATAGTGAGATAGCAACGAAAACTGAAATAGAGCTAGGACAAGCTAGTATACATGTAAACAACAACAAGCACTCAAAGAAATCAAGCAAAAAATACTCCCACAAGCGAAAACACAAAAAGTGACAGAAATGCAACACAAGACATGTGAAGCGGGCTTACCCCAAAACAGTTGAGCTGAATGTGCCGACTTCTCCTAGATGTGATGTGGGATGTCAAAGATGCAAGGTTGATGTGAAGAATGAGATTTGCGGCGTCTGGTTGATGAGTTGTGATAACATCGAAGTTGTGACACACATGCCATGAATCTATGAGAAGCAACACTTGGTGGGAGGTTTGTTGGCCAGATAAATCATTCTTGCGGACAAGACCGATCTCCTTAGTATCAACAGATATCTAGCGACAAGCAGGACAAGCAAATCTACCTTTCTCTAAATATATTGTGATTTATAAATAAAAACCAAGAGGTGTTTTAGACCCTACCTTAAGTCCAACTCTAATTTGTGGCATCCACGCTTCGACCGTCTGAATGAGTTTCCTTTTGAGAACCTGTAATCACAAATGAGCACACATCAAATAACACCTGCATAGCTAATATAATAAATCATATTCATCATGGTGATCAAGGAATCCATGAAATAAACCATAAAACACAGCTTATTGAGAAAAATAAACTTGATTGTATTAACTTTGAAAAAAGAAGAACTTTACAACCTTTGGTGCCTTGATGTTGTACAAGCTCCTCCCAGGGTCCAGACAGGGATCTCCTCTACGTTGACAAGCCTCACACTCTTCCCAATGAGATCAAAAAAGGTATGTAATCTCTTCTCTCAAGCTCAATTAGGAAGACTAAATTCCAACAACATTTCACCTCAAAAATCTTTAGCTTTCAACCTCCTCAGTAACTAGCCCAATGCCCCATTTTATAGTGCAAAGGAAGGAGGTTACACGTCCACCTATGAAGGGATAGAGTCATCCTTCAAAGGGATAAGATCCTCACATCAAGGGGTTAGCTCCTTAAGGTATGGGATGCATGAACCTTAAAGGAGCGAACTTGCCACCTCAAGATTCCCTCTAGAAGCTTCCAGAAATAACCCAAAGTGAGTTTTTAACCGCCTTTTTGACTTTTACAGGGGTCCGCACCCATTACACAGAGACAGAGTGGTCAGGTACTCAGGGGACATGACCAGTAGGTGCGAGACCGCAGGTAATGCTAAGAGAAAGTGTGGAACTAGAGTTTTAGAGATTTTTAAGGGCTTTCTCTTATTTTTCAAGGCTTGACATGAAGAAATGAGGTTCAAGACTTGCAAAGGAAGAAAGTATGAGTGGTGATAGACTCACACTAATTGCAGAATGTCATGGTGACAATATTTTGTGCAATAGATTGCCCCTTAAAGTGCGAAGTCTGAAATAGATGAGGATTTCATTTGTCATCTAAGAAGAGTGAAGTACTTTATCATTTCAAAGATCATCCTGTGGACGCCCTGGTTGGAACCTGTAAAAATATTAAATACAAAATATATATATATATATATATATATATATATATATATATATGTGAACATATCATCGCTGAGGTAGGCATTCCCATACTCAGATCAAAACTGACTAGAAAACTAACTAAACTGCTCTGATATAGGAATGATTTTGCAATACATCACAAGTATAGACATATGTAGACACAGTATGGGTGCAGCCATCTGTTTATAAATAGTCTACTGTATAATGAATAACAAAATTCCTCACAGCCTGGATGGTGGAAACTAGATCCAGGGTCTTGATTTCTGCTTCCCGAACTAGTATGATTCTATCCATGTGAATGAATGTGTCGAAGTTGAACATGGTAGAAACCACTTGATTACCAGTCAATGATGTAAATTGTTAATAAGCATGAGAGAAACCACCAGTAATTTCAATGGCTCTAAAAGTACTAAGTACAATCCATGAAATGTGAATAGAAGAGTTGATGTCGAACATGTCACAGAATCCTTTGATCGAAGGTCAATGATGCAACATGTCGTCGAAGGCGAGAAACCTGCCATTGAGGCATGCAGATTCCAAGGTACTGACGATTTCTAGATCATATTTCTAGATAATGAGCTGAAGTCGATAGAAAGCGATCCGTCGTAGGCAAGCCCACAACACGAAATCATAGATCAAGTTTGAAGAAATATATTTAGCAAGGACTAACTCAGGGATGGTCAAGATGGATGACAGATATTTTGTAGATGAATGGTTTATTTGAATTGACCTCTTGAACACATAATGACACTGCAGATGGTTTAGTGACAATTGACCCAAAGCTAATACCCAGAAACCGATTGAAGACTTTCAATATGGTTTGATTAATTGTTAGGCAAAGGATTTCCCAACCCATGTGAACAAAAAATGTCATGTTCAAGAGTGGTTGAATGCTTTTCTAAGACACAAAGTATAACAAACAGGTTCATTTTCCTCTCTTTTCCCCCACCATTTCTGGCAAGTACCTCTTTGTTTTTGACAAGCTTGAGGAGGATAACATTTGCTTGGTTATAAGCTCATCCTTCGGATGATTCCAACTTAGTTTAAAATTCGAACCCTAAGGAGTGGTCCATTCCTATTTGAAATTGAACAGGTCCTTTACTGTTAAATTTTAACAAGTCCAGTATAGGAGAAATTCAGTGTTTTTCAATTTTAGGGAGTCAAAAGAAAAACTTAAGAAAACTCCATGGTTGTCCTTTTTCGAAAATTTGTGTCTCCCAAGCCCGAAAAAGAATAAAATAATACTTGAGAGAACCACTTGACCATTACGATCAAGGAGTACTTTTCATAATTAGTGGCCCTGATCTGAAAAAGTAAAAAGTGATCAAAGACACGTCGTTTTATAACCAATATCGAACTTGAAACGACAAAAGCCCGACAATCTTTTCATTTTTATACGGTCTGAAAAGAGTTGTAAGTGGACCATCCTTTTAATTCCGTTTTAACGAGCTTAAAAAGAAAAACTCGGCCATCTTTTCATATTTTGCGAGTCAGAAAAGAGCTTAAAGAGGACTCCAATGTTTCTTGTTGAAAATGATCAATTTCTCCTAAAAAAATCCAATATTCTGCACAAAAACTCAAACATTACTCATACCTATTTAAAATAAATAAAAATGCATCAAAAAGTTACCTTTTTAAAGTGAAAAATAAACAAATTAAAAATTCATTTATTCAAAAAAGCTTATAAAAAGGGCTTTTGTAAATTCATTTTTACCGTTTGACTTCAGAGTGAGAAAAAAGAGCTTTTGGGTAAGAAACTTCCTATGAAGATTGCGGAAAATCCGTCTGTTGGAATCGAAAATTGTCAGCTCCAGGCAATCCACATCACTTTAATCTTGCATTTCAACTGTCTGAAATTTGTTTTTAGGCTTCCATTTGGATTTTTTAAGGAAAAATTAGTTTACAAAACCGCTCGCGGGGGTCCGCAAGCACAACATGCGAAACTTGCAGACCCAGACTTTTTCTTACAAAGGAAAGAGCCAGGGGCTCGCACCTGTTGCTTGGGAAAAATGCGGACCTACGCACTATCCCTAACTAGTGGGTGCGGACCTCGCGAAATAGATTTTAAAACTTGAATTTTTTCCATTTCCGCCCAAAAAATTTTGAACTAAAATGTTCTAATCCGCCATTTTTGCAATGTAGGATATACAAAATGCTCATTTGGTGGGAACGGGAGCACGAAGATGTGGACCTAGCCGCATTAATTCATCCACCTTCAATACAGGCATTAAAAGCATGTGGGCTATTTAAATTCTGGGCTATACCTGGCATGAGGGCCCAAGTAGATTTTTTGCAATTGCTAGTCGATAGGTGGAGCATACAGGACCAGTGTTTTAATATTGGCGGCCACCAGCTCGAAATCGAGCTAGAGGACATTTATTTCTTGACTAGTTTTCCCAAGAGAGGTGAATGATTATCTCTATTCAGGACTAGGCTAGGTGGCCAGTCTGTCGATAGTCTCTGACTAGAGTTTTGTAATGACCAAACAAAGGACAAAGAGATCGATATCAAAACTATCTCCCGTCCTGAACTTAAAGTGATTGCATTTACTGTCACCAGACTCTGAGGAAGCGCAGCACTGCCTGTAGCTACCAAATCCCAAATGCGAATGGCTATAGACTGTTATCGAGGCACCATCTTCAACTAGTGCGAAGCTGTGTTGGTGAATGTAAAAGGCCAACTAAATTGAGAAAGAACGGACAAATAAAAAACTTTGGATATGGTTTCTTAGTTGTTTGATTTGGTCTAGAGAGGGTCTCGATGTGGGTCCCACAGCATCTTTCCGTTGGAGTTGGACTTCCCCGAGAGCCTAAGCTCATGCGATGGGTTATAGTTATGGCCCATCATCCTGAGGAGGGTTCAGAGGTTGTTCGATTTCTGCTAGAGTATTTTCGTTGGTTGGAGAACCAAATTTTCATGATTCAGGATTTTCCTTATGTTGGGATGGATTATCATGGTGACCCAGACATGAATCTTCCACCAGGAGAGCAGTGGGATGATTCAGGTAAAATTATTCTCAACATTTTCTAAGTTTTAACTAATTTTTTTGTATGGTTGACCTTGAGGTATGTACTGTCCCGAAGGTATGTGCTGTCCCAAAGGTATGTACTATCCTTGAGGTTGCCCCCTAGTCGGTAACTGACTACCTTGAGGTTGCCCCCCAGGCGATAATTGAGTACCTTGAGGTTGCCCCCCAGGCGGTAACTGACTACCTTGAGGTTGCGGATTTGGAATAGTACTAGACATCATAATAATTTCTTCTACACTCAACGGTTTAGTTATGTTATTACTAGTTGATAGCCCATGTTCAATGGGTTGAGGAGATGCTCCTGAAACATTAACAGTGAGTGATTGATACCCAGAAGGAACAGAAATACCGCCATATAAAAATGTTTCCAATGATTGGGAAAACATGGATGACTGTCTCGACATATTCAAAGGAGGATAATAACCTATAGGTGTTGGATGAAAAGGAATTTCACGTGGTGAAAAACCTAGACCTGGATTTTCTAAAAAGTTGGTCAATGAGACATACCAAGCGTCCCTCCTAGGTGGACTGTAGAAAATTGATTCACGCTCCCTAAGTTCTAAAGTTGGTTGATTTTCAGGGAGAGTTATATCTCCTTCCGAACTAACAAGTTCTTCAATAGCAATGAGTCCAGAGGGAAGATTTTCGGTAATGATACTTCCTACCCTGGGTGAACCAGGACCACTAGAAGTTGGAGAAGCAAATCCTGACGATGCAGTAGCAGCAGGTTCAGTTCTAGGCTCAAAAATTTCAAGTTCTTCAGCTAATTCACTAGTAGAAGAAATACTACCAGCAACTTCAGAAAATGAAATTGGTTCGGAAATATACTTTGTTGCTTGAACTTGATAATCAGGATGAACAACTAAAGAAGATTCTTTATCTTTCAGTGACCCAACTCTACTGTCACTAGGAGTTACAAGAGCTCATAACCCTTCAATCTGGCTTGGTGTATACTCGGGAGGTTGCCCCCGAATTCTACGGGATTGTCTCGGTAATTCAGCCATGATTAAATATTTTAATTACTTCACACGCAAACAAAGAAAAATCTCAATAAAACCACCTAAAGTCTCTAAAGAACCAAACAATTGAATCACACGCCTAAAAATCTAGGAGTTAAAACCACACACAAACAATAACTTTCCGTACCAAAAACACTAGTTGGTGATGAAATCCAATGTCGCAGAATTCAATACAGAAAGGGCGGTTGGAACAGTTACCCTGACAACCTGCTTAATGAAACAGACTGGCACAAGTTTCTTCACAAAACCATCTTTTGTGAAGAGAACCCCCCAAAGAGTCCAAGTGAGTCTAGTCGACGTCTGCTCTAGGTACAGTGGGATCTTCCCTCCACCGTCACCTTAGAAAAGAATCCTATAGATAATAGCCACTAAGGTTACCAACAGAAACAAATATACCTTGGGGAACAGTCTATGATCCGATACACATGCAAGGGAAGAGTAACAAAGCTCAATCCCCTTGAAGGCTCCTTGACATAATCCAAGGTTTACCAACAAGTGACCCCAGGCTCCTCGACAATGGTCAATCCGAGGTTTATGGTTTTTAATACGTGTATATCTGCTATCGTTCCCAATGAGGAAGGATTGATTACCTCACTGGTTCGGATATGATCTCGTGCTTGACTCCTTTAAGAGGAGCTTCCCAAAGCATACATGCAACAATTGGATTTATTTCCTACCGCAAGATATAGCTACTTGTTTGTTTTAACTATCTTGGAGAGTTAATTACTCCCTACTCCAAGATACTAGCCTAAGCTATGTTGGTGATAAGAGCCCTAGAAATAAAATGATTGCTAGATGAAGTTTATTAAGCGTTATTTTTATTGGTTGTTTCTTAGATTAATAGGAATGGAGATGAAACTTTATGGTGTGAAGACTAGACTCCAAAAACACTAAAAATGCACCTAAGATGATAAACAATTCTTTTTCTTCAATGAATTTCTAGCTAAAGAAAGAGTTGAGAATGCAATTCTTTGAAAAAAACCTTTCCTTCAACATATAAATGAAAGAAAATTTTTACGTCTTTTTCAATAAACTCAAAACGAGACTACTAATTATGCTCACAAAAAAATCATTTTCTTTTCAACACTCGAAAACTACAGAAAACAAATTCTTTCAAAAGAGATTCTACAATTTCTAGAAACACTCAAAACTATAAAAAATCTAATCTTGAGATCTACAACTTCTAAAAACCTAATTGAAGTAAAAGCTTTAAATCTTTTTAAGGACGTTTTACTTAGTTATTCAGCAAACTAAAGACTAATTCATTCAGAATAACAAATTAATAAAAAAACACCCAGCTATGTTTTCTTTTTAAAAATGAAATTCAAAACTTTCAAACAAGTTCGTTCAAAGCTTTGCAAAGAGAAAACAAGATCTATTTTTCAACAAGGGCAGATTTCACAAATTAGTCAGACTCATCAAGAAGACCAAAAATACTAGGGTAATCTAAGGTTTCTTAGGCTTCTAATCTCTGAGTTACTACAAAGACCAAGCGAAAATCAATCCAGGCACGCAAAACTTCTAGAAAATCACCTAAAACCAAAATGACAATGGAACTCAATTACAAGAAATTTTTGATAGGACACATGCAGATCTGGGCAAAGACTAAAAAATGAAAATTAATCCTAAGCTTAACTGGAGAAAAACAATTTAGGTTTTTCAAAAAGTTTGATAGGGTCCGCAGGCTTCCGGTATAACCAGATGCGATACCGCTCGGTGTAGTAAAGTAACAGTGCGGGGATGTCCGCACTGTGTTACAAACAGAACGTACGGTCCTCTTCAAAATTTCGGAAAAAACAAAATATACTCCAGATCCTAAAAACTACCCAATCCCACACACATCGAGCAAAAACCAGAAACAAGAAAAAGTTTCTCAAGTCAAAGAAAAAGGAAAAGCAAAAAACCAAATTCCAGTCCCTCGTGGAGTGACCAATTTGTCGGCCGGATAAATCGTTCTTGCAGACAAGACCGATCTCCCTAGTATCAACAGATATCTAGCGACAAGCAGGACAAGCAAATCTACCTTTCTCTAAATATATTGTGATTTATAAATAAAAACCAAGAGGTGTTTTAGACCCTACCTTAAGTCCAATGCTAGTTTGTGGCAGCCACGCTTCGACCGTCCGAATGAGTTTCCTTTTGAGAACCTGCAATCACAAATAAGCACACATCAAATAACACATGCATAGCTAATATAATAAATCATATTCATCATGGTGATCAAGGAATCCATGAAATAAACCATAAAACACAGCTTATTGAGAAAAATTAACTTGATTGTATTAACTTTGAAAAAAGAAGAACTTTACAACCTTTGGTGCCTTGATGTTGTACAAGCTCCTCCCAGGGTCCAGACAGGGATCTCCTCTACTTTGACAAGCCTCACACTCTTCCCAATGAGATCAAAAAAGGTATGTAATCTCTCCTCTCAAGCTCAATTAGGAAGACTAAATTCCAACAACATTTCACCTCAAAAATCTTTAGCTTTCAACCTCCTTAGTAACCATCCCAATGCCTCATTTTATAGTGCAAAGGAAGGAGTTACAGGTCCAGCTATGAAGGGATAGATTCCTCCTTCAAAGGGATAAGCTCCTCACATCAAGGGGTTAGCTCCTTAAGGTATGGGATGCATGAACCTTAAAGGAGCGAACTTGCCACCTCAAGATTCCCTCTAGAAGCTTCCAGAAATAACTCAAAGTGAATTTTTAAGAATGTACTTGCTCCTTTTTTACTTTTATAGGGGTCCGCACCCATTACACAGATACATAGCGGTCAGGTACACAGGGGACATGACCAGTAGGTGCGGGACCGCAGGTAATGCTAAGAGAAAGTGCGGAACCAGAGTTTTAGAGATTTTTAAGGGCTTTCTCTTATTTTTCAAGGCCTGACATGAAGAACTGAGGTTTAAGACTTGCAAAGGAGGAAAGTATGAGTGGTGATAGACTCACACTAATTGCAGAATGTCATGGTGAAAATATTTTGTGAAATAAGGTTTCTGAATTTCTCCTTGCATGTGACCTCCAACTGCTAAACATAGGTCCCTGAGACAAGGGATGCCTTTGCATGTTTCCTTAGGAGAAGAAGCCTATGCATGCATGTCTACTTTGCTTGATCCTGGAGGGAAATAGTCAACTAAGCTGCACATGCAAGTGGTTTTTCGACTGCTTGAAGGAAATGTGCATTTCTGGCTGGGAGCTGGGCTGACTACCCAGGAGTTTTGTGCAATTTCTGGGTAGAGCAGCTGACTGCTCCCCAGATTTGCGCAAATTCTGGGCTGAGAAGCCTTGCTGGGGAAATTTCTGCAAATCCTGTTGGGAGTGTTGGCAGGCAAGATTGTGCAATCCTGGAGCCTAGCAGGCTGCCAGAAAGGATTGCACAATTTCTGGAGGGAAGGCTGGTTTCCCTTTAGAAATACGCAATTTTCAAGAGGAAGCTGCTAAGCCTATAGTTGGACCAAGTCCGGGTGGATAGTCTATGAGGGGAATGGATCAAGCTATGACCAACACGCTGCCTTTGTGCAAGAAAGACACGAAATTTGTGAACTTGACGAAGCAAGGCAAGCTGCTATGAAGGTTAGAAGGGAGGCTCCAACACGAGGCTAAGGCAAAATTTTGGAGGGTGGTTGTAGCCGCTACAATAAATCCATAAAAATGTTGGACCATATCTGTTTTGATTTGTAGCAAGTGTGATGCCCCTAGTATCTTACTATCACCCCTTTAGTTTTTTGGTATGTGTCACAGGTTGCTGCAAAATCCTAGATGATAGTTTCCATGCCCTTTCAAAAGATGTTAGTTTCCATGCCTTCTCAAAAGAGTGAGTTCTTAGTTCATTCATATCTTTTATAAAGTCTGGTATGACCTATTGTAGGCGATGAATGAAATTCCTCTAATATTATTTGTTTTAAGGAAAAATTATTTACTAGAACAATTCCTTTATGTCACAACATATCTAGATATCATATGCCCCCTAGGAGGGTTGGGATATTTTTGACACATGTGGATGAGTTCAATAATAATGTGAATTTCCAAACATTCTTAATGAGCTTCCACAAGCCAACCTGGAATGGGTAAATGTATGGTGAAAATGGATCAATCCTCCTCAAATAATTGGGATAAGGAATCTACTACCACATTTATTTTACCATTCTTATAGATAATCTCATAGTCCCACCCTAGTAGCTTAGTAAACTACTTATGATGCTCTTGTGAGGAAAAACTTTATTTAAGAAATCACTTCAAACTAAGATGGCCAATCTTGATCTGGAAACATCACCCAATGAGGCATAGGTTCCAAGTATCTATTACATATAGGATGGCCATCATCTCTTTCTATATGTGGATTTATCCAAATTTTAGTCACATAATCGCTTACTAGAAAATGGCAATGGTCGCCCCTTGTTGCATCAATATTTCTCCAAGATATTTTCTTGAGGCATCACATTCTAAGATAAATGTCTTATTAAATTTTGCATAGCTAATATTGGAGTTGTGAATGTGGCATTCTTTAAATTTGAGAAGGTATGTTCAATGGCCTCATTTAAAACAACAGAATTATCTTTTAGTAATGAAATTAAGGGAGTATCAATTTCTCCATAATTTTTCACAAACTTCATATATTATCTTATAAGTCCTAGGAATCCACACAAACTCTTCATGGTTTTGGGATGGTGCCAATCTTGCATAGCTATGACCTTTTTTAGGATCAAATCATACTCCCTCCTGACTTACAATGTGACCCAAATATTCAACCTCTGGAGCACCAAAATAACCTTTGAAACATTTTACAATCCTATATGTTTTGCAGTGTTCTAGCAACAAGATTGATGTGGTATTTCCATGTTTTTTCATAGATGAGAATATCATCAAAGAATACTAACAGAAAGGAATGAGTGAAATATTTGGTTCATGAGGCTTTGGAAGGATCCAAAGTGTTACGAAGGCCAAAAGGTGTCACTAAAAACACACATAATGATCGTAATGTATATGAAAATTGGTCTAATGGAGGTTTGCATTTTTCATCCTGATCCTTTGGTAGCTAGAAAAAAGGTCTGGTGCAAAGCTTGGCTCCACGAAGTTCATCTAGGAGATTATTAATAATTGGGGGAGGAAATTTTTCCTTGACGACCAAATTATTGAGATCCTAGAATTTAGGATACATGCACCAATGCCTTCCTTCTTTAATGTCATGACCATTACCGATGAGTAAGGGATAGTACTAGGAGGTTTGACTTTGGCCTCCAATAATTCCTTAATTATCTTTTCAAAAAAAAAATCTATTCAAAAGGGTATTAATAAAAATGAAAATTGCGTGTTTCACTACCTATAATTCCAAGAATACCATGGTTATATTCCCCACATTAAAGTGGTAAACCTTATGGAATTTCAAATTCATATTGAGGCTTAGAGAGAACCAACTAGAAATCAAGATGAATATCTTGTAGTGTGGTGTCAACTACATGTATGGCATTGAACTATGCAACAACACCTGAGTGGCATTTCTTCAATAACTTCTCCATTTGAGAAGAGGTGATAATTTTAGGCGAACCAAATGTAATCCCCTTGAAGATATGTTTATGCCCTTCCTACATGAAGATCATGTATAATCCTTTGAAATCCATGGTGATTGGTTCCAAATTATGTAACCATTATGACTGGAGAACTATATCACAACCACCAATTTCAATAGAAAACATGTAATTTTTGAGATGGTACTTACCAATTTTTAGTTTCACATTTCCACAATGGCCCCACATTTCATCATATCACCATTAGTTATCATAATTTGAAAATTAGATACACGTTGTACATAACAATGGGTTTCTTGTGTGTTAGACTATGAGTCTGTAAATAATCACAAATTCCAAGACCACATAGTCACAAGTTGTAATCATTATCTTGATGAGGTGTTGTCATGATCCACTAATGAGTTGTCAGTGAGATCTAGATCTAGAACTATAAGATCTAGAAGGTCAAATTGAGGTATTACAAATTCATATCATGGGATCAATACAAGGGATTTAAGCCTTTTTCGCCACTTTGCTTATCTTTTCTTGCTCATACCAATTCTTAAAATGGTATCATAATAGAATTTCTTGTCTTTCCAAACATTATTTTTTTATATTTTATATTTTTAATTAGATCTGAATGGGAATTCTATTTGTAGTTGTGTCTGAGCATAATGCACAACTTGATTTCTCCATTGTTATGTTTTGGCATTGAAAATAAATATTTTCGCTTGGGTCTTAGAGTATATGCATTCTCAGATCTATTTTGATTTGTCCATATTTTATTGAGCGAAACATGGCCTCATTAGATCTATATGTCCAAAGCTCAATGGATTTATATATCATATCTATAAAAGCTTGTTACGCAGAATTTTCACATCATGCAGTGTTTCTCTGACCTGTAGGTCCTTTATGAGTTGCCATGTCTTCTTGTTTGTAGTTGTTTTCCTTTTAAAGCCTTCTTCCCTTGGTAAGATTCTCTTGGTATGAATTTAGAAATATGGGTATTTTTTGCACCAAATTGTATTGTATCCAATCTCTTTCTCTTGGATTATGTGTTGTCTCCATGGAAGAAATATTGCTACTTCTCTATTGGATAATTGGCTACATACTCACTGCAAGATTACAATATTGGAATCTTGCAATTGATCATCAACTAATATTGCGTGATCAATCTAATCTATCAAGATTTCAAATCAAGATCGAATTGTGCTTGTGCTCTCAAATCGGATCCACGGGCTCAACAATGACAGAATTCGCAACAATTTGTTGAAAATCTCGGCTCAATGTTCAATTTAGAGGCCTGGTACTTACATGGTAAAAAAAAAAATGGAAGGTGAGGTGTGAGTGGACATCTGTCATTGGTTAATCAACCACAATTAAGTGAAAGATCCATATTGCATATGCTAATATAATTGCGGGTCTATGCCATTTTGAATATGGAAGACATAAATAAGAGCAATCTCATCAAAAATGGAAATTTACTTGTCATCACATGGCCTCATCAATCAAATCCATAGGAACCTTGCCTTTGCAAGTTTTGGAAATGGAAATCAAGATGATTTAGTAGGAAGACGTGTTTTAGCATTGCATTTTTGAAGAAAGGGCCTACGATTGTAGAAAGAGAAAAAAATATTATGTGTTGTTTGAGTTTAGATCTGGAGTGTAGATCTAATTTGTATATTTGTTGGTGAACGAAAAAGTGTAAGAAAGTTTTAGTGAGATCTCTGGAAATTTAAAGAGATAACCCTATTTGACATATTTGTACTCAAGTGTTATAATTGGTCAAACAGACTCATTTGAGAAGGATGTTTATAAGTATGGGAAGATTAAATACATGAAATGTCTTCTAGAAAATGGTTTTTTTCCTTATTCCTTATTTGTACCTTGTACAAATATCATTTTCTTTTGTTTACCAAATAATCCAAAAAGGTGCTTTAGCTTGAAATTGATGCAATTATTGCTATAAGGTTTTTTTAACATGCAATTAGTGTCAATGTTCCAACTTAGAACTACTACTTGTGCAGTTGGATTTTTATATTGTGGAGGAAGTTTTTGTCATCTAAAATCCTACTAGAGTCCACCCTGCAAATCCCTCTATTCATTTGGGTCATGAATTCAGAAAGGTTATATACAAGCCAAGAGAACAGTTTAATGCCCCTATTGATGATCACCGGATTTATTTCTTGTGTAACAATGTTACCAACTTAACAAGAAACTTACCTAGTTCTCATTTTATTGGAGGTTGCATCAATTCATGATTTTCATGTTGATTTTGAAAAGTGGTGATGTGGCATCACCCTTTTTTCATTTCAAAATTAAAATTCCAACAGTTTCAAACCATGGCATTAAAAACCAAATATCATGATCTTGAAAGATATGAAAAACTATGTTAAACTACAAAAATGGTGATGTAGTATCACCTCTTTTTATTTTAGAATTGAAATAAATAAAAAATTCAATAATGGCATTAAAGACTAAAAACTATGATTACGAAAGACAGAAAAAACACTTTGAAATGGAAAAATGGTGATGCAGTTTCATCCCCAAACACACCCAACCCCCCCCCCCACCAAAAAAAAAGAAGAAAAATTTAAGGTTAAAATTCAAACATTTTCAGCAATCGCAATAAATACCAAATATCATGATTATGAAAACCCTTAAAAATTAGCACTTAAAGTTTGTCTACTTTCATGTTTTTTTTTAATGTTTGTTTTTAAGTATTTTTCAAATTTCTCTAACTTTTATTTTATTTTTAGGCTTATTACCAATTAATTGACCTTACGGCATCAACCATTGATACCATTGAATATAAAAACCATAAATTCGATCATAAATCTAAAAGTGGCATGACATTATTTTTGTTTAATTATAATTATGTATTTTTTAAATAATTTACACTAAAAAAATTAAGGGAAAAATCATATATATTTGTATGTGTGTGTGTATTTTTCGATGTGGTTCACGAACCTCGGCCATTGGTGACCGCTACATATATAGAAATATTTTTAGCAGAAAAATCTACTTTAAGAAAATCACTCCCTACCAGCTAAACCACAGAGCTTGACCCTGAGAGTGTCAAAAGAATTGAACCTATGATCTCAATAACATAAGTGCTTTAATGAAAAGGACTTGTCCAACTGAGTTAACCCTTAGGGCTATATATATAGAGAGAGAGAGAGGGGGAGAGAGAGAGATCAATTAAAAAAATCATCTTTTTATTATAAAATTACCAAAAAATATTAATTAAAAAAAGGGAAAAAAATAAAAATAAACCTCATATCATATATATATATATATATATATATATCCCTAAGGGTTAGCTCAATTGTTGAGCCATGTCGTTAGAGCAATTTTGATATCGAGAGGTCACAGGTCCAATTCTCTTGACACTTTTGGGTTCAGGCTCCATGGTTGAGCCGATTGGAAGTGATGCCTTTGGGTGGATTTTGTAGATTTTAACCCTATACAGAAATTACCTGCAAACGAATTCTTAAAACAAAAAGATATGCAATGGTAAGATCATAAAAAATATATATACACAAAGATTTTCTCCTATAACCCAAAACCGTGAAAACCAGATTGATTTTCCATTATATTTCTTTCAATGTTACAATACAGTGTATGCATGTCGAAGCAGTCATAAACCTCAATTCATTAACCCTAGATTAGAACATAATTGTAGTTCCCCTGACCGAACCTACAAAATATCATGGTAAAACCATCATGTCCAAAAATCATGCGCAAAAACATGGGCAGGTCTGCCTACCATCCCTAGATTCGCCCCCCATTCTTGGGTTCACCCAACTATTATTAAGTCTGCATAAAATAAAATTCACATGGCACTGCATCGTACCTCATGTATGGGGGCTACCACCCCCCTACAAACACCCTAGCAGGGGGGTTGTCACCCCCCTGCAGCCACCCTATTGCACCTGGCGCAACATAACAACACATGAAGCTAGTCGTGGAAGGAATATAACACATACCCAACATATTTTCTTAGTACGAATATTTTTTGGATGTAACGATAATTGATCTTTAAGGTCCTGTTGTGCCCTACAACAACCCCCCATTTCATATCATTCTTATTTACAAAAAATTAACATATGGAATGGGTCCCTTTTAAAATTTTGGCATCAATGCTTGTATGTTCAAAAAGGCCGGATAATCAAACGAGTTTTCATGTATTTAAGCCTTTTTGGGATATTAATGTTTCAAATAATAAATAATCTTTTATTATTGCGATAAAGCGATCGCAAGATCGCATATCGCAACAACATGAGAGATGCATTCAAATGGCATTTTGATCTCCGCCGATGCGATATCACTATCGGCGATCGGCAATGTTACATGCACACCACTAACGGCACATGACTCATGCCCCGACGCGACGCGATATCGGCGATCGGCTATCGGCGATACCTCATGTGGAACCACTTTATTTTATAAATCCCGACCCGATGCGATATCGCTATCGGCCGTCGGCAGAATTCCATACACTTCAATAAGGCACCCGGTTCCTACCCCCGATGCGATGCGATATCGCAATCAGCAACCCCCAAACCACTTTATATGCACCTAACTCTGTTTCCATGCGCCGGCCCGATGCGATATCGCTTATCGGCTGTCGGCAGGATCTTTTGGTGATAATTGTGCAGCACTTATTTCCCGAGGCGATGCGATATCGCTCATCGGTGGTCAGCATTCTTAAAAGCCATTACTTAAAGCTCTAATTTTATATTCATATCCGGTTGACAAAGCGCCAATCCCAAAATGCCGTTAAATGCAAGGGATAAGGTAATGCGTGTGTATTTAAAATATTTTTCCCCTTCGATTAACGAACACCTGCGTTTAACCGCCAGAATATCTGTTGCACGCTTAAGTGAGTCATTCACCCAGATAACGGTGTAATCATCACATTTAATGGGTAGCAGGCCTCAAATCACCATTAATGCATCTGCAATATCCTCTCAGCAATTGGATCCGCAGCCACTTTTGAAAATTAATCTTGGCACGCTTCAAATGATATATCTATCCCGCCATGAAGCGTCATTGTTATTGTCTTATTACGATTTCTCTTGCAATTGTGTAGAATTCGTCTTTTGAGAGAAGCTTAAACATGATGGGGAAAAGATCCAAGAGGGCTACGGGCTCTGCTGTTACACCTATAGCAGGTCAAGCTGCTGCAGATAAGAAGAAAGGCCTCATTTCAGACACTACAAGCACTGGTCTTAACAAGACTACATGGCAGGGCACATATAATTTACTAGAAGCTGAGCAACCGGAAGTTTCAGTGACAGTGGCTACTGCGGACTCACTCAAAAAGTCCGATGCAACTCTCAAAGAGTTGGCTGATTCCTTTCTTCACAGAATAGCTGCCAGAGAGCAAGTCCTTCCCTACACTGATGTAGTGCGATGGGCAATCGAGGAAATTCCAATCATTGACAGAACATTCCACACAAGAGACAGACGGATTTTCGGGTCGTTCAAGCCAGAGCACCTGAGGCAAATGTATCATTTGCCTAAGCCAGAGAAAATCTACAACAAAGACTTCGTGGAGAAGTTTGCAGCTGAAAATGAAGTACCATCCGAGCCCATTCGGGATTGGAGGCAGAACCCGGCCAAACACAAGCACGAAAGCTCGGGTAAGTACTCCATTGATTCTTTGGCTTCTCCCTATTGCTATGCGGGAATTATGATGTGTAGGCTATGGGGATTACATGACTCTGCCAATTTCGATATAGAAATGGTTCCCCTGATGGAGGCCACTGTTAATAGTGTAATCATGGATTGGGCCACCATTCTTTCTGATAAGTTGACTGTAGTTGTTCGGGATTTTAGAGCTAAATCTGTAGTCACCGAAAGGAAAATCCCCCCATTTTATTATAGTGCCTACATTATGGACACATTGTGTTTTAACTCTGAGTTTCCCATCCTCGGTTGGAGGTGGACCACCCAAGACCCTTCGCCCATTCATTTGTATCATCGGAAATTATGGAAGTCCTCTTATAAGGACCATTTGTATCAAATTTGCAATGGTTTTATGGTTCCCATTCATTATTCCATTTTTGATCGGCCTATTCCCAAAATTTCCTATCTTGCTTCCTTCGACTTACCAGCTGTAGCAGGATGGTTTGGAGAAGAGCATTTTACCTATATTAGGGTTTATGGAAGCCAAGCCAAACCACATGTTCTCCCTCTATATGTTCCAGACAAACTGTTAGCCCGAGAGATATCCTACCAAATTATGGCCGAGAGTGTAACCCAAACACTCAAGAAAGAGAAGAAGAGGGGCTGGCCCCCTTTTCCCTTGAGGATGGGTGTTTTTACTCTGCATAATCTTCAACATGCAGAAAAGAAGGCTATAAAGATGCAAGCTTTATCCCTGCCCACTATGCCAGCCAGACTCTATGATCCTAAGAAGACTGCTTTCATTGCCCTAGAACAGGCCAAACTGACTAAGATTGACCATCAAGAGGATGAGTTTGATGACCTGTTCGTAGCTGCCGATTCAATAAGCCAAACCAAGCAGCCCGCCAAGATGAGATACAATGATGAGAATTTAATTGAGTTCAATAAACTTAGAGAGCAGAGGTTGCAAACTCTGCCTTTAGATTTATTGTCATTAACCTCAGCGTCCTCCTCAAGCGAGCCCGGTCAGAAACAGACAAGCCAACCTCCTGTTATAAATAAAGAACAAAAGAAACAACAGGAGGAAAGGCAAGAGAAGCAGCAGGCAGAGAAGCAGAGAAAGGAGCAAACGGATAAGCAGCAGAAAGAGCAGAAGGAACAAGAACAGAGAAAGCAGAAGCAGATGGAGGAACAGCGGAAGAAGGAAGAAGAAGAAAAACAAAGGAAAGAACTGGCAGATAAGCAGAAAAAGGAATTAGCGGATAAGCAAAGAAGAGAGCAAGAAGAGAAACAGAGAAAGGAGTTAGAAGAACAGCAGCAGAAAGAGTTGGAGGAGCAAAAGAGGTTGGAACAAGAAAAGGAGAAGAGTAAATCCCAGACGGAGCAACACAAACAGACCTCCATAGATCCTGAATTGCTTAAACAATGGAATCAATTCGATTCCATTATCAGTGGAAAGGAAGGCTCCAAAGACGCACCAGACACCACTTCTTCTCAGGTTCTAAGCGGAACCAGCGGCCCACCCACTTCAAAGGATCTCGAGGTAATCACCAAAGACCCTTCCGATCAGATTGTGCTCCAGGTGGAAGATATTCCTCCCCTGGACGTTTTCTACAGCCCTAGGCACAAAGCAGTTGTTAAGCGCTCAAGGAAGAGATGAAGGCTTGATCAACCTTCCATCTTTCCTGAGCAAACAATCACAGGGAATGTAGTCTGGAAGGAGGAATTGGACCCCTCTGATGATCTAACCAAGCTATCGCAGTATGCGGGAGCTTATTCTGCAGCGACTATTGATAAAGCATCAGAGGTAAGTCTTTTGTTAAAGACTAAGGACCAGGAGATTTGTGCATTGCAAGCAGAAGTAGCCGAGGCACGAAACAAGGCAGCACAGGTAGAAGAACAGTTGCTGGCACAACAGCAAGCAAACAATGTGTTAACCCAGCAACTGCAGACTGAAAAACAGAGGATTGACCAGAGCGCAATCCAAAAGCAGAAAGAGTTAACGGAGGCATTGGCACAATTGAGAGCGAAAAACGAGCTAATGAGGAAATCAAAAGATGAGCAAATCGCTCAACTGTTAGCACAGCTCGAAGATATCAAAGGCACCAAGAAAGTCGAAGATTTCAGAGCAGAGGCAGCTCAAATAAATAATGCATTAATCTCTCAGGTTAGACTCTTGTGCCAACAACTAACTGAGGCTGAGCCATTATGTGAAGTATCTACAGCAGTATGTCAGCAAATTGAAAAAGCCAGAAATGAGCTAGATCAGACCGAAGAAACCATAGCCTCATATCTTGATTGGCAAGATACTGATGTGGGGAAAGCGGCAAACTTGCCTAGGATCTATGAGCCATTCAAGGACATACTCTTCACGGAATGGAGCACTCAGATGATGAAAGCAGAAAGGGCAGCTTCAAGGTGTAAAATGATTGCCAACAATATGATTGATTTAGTCAACAATACACTCTATTTGGCCAACATGATCTCTCAGTGCACACCTGGAAGCATAACCACGGCAAACATGATTGAACAAACAAGTTATCATGAACTGGAGGAAAAGAGAAAGTTAATCGCTGGAGTTAATACTTTAACCTCCGACGCATATTGGCTCTTTCTAATCAAGCCGCACACTCAAAGGTCGGCTCTTAAGTGTTTAACAGATGCTCTCAAATGCCTAATCCCCGACATTCAGGATGCCACATATGATGCCCAGCTCACGTCGCGTCTCAACACTCCACCGGAAGTAGAGCCAATGCTGGCGATATGTCAGTTGAGGTTTAAAGGCAAAGAGCCCACCGAATGAAGCATTGCTGCCGACTGCCAGATCGCCAAAAAAGATGGAAAATATTTATTGATGCCAATTTCATAGCTGTTCAGTTTTTTTCTTAGATATTTAGATTAGATTAGTATTTATAGACCCTTTCATTGTTTTGGAAAGGGTTGTAAAATTTTGTAATAGACTTAAAGTCTGAAGTTTGCACTACTGTGCTTCAGCCTATATTCTTTTGTGAAACTCGACCGATAGTCCTTAATTTGACGAGAAGGCTGTTTTATGCAATTGTGCACTATTGTCTCTTGTTTGGAATGCTTTATGGTTTGAAGGAAGGACTGCGACATAGCGATTAATGCATCGGATTGTTAAACAGCTTACATGGTACTTTTATCTGCATCTGTTTTCTTTCCTCTTATATGAATTGTTGTGTTATTATTTTTGCTATTGTTGAATACATGTATGCGCTGTAACAGTAAATATTCATTTCATTCCACTATTGGATGTTTTGTGATATGCCCTTTCTTTTAATCATGCATGTAGCAATGATATGAATGACAATGTGTAGTAATTCACTATTATCGCTCTGCATAACTAATTATGCAGAGCAATTTTAAATGATTTAAACGTCTATGCTTTAGTGTTAGAGTCATCTATATGCCTGCCTTAAAGCACAGATTATCAAATGCTACGCTTTGAAAGATTGATAAGTCCCGGGATTAGATTATAGTTAATATATATTTCGCCGATAGTTTTAGTTGTTCACTTATCACTATCATACCTCATAAGTTACTCGTCCATCCCACTCTTATCCATTATTGGGAAACTGGTCCCATTATCCCCAGTCGGAGCCACTATTCCAAACGGAAAAGGAGCTGTACTAAGGTCCGGACCGGGTGGTTTCCCCTTTGTTGTGGCGGCGATTTTCGAGGCCTCAACAAAATTGGCGCTAGAAGGAGGGCCTCAACTATGAATGGCACATAAGTCCAAATCTATAAGCCATTCCAAGAGTACTTCCCCCTCCGAATCCCCTCGATCTTCCTATTTGTATACTGGTTCGCCGGTATCCAAACAAGAAGAAGAGGAATCAACTACCACTGCTCAAACCCATCATACCACAGAACAATTAAGTCTTGAATCACCTGAAGTTCAGTCTCTAATCCATAAACTTCAGAGCTTCTCGATTTCACCACAGAAATCTGAGGTATCAGAAAGCAGTGCGACTTCGCAGTTCAACCTCACTCACCCTCTCACCAGACTTCAGAGCGAAAAACTCGGTATTGAACCCACTAAGTTTCCTTTACCTAAAAGGAAAAGGGCAAAGAAAATTACAGAAGGATCTGATAGTGAAGGGCTTTCATCCACCTCCTCCATTACATTTTCTCCTCTGCGAGGTCAACCATCCACTTCCGCATTGCAAATTGTCGCCCATCAGACATCAGAAACCTCAATATCCCAACCTATTCACTCCTCACCTCTTATCCCTTCCCATACATCTGGAATCCCAACAGTAGTGTCAACCACTGTTGCTATCATAATGGCAGATCCATGGACTAGGCCAGGGGCAGTCAATATGCCTGCACCCTTGCATGATTTACCCGATGCTCCCGAAAAATGGCTGCCTAAATTCAATCCAGATGATGGGACCCAGGCTGAAGAACACATCAACAACTTTATGTTAGCAGTTAACCTAAAAGGAGTGACAGAGCAAGATGTTGTTGTAAGAATTTTCCCTTACACTTTACAAGGATCAGCAGGATCCTGGTATTTTTCCTTACCTTCTGGTTCGATTACCAGTTGGAACACATGCCAAGAGCAGTTTCTTACCAAATATGGAGATGATAGGTCCTTAGCAACTTTAATAAACGACCTCTCCAATTTGAGAATAGAGCACAGGGAACCAATAAAGGAGTTTAATGCCAGATTTAATAAACTACTGAATAAAATCCCTACCGCTTCTAAACCAAGTGAACAAATCCGAAGCGAATGGTATATCACTGCCCTACCTGCCAACATAGCCATTTTTGTAGACAGGGCTGGCAAACCTACCTTAGCTGAAAACATGAGAGAGGCACTTGCTGTTGAAAAGCGCATCAATGCTTTAGAAAAGAAAGCTGCTTTGGAAGATAGAAAAGCTAAAAAAGTCTCGTTTAAAGAAGATTCCAAGAAGAAAACCCCGAAGGACCCGTATGATATGGAAGGTTTACAAAAGGTCCTTAAAACATTGTCTAACGAAATGGTTGAGATAAAGAAGCAGGTGGCCGAAACTTCAAACAAAAGACCATTTAGAACTTTTAAGAAAACTGAATCAAAGCCGCCCAATGTTATATCTAACGTTGATTCAGACCAAGAAGAAGAGGAAGAGGAAACATCTTCACAGACCGATGATGAAGAAGAAGTAGCTGAATGCCATGGAATGTGGGATTTTATACTCCCAAACTCTGATATCGAGAATGATGAAGAAGCCTTTCCGGTTACTACAAGAAGTAAAAGCACTCCTGAACCCGCCCAGGCAACTTCAAAGAAGAGGAGCGCAGGTGCTACTACAGCAAAAGAAAAAGTTCCCCCAAAGAAGTCACCTGTAGTAGTTCCCCAAAACCAGCCTTCAACTTCTAGTTCTCCTTCAACATCCAAGACACTAGTGGTATCCGATTCAATGGAATATAACATTGTTGATGACATGAAGAAAACTAAGGCAAATATAACCATGTTTGAACTTAGCAAACTAAAGCATCAACAAAAGCTACTTCTCAAAGAATTAAATGCTGTTCCCTCTACTCCCCTTCCCAGTGCAAGAGCTGCCAACGATTCAGGCCAGCCTCCTGCAGGTATGGTTGAAATTACCGATTCAGTTTTAATCGGAGATAAATCAAATTCTCACACTCCACCCTTCCTGCTGACTTATGAGATTTATAATAGAAACTTGCACAACTGTTTAATTGATTCAGGGGCCTCATCTAATATAATGCCAGCTTCAGTTTGCTCTAAGCTGAACATTGAACCCCAGAAGTCTGCCATTCATATTGTGCAGTTGGATAGGACTAAGGTGTAGGTTGTGGGAGAAATTAATTCTGTAACCATCAGGTTGTCAGCCGACCCCAGAATTGTTCAGAGGATTGACATCTTAATTGCCGACATACCTGAATTTTATGGTTTGATTTTAAGCAGAGATTGGTCCGAAAAACTGCATGGGTATATTTCCACAGATTGGTCACATATGTGGCTTCCCTACAAGGGAAAGCCGAATCAAATAAGGATCGATCGGGAGAAGCATATGACCCACACAGTTACTGAATTTGAGCAAGAAAACCAACCTGTGGCATTCAACAACAATATTTTGGGGAACTATTCGTCCGAATCATTCTTTGGCAACTTTGTTGCCCAACCATCTCCTTTTTCAGTCAATCATTTTACGTCTCAGATTGAAATTTTTTTACAAACAGATAAATCCAGATGCTTTAATGATGCTGAGAAAACTGTAGATATTTTTGTTAATACTTCTTTATTTTGGTCTTTATATTTTGATGGCTCTAAGTCCAGTGAAGGCTCAGGAGCAGGTTGCATTTTGGTTAGCCCGCAAGGAGAAAAGACAATGCTGTCTTGTAGGTTAGAATTTGAGTGTACTAATAACACAGCTGAATATGAAGCTTTGGTCCAGGGTTTATATAAAGCGATCGGCTTTGAAGTGCGATATCTAAAAGTGTTCGGCGATTCGGAAATCATTGTTAAACAAGTTAGAAATGCAATTCATTGCCTTTCGACTCACCTTAAGCATTATCAATCGCTGGTGCAGGATCTTACCTCACACTTTTCAGCCTTCAACATTTCTTCCATTCCTAGGTCACAAAATTCAGCAGCCGACCTACTAGCCAATGTAGCTTCTAAGCTTCTACCTTCCGAAGACTACAGCCTTGATAGATTCTCTGTAGAATTACTTTTTAGGCCTTCAATTCCTGACAATGTCACTAATTGGAGAGTATTTAATCATGACGAAGATATCTTGCAGTTTCTAACTTCGGAAAAATCCTATGACAATCAAGTCATTGAGGAAGATGATCACGATCTACAGATGAAACAAGCGCCTCAAGAAAATTCAATTCCCAAACCCGTGGTGAAGCTTGAAGATCTTTATGATATCAAAGACAGGTTTAAACCTGTAATTAATGCAAAGCTTCAAAGTTCCACCCTTAGGTTTGAATTAAAAAATCTAGGCACTGACGATGCTCCTCAAAACATCAACTTAGGAATAGGACTTTCCCAAGAAGAAAAGGAAGCATTTATTAAACTATTGAGAAAAAACAAACAGGTCTTTGCTTGGAAATATGATGACTTAAAGACATATGATACATCTATTATCCAGCATACCATCCCTATGCTTCCTGATCAGAAACCAATTCAGCAAAAGTTAAGAAAAATACATCCAAATTTGGAGGGCCAGATAAAGTCGGAGCTTAATAAGCTCTTGAAAGCCAAAATTATTTTTCCAGTCCGACATTCAAACTGGGTCTCTAATATGGTGCCAGTCAGAAAGAAAAATGGCGACATTCGAATCTGTATTGATTTCAGGAACCTAAATAAAGCGAGCTTGAAAGATAATTTCCCGTTACCTACTATGGAGCAAATTCTCCAATCAGTAGCAGGCTCTGAATTGATGTCCTTTCTTGATGGATTCTCCGGATACAACCAAGTTTTGGTTCATCCTGATGACCAACTTAAAACCACATTCAGAACAAAATGGGGAACTTATGCATATCAGAAAATGCCTTTTGGACTCATAAATGCGGGAGCGACATTCCAGAGAGCCATGGATATAGCCTTCAAAGGGTTGATTAATCGATCAGTAGTCGTCTATCTAGACGATATTACTGTATATTCTAAAAAGAGATATAATCATTTGCATGACTTAAATCAAATCTTTCAGCGATGCAAAAGATATGGTATTTCTCTAAACCCAAAGAAGTCTTTCTTTGCTCTAGACCAAGGAAAGCTCTTAGGCTTTATAGTATCCAAAGATGGCATTTATATTGATCCTGATCGGATTAAGGAAATTTCTGAAATCCGTTTCCCACACAATAAAAAATCGATGCAGTCATTTTTGGGTCAGATTAATTTTGTCAAACGATTTGTTCCATATTTCTCTCAAATTGTATTACCACTTCAGACAATGATCAAGAAGAATTCAGTCTTCAAGTGGGGATTAGAAGAAAAGCAAGCTTTTGATGTGATCAAGCAATCAATAATCAATGCCCCAGCCTTGAATACTCCCAATTTTTCTAATCATTTTACATTGTATACCGTTGCGTCCGATGTATCCTATGCTGCAGTTCTCACGCAGCCAAATGCTCACAACTTGGAAGCACCCATTTCATTTTTTAGCTCAAATCTTCAGGGTGCCGAACTAAATTATTCCGATGTGGAGAAACAAGCCTTTGCCATGTTCAAAGCAGTTAAACATTACAGGCCCTTTCTTTTGAAAACTCACATGAAAGTTATAGTCCCTTTCCCAGCAGTAAGGCAACTATTAATTCAAAAAGAACTGGGTGAAAGAAGAGCCAATTGGGTCACAGCGCTTCAAGAATATGACTTAGAAATAAAACCAGCAAAGATTGTTAGGGGCCAAGGTTTTTGCAGGATATTGGCAAGAGCATCAAACATTCCTGAATCAAGCGATATGGATCAGACTCAATCACTCAATCAGATAAGTGTCACTGATTCTGAATCTCAATATGCAGATTTAATATTTTATTTGAAGAATGGTTATGCTCCTCCAAATTTATCTTACAAAAATAAAAGGGCCATTAGGTTAAAAGCGAAGAATTTCACTCTCATTGATGATGTGCTTTTTAGACAAAATTATGATTCTATCATGTTAAGATGTCTTGAGAAACCTGAAGCTCAAAAGGTTTTACAGGAGCTACATGATGGGCCAGCGGGAGGACATTTTGGAGCAGACACAACAGCCCACAAAGTTATTCATGCTGGATATTATTGGCCTACATTATTTAGAGATGCTCATGAATACGTAAGAAAATGCTTCAATTTCCAAACCACTAGTGGAAGACAACGGAAATCAGCTTTCCCTCTGCAACCTGTCAACATTGAACAGCCATTTGAACAATGGGGATTAGATATCATTGGAGAAATTACTCCACCATCTTCCAAACAACATAAGTATATCCTCACTGCTACCGATTATTTTACCAAATGGGTAGAGGCTATTCCTTTGAAGGCAGCAAATTCAGAGGCAATCATCGAGTTCATAGACCAATTCATCATTACCAGGTTTGGTGTCCCAAACGCTCTCGTTTTTTATAATGCTTCCTATTTCTCAGGAAATGCTATATATGATTTCGCTATTAAGAGAGGGTTTAAACTGAAATATTCTGCTAATTATTATCCCCAGGGAAATGGTTTAGCAGAATCTACTAATAAGAATCTAATCAAAATCATTAAGCGAACTGTTGAACAGAATCATAGAAACTGGCACAAATCTCTAGTTTTTGCATTATGGGCTGACAGGGTTACACAAAAGGCTTCTATAGGTTCTTCCCCATTTAACCTAGTATATGGAAAAGAAGCAGTATTGCCTACCAATCTTGTTCTACCCTCTTTAGCCCTAGTACAGTACATTGAAGAGACTCCTTCCTCTATTTCACTTAGACATGACCAAATTCTCAAATTAGAAGAAGAAAGAGAGAAAGCCAGAATCACTCACGCCAAACATCAACAAATCATCAAAGCATCATTTGACTTAACCTCATCCGATTCCAAACACTTTCAAGTTGGTGAGTTAGTCCTCAAATGGGACAAGGCCCATGAAGATAAAGGTAAGCATACCAAATTTCAGAAAATGTGGCTTGGACCATTTCAGATCTGTGAGAAGATAGGCCATTCAACCTTTATATTGCAAGATTTATCAGGGTTGAGAGATTCTCTCCCTGTTAATGGCCTGATCTTGAAGAAATTCTTTAATTGAGAAGGTAATCCCTTCTCCTCTTTGTAGATTTGTGTAGTTTGTAGGATCGATAGGAAATAAAACTGTAGAGTATCTCCATTGACCTTTGGCTTGGTTTGAAGAAGCTGTCTCACAAAATAATACGAATATTTGCTTTTAGATAGTAGAACCCTCAACCAAAAGGAATAATTTCTAGGGAACTAGATATCTGTGTGTTCTGAAATCACCCCCTAACGTTTTGAAGACTCTTCTCGAAAGGTAAAAGTTCTGTGAATCATTTTCTGTTTTCAAAACTGGTCTCCAAAGGTTATTCATTTTAAGATGAAAACTAACCCATTTTCAGCATCTTCAACTCTTCACCTGTCATCCATTTGCTCTTAAGGAGAAAATTGTTCACCCCATTCACTAAAGTTTATGGTTACTCAGAGTGTAATTCTAAAATATAGAAGATTAAAGATAAGAGGTCTTATTACAAGCCTACTTACCATGTTCATGGGAAAGTAGTTTGACTGACATTACCAATACTGCCTATCATAACAGGGTAATGGCTTGAAATTTCAAGACAAGAGGTCTCATCACGAGCCGGCTTGTTCAGTTAAATTATTACCAGTGAATGGCATTGTCAACAGCTGGCCACCAAACCAGGACAATGGCTTTTTATCTTATCAATGACAAAGAAGAAAAAACAGATAAAAAATAAAATATGGGAACATATTTTAGTTTCATTCTGTTAACTACAATCTTATGTGAATGGAAAAGTGAATAATACTATGGTTAAAAGGTATCCCTGTCGAGACTATAAACGTTTGCTGGCAACAGAGGCTCTACCTATGACAGAGGGGTTAATTATAAAAGCTGATTTGGGAAAGTTTTTGTTTTATCATTATAAACCAATAAAGGCCTATTTTAAGACTTAGAATGTATTTATTTTCCTCGAAACCAAAAGGGAAGAAGTTAACAGAATTCACTTGGTTCAGAACGCGCGAATATCCAGTTAAATTAGAAGTTTTCCCTTCTGATTGAGTTTCTATTTTTCAAAAAAGCTTAAGTGTTTGTTGTAATTATAGAGATAACTGGTTCTTCCAGCGAATCGCCAATTGTTGTGCCCTACAACAACCCCCCATTTCATATCATTCTTATTTACAAAAAATTAACATATGGAATGGGTCCCTTTTAAAATTTTGGCATCAATGCTTGTATGTTCAAAAAGGCCGGATAATCAAACGAGTTTTCATGTATTTAAGCCTTTTTGGGATATTAATGTTTCAAATAATAAATAATCTTTTGTTATTGCGATAAAGCGATCACAAGATCGCATATCGCAACAACATGAGAGATGCATTCAAATGGCATTTTGATCTCCGCCGATGCGATATCACTATCGGCGATCGGCAATGTTACATGCACACCACTAACGGCACATGACTCATGCCCCGACGCGACGCGATATCGGCGATCGACTATCGGCGATACCTCATGTGGAACCACTTTATTTTATAAATCCCGACCCGATGCGATATCGCTATCGGCCGTCGGCAGAATTCCATACACTTCAATAAGGCACCCGGTTCCTACCCCCGATGCGATGCGATATCGCAATCAGCAACCCCCAAACCACTTTATATGCACCTAACTCTGTTTCCATGCGCCGGCCCGATGCGATATCGCTTATCGGCTGTCGGCAGGATCTTTTGGTGATAATTGTGCAGCACTTATTTCCCGAGGCGATGCGATATCGCTCATCGGTGGTCAGCATTCTTAAAAGCCATTACTTAAAGCTCTAATTTTATATTCATATCCGGTTGACAAAGCCCCAATCCCAAAATGCCGTTAAATGCAAGGGATAAGGTAATGCGTGTGTATTTAAAATATTTTGCCCCTTCGATTAACGAACACCTGCGTTTAACCGCCAGAATATCTGTTGCACGCTTAAGTGAGTCATTCACCCGGATAACGGTGTAATCATCACATTTAATGGATAGCAGGCCTCAAATCACCATTAATGCATCTGCAATATCCTCTCAGCAATTGGATCCGCAGCCACTTTTGAAAATTAATCTTGGCACGCTTCAAATGATATATCTATCCCGCCATGAAGCGTCATTGTTATTGTGTTATTACGATTTCTCTTGCAATTGTGTAGAATTCGTCTTTTGAGAGAAGCTTAAGCATGATGGGGAAAAGATCCAAGAGGGCTACGGGCTCTGCTGTCACACCTGTAGCAGGTCAAGCTGCTGCAGATAAGAAGAAAGGCCTCATTTCAGACACTACATGCACTGGTCTTAACAAGACTACATGGCAGGGCACATATAATTTACTAGAAGCTGAGCAGCCGGAAGTTTCAGTGACAGTGGCTACTGCGGACTCACTCAAAAAGTCCGATGCAACTCTCAAAGAGTTGGCTGATTCCTTTCTTCACAGAATAGCTGCCAGAGAGCAAGTCCTTCCCTACACTGATGTAGTGCGATGGGCAATCGAGGAAATTCCAATCATTGACAGAACATTCCACACAAGAGACGGACGGATTTTCGGGTCGTTCAAGCCAGAGCACCTGAGGCAAATGTATCATTTGCCTGAGCCAGAGAAAATCTACAACAAAGACTTCGTGGAGAAGTTTGCAGCTGAAAATGAAGTACCATCCGAGCCCATTCGGGATTGGAGGCAGAACCCGGCCAAACACAAGCACGAAAGCTCGGGTAAGTACTCCGTTGATTCTTTGGCTTCTCCCTATTGCTATGCGGGAATTATGATGTGTAGGCTATGGGGATTACATGACTCTGCCAATTTCGATATAGAAATGGTTCCCCTGATGGAGGCCGCTGTTAATAGTGTAATCATGGATTGGGCCACCATTCTTTCTGATAAGTTGACTGTAGCTGTTCGGGATTTTAGAGCTAAATCTGTAGTCACCGAAAGGAAAATCCCCCCATTTTATTATAGTGCCTACATTATGGACACATTGTGTTTTAACTCTGAGTTTCCCATCCTCGGTTGGAGGTGGACCACCCAAGACCCTTCGCCCATTCATTTGTATCATCGGAAATTATGGAAGTCCTCTTATAAGGACCATTTGTATCAAATTTGCAATGGTTTTATGGTTCCCATTCATTATTCCATTTTTGATCGGCCTATTCCCAAAATTTCCTATCTTGCTTCCTTCGACTTACCAGCTGTAGCAGGATGGTTTGGAGAAGAGCATTTTACCTATATTAGGGTTTATGGAAGCCAAGCCAAACCGCATGTTCTCCCTCTATATGTTCCAGACAAACTATTAGCCCGAGAGATATCCTACCAAATTATGGCCGAGAGTGTAACCCAAACACTCAAGAAAGAGAAGAAGAGGGGTTGGCCCCCTTTTCCCTTGAGGATGGGTGTTTTTACTCTGCATAATCTTCAACATGCAGAAAAGAAGGCTATAAAGATGCAAGCTTTATCCCTGCCCACTATGCCAGCCAGACTCTATGATCCTAAGAAGACTGCTTTCATTGCCCTAGAACAGGCCAAACTGACTAAGATTGACCATCAAGAGGATGAGTTTGATGACCTGTTCGTAGCTGCCGATTCAATAAGCCAAACCAAGCAGCTCGCCAAGATGAGATACAATGATGAGAATTTAATTGAGTTCAATAAACTTAGAGAGCAGAGGTTGCAAACTCTGCCTTTAGATTTATTGTCATTAACCTCAGCGTCCTCCTCAAGCGAGCCCGGTCAGAAACAGACAAGCCAACCTCCTGTTATAAATAAAGAACAAAAGAAACAACAGGAGGAAAGGCAAGAGAAGCAGCAGGCAGAGAAGCAGAGAAAGGAGCAAACGGATAAGCAGCAGAAAGAGTAGAAGGAACAAGAACAGAGAAAGCAGAAGCAGATGGAGGAACAGCGGAAGAAGGAAGAAGAAGAAAAACAAAGGAAAGAACTGGCAGATAAGCAGAAAAAGGAATTAGCGGATAAGCAAAGAAGAGAGCAAGAAGAGAAACAAAGAAAGGAGTTAGAAGAACAGCAGCAGAAAGAGTTGGAGGAGCAAAAGAGGTTGGAACAAGAAAAGGAGAAGAGTAAATCCCAGACGGAGCAACACAAACAGACCTCCATAGATCCTGAATTGCTTAAACAATGGAATCAATTCGATTCCATTATCAGTGGAAAGGAAGGCTCCAAAGACGCACCAGACACCACTTCTTCTCAGGTTCTAAGCGGAACCAGCGGCCCACCCACTTCAAAGGATCTCGAGGTAATCACCAAAGACCCTTCCGATCAGATTGTGCTCCAGGTGGAAGATATTCCTCCCCTGGACGTTTTCTACAGCCCTAGGCACAAAGCAGTTGTTAAGCGCTCAAGGAAGAGACGAAGGCTTGATCAACCTTCCATCTTTCCTGAGCAAACAGTCACGGGGAATGTAGTCTGGAAGGAGGAATTGGACCCCTCCGATGATCTAACCAAGCTATCGCAGTATGCGGGAGCTTATTCTGCAGCGACTATTGATAAAGCATCAGAGGTAAGTCTTTTGTTAAAGACTAAGGACCAGGAGATTTGTGCATTGCAAGCAGAAGTAGCCGAGGCACGAAACAAGGCAGCACAGGTAGAAGAACAGTTGCTGGCACAACAGCAAGCAAACAATGTGTTAACCCAGCAACTGCAGACTGAAAAACAAAGGATTGACCAGAGCGCAATCCAGAAGCAGAAAGAGTTAACAGAGGCATTGGCACAATTGAGAGCGACAAACGAGCTAATGAGGAAATCAAAAGATGAGCAAATCGCTCAACTGTTAGCACAGCTCGAAGATATCAAAGGCACCAAGAAAGTCGAAGATTTCAGAGCAGAGGCAGCTCAAATAAATAATGCATTAATCTCTCAGGTTAGACTCTTGTGCCAACAACTAACTGAGGCTGAGCCATTATGTGAAGTATCTACAGCAGTATGTCAGCAAATTGAAAAAGCCAGAAATGAGCTAGATCAGACCGAAGAAACCATAGCCTCATATCTTGATTGGCAAGATACTGATGTGGGGAAAGCGGCAAACTTGCCTAGGATCTATGAGCCATTCAAGGACATACTCTTCACAGAATGGAGCACTCAGATGATGAAAGCAGAAAGGGCAGCTTCAAGGTGTAAAATGATTGCCAACAATATGATTGATTTAGTCAACAATACACTCTATTTGGCCAACATGATCTCTCAGTGCACACCTGGAAGCATAACCACGGCAAACATGATTGAACAAACAAGTTATCATGAACTGGAGGAAAAGAGAAAGTTAATCGCTGGAGTTAATACTTTAACCTCCGACGCATATTGGCTCTTTCTAATCAAGCCGCACACTCAAAGGTCGGCTCTTAAGTGTTTAACAGATGCTCTCAAATGCCTAATCCCCGACATTCAGGATGCCACATATGATGCCTAGCTCACGTCGCGTCTCAACACTCCACCGGAAGTAGAGCCAATGCTGGCGATATGTCAGTTGAGGTTTAAAGGCAAAGAGCCCACCGAATGAAGCATTGCTGCCGAATGCCAGATCGCCAAAAAAGATGGAAAATATTTATTGATGCCAATTTCATAGCTGTTCAGTTTTTTTCTTAGATATTTAGATTAGATTAGTATTTATAGACCCTTTCATTGTTTTGGAAAGGGTCGTAAAATTTTGTAATAGACTTAAAGGCTGAAGTTTGCACCACTGTGCTTCAGCCTATATTCTTTTGTGAAACTCGACCGATAGTCCTTAATTTGACGAGAAGGCTGTTTTATGCAATTGTGCACTATTGTCTCTTGTTTGGAATGCTTTCTGGTTTGAAGGAAGGACTGCGACATAGCGATTAATGCATCGGATTGTTAAACAGCTTACATGGTACTTTTATCTTCATCTGTTTTCTTTCCTCTTATATGAATTGTTGTGTTATTATTTTTGCTATTGTTGAATACATGTATGCGCTGTAACAGTAAATATTCATTTCATTCCACTATTGGATGTTTTGTGATATGCCCTTTCTTTTAATCATGCATGTACCAATGATATGAATGACAATGTGTAGTAATTCGCTATTATCGCTCTGCATAACTAATTATGCAGAGCAATTTTAAATGATTTAAACGTCTATGCTTTAGTGTTAGAGTCATCTATATGCCTGCCTTAAAGCACAGATTATCAAATGCTACGCTTTGAAAGATTGATAAGTCTCGTGATTAGATTATAGTTAATATATATTTCACCGATAGTTTTAGTTGTTCACTTATCACTATCATACCTCATAAGTTACTCGTCCATCCCACTCTTATCCATTATTGGGAAACTGGTCCCATTATCCCCAGTCGGAGCCACTATTCCAAACGGAAAAGGAGCTGTACTAAGGTCCGGACCGGGTGGTTTCCCCTTTGTTGTGGCGGCAATTTTCGAGGCCTCAACAGGTCCGTGAACCACATAGAAAAAACAAAACAAAAACAAAAGAGGGATTTTTTAATTAAAAATAAACCATTATAATATATATATATATATATAGGGGGAGAGAGAGAGAGAGAGAGAGAGAGAGTCCATGTTGTTAAGAGGTCACAAGTCCAATTCTCTGGATGCTCTTGGGGGCAAGCTCTGTGGTTGAGTCGGCAAGAAGTGATTCCTTTGGGTGGAATTTTCTGGTACAAATATTTTGTGGATGTAATGATCATTCATCTTCGGGGCCCATGAACCACAGAAAAAATGCCTTTAAGGTTAACTCAATTAATCAAGTCCCTGTCAAAGCACTTCTGATATTGAGAGTTCACGGGTTAAATTATCTTGACACTCTCAGGGTTTGGCCTTATGGTTGAGCCAGCAGAAATTAATCATTTTAGGTAGGTATGCTTGTTACAAATATTCCATGGACAACAGTCATAGATCTTCGAAGACCATGAAATATATATATATATATATATATATATATATATATATATATATATATATATATATATATATATATATATATATATATATATATATATATATATATAAAATAAAAAATAAAACTAAAATTAATAACAAAAAAAACTAATAAAATATTTAACAAATGAAATTAAAAGAATAAAATTATTTTTAAAAACTATTAATGTATTTTAAAAAGTATAAAATAAAACTAAATTTTGAATTTTGAATAAATAAATATATATGTATAAAATTTAAATTAATATATATATATAATTTACCTCTTAGTTTCTGAAATCAAGTTACATCGTTGATAGACCAATTGACAAAAAATATATTGACCTCAATTTGGCACAAGGGAAACTTGATCTGTTAATCTGTATAAGGAGATAAAGAGTTTCTACAAAAGCATAAGAAACAACAACTAATCATGGCGATGTCATATGACAATAAGATCGCACAATATAACAAAAAAGAAACATAATACAACATTTAGGAATTTGAAGATGTCACTAGAGCAAGGTCCTTTGTACTTGTGCTAGCTAGCGCAAAGGGCTTGAACTCACATTGGTTGTGTTTCTCTTTTTGTGCCAAGAAAACATCCCTTCTATTGAGACAAGACTTATGTTACCACAAGATCCATTAAATATCATTTAGAAAGGGGATAATTTTAAAATAAATAAAAATAAAACAAAAACATTCATTTAATTGTTTTTCAATATATAAATAAAAACATATTAACTTAAAACAAAACAAAAATCAAGGTGGTAGTCATATGTAACATATGAGTGGGGGGCGGAAATATCAGGAATTTCCCTCGTTCCCATGCAACCGACTAGGCCACCACACAACCTATGTCTACCCTCCCCACTCCTTATCACATGGAAGTTTGGTTTCTTTTATTTATTTCCAAATTATGTTTTTCTTTTTTTTTTTAATTATATTTTTATTGTTGAATTTAGGTTTCTGTGATCCATATCATGTTTATTGAGAAGATTTTTTTGCGAAAATCACATTGCAATTCATTTTTCGACTCGTTTCGAACCAACATGTGTGGTTAATCATTGGGACAAGTTAAAATTTTTATTACTAAAATTCTATTTTATAATTTTAGTTTTTTTTTTTTTTTTATGTTTATGAATTATTATTTTTTGTCATTCAAAATTCTTTCATTAGATTTTCAGAAAAACAGTGAGTACAAAAGATGTCTCAACAACCCCCTTTTCTTCATTCCTACCAGACTTGTTGGAATTTGGGGTCAAAGGATGCCACAGATAATGCTTTACATACTTTATTCTCGTCATGCTTAGTAGCCATACATTGCATAAGGAAGAAAAAAAGAGTACAAAAATGGAAAACAACATATCAAGGTGGGGGGATGGGGAGGGAGTACAGGGGCAGCTACAAAATAGCCAGCATATTCATGCATATGAAAATCAATATGTTCCACCCAAGCTTCCAGGTTGTGAAGGTGGTCATTCGCTCTATGATGGCTTCGTCGAAGGCTATCCAACTATTCTAGTATCTCATTCTGACTAAATTGAATATCATTCATGTATACAACTAATGTGTTATGGTATTCATACCTGTGGTCACGAAGAATATCCATATTAACGTGGATAGCTTGAAGTTTCTCGACGATGGAATCCATGGTTGTTAGAGCCACGGTGCGGCCTAGAGAGCAAGCTGGAGAGTGTGCCACTTTTCCCTCATGTTCCTGGATGGCCAAATTTCCTGAAGATGAATTGTGACTTGAAGTTGGGCGACCTGCATTGATGTGAAGACACCCCCCATGATGAGGCTGCCCTCTTTGGCATGGCATTATTTTTTCCCTACACAAGGGCTAGTTGTTGGGATATGTGAGGACCCTTCAAAGTTCCTACGAGAATAAAGGTACAAACACCCATCAGTGACAAAAGATGAAACACTAGACCCAAAAATGACAGAGACCCCACCAGGGAAGGTTCGAGGGCAAGATGATAGGGACTCCCTCATAGCCCAACGATGACCCAAAAAAGAATTTTCCCAACAACCCATTAACCTTCTAAAGCAGACACCGACCACCCGGACATACTTCGATCAAACCCACCAAACTCCCACCCCATAGTAACACCAACTCAAACCGCTAAGTGCATAGACGAGAGATACATGTTGGAAAATATTGAGAGGGAGGGGTGAATCAGTATTCCTTAGAAATTAGCACTTTTAAACCTTTTCATAGCATTAGTTAATCCTCAATTATCATTAATGTTTATGCAGTAACTGTTGAGTCCCAAACCTGCACTTCCCTATATACCCTTTCAGCCTTCTTTTTCCATTTACTTCATCCACCAAGCTGTCAAATCATTGCATATTAGTCTAAAAAGAGCTTATGAAATGGTTTCCTAATTATGTTTATGACTGTTGTTTGATTTAGATTTTTGTTCAAACAGCTGAGGAAACTTGTCACTTTCCGTAGCCATTTTGTTAAAGGCTATGTTACAGGTGTCCAATGGAGAAACCGGCCACATGGGTAAGTTGCAAGTGATGTGTACATGGAGTGTGTCCCCTCAGTTCAGCCAAATCAATCATAAACGGTCGTGGTCAACGACGGTCAAAGGAAGGGCCAAATGAGGAGTTTTGCGAAGGCACGGCTATGTTTTGCCCAGGTGAAGGTTTGCGTGGCACGACCCTTAGTTTCCGGAGGTACTGGCACACCTGTAGAGCAGCCCGTGAACTGAATCGAGTAGCCACCACTCCATGGATTCAACTGTCATGATGACCATCATGCTAGATCTCAGGTCAAGGAGATTTACGTGTCTCTTGGCAGCATAAAATCTAGGAATTAGTTGCAACACTTTTACTTATAAATAACGCATTGATATACGCTGGATAGTTAGTTTTTGGAGATGTAGTTTCGACTGTTGTTATCAGCCCACTGTACTGTTCTTTACTTTGTTTTATTACTGCACTTTAAATACATGAGAAGACAGCATTCCTGAATTTTATTTGTGACTAAGTGATTGACTGGCTGAGGTTGCAGAGGGCCCCTGTACACCAAAGCTTTGTATAGTTTCTTACTTGCTTTCATTTACTGTTTTTATAATCATTGCTTGTATATATATATTGCGTTGTTATGATGTTCATTGCTGTCCATATTTCCTTTATGTTTTCTTTTCTAACTGTTATCTGATCAGTGCTTCTTTTACAGGTTTTTTTAGGCAGCCTAGGCAAATTTACATATTTTTGATAACTACTGACATGAAATCATCTTGTCCTTTCTGCTGATTTTCATTTCCTAAGTTTAATTCCGGCACTGTCATTTCTTTCAAGTTTTGTTTTTGCTTATTTACTTTTCTGCTACTTAGACATCATATTACTCATTTGTTTATGATTTCCTTTCTATAGCCAAGTGACTCAATTAGTAAGGAATCAGAATATTACTTGTTGTAGTATGATTTAGTTTGCTTTCCTGCAAGTTAGAAATTGGATTACTTATGTCATTTTCAAGAGTTGAAATATTAATGAGTAGTTAAATCTTAGTTTCCTTTTATGCAATTTAATTTCTGGCAATTTAGATATCATATTACTCAGCTTGTTTATGATTACTTTCTATAGACAGAGTGAGTCGAAAGGTGAAGGGTCAGAATGTGGGTTGAAGTAGTGTGATTTAGTTTTCTTTGCTTTCAGTCTTTGAGTTGCTTTAAGTTTAGTTTTTATTTTCTTCTTCATACAGCAGTAAGGATACTGGGCCATTGTCACTAGTTCATTGTTTTGGTACATTTACTTCCTTTTGAGAATTGATTTCATTTCAGTCAGTTTGAAACTTTCTTTTTGAAAACTTTTTGAAAATCACTGTAGAAATCACCATTTCCATGTAGGAATTTACAGGGTAAGTTCCTCAGAAAGAATACCAAGAGGACACCGCTCACAACCAGATCTCAAATCAATACACCAGTATTTTTGACGTGGTTAAAACCCTCAGAGTGCAAGGAGGGAAACAGTCCACGGCCTGTCCCAACGTGGGTACAGACAATTTATTAATCAAAGAATGAAAATTTACATAAGCTTCTCTCATGCACGGATAACCCGAACAATGACCCTCCATGCGCTTTAAATAGAACTCATGGACCAATCGGGTGTCAAGCCACGGATCAAGTGTCGGTAATACCGAGGTGAGAGTGAACCGTCGGATCACTACATATCGTGACCGTCGGATTGTAAGTTACAAAATGTACAACGGTAAAGAAACACACTTTACCTAACTCTAACCTAACTCTATACTAGACCAAGTTGAACTTAACTATATCCTATGTGTCGGAATATCCTAACATCCCCCCTTAAGAACAACTTGGGATAGGATTGAAGGATTTACAAATATGACACAATAGGAGAAGGAAGGAGGCACTAGAGCCTATCCCCCCTTAGTGACAACTTCCTGAACTCCAAGCATATATCGAAGTTTAGTGAACTTCGCCTCTGTGAGAGCCTTTGTGAAGATGTCTGCAACCTGATCATCCGTTGGACAATATTGCACTTCAAGAACATGGTCAAGAATGAGTTTTCTGATGAAGTGCATGTGTAGTTCAATGTGTTTGCTGCGCTGATGCTGGACTGGATCTTTGCATAGCTGAATGGCACTTTGATTATCACACCAAAGTGTGGTTGGATGCTGCTGCTCAAAGCCAAACTCTGATAGGATCTGACGAAGCCACAAGGCTTCCTTACTAGCTTCCACGGCACCACGATACTCTGCTTCTGCTGACGAAAGAGAAATGGCAGCCTGTTTCTTACAAGCCCATGTAATAGGTCCTGAACCAAGAGTGAAGACATAACCGGCAGTAGACTTCCGATCATCAAGGTCACCAGCCCAATCAGAATCAGTGAAACCAACTAACAGAGGAGCTGCTTTGGCACTGTAATGAATCCCAAACTGTATTGTACCTCGAACATAACGAAGTATTCTTTTAGCTGCTTTCCAATGACTTTCACGGGGGTTTTGCATAAAACGAGCAACAAGGCCAACAACAAAGGAAAGATCAGGACGAGTATGGGTTAAATACAAGAGTTTTCCGACAAGTTGACGGTATAAGGTAGCATCAACTTCAGGAGAAGTACAAGAGACTGAAAGTTTGACTCCAGACTGAAAGGGAGAAGGGGCTGGCTTACAGTCTTCCATGTGAAAATGACGAAGAATATCACAAGCATACTTGGACTGGGAAAGGAAAATACCCTCTTGGGATTGCAAGACTTGAAGACCGAGAAAATAGTGTAAGTGTCCTAAGTCTGTCATTTCAAATTTCTTTTTAAGGCTGGACTTCACATGGTTTATAAGGTTGGGATCACTACCAGTAAGAATAAGATCATCAACATAAAGAACAAGGATGATGAGAGAGTGGCCCACTTTCTTGGTGTAGACAGTATTGTCAGAATGACACCTAGAAAAGCCAGATTCTAAAAGAAAGCTATCCATTTTGGCATACCAAGCTCGAGGAGCTTGCTTGAGGCCATAAAGGGATTTCTTAAGGCGACAAACGAGGCTGGAGTCTGTTTGTATGAAGCCAATGGGTTGTTCCATATAGATTTCTTCCTGCAAGTCCCCATGCAAGAAGGCAGATTTAACATCCATTTGATGTACTTCCCATTTTAAAGAGGCAGCAAGGGAAAGAACAAGGCGGATAGAGTTCATTTTGGCAACTGGAGAGAAGGTTTCAGTGTAGTCAATGCCTTCAACCTGTGAAAAGCCCTTAGCAACTAGACGAGCTTTATGTTTGTCAACTTTCCCATCTGGTCCATACTTGGTTCTGTAAACCCATTTGCATCTAACAAGTTTGCGTCCCTTTGGTAGAGGAACAAGATCCCATGTATCATTTGTCATCAATGAATGATATTCTTCATTCATAGCTGTTTCCCAATGTGGATGGCCTGAAGCTTCTGCAAAAGTGTCAGGATCATGATTCACTGGAGCTTGAGCCAGTAAAGAAGAGGCTCTTTCAAACTGAGAACGTGTACGTCGCTGATCTGTAGGATCACCGGCAAGATCACCTGCTGCATCCCGAGTAGCACGGACCCATCTTGGAAGTTGAGGATCCTGAGAAGGTGGGGAAGGATTATCATCCTCGCTTTCATCATCAGAAGAAGAAATGTTCTCAAAGATAGAAGAGATGGGAAGAGGTGGCACATCCGCCGGACTAGGCTCGCAGGCCGATTTATTTTCATCAAATTTTACATCTCTTCTAATGATAACATTTTTGGACTTAAATGGAATAAGTCTATAGCCTTTTACATCTTCAGAATATCCAACAAAAGTACATTTCTCACTCTTAGGTTCTAAGGCTTTATGCTTTTCATCTGGAATATGGGCCCATGCTTCACTTCCAAACACACGAAAGTGACTTACATCTGGTTTAATGGAACTCCAAGCTTCTTCTGGAGTGATATTCTCTAGAACCTTAGTAGGAGTGCGATTGATTATATAATTTGCACAATTAATTGCTTCGGCCCAAAAACTAAGACTGAGTCCTTTAGATTGCAGCATACAATTAGCCATTTCCTTTAAAGTGCGATTTTTCCTTTCAGCTACACCATTTTGTTGTGGAGTGTATGGAACAGTATGTTGCATTTGAATTCCATTTTCGGTGCAAAAGGTGATGAATGCATTTTTAACATATTCTCCACCATTATCAGTTCTTAGCTTAAGAATTTGATGTCCAGATTGTTTTTCAACGAATGCTTTGAAGGCCAAAAAGGTGGTAAATACTTCGCTCTTGAGTTTTAAGAAGTATACCCAAGTGCGTCTAGAGAAATCATCAATGAAAGTTAAGAAGTACTTGCAGCCAGAGAATGAAGCAACAGGAAGAGGACCACATAAATCACTGTGCACAAGCTGTAAAGGGGCTGAGGCGTGCCAAGAGGCACGTTTGTCAAAACTGTCCCGATGATGTTTTCCGAGTACACATCCGGAACAAACACCATCTTTGCAAGATACCATAGGAAGACCTGTCACCATGTTTTCTTTACATAGATGCTGAAGGGAGCGATAGTTTAAGTGACCATACCGCTCATGCCAAAGTTTGCTCACTTCATCATTATGAGCAACAAATACTGAGGGAAGATGGGATGACCCAAAGTTGTGAAACTTATACAACCTTTTGGAATCATCAGCAAGACCAGTAGCTAGAATCTGTTTAGGATCTTTTAGATCCTTGATTACAACATCATGAGGTGAAAATTCAACGATTTTACCTTCACCTGAATGAGTTATCTGATAGACAGATAGAAGGTTGCAGGATAAGTTTGGAACACATAATACATCATTGAACTGACCATTGTCTAGATGAACAGTTCCAGTCCCTACAACATTAAGAGATCTATCATCACCAACATATATATTTTTGGTGTTACAATCATTTAAAGAAGAAAACATGGCTTGGTTTTTGGCCATGTGACAAGAGGCTCCAGAATCAATGAGCCACTCATGAGAATGAGAAGAAGAAGAAGATACATTTAATGCATAACCAGACTGAGATGATTGACGATGACATGCAGAAAATGCCGTTCCGGAAGTTGAAGTTGAAGTAGGCTCCAGATGGATGTTATGTTTCTTCATTGCGGCTTCCAAGGCTTCCATCTTCTTAAAGCATTTAGATTCTAAGTGGCCATCTCGATTACAAAAGTTACAATGTCTATCAGTCTTCTTCCATTTGTTTTTATTGGGCTTATCATATTGCTGAAATGATCTTTCATCTTGAGGCTGAGTTGGTTTAGGACCATTCCTTTGAGGATAAGACTTCTTAGGATTCTTTGAATTTGGATACTGCTGGGCGGCTAACGCTTTTGTGGAAGAGTTTCCAAGATTAAGAAGACCAAGGTGTAAGAGTTTTTCTTGTTCTCTTATTAAGGAATCACAAAAGGAGTCAAAGGAAGGGGGCTTGTAGTCTTTGCCTTGACAAATGAAAGCTTCCCTGGTAGAATGGAAAGTGGAAACAAATACAGAGTAGGCTGGTCCTAACTTAGTGAGGATGGAATAAATAAGGTTACCATCATCTTTCTTAACTTTAACACCTTCCAAGAGATATCTAAGGTTCTTGAATTTTGACAAGAAATCTTCAATGCAAGAAAAATTATTAGGATCCAAAGTAAGCAGCTCATTTTCAAGTTGATGGGATCTAATTTCATTTTTAATCCCAAAAACTTTAGCAAGTTTTTCTAATGCTTCATGAGGAGTTTCAATTTCTGCAATGTGGAATCTAAGATCAGGAGAAACAGACATTCCTATCAAGCCACGTGCTTGATCTTGTCGATTTTCCCATTTTTCGGCCTTGTCTTCATCTTTGGGTTTCTTCTCTTGGTCTGTGGCTATTCTGAAGAGACCTTTACTTCTAAGTAAATCTCCCATGTAGGCTACCCATTGGAAGTAGTTAGTGCTGTCAAGAATGACTTGGCATGGACTTTCCATTTTTGAAAAACAACTGAAGCTGAAGATGCTGAAAGTAAGTGGTCCAATGGATAGATCTCGAAAAAATAGGCGGTTTTAAAAAAAACGGCTCTGAAAAAGGCTTCCGGATGAAGAAGTTATGGCTTTTTAAAAACAAATTGTTGACGTTGCCGGCAAAGTGCGCGAATGTGCGGGAATGAAAAAATCCGCCCCCACAAAATGGAGACTTGAACCCAAGACCTCTACTCTCTTAAAAGGTCTTTGAACCAATTGATCTATACAAAATATTTGAGAGAGAGAGAGAGAGAGAGAGAGAGAGAGAGAGGGGGGGGGGGGGGGCCTCGATTTGCGTGCTTGCCTTGGGAAGACTCCTTTCCCCTACAAAACACAAAACACAAAACCCAACACGAATATCCAAAGAAAAACGAACCTTACGGCTCGAAGTTAGCTTTAGCCAAAAAACTAGAAATTTTAAAAAAAATCTCAAAGTTAGCTTTTAGCCGAAAAACTAAATATTTTCCTCAATGTTTCTGATTTTCCGAGATCACACTAAGGTGCAGGGAAAAGAGCATACGCATGAGAAAAATCCTTTCTCTCTGTTTCTGATTTGCCCAGATCGCACAGAGTCGCAGGGCAAAGAGCATACGCAGAAATGAAAGGTATAGATCCGGGAAAAAAAAAAGCTAAATAAACCGAAACCGAAATAAGCAGAGAGAAAATGACAGTAAACTGCAAAAAAAACACTGTATACCTCCCGATCTGAAAAATGACGCAGCTAGGGCTACCGGAAACCTTTTCGCGTGAAACGAAAGGGGTTCCTCACTGAAACAGATGCTCTGAATGCAACAGAGCAGTCCTCTCGGCCCGAAAGCAGTCAGAAACAGCAGATCTAGGAAACGACAGCCGCATGCAGTTCTACCGGCTTCAGATTTGGATCACCAACGGACGCGGCCCTCAAATAGCTCTGATACCATGTAGGAATTTACAGGGTAAGTTCCTCAGAAAGAATACCAAGAGGACACCGCTCACAACCAGATCTCAAATCAATACACCAGTATTTTTGACGTGGTTAAAACCCTCAGAGTGCAAGGAGGGAAACAGTCCACGGCCTGTCCCAACGTGGGTACAGACAATTTATTAATCAAAGAATGAAAATTTACATAAGCTTCTCTCATGCACGGATAACCCGAACAATGACCCTCCATGCGCTTTAAATAGAACTCATGGACCAATCGGGTGTCAAGCCACGGATCAAGTGTCGGTAATACCGAGGTGAGAGTGAACCGTCGGATCACTACATATCGTGACCGTCGGATTGTAAGTTACAAAATGTACAACGGTAAAGAAACACACTTTACCTAACTCTAACCTAACTCTATACTAGACCAAGTTGAACTTAACTATATCCTATGTGTCGGAATATCCTAACATTCCATCCATACTTAACTTTCAATTTCGCCATCACACACTAGGGAATCCACAGAAGATAAACCCAAAAACAAACTAAAAAAACTCAAAAACGACAAAAGACTAAGAAAATGGTTATCTTGCACATATAGTGCGCTTTACTTCATCAGTTTACGAATCCCGGATTGACATTTGAAATAGCAATTTAGGACACACTAAATTGACCAAACATTTTGGCGTCGTTGCCGGGGAAGTGAAACTAGGTAGCCAATTTCTTAAAAATAAAAATAAAAATAAAAAAATTCAAGGAAGGAAAATTGATTACCTCTCAAAGTATGCTCTCCTCTTGCACTTAGTGTGACCTGGAGGATCAGAAAAGAGAAATTTATTGGTTTAATAGTTTCTTGAGTATGCTCTCTTCTTGCACCTAGAGTGACCTGGAATATCAGAAAGAGAATTATTAGCCCGACTTGAAGAAAAATAAAAATGACATGCATAGAGCAAGAGATTCTAGGGGAAGGTTTTTAGCTAGAGTCAAGAGTTTGATTTTCACAACTCCATATACTTGAAGGAATAGACAAGAGACACCTCCATCATCTCCAACCCACACTCCTAGCCCTAGGATTCCTGGAATTCAAGAGGCAGTAGTTGAATTAGGAGACTCTCCCACACCATCCATCGAATCTGAATTAGGAAAAGATCCTTTCTTTCCTTCTACAGGGAGACACATTGTAATTGAAGAAGTAGAATCACCCGAGGAAGAAGAGGGAGAAATTCCTCCTCTTTCGCCATTAGTAGAGGAACCAGAGGACTCTGAAATCTCTGAGGAAGCTATCATGACAGAAGAGGTAGTTAACAGATTTGGTAGAGGTAGAGGAGGGGGAGGAGGAAACAATGGAGGAGGTAGAGGTAACAATGGGGGAAATAGGGATGGAGATAACTCATTCGGATTTCCTATAGTCGATGAGGATTATTGAGCAACAATGAAAAATATTTCACCATCTGTCCTCCCAAACTTTCATGGGTTAAGAAATGAGGATCCTAAAACATTTCTATTTGAGTTTGAGGTCGTGTGTCAAACTTATGATTATCTGGAAGACTCTCAAAAACTCAAATTGTTTCCTTCAACATTGAAAGGAGCTGATTTGAAATGGTTCATGGGATTACTCACCCAATCCATTAGGACTTGGAATGATATGAAACAAACATTTTTGGATAGATACCTGGACTATTGTATGCCCACCAATCACAAGGATGAAGTATTCAAAATGGTGCAAAGAGAAGATGAAAACTTGGAGGATTTACTTGAAAGATTCCAATACAACCTGAAAAGAGAAAAAATGAGTAACTTAGATGAGGAAACCCTGAAAGCCCTTCCGTTAAAAGCCATTAGAGATGAATGGATAGATATTTTGAACATGATGGGAAAAGAAGATATATCTCAACTTCCACTTCATGATATAGCAGAGCTATGTGTCCATCTCTCAAGAGGAAAATCTAAAACTGGAAAGGGCCTAGAGATCCTTCTCTCATCAGAGCAAACAAATCTGCAACTGGATCAGTAAGTAGGGCTGAGATTGGCAATATGCTTGATGAATTCAAAACTGATATCTTAGGGAGTCTTAGTGAGCAACTAGACACTCTTAAGATACACAATAAGCAGAAAGAAGAAGCTGAAGCTTTGGCCATCTTTTGCCCAAAATGTAGAAAGAAAAATGCTCTAAGGGAATGTCCCTTGGATGCAAAAGTTGTAGAAACATGTGTGATTTGTTCAGAGAATCATGAGACCAAGGATTGTCCTTCAATTCCTGGGCTCAAAGCTGTCTTTCAAGAAGATCCAAATACAATTGAGTCTCTTTGTTTTGTTGCAAGGAGACCTTGGCAGGGGCAACAAAACCAAGGGTTTAACAACTCTATGAACTTTAAAACCCCACCAAATTGGAATCCTTGGCAACAACCTTGGTCCCAACCTAAAAATCCTTTTCAATCATGGGTACAAGGCATGCAAAATCCTTATGGGATATTTGCTCAAATTTATCAATATCCTCCATCTTTTCAAAACCAACAAGCTCCACAACTTCCAAATAAAAATCCACAACTATCATTGCCATTTCCACAACAACAACAACAACCTTCTCAACATAATCCAAATTCTCAACTCTTGCTTCCATTCCAACAGAAGTCAAATCAACTTCCTTCCCAGCCATTGCCAAACCCCAATACTAAAAACCCTCAAAATGCTTACATGGTAGAAGGTCAACAATTTCCTACCTATATGATTGTTCCTCTCAATGATGTACAACTCATATCTAGTAGAGTTTTAGATAAACCTTCTATAGATGCCCAAAAGCAAAGCATTTTTGAGGAAGATTCTCTTGAAGCCAATAAAGGTTCTGAAGCATCTCTTCAAAACCCAAGCACTCAGAAAGAAAAATAAAAAGAATTAACCCCCACAACTCCTATAGTTGAGCAACCTGCATCTTCATCCACACCTCCTTTTCCTGAAATATTACAAATTTCCAAAGGGGTGGAAAAACAAATCTTGTTGCCTAACTATGATTTTCTAGATGAATTGAAGAATGTCTATATCAAGATTCCCTTGTTACAGGCCATTAGAGAGATTCCTATTCTAGCAAAAACAATAAAGGAGTTGAGTCTTAAAAGACCAGGAAGGAAACCTAGAGATACAAGAAGAATCCACCTGGTAGGAAAAATTGCAGATATCATGATGGGAAAAATTACTATGCAGAAGTATGTAGATCCCGGTAGTCCAATTGTCAAAACACATATCAATGGGGTAGAAATTCCAAATACTTTGACTGATTTAGGGGCTGCTATCAACATTATGAGTAGACAGACTATGGAACAGCTGAAACTTCCTAATCTTCTTTTTACACCTACTTTACTGCAACTTGTAGATCGATCAATTATCAAACCAAATGGTATATTAGAAGACATTTCGGTCTCCTTAGACTCTTGGGAATATCCAGTAGATTTCATGATTTTAACTCCCAAAAGTAATTTAGGAGGAAACCCTCTCATCTTAGGAAGACCTTGGCTAGCCACAACTGATGCTTTTATCAGTTTTAGGTCTGGGGATATGTATATTTCTGATGGTAATTCAACAAAGAAATTCAATCTATATCCTCCAGCAAAAGAAATTACAGAAATAGGAGATAATGAGTGGGTTGATGATGAGGATACTGTACAACCTGTCTTTACCATTTCTGAAGACAGTGAAGATAGTCAAATTCTGAACACATTAGAAAACTTTGAAACATCTTCAGAATATGACCACACACAATTTCAGTTAGATTCTGACATTGAGTATCTATCATCTAGACAAATGTCTCTTTTCTCTATGGAAGAGTTTGGTAGTTCCGCCATTGAGATCTTTCCAGGTAAAACATTGAATATCAACAAAAACTTGGAAAGATCACAACAGGAAGAGCTAACCAAAATCTTGCAAAAACATTCTACTGCATTTGCATGGGAGTATACTGATATGAAAGGTATTGAACCTAAGACTTGCATTCATCACATCTACATCGAGGAAAACAGTAGACCAATCAGACAACCTCAGAGAAGGATGAATCCAAACCTTAGGGAGATAGTGAAAGAAGAGCTCCAAAAACTACTCAATGTAAACTTCATTTATCCAATTTCAGATAGCCGATGGGTTTCTCCTTTGGTTATAGTACCTAAAAAGAATGGTAAATGGAGGGTATGCATTGATTACAGGGAATTGAACAAAGCAACTTTGAAGGATCACTTTCCTTTACCCTTTATCGATCAGGTATTAGATACTTTAGTAGGCAAAAAGTATTTTTCATTTTTGGATGGTTTTAGTGGTTATAATCAGATTCAGGTAGCACCTGAAGATTAGGATGAGACCACATTTACCTGTCCATGGGGAAATTTTGCTTACTGAGTACTTCCTTTTGGATTATGTAATGCACCCGCAACATTTCAAAGGGCGGTACTAGGAATCTTTTCTGATCTAATCCATGATTGTGTAGAGGTTTATATGGATGATTTTACAGTTTATGGTAATTCATTTGAAGAGGCATTAGAGAATTTGGAAAAATTCCTTATAAGGTGTAAAGAAACAAACCTATCATTGAGTCATGAAAAATTCTTTATGATGTTTACTGAAGGGAATGTTTTAGGACATCATATTTCAGGGGATGGGATTAAAGTTGATAGATCAAAAGTTGAAGTCATCTCCAAGTTACCTATTCCAAATTGTCAAAAAAATGTTAGAAGTTTTCTTGTATTTACTGGATACTATAGAAGATTTATTGAAAACTTCACCAAAATAGCATCTCCAGTCTTCAAATTACTTACAAAAGACTGTGAATTAAAATGGGATCCCGATTGTCAATCTGCATTTGAAACTTTGAAAACAAGAAAATCTGAAGCACCCATTTTGAGAGGGCCAAATTGGAAACTTCCTTTCCATATTTCCACAGATGCTTCAGATACAACTCTAGGAGCTGTGTTGGGTAAAAAGGATTTAGTTCCTTATGCCATTTACTACACCAGTAAAAATTTGACTCCCACCGAGTTAAACTATACTGTGACTGAAAAAGAGTTCTTAGCTGTTGTTCATGCAATCAATAAGTTTAGAAATTATATAACAGGCTATGAAACTTTTGTCCATACTGATCATTCTGCAATTATATATCTCATGAAAAAACCTGTTACTAATGGCAGAGTTACAAGATGGCTCTTACTTTTACAAGAATTCAATATTACTGTGTTGGATAGACCAGGGAAACAAAATACAGTAGCTGATTTCTTGTCTAGAATCCAAAATACTAATGAAGATTCTCCTGTAGAGGATAAGTTTCCAGATGAGTATTTATTTGCAGTAACTACTAAGACTCCTTAGTATGCAGATATTGCTAACTATTTGGTTACAGGAAAGCTACCTCCACATTTATTTCCTAGTGAAAAAAGAAGAATTATTCAGGAGAGTTCAAATTATTCATGGATTTCTAATGAATTGTTTAAAACAGGGCTAGATTGTGTGATCTGAAGATGTGTTAGGGAAGATGAAATGCCTAACATCCTCAAGGAATGTCATGATGAACCATGCGGTGGACACTTTGCTGACAAAAGGACGGCCTATAAAATCCTTTCTTTAGGATATTATTGGCCTTCCCTTTTCAAAGATGCAAAACAATATGTCAGAAGGTGTGACAGCTGCCTAAGAGTTGGGAGACCGACTCTTTCAAATGAAATTCCATTACAACCACAAGTACTCATCGAACCCTTTGAAAAATGGGCTTTAGATTTCATTGGACCCATTAATCCACCATCTAAACAGAAAAAGTATATATTGGTATGCACTGATTATGTCACTAAATGGGTAGAAGCCAAACCATTGCCTTCTGCCACTGAAAATTCAGTTGTTCAATTTCTTTTTGAGGATATTTTTACTCATTTTGGTGTCCCAAGAGAAATTGTGATAGATCAGAGAAGTCAATTTACATCTAACTTGATGGAGAAGCTGATGGAAGAATACAAAATCAAGCACAGAAAATCTACTCCTTACCATCTGCAAGCAAATGGCCAAGTGGAGTCTACAAACAAATTTCTTGAGAGCATCATCACTAAAACTGTTCATCTACATAGAAGAGATTGGGCAGAAAGGCTTCCTGAAGCCTTATGGGACTACAGAACTACATGGAGGAATACAACAGGACATTCTCCCTATGAACTTGTTTATGGGAAAGAAGTCCTGCTCCCCATTGAGTTTCAAGTCAAGACTTTCAAGATGGCAGTCCAGTTGGGGATGAATCTATCAGAAGCCCAAAAGCATAGAATGGAGCAGCTGAATGAGCTAGATGAGATCAAACAAGAAGCAATTTTAAGGACTGATCTAGTTCAACATCAAAGAGCTAAGTGGCATGACAGATATATCAAAGAGAGAAAGTTTCAAGAGGGAGATTGGGCGTTACTGTTTGATTCCAAATTCAAATACTTTAAAGGTAAATTTCAGACCCATTGGCTTGGGCCATATGAAATCGACAAAGTCTTTAACAATGGAGCAGTAAGAATCAAGACCATTGATTAATTTCGGATTTCTCTTACTGTGAATGGCCACCGATTGAAAATTTATCATAAGCCACTCTCAAAAGAAGAATTTGTCAAGATGTTCCAAGAGAATTCTGCAATAAGGCTGGTGGAGAAGAATCCTTCTTCCCCACCGGCCTAGCCTTTGTTTCTTTCAGTTAACAAAAAAAAAATTGTATAAGCCTGAAAACCAGTCATAGATTGGCAGTCTTATACAGAAAATATAGAGTGAAAATCAGGGACACCTGACACTCTATATTTTCCAAAAAAAATCTCCTCTCCTTCTTTTTCCTCCACCTCATCTGCCATTCCACTCCATCTCCATCTCATTCACCTTTTCGCTTCACTTCACTCCGCTTCATTTCCACTCCATCTCCATCTCATTCACATTTTCGCTTCACTTCACTCCGCTTCATTTTCACTCCATTCCACTCATTTCATTTTCATTTCATCAATAAAAATTCCTTTCAGGACTATTTCACTCAGTTAGTTCTTTTCTAACTATCTTTGTTTAGCTAAGTGGGTGCTGTCCCAGTTTCCGCATCTGGAAGCAGTTTCTGCAGCCAGAAACAGTTTCCGCAGCAAGAAACGATTTCCGCAGCTACCAGCACTCTGTTTTTCAAATTCACAGTCAAAATGTTAGTACAAAAATCATGAAAATGCAGGTGTAAGTGAGCAAATGCCATGAAGACATGGAGCCTCTCCAAGACATCAAGAAAGAACAGTTGGTTAAAAGCTATGAGCATGAAATGACAAAGTTTCCAAAGGTATGAGCAAATTTTTTTATCAAATAGCAATTAAAGTCATGATTATGCATAGTTATCAAACCATAAAAAGTTTTACTATGTGCAATGATTCGATATGATAGCTCCATTACCCACTCCTATTCCACGATATTATTCCATACACCATGAATTCATTTCTTAACAGTCTCATGATGGGTTTTCGGGTTTAAACTCAAGTTGACTGCAGTTTCATTTTCCACCTGCGCTAATAAGATGTGACCAATCCCTTTACGGCTCTTCTCCACCGTATTTCCCGCAGCCATCTATCAAAACGTGTGATCTCCCGTACACAGCCGTTAATTCAAAAAAAGATCTCACCTCCACTACCGTTCACTTACCATTTCATTAAAGATCTTCCTTTTCATACACACGAATTTCAATTTGTGAACTTATTTACTACTGCTTATCCTCTATTCCGCCTATAATCTGAAGCATTCCCGTTACCTGCTACTAATTGCAGCCACTGCATTTTACCATAAACCCTGCAACCGAGCTACCTTCCCTCTTATAAAATCCTCATACGCAATTTCATCCTCAGTTGAAATTTAAAACAGAGAAAGGAATGGGAAAACTACTAAGGGCAGAGCCAGAAGGACCAAAATACTTAGAAGGTTACCCTCAAGCCAAGGATTTGCTGAAGAAAGCCAAATGGTTACGCTTCATTCAAAAGTTTAAAGGCTATAACAAAGAAGTAACCAAGGCTTTTGCACGGTCTTTCGATGGTCAAATGGTGGAGATTGGAGATTTGAAGCTCACGGTGACTGAAACAACAGTAGCAGCTGCCACAGGCTTACCCCAGGAAGGTGAGAGATGGTTCAAAAATAAAAGCGTGGATGAACAGGCATGGAGAATTCTGCTAAGAAACCCAGGTATGGACACCACTGTGTTTACCAAAGGAATTCCTATTCATGCATTGAAGGAAGAATGGGCTAGTCTGCTGTTAGTTATCCAAAAATTTGTCACTTGTGAAGGACGCTTTGGTTCGATGTACATGTACCATGCTAGACTGTTGATGAATTTCTTATAGAATCAGACTCTTAATTTGCCTTATTTCTTACTGTTGAGTTTGAAGAAGATGAGTATTACAGTCCAAAAACACATAGGCAATATAGACCCTCATCTATACCTTCATGGACTTATAAAAATCCTTATTGAAGACCAACTAAAGAAAAACAAAGATACATGGGAACAATTCTTGATAAGAAACTACTTCCAAGAGCCATCTGAGGCCTCTGAAAGTAGTACACCAAAGACACCAAGAAAAAGTAGGAGAAGAGAAAAGAGCACCATAGTCCAAGACTACCCTACTACAGAAACTCAAGAAATTGGTCAAAAAGAAGAAGAAGACAGAACTAAAGACAAGAAACAGAGGAAAGAAAAAGGCAAAAGGACCATCCAAGAAGTCTACCAATCACCTGAGCCATCCATAGAGGAGGATTATCAACCACTATCAGAAAGATTAATACATCTTCAGGCTGTTGCTATAGCAAAGAGAAAGGAAAAAGGAAAACAGAGTATACAAGAAAAGAGTACTAGTCCACCATACTTAAGGAGAATCACAAGGCTAAGAGGAAATGGGAGTAAAACACAAATAAAATGGCCCCACTTCATCGACTTAGGTGGAGAGACAGCTGAGAAAACTCCAGCTGGCCGTAGTCCACCTCGCCCTCAACCAAGCATTAAAACCAGTCCTCCACATGATGAAAGCCCTTCTCGGCCAGAGCTAGAGAGCAGTCCTCCTCCTCCACCAGATTTTGAACTCAGTCCAAGAAAGACACCTGAAGTAGATCCCAATCAACAGGAAGTATATGACTACTTGGAATCATTATAAAAATCAGCTACAGGTCCAAGTACCACTCTGCCACTAGATGCACCAGTTCAGTCCTTAAAGCAGGAGGTATTTGAATTAGAGGTCCTAAACAGGCATATCAAGTAGGAAAATGAAGCACTCAAAGAGCAGAGCAAAGTAGGTAAAATTATTCATGATAACACTATGCTCCATTTAGGACTATGGCAAAAGAAAAACAAGAAACTGAAGAAAAAGTGCAAAAATTTGAGCAGAGCATTGATCAATCTCAAATTCAGATGTCTAATAAGGAAACCAAGGATGGTGGTAGCACCAAAGAAGAAGAAAAGACGGCTAGATGTCCTAGCAGAAGCATCAGAACATATGGATTAGAGGGGAGTGACTAAATTTTGGTTGCATGAGGACATGCAACACCTTCACAGTGGGGGTATGTTGAGTCCCAAACCTGCACTTCCCTATATACCCTTTCAGCCTTCTTTTTCCATTTACTTCATCCACCAAGCTGTCAAATCATTGCATATTAGTCTAAAAAGAGCTTATGAAATGGTTTCCTAACTATGTTTATGATTGTTGTTTGATTTAGATTTTTGTTCAAACAGCTACGGAAACTTGTCACTTTCCGCAGCCATTTTGTTAAAGGCTATGTTACAGGTGTCTAATGGAGAAACCGGCCACATGGGTAAGATGCAAGTGACGTGTACATGGAGTGTGTCCCCTCAGTTCAGCCAAATCACTCATAAATGGTCGTGGTCAACGATGATCAAAGGAAGGGCCAAATGAGGAGTTTTGCGGAGGCACGGCTCTGTTTTGCCCACGTGAAGGTTTGTGTGGCACAATCCTTAGTTTCCGGAGGTACTGGCACACTTGTAGAGCAGCCCGTGAACTGAATCGAGCAGCTACCACTCCATGGATTCAACTGTCATGATGACCATCACGCTAGATCTCAGGTCAAGGAGATTTACGTGTCTCTTGGCAGCATAAAATCTAGGAATTAGTTGCAGCACTTTTACTTATAAATAACACGTTGATATACGCTGGATAGTTAGTTTTTGGAGATGTAATTTCGACTGTTGTTATCAGCCCATTGTACTATTCTTTACTTTGTTTTATTACTGCACTTTAAATACATGAGAAGACAACATTCCTAAATTTGATTTGTGACTAAGTGATTGACTGGCCGAGGTTGCAGAGGGCCCCTGTACACCAAAGCTTTGTATAGTTTCTTACTTGCTTTAATTTACTATTTTTATAATCATTGCTTGTATATATATATTGTGTTGTTCTGATGTTAATTGCTGTCCATATTTCCTTTATGTTTTCTTTTCTAACTGTTAGCTGATCAGTGCTTCTTTTACAGGTTTTTTTAGGTAGCCTGGGCAAATTTACATATTTTTGATAACCACTGACATGAGATCATCTTGTCCTTTCTGCTGATTTTCATTTCCTGAGTTTAATTCCAGCACCGTCATTTATTTCAAGTTTTGTTTTTGCTTATTTACTTTTCTGCTACTTAGACATCATATTACTCATCTGTTTATGATTTCCTTTCTATAGTCAAGTGATTCAATTAGTAAGGAATCAGAATATTACTTGTTGTAGTATGATTTAGTTTGCTTTCCTGCAAGTTAGAGATTGGATTACTTATGTCATTTTCAAGAGTTGAAATATGAATGAGTAGTTAAATCTTAGTTTCCTTTTATGCAATTTAATTTCCTGCAATTTAGATATCATATTACTCATCTTGTTTATGATTACTTCCTATAGACGGAGTGAGTCGAAAGGTGAAGGGTCAGAATGTGGGTTTAAGTAGTGTGATTTAGTTTGCTTTGCTTTCAGTCTTTGAGTTGCTTTAAGTTCAGTTTTTATTTTCTTCTTCATACAGCAATAAGGATACTGGGCCATTGTCACTAGTTCACTATTTTGGTACATTTACTTCCTTTTGAGAATTGATTTCATTTCAGTCAGTTTGAAACTTTCTTTTTGAAAACTTTATGAAAATCACTGTAGAAATCACCATTGCCATCCATACTTAACTTTCAATTTCGCCGTCACACACTAGGGAATCCACAGAAGATAAACCCAAAAACAAACTAAAAAAACGAAAAAACGAAAAAAGACTAAGAAAATGGTTATCTTGCACATATAGTGCGCTTTACTTCATCAGTTTACGAATCCCGGACTGACATTTGAAATAGCAATTTAGGACACACTAAATTGACCAAACAGTAACAAGAACACAAGAGACACAAAAATTTTAGGTGGAAAACCTCCTTCGGGTCAAAAACCACCGAACGCTTTTCTAATAATTCTTTAATCTTCAACTCCAATTGAAAATAAATCTCCAACTTCCTAGAATCTAGAAAATCATTCTTCTCCAACTCCCACTGGATGGACACTCCAATGCCTGAGATTCTTTAGTAGTCAACTGAACGGATGCCCCAACACCCAATGAGCTACAACTCACCCTAGCACCACCCTACCACCCTAAATTTTTCACTTGAACCTATTGGTGACTTCATGCACCAGCCTAGCACCACCCTTCCACCCTACAGAAGATTAAAAGAAGAATAGACTCACGTACCAGGGAAAATGGTCCACTTTACAATGATATAGAATGGTATAGAAGAAGAAGAAACACTAGACCATAACCTCAACTATGACACAACCACCTAATTATGATCCTAGACCTCCCAACGCTGCCTCTTCAACTCTTGGAAGATAGACACTAGTACAACTTTTACAATGACTTTGTACAATGATACTTTTACAATGATTGTATGCGATGCTTCCCACTTGAAGACTTCATATGGTGAAATTCTTCCTACCGTTCTGCACCTTGATTGTTGCTCTTTTCATGCTACCCTTTCTCACTCTTTGGAACATTAGATTATGCATTGATTCTTCTCTTAATGAATATATAATACCTACAAAAAGTCTTCAAGGAAATACCCATGACATGATAATAGCAAAACTTACCTCATCCTGTAGAGCATATGTCAGTGCTAAACAAAAACAACAAATTATAATACAAAGAACCTAATGCAATTAAGAAATGAACATGCATATATAGAAGAGACTTACATGTATCTTACCTCTACTACATCATTTTGCTGCACCTTGCTCTTTGTTACCCTAGAAACTCTGGTCCTTTGCACCCCTTGACAGCACTTGATCTAGTTTTTCTCGCCTTCTAGGAGCACAATATTTAATCTGATGTATCTCTGTGATTTTAGATCCCCAATATGTGATCTTTGGTCCTGTAGTATCCTTCTGAGTCTTCTTTCCAATGCCATAGGTCTGACTCGATTTTGACTCTTCGAGACAAAGTTATGCCCAATCTCTCACAATGACCTAATTATGGACTAGTTCAGTAGAGCGAACTTGTACGGCGTGCCTTGTGTCATTGTTTCCTCCTTCAGCTCTGGAATTGATATACTGAAAACTAAATTCCATGCATTATCTTATACTTATTACATAATTTCAATCCTCTTCTCAGAGAGAGAGTTATGACGATTTTACCAAGGTCACTTCTTTGAAATAAAATTCAGGAGCCTGCAAAAACCCTAACTTCCACTGATCATATCTCTGAAAATATAGCGAACCAAGATCTGAAATTTTGTCACGACTTTCATCAAGATTGAAAATCAAATGGGTTTTAATTTTAGAATCTAATACTTCACAGAAATGAATTTATAACAAAAATTCCACGATCAGTACATTTGGAGGATATATGAGAATTCTTTTTATATAGTTGAGAGGGGCTTCTATAGAGAATGTTGGAGGGATTCTAGGAGCTTAAAAAATTATTAATTATTGACTATTCAATGACCAAAACCAATTATGAGTTCCATTCCACAACCCCATAGGGTTTTATCCCACTAACTGGGGTTACTAACTTTAAACATGAATATCTCTCAAACCGTGAAGAATTACTTAGAGTGTCATATATCAACGGAAACATCTCGACGAGTAGAATCTATCTAGAATATCCTTGACTCAAAATTGAGTAAGTTGTCAAATAAAAATTCACTTGAAAGATCAGGGTAGCCCCTAATGCTACTTGGGTTGACATCAATGACAACCTCATATCATCTTTAGATCAACAATCTCCCCCCTTGGCATTAATGGCAACACAAGTACTCCCCCTGCGATCAGGGCACCTCTTCCTACTGCCTTATCTCCCCCTTTGACATCAATGGCAAAGGGTAACTCCCCCTAACACACAACCATCCTACGGACCTGTACACACTTCCACTCCCCCTTTATTTTCTGAATAAAGAAAATCTAATGAGAACTTGGGAGAATCCCAAGCTTCTGGAGAAGATATTCAAATGCTTCTCGAGGTAAAGGTTTAGTGAAGATATCAACGATTTGTTCTTTTGTACCAACATATTCAAGTTTGATATTATTTTTAGCGACTTGTTCTCTAACAAAATGACATTTTATCATAATGTGTTTTGTTTTTTAATGCATGACAGGATTCTTGGAGATGATGATGGCACTGGTGTTATCACAGAAGATGGGAATAGGCTCACTGAATTATACTTGAAGATCTTGCAAATTTTGTTCCATCCAAAGGACTTGAGTACAACAAGCTGCCACTGCAATGTATTATGCTTCCGTTGTACATCACGAGATTGAGGTTTGCTTTTTGCTCAACCATGATATGAGACAACCACCTAGATAAAATGCAGCTCCACTAGTACTCTTATGATCATCAATGCTTCCTGCCCAATCTGCATCTTTAAAGGCTTGAATAATGAGATAGTTTCCCTTGGGTTACCACAAGCCATATTCTGTTGTGCCCTTTAGAAATCGAAGAATTATTTTGACAACAATAATATGTGATTCTTTTGGTGCTGCTTGGAATCTTGCTACTTGTCCAACTTCTTGCATAACATCTAGTCGGGAGGTTGTTACATATAGAAGACTACCAATCATAGATCTGTACAACCTCTAATCCACATCCTTAGATGAGTCGTCTATGCTCAATTTTCAACCTGTTACCATCGAAGTAAGGATGGGTTTGCAATCTTCCATTTTGAATTTCTTGAGCATTTCCTTAATGTACTTGGCTTGACATATAAATATTCCTTTCTCTTGTTGAGATATTTGAAGCCCTAAGAAGTATGTCAACTCACCAAGTAAAGATATCTCGAACTCACTTTGCATCTTTGTAGCAAATTTCTTACTTAGTCGATCATCATTGCTACCAAAGATTATATCATCCACATATAACTCAATGATTGTTAAATTATCTTTACCTATTTGTACATAAACATTGTTATTAGCAGTACCTTTATTAAACCCTTGTTGACGTAGATATCCATCAATACAAGCATACCATGCTTTGGGAGCCTGCATGAGACCATACAGAGCCTTCTTTAACCTGCAAACATAGTCTTATTTTTTTATAATCGTAGAAAACCTTCAGGTTGTTCGATGTAAACTTCTTCTTCTAATTTGCCATTCAGAAATGCTGACTTAACATTTATTTGGTAGAATTTTATTTTTCTTGAACATGCATAGGCGAGAAACATCTGGATGGCTTCCATTCTGGCAACTGGTGCAAATGTTTCGTCGAAATCAATTCCTTCCACTTGTGCATATCCTTTGCAGACTAATCTTGTCTTGTTCCTAGTAACCTGTAATCCTTCAATTGTTTTGCTCCCCCTAAACCTTTAATGAAACTACCATCTTGTTCAAACTACCTTCTTGTCAATAGTAGACTTGTTCCATATACTGCTGCATAGACTCCTCTTGTACAAACATTAAGGAGTCAACAAGCCAGATTGTTCAAAATAGTGAGTCACCTAATGGACCATCTTGACTTGAGTCATTATCTGAAGCAATTGCTAATTCCTCATTACCTTTTTCTTTTACAAATCCTAAAATCATAACTGTTGAAACCTTGTTATCTACTTTGTCTTCCTGTACCTGTTTCCTTTTCTAGACCTTCTTATTCCTGCAATCTTGAGGCATGTGCCCATAGTTATGACACTTGAAGCATTCAATGTTTTCCATAGGCAATTCCATATAATATCTGCAACCACGAGCGCTATGGCCATAGTTATGGCATTTGAAACATTCAATATTTGGCCCATCTAGCACTTATTCTCTTTTGACAAAATCATGGTGGAACCTATCTCTTGATCCTGCAAACTTTCTTCTAGAGTTTTGCAGATAATGATTGTACCTGTCAAAAAATTCACAATCCCTAGCCATATTTCCATAGTTAACACATAAAAAGCAATAACCATTAAATAAATGAACATACCTGGAAGATTTTTCATTCTTCTTTGGAGGCGGTGTTGTAATTTCTTGTGGTCCTTTGTTCTTGATTGATTTGGTCTTTTTCTTTGGATTTGCAACATTCTTCTTTGGCTTTTCACTTTGATCAACTTCCTTCTTAGAATCATCCTGCGAAGTTGTGGAGCTTGTACCTTCATCAACTGGAGCTTTACCATCTTTAATTGCCTTCATTTTCACTTCTTCATATGTCTTATCTTGTAAGTATTATTTTTGTGATCCCTTGAGTTTGTTGATCTCATCACAAGTTGCATCAAGTTCTTCTTTCTTTTGAGCAAAATCTTCTTGAAACCATCTTTTCAAGATCTTCCTTCCTTTTTCTACCTCCTCAACTTATAGCTTGAGAAGAGTGGTCTTCTCTACTTCTCTGTTGAGAACTTGTATATGTTCCTTCTGCTTCTCATTTTCAATCCTGAGCTTGCTTATTTCTATTGAAGATGTTTCTAATTCCTTTTCCTTTTGGTCAACGGTAGATATGTATCTTTGATCATGTTCCTTCCTTTCAATTTCTGCTTCCTGCATCTGTTGTGTGATTCTGCTAATCTCTGCAAATGTTGTGTCGAGTTCTTGTTGCTTTTGTTGGACTTCTCTCTTGAGGTCTCATGTCACTGTATTATTGATTTCTTCCAACTTCTTTTGAAGTGACTCTTCAATACATTTGTGTTCTTCAAATTCAATTTTTAGACCTTGAATTTGTTCTTCAAGAGTATTGGAACGGATCTTCTCAGCCTTGAGCTCTTTTATAAGCTTGATTGCCTCCTTAGAAAATTCTTCTATGGTCAACCCTTCTTCATCATACTCAGAAGGATACGAATTTTCAATAACATATTGACCTAATTTCTTTGTTGAATAGAGAATATGAAGTTTTTCCCAAAGATATTTAGCTATTGAACATTGACCAACTTTTGCTTTCACAGAATTTGGCAAAACATTCAAAATTACATTCATGGCCTTTGAATTGTACCTTTTAGATTCGTCGGTAGATGTGTCTTCAGAAACAATTGATTCCCATACTCCATGTGCCTGTAAAGATACTTCCATCCTGTATTCACATATCCAGTAATTATCTGCATCAAAATCAAGGATTGGTACACAATACTCACTTTCTTGAGATTTTGTTGTACCTGTACCTTCCTTTGAAATCCTTGTAACCCACTTCTTTGACTTTCCCATCTCTATTCTCTAAAAACTAACTTCCAGCGGTTAAGCTGTTACTGAAGGAACCAAGCTATGATACCAATTGTTGGAAAATACTGAGAGGGGACGATGGATCAATATTCCTTAGCAATTATCACTTTTAAATATTTTCAGAGCATTAGTTAATCTTCAATTATCATTAATGTTTATGCAGTAACAACAGTGAATAAAGGAACACAGGAGGCAAAAAAAAATTTAGGTGGAAAACCCCCTCCGGGTCAAAAACCACTGAACACTTTTCTAATAATTCTTTAATCTTCAACTCCAATTGAAAAGAAAGCTCCAACTTCCTAGAATCTAGAAAATCATTCTTCTCCAGCTCCCACTAGATTGATGCTCCAACGTCTGAGATTCTTCAATAGTCAACTGAATGGATGCCCCAACACCCAATGAGCTACAACTCATCCTAGAACCACCCTACCACCCTATAGAAGAATAAAAGAAGAATGGACTCCCGTACCAGGGAAAATGGTCCACTTTACAATGATATAGAATGATGTAGAAGAAGAAGACACACTAGACCATAACCCCAACTATGACACAGCCACCTAATGATGATCCTAGACCTCCCAACACTGCCTCTTCAACTCTTGGCAGATAGACACTTGTACAACTTTTACAATGATGCTTTTACAATGACTCTATACAATGATTGTATGCAGTGCTTCCCACTTGAAGACTTCATATGGTGAACTTCTTGTTGTTGTTCTGCACCTTGATTGTTGCTCTTTTCATGCTACCCTTTCTCACTCTTCAAAACATTAGATTATGCATTGAGCCTTCTCTTAATGAATATATAATACCTGCAAAAAGTCTTCAAGGAAATACCCATGACATGATAATAGCAAAACTTACCTCATCCTACAGAGCATATGTTAGTGCTAAAAAAACAACAAATTAGAAAACAAAGAACCTAATGCAATTAAGAAATGAACATGCATATACAGAATATAATTACATATATCTTACCTTTGCTGCATCTTTTTGTTTCACCTTGCTCTTTGCTGCCCTAGAAACTTTGGTCCTTTGCACCCCTTGATAGCACTTGATCTAGTTTTTCTCATCTTCTAGGAGCACGATATTTAATCTGATGTATCTATTTGATTTCACATCCCCATATGTGATCTACGGTCCTATAGTATCCATTTGAGTCTTCTTTCCAATGCCACAGGTCTGACCTGATTTGGACTCTTCAAGGCAAAGTTATGCCCAATCTCTCACAATAACCTAATTATGGACTAGTTCAGAAGAGTGAACTCGTACAGCGTGCCACATGTCACTGTTTCCTCCTTCAGATCTAAAATTGGTACATAGAAAACTACAGGCCATTCACTATCTGCAACCTTTTATAGAATTCCAATCCTCTTCTCAGAGAGAGAGTTATGACGATTTTCCCAAGGTCACTTCTTTGAGATGAAATTCGGGAGCCTACAAAAACCTTAACTTCCACAGATCATATCTCCGAAAATATAGTGAACCAAGATCTGAAATTCGGTCACAATGTTCATCAGGAGTGTGAATCAAACGGGTTTTCATTTCATAATCTAATACTTCACAGAAATGAAGTTATAGTGAAAATTCCACGATCGCTACATTTGAAGGATATATGAGATTTCTTTTTATAGATTTGAGAGGGGCTTCTATAGAGAATGTTGGAGGGATTTTAGGAGCTTAAAAAATTATTAGTTATTGACTATTCAATGACCAAAACCAATTATGAGTTCCATGCCACAACCCCATAGGGTTTTAGCCCACTAATAGGGGTTACTAACTTAAAACATGAATATCTCTCAAACCATGAAGAATTACTTGGCATGCCATATATCAACGGAAAAATCTTGACGAGTAGAATCTACCTAGAAGATCCTTGACTCAAAATAGAGTAATTTGTCAAGTCAAAATTCCCTTGCAAGATCAGGATAGCCCCTAGTGCTGCTTGGGTTGACATCAATGACAACCTCAGATCATCTTTAGAACAACAATACAGACAGTCCTATGTCCAAGTTGCAAGAAGAGGAGGCCTCTGAAATTAAACCAAAAAAGGGCCACTCACAGCATCCACAACGTTGAAACCTACAACTAAAGTTTGTAATCGGAACACAATTAGACACTTGATGAACCTGAAAACACAATAACCAGCCTTCATAAGAGACTCCCTCCCAAGACCTCCAAGGTTTTCTTGGGAGGCGTAAGAGAGACCATCGAGCTAGGAAAACACAATAAAACAAAGTTACCTACACAATGCCTACAGAGAAGCAAGTCAGGAACAAACTAGTCAAAATTGAGATTGGGTGTCGAGATTTCTAGCCATAGACAAAGCCATGATCTAATTCGCTGCACAGGGGTGTGCTAGGATCCCAAATGATTGTTTGAGAGTCGAATTCTTAACAAACTGATGCAGACCGAACTCCCACTTCACTGCGCATCTAGAGTCAAAACCCTGGTGAGCGTCCATGGTCCATGTCGCATGCTCTGCAGTTTTCCTTCCTACCCAAATTCACAGCATGAACTTCCAACCGTGAGCAAAATGTGCTCTTCCTTCTTACATAACTGAAGAATCCTCTAGAGAGTTCTTCCTACAGATGTACGATTAAACTGCTCATTAATTTGAGCATGACTTTTGTGTGGTGAGGGGGGAGAGTCCCGAGACCCACGGATGCACCATGTGGTCACCCCCATCGAGGGTTATGTTTATGATTTTGGTTTTATTTTTAAATTGTATTTTTTTCCTAATTTCTTTAAAATCAAATGTGTTATTGTTTAATTTTTTTTAATATGTATATTCAAATTTTAATTTTTGTATTATATATATCTATCTATATATATATATATATAGATAATTTTTATATAGATCTTTTATTTTTTTCAATAGTTATTTTTTTTAAATGTAGTGTATTTTAGATTTTTTTAATTATTATTTCAAGTTTATGGTTTTAATCCATCTTTATTAATTTAAAAATATATATATATATATATATATATATATATATATATATATATATATATATATATATATATAATATGTATTTTCTTAATTATTTATTATGTTTTTTTCCCTTTTTAAAATTAAAATTTGTGTTTTTAATTAAAAAATCAAAAGTTTTGTATTACATCAATGCTTTTTTTTTTTCTTTTAGAGGGTTTTTCATGATTTTGTGTAAACTAATGATAATTATAAGTCATCATTAAAAAAATATTGCAATTTTAGTGCCCCATTAAAAATGGATTAAGTTTTCTTAGGTAAGATCTCAAAAGAGTTATACTTTTAGCTTTTAGAAAGAAAAAAATGCTCTTGGTAAAATAACTCTTCTTTTTAGGTGGTCATTTTTAAGTTTTTTATAGTCATGACATTTGGATGATAATTTCATGGTTGAAACCCATTGAATTTCAAGGTTTTTTTGTACTTGTGTCATTTTGTTTTAAATAAGCCCTTGAGAGGATATGTGAAAAGTGAAAGAAGTATTTGTATTCTGACTTGCCTGAAATTGAACAAGAAGGTCACAAGTCAAGATAGAAAGGTGAAGTGAGTTATCAAAGTAAGTCAAGTCATTTTCATCATTAGATCATTGTAAAAACATTTTAGGGTTCATGATCAGTAGTACCCAACACCCTAAGGTGACATAAAATCACGAGAGCATGATCAAGCGAGTACATGTGAACAACTACAAGTGAGTTTATCAAGTACAAATGGGTAAAGGAGGAAAGCGCATTCTAAATACATCTCAAGAAATTAAAGATTTGCAAGAGTGAAACCATGACTTACACATTAAAATTAAAGTACTTGAGTGGAAATTACAAAAAAATCAAATCATAATCGATCAAATGGCTGACATTGTCATCTACAAAAAGTCTTCAAAGAGAAATAGATATGAAGGATCAATTATTTGATGCACTTCAGACTAAATTAAGAGAAAAGCATAATTGAAATGATGATATGTTTGATGCAACATCTACAATGAAGGTATATGCAATTTGTGATACAGAAGATCTAATACAAAATATTAATGCACCTTGTGATACAAATGAAGTTGTGGCATAGAAAAGTTAATAAGGCAAAGTGATGCAATATGTGATACATAGTACCTTATCCAAAATTTTGATGTAGAACATGATACATATGAACTAATAACAAAAGTTGATGCAACTTGTGATATAAGATAGGTGATTAATGCTTAGTATAATACAGAAGACTTGATGGAATCAATGAATGAAACACATAATAACAACAACAATAGTAGAAAAAGTAACTATGAAGACAATGAATAAGAAATTGGTCTTTCTAGGATGGTTTCCATATCTTAGAAAGAAATCTCATTCAACAAAAATCGACATGGATTGGGATACACCAAAGATTATAGATTTCATATTCTAGATTACTCCAAACAAATTCAATTTGTTGGTGTGGGATTTCTTAATGAAGTTAAGAGTATTAATAAAATATGTCAACATTGTCGAAGAAATGGTTTCATGGAGAGCAATGTTTAATCTCCATCTGTGTATTCATTATGGGAGGACAATTCACTTGTCGAAAAAAATGTCAAAATAAGAAGAAGGTTAAAAAGACAGTTAATTATGGATGGATAAATTCCTAGAGATGGAATCAAGAAGTGAAGAAACTACATCAATCTTATTTCCTAGTCGAAATAAAGGTAAAGATGGCATTCTCCACACTTAAAGGGGGGATCATAATGAAAAGAAAATCTCTTGCACCTTTAATGAGCGATTGAATTGATGAATCGAAGATTATTAGTGTTCGCCCAAAAACTACTACATTATTGAAAGCACATTGGGTAGTGGTCATCCAAAAACCATCACATTATTCAAAACATATTATTTTGTGGTAAACCATAAACCATTTTTTTCCATGGAAGATCGTTAATGGTCATCTAGAAAAACCACCACTAAAGAATCCAAAGCCTCGGCTTGGATTCTTTCCAGAATGTAACTATTGAAAACTTCTCACCTTGAAAATGGTCAAGCTTCAAGTTTCAAAGCCTTATCAATCAAATTTCAATCAACATTCAGTGAGAAATTTGGAATGCCATCATAGCAACTAATCTCCTCAACAACAAAAAAAAACTATAATCATCTCAATTATCTAATGATTTTTTTTAGATATTGCAATTGTTCACTTTCAAATATTCAGATTTTTGGCATTTTTAGGAAAATATTCATTGAATGTCAATTCAATAGCTTTATATTGAAGACAACGAAAGTTATTGGTACATGTGTTGTATAATTATTCAGACTTCTAATTGTGGGGGAGGGGATGTTAGGTTGTGAGTTTGTAGACAATCACAAAGTTCGAGACCACATAATGATGAGTTGTAATCCTTATCTTGATGAGTTGTCACGATCCATTAATGAGTTGTGAGATCTAGAAGGTCAAGCTGATGTATTATAAATTAATATCATAGGATCAATATAATGTAATACAATGAATTTAAGCATTTTTTTTCCAATTTTCTTGTCTTGTCTCGCTCATACCAATTCTTAACATTGTGCCACTCTCTTTTAGATAAAACTAGTGTTGCCACTATCAATCAACACAATCACTTTGTAATCATTGATGTAGCCAATCAAATACAAGATTTGGGTTTTAAGAAACCTAATAGGGCAGAAAGAAATTTGGGTGTTAAGAAACTTAATAGGGAACGCGCAACTTACAAAGGGGATTTATATTCCATTGGGAGGTGTTGTCTTCCAAAGTTGATTCAGGGGTATATTCATGAGGAATGTCCTTTAAGTATTCATGTGGAGATACATCCATTTGAAATAATTTATATTCTTTACAGGTGTTCCCTTTTAAATAGTTTTCATCACAATTATAGCAAAGATGGAGGTGTTGATGTTCTACCATCTCTTTGGGAGATAACCTGTGGATGTGGACCTTTTTTAGTTGGAATTGGGGGTAATTGTCACATGGGGTAGAGCGAGTGGTGATTAGAGGTATCTTGGTTTTTGCGTTGATCACTATTAGCTTCTTTATCTTTATCATAAGCTTCTAACCATGTTTGTGGGCCCTGCATCATGATGTGTGATTTAATTGCTTGCTTGAGACCGTTGATGAAACATTCTTTAAAAATAAATTAGATTGACCCTTTATGCATTGCCAATTACTCAAAGGTGGTAATATACTTATTCTAATTGTAAACTTTAAAACCCCCCTATACCAGTGCCACGACTACTAACATTTAGAATCTGTAGGTAATTGGAAATGTCATGTTCCATTTGGTTAACCCACTCCAAAGAATCTAACCCATCAAATTTTTCATGTCAACCTTTGGAAAATGGTTCCATGAATTGTGATTCTATGAATGTGGATGGTGATTATCTTGAAAAATGTGTGTGGCCTGCACTTTCAGGGTAGTAAATTCCTCCTTGGTTTATCAACATTTGGATCTGGTGTATGAATATTCAAGTAGTGGGATAATATTTTCAATATTTATCCTTGTTTTAGAATCGTTGCATTCATAATGTGGAGTGTAGCCTCAATGTGAACCATCGTGTCTTCTAACTTTTGGCTCTTAGTAGTTTTGGGTCAACTGTTGGTTCTAAGTTGGTGGGGCGTGTGGTTGGTTCTTTAAGTTAGTCATTGCAAGTTTGAACCATGGGACCATCGAATATTTTATGGAAGTATTATTCTCTACTTATATCACTATGATTATTAGCTTGAAATGAGTCTTTCCAAATATACTACAAATCATTGTATTGTTGGGTCACCCAAAAATAGTTAATTAAGAGTTATACCCATGTCATTAGCATGATGCAAGGATTATTTTTATATTGGCCACCCGCAATGATGTTAAAGGGATCCATAATTTTTTCTTTTTTTAGTATTGGTCCTACAAGAGCATTACTCCTTGTTGATTACTTTGGTGGATAAATATTCAAATTCCTTTTGGATGAAAATACATGGTAATTTCATTGTATAAGAACATGATCTAAGGTTTGTAGGATCTTGGAGATAGAAGAGTGTTAGGTGTTATATTTCTTTAATATACTTACTATCCAACAGTAGTACTTAGCCTAATATCTTAGGGCATGAACTAAGGAAGCGCAAGCATGGCCTTAGTTGTATGACATAACTACCTAGGTACTAGAGAGTGATCTCCTTGAATTTTATTCTCAATGTACTATATTAACAAGATGGATGAGTAATTAACCTAGAGTTGGTTTTAGGTATACATAGGGAACTTGCACTATACCCAAAGGTACATGGAAGTGAGATTCTATATACAGGTGTTGTCTAATGCCATACTAGAAGGGGTACCAACATGGGTTACAAGGGTTTCCTACAACATGACTCCACTTGTATTTCCTCTATATATCCTTACCCAACCATATTTTTAGCTATTAAACAACAAATCATTGTGTTATTTAAAGATGTCAGAACGCATCTCTAGTTTAAAAAAAAAAAAAAAAAAAAAAATCTACTAAAATTTGGAGTCATGTTGGCACAAAAAAATAGCTCTAATACTACCTGTAGTGTTCCATAACCCTTGAAAATTGAAATACAATAGGTATACATAATTGCATATTAACCGAAAATAGGAGACAATAAGATGAAATATGTAGATATAACCTTATATATTGATAATACAAAGAAGGAACATAATGTTCAACAACCTATTAAAGTAACTTTTCATTAAGTAAACCTCTAAAATCACAAGATGAGACAAGCATTCCATAGTCTCACATTTCTTTAAATAACTTTTCCATACAAAATATTAACTACTTGTGATTTCATTGCTAATAGGTACAACTATCTAGTGGGCTTTATAAAGTGGACCCTCATTAGAGAAATTTTGAGGCCTAAAATGGGTACTCTAAGGAATATTATAAAATAATAGTAGAAATAATAAAATAATATTAGATTACCTCATCAATTTCTGGAAGGAAAAAAAAAAAAAAATTACTTTTTCAACTATAATTTTACTCAAATTTTGAGTCGGAGCACTTGTTGGATGTGGAATTTCATTTTTCATCCAAGTAGTACCCATGTTGCATACTTTTGATGGACCCTACTAGGGAATGAAAAGTGGTACAATGATACCAATTGGGCCAACCTTGAGGCAATTTGTATTGATGACTTGTAATGGGTGCCATATGGTCCTTCTTTTTTGCAATATCTCCATTTTGGTTGACTTGATTATTGTTTCTCCTTTTGTTGTAGGTGAAATTGTTCTTACACAAAAATTAATGTTGGATATCAATGTGGTTGCTCCTTCTTTTTCTTCTTTTTCTTTTTTCTCATTTTATTAGGGGGGCGCAATGGCTGCCTTATAGAGGTTTTCAGCCAATGAACTTTCTTTAGGCATATCAGAAGAGGTTTTCACTTGCAGCTTTATTCTCTTTCTATTTATTTTCAAGCCCAATGACTCTCTCATGGATGTTTTTAGCCAATGAACCTATCTAAAGTGCCTCAAAGAAGGTTTTCACTTGAGTCTATTTTTTCTTTTTTATTAATCATGAGCTAAATTGATTAGAAGCATCGGTGATCTCAATCACATTCAGTTCCTTAATTATTGAAATTGTAAATTCAACCCTGGAAAGGGGATTCCTGTAAACTTTCAGTATGTACATTCACTAATAGTGGAATTTTATCCTTGTATATGATTGTGATCTTGAGAGAACCATTGTCATAATATTTTTCCACCAAGTAAGGGCCCAACCATTTGGTCATGAGCTTGCCTTTGAAGTCCTTAAACCTAAAATCACATAAGAGAGCCCAATTGCCCTTTTAGAAGTATTTGGTTCTAATGTATCTATGATGCCATATTTTTATTTGTAGTTGGACTACCTCAGTGTGCAAAAATGCCTACATTCGGTAATAATCCAAGGCATTTAGTTTCCTTATCCAATTGGTTTTTGCCTTGGTCAAATCCATATCTATATAAGAGGTCATCCTCAAAGTGTGTAATTCAAACTCAGTTGGTAAAAAAACCTTCTTCCCATGACCTAGCTCATAAGGGGTGAAACTAGTGGTGGTTCTCTAAGTAATATCATAGGCCCACATGCTCTCAACAAGACTTTCTACCCAGTATTTCTTGTTTCCACTAATTTTTTTGACATTGGATAAACCAGCACTCCCCATGTGTTTCGTGACATGTGCTTAACCACCTCTCATGGATTTATTAACTCTACCTAGGTGTATTTTTACTAACACCTTTGGGCTTTGGTGTAACGACAATCGTGACTCCAACAAGTGGTATTAGAGCCAAAGGTATCGAGTTCACCCTAATCACGCTAGGGGGGAGATTGTTGGACATTGGATAAACCAACATACCCTGTGTGTTTCGCAACATGTGCTTAACCGCCTCTCATGGATTTGTTAATTCTGGTGATATGTATATACAATCTTGTAGATTCACAAGCTCGTGCAATGTACTGAATCACAAGACAAGAATCTACTTCTACTTTCAACCAGCGGAAGTCAATAGATCGATGAAAAAATATGAACAAGAAGATGATAAATCAATGGCACATAACACAAGATGTATCTAGGGAAATCCATTGCTCAAACCCCACTATTTGTTTTGCATATATCATAAATATGAGTGAATATACAAAGCTTGTTCTCACTAGAACAATTCCGCACAAGTATGCTCAACTCTCTCAGCTCACAAGATAGCTCTTGGCCAACACTTAGCCAATTCTGCGGCTCTCCAAGCCCCTAATCTCTTGCATAATTCCTAGGATGAATAACCTGTATATAAAGGGAATTCATGCTTCCAAAATTGTGCAATCCAAACATAGGATCAATCTTTGATGCATGCATGATATTTACACTCCAGTAAATAATACCACTAATAGTACATTGTTCCTAGACTCTTGTCTCAATTGGGTCTTTCTCTGAATTGACATGCATGAGTTTCTAATGGGGGAATATTCAGTTAACTGGACTAGCACTAGTGGATGCATTAGTGCACCCATTGGTTGTTAGTCCTCTATTAGTTCCAAAAACAATTTAGAACTAATATACCTTAACTTAACTCAATAAACTGAGTGGTCTAATTTCAAACTCAATTTAAGATCATACTGGAACCCTAAAACTTAGGGAGAAGATATACATGACTAGAGAAGGACTTCCAACTTGAAATTCGTAAGCTAATTAAGTTAATTAAATTTAATTAACTATTTACAAGTTGCTATGAGAATAGAATTTTATTTCAATTCTCAGTTTAATTCAAGGACAAATTAAACTGGAATTTCTTGTTGCCGTTTCTCAACACTCCCTCTCAACAAGAAAGGGATTATTAGCTACCCCGATCCTGTCTTTGTGAAACTCGAATTTACATCTTGATAATTCCTTTGTAAAAATTTCAGCATCTTGCTCCTCTGTGGGAATGTACTCTAACAACATAATCTTCCTCAATACACAATCTCAGAGATGATGATATCGGATATCAATATGTTTGGACTGATCACGAAAAATTGGATTTTCAAAGAGTTTGATGCAACTCTGATTATTGCAGTAAATCACCGTTGGATCCATCTGTTGACCAAAAAAACCAACCAATATCTTCCTCATCTAGATGGCCTCACATGATGCCTGACTCGCAGCCATGTACTTAGCCTCTGCTGAACTGAGTGTAACCGATCTCTGTTTCTTGGTGTACCAAGAAACTGTCGCTGACCCAATACTAAAGATCCCTCCTGATGTTCTCTTCCTGCCATATGGAATCTTTGCCCAATATTCATCAGTGAAGCATTGAAGCTTCACTCCCTCTATACATATGTACCATAATCCATACTGAGAAGTGCCTTTGAGGTATCTCAACACATGCTTTGTCGCCTTCTAATGTAACATGGTATGCCTAACCATTGCTTGACTAAGATGGTTAACTACATAGCACATATCCGGTCGTGTGTTCACCAAGTACATGAGTGAACCCACAAGCTACCTATAAACAATAGCTTCCACTCTTCCCCTAAAGTAGCATCCTCCTTCCTCCAGTTACCTAATAGATGACTCTCCATGGATTTGCTACTCTCCATTTGGAATCTCCTGAGTATCTCGTTGATATGCTTTCCCTGAGACACAAACAACTCCCCATCTCACTGCCATACCTCCATGCCAAGAAAGTAATGCATGAGCCCCATGTCCTTCATCTCAAACTCTCTTGAAAGTTCATCCTTGCAATAATTGATCAGCAGACCATCACCTATCAATATGATATCGTCAACATAAAGTACAATGATCAACAGATTACCTTCCACCATTATGTGGTACAGGTTTGCATCCACTTCACTCTTCGTGAATCCCAACTTGGTGAAGTAGTTGTCTATCCTGGTGTACCAAGCATGAGGTGCTTGCTTCAGTCCATACAACACTCTCTTGAGCCGGCACACATGCAACTCACGGTCAAAGGTTTCAAAACCTTTAGGTTGCTCTATGTACACCTATTCCTCAATCATGCCATTAAGGAAGGATGTCTTAACATCCATCTGATGTATCTTCCAACCCATCTGTGCTGATAGTGCCAATATAGATCTAATAGATGAGTACCTTGCAACAGGAGCAAAGGTCTCATCATATTCAATCCCCTCTACCTGTGAAAACCCACGGACCATAAATCTAGCCTTTTCTTCTCCACACTACCATATGTAGCTTTCTTTACCTTGTAAAGCCAACAGGATATCACCACTGACTTGTCCTATGGTCTCGAGATCACATCCCAAACATTATTATGAACTATGGAGTCATACTCCTCCATCATGGCATCAACCCAAATCATCTACTGCACTAATTCCTTAAAGGAATATGGCTGTATCACAACACATTCACCCATAAGAGCCATGTATCCAATGTATCTCTCAGGTGACCTCCTCTGCCTGTGCTGAGAAGTGGGTGCTCCCACATTCACCCGTGCATCATCCAACAATCTCTCAGCCTCTCTGCTGCACTTTCTTCCCTCTCTAGAAGACTCTACTTTAGTGGATGTCTCCACTCCTGGATCCTCTGCATGTGGTTTCTCCACATCAATCTGAGGCTCCTCAACCTTAGGAGCTAAAATATCCTCATTCGCATGTAGCTCAAGCTCCCTCTCAAGGGAAACTTGAATGGCCTTCTCCTCATTGAATCTAACATCCCTGTGAACTATTGTCATCCTGTTGGTTGGAAAGTACACCCGATAGTTGTGAAGTGTATCAGTGTACCCCAAAAATATCCCCAACTCTGTTTTCGACTGAAGCTTCTTCTATGCTTATTTTTTCACAACGAAATATACCGATGACCCAAAAATCTTGAAGTGACCAACATTTGGCCTCTTACCGAAATAATCCTCCTCTAGTGTCTTCATTTCAAGTATCTGATGTGGGTTATAATTCTCAACATAAATTGTTGTTTTGCATGCCTCAGCCCACAAGTGTAGTGGTACGCCCTAATCATGAAACATCGCCCTCGTTTCCCCTACTCTACTTTTGTTCTTCCTCTCAACCACCCCATTATGCTGAGGGTTATGGGGTGTCGTCAACTCCCATTTAATCCCTTCCACTGTACAAAAGTTCTTAAACTCGTTTGAGACATACTCACCATCATTACCACTTCATAGAGATTTAACCTTCTTTCCCGACTTTCTCTCCACCAATTCTTTAAACTCACAAAACTTTATGAACGTTTGATACTTTCTTTGCATGAAAAATATCCAGCATTTACAAGAAAATTCATCAATAAATATAACATAATACCTTTGTTTGGCCGTGGATATTGTCGAGAATGGTCCACACACATCTGAATGGACTCACTCTAGAATAACCTCTAAGCGACTATTTCTATTGTGAAAGGAATACTTGGTGTATTTTCCCAAAGTACACCCCTTGCATGTACCAACTTTCTCAAGCGTACCTTTTGGAACACTAGTAGAGATCTTTTGCAATATCTTCAAAACCCCATGATGCAAGTGGCCAATCGTATGTGCCATAACTCACCAATGTCTTAACTCTACACCCTTTCTGGTTTTGAGCTTAAAGCATCACCCCCTCTACCTCCATCTTATTGATATTCTTCACTCGAATCCTTATCTTCTTTACCTGAATCGTGGCTATCTGTCGAAGGAACGCCTTTCCTTTCGAGAAGATCACATCATATCCTATATGCTCAAGCATGGTAATGGATACCAAGTTATTTTTTAGCCCAGGCACATACATAACATTCTTCAAGGTGAGTGGATCCCCATTATCCCTCTGAAAAATAATTGTGCCCAATTTAAACACTATACTTACTGTCGTTACCCATCTCGATATGCATCTGGAGATATTTCTCCTCCAGGTCACTGAATAACTTTTTGTTTCCAGTCATGTGGAATGAAGCTCCATTGTCTAAGTACCATACACTTCCCATCATTGATGACACCATGCATGAAATGAGGTAAAAGTCCAATTCCAATTGAGAGGCCAAAGCCTCACCCGTCGCTCCTCTTGAGGACTTCTTCTTGGACTTCTTGAGTGGAAAATTTGTAGAAAAATGGCCTAGCTCATGAGAATGAAAGCACTTAATTTTCATCATGTCTTTCTTCTTACCTCCATGATAAGAATGTGATTTGGAATGGGAAGCTTTCCCTTTCCCCTTTTTCACCATAATTGTTAAGGCACATTTCCCTTCATCATCATTCTTTGATGAAGATCTATCCCTAGTGTTCCTCCTGATCTCCTTCTGCTTCAAATCTGACCACAGTCATTCCCAATCCGGCAGCTTCTCCCGACCATTGATAGAGTCTTGATAACTATGCCAACTCTTTGGGAGTCATATAAGAGAAATGCTCACCATATCATCCTCAGAGACCATGATTCAAACACTTCCACGTTGATCACAACATTGAGTGAACTTGGTCAAGTATTTTGGAATCATCTCGTCTTTCTCCATTTTGATTTTTAGAAGTTTGTCCTTCAATGCCAATTTCCTTTGGTCATTGTTGTTCTAATACAAGTTTTTCAATGTTTTCCACATAGCATACAGAGTTTCCTTGTCATGGATACTTGAGACAATTTGGTTTCGAACTCCCTCAAGCATTATCCACCTCGCCTTCGCCACACACTTCTTCCATTCAACTAAATTTCATGCATCCGATGTTGTTGGATTAGGAATTTCTTGATCAACAAATTCCTTCAATCCGTCCTCCTATAGCACAACCTACATTTTGTCCCTCCATACTATAAAATTGGAGTTGCCTTCCAAGGCATACTCAAGCTGCAAATCTTAGAACGCCATTTGCCAATCCTGAATATGTATTTCAAAGTTGAATTTCACCTATAACCCAAAACTCAAAACTTCGAAATCTCCTCTAGTATATTGTTTTCAACTCTAATACCATGTATAATTTCCTATAGATTCACAAGCTCATGCAATGTACTAAATCACAGGACAAGAATCTACTTCTACTTTGAACCAGTGGAAGCCAATAGATCGATGAAAACAATATGAACTATTATCACCTGGATTGAACCTTAGGTTGAAGGAAGGCAATGCCAGGGTAACCACAAACAATGCTTAGCCAAGTAGCTAGCCTTACTAGGTCGGGAGAGGGCTCTCTCCATAAGGATCTTAGCCAAAATGATTGGATCAGGAAAAGGATTTTAGGCTAGGTATAGTAGAAGGAAGTTTTGATTGAATTTTGAAGGGGTTTTGCTGGATCAAGAGGAGCCAAACAGTTATGGCTAGGGAATTAGGTCAAAATTGCAAGGTTTTCAATGGGGCAAGGTAGGTATAAGGCTTAGCACTCTAGGGTTTGATGGGTGAGATGTTTTAAGACTGGTGAGAGGCTAGGAAGAGCATGTGATTATCATGGATCCTTCCCAAACTGTAGAAAACATATAATGGTGAATATTTCCCCAAAGCATAGCAATGATGTAATGAATTTTGTTTATCAACTTGAAAACATTCACTTAGAAGAAATGAAATGATTAAAAAAATACACAAAACATATTAACATATGATCACAAGAGAATAAACTGTACTAAAACTCCATACCACATGGATCCCATAAAAATTGCTGCAATTTTTATTAATCTCCTGCTAAACTACAACAAAATGATGTACAATCAAGGCATGAGCATCCAGCTGAGTCCAACCCTCTACAATGAGAAATAAGAAGAAGACATAGGCACTATTTCAACCTCCTCCCATCCTCAGGAGTCGAATCCCTAAGATGAGGATCTAATCTAACCAACACTGAACAAGAAACAGGAATATAGGCATCTTAACAACTTGCCTCTAAAAGTGAAAAATTGATTCATTTAAGCTCAAATTGACTTCTGATGTAATGAATCTACCCTCTACTACTAGTTATCCATCATATTTACAAGCCAAGTGATCATTTACATCAGTAAAACCTCCTCCATGAGAGAAAATCCACGAACACAGTCAAAACATATAAAAATAGCCTTCCTGTGCAAAATTTTCCCTACGTGAAATGTCACTTTTAGGTCCTTTTTGGAAGCCTTCCCACATCCAAATTGAGCTCATGATAGCTCATTGGAAAGCTCTTCAAGTCTACTTTCCAAAACACCTGCAATTTCTTCATTTGAAGCTCATTTGACCCCTCAAAAGTTGATTCCCCAAAGATTTCTTCTATGTGTCCAAAAAGTGGCAAAAAGGTCATTTGTAGAGTGTTTTTTGACCTTTAGGTGGACCAGTTCTGCCCCAAAAGCTTAGAAAATCCATAGGGTGCATGTATTCATCACTCTGAATCAAAAAATGCAAGCCATTTGTCCATTGGATGCCCCTAGGATTTCATGTGTGTGCAATTTCCAAAATTTGCAAAAAACAAAAACTCCTCCAAACGTGACCAAAATTAGTGAGCAGCACCACCATCAAGCATCTTGATGAGCCAAGGAAGCTTCAACAAGAAACCTAAGCCTATCCTCCTCTTTTCCTTTTAGAACCCGCCTTAGCCTGGCTTTCATCTTTTTGACCCTCATGTTGCAAATGTTGTTTCGGGTCCTGTAATGGTAGGCCATGTGCCTGATCATCTGGTTGTCCCTATTGGCCTTCTACAACAGCTTCTCTAGGTGAAAATTGACTCTCTCAAGCCAAGTCTCTCTGTTTTCCTCAATTTCCCTTTCAATAGGAGATAAAGTGACCGGTGCCTCCTTGCCACTATGTTGTTTTACCATGAGAAGTTCCAGCTCCATGAAGACTTGCTTGTCACTCAACTACTTGTTCTCTTGTTCCAAATATGTGATGACATACTTGGCTCTCTCCAAATTTTCCATCAATGCTTGGACTTGAGCCTCCTTTTCCCATATGATGATGTCTTTTATTGTTTCTTTATCCTGAGCCTCTAAGTCAATTGTTTGAGTATAATTTTGCTCTTCCTCATCGTGCTCTATCAAATCAAAGTCTCTCTCTTCCTCCTCATCATCAAAACTTTCCTCATGCATCCTTTATTTCCCTTTGTGCAGCTGCTGCACCTGTACCTGTTGTGTTGATGAATAAGGCAAAGCCCCTTCCACATCCTGTGGAGCTACCACTTGCCTATGAGATGATGAAGAAGGCAAGGTCCCTTCCACATCCTGTGGAACAAACACTTGCCTATCAGCTGCAAACAATCTCCTTGTGCCCCTCTGATATGTCTTCCTCCTTTATGTGGTTTTCTCTGACGCTGAGGTTCATCTACCATGCTTTCACTGCCACTGTTTTCCTCCTCCTCATAATCTTTGTCCTCTATGTCCATGTTGGTTGAGTTTTGAAGCCTTGAAACCCTAGAGAAGGTAATTGAGGAATGAGTTATGGTGAATAGGGGTAGGGGAAGGGGAGGTGAGATCATTAGGGTTTGAGCTTGTGAGAGTGCTAAAGAGGTTATGAGGGTTTTAGAAATTTGTTTTAGGGTTTGAGGGGGCAAGGGATAGATGGAAGTGTTTATTTGAGGGGATTAGAGTATATGGAATGAGTGGAATTTGAGGGAATTAGGATATGGGGAAGGAGTGGAGGAGTGTATTTGGAACCTAGGGTTTGCAAATTTTTGACAAACAACGAACCACTTTAGAATCACAAACTGAATGCTGGAGGATAGAAGAAGGAAGGTACTTACTTTTCTGAGGGTCCAAAACAACAAAAATGGTTTTTGGATGATGGACTGTGAGTTTTGATGATCACTAGCCCTATGCACATCGCACCCTACAGGAGTGCAATGCCACTCCTGAACACATAGCGCAGTGTAAAAATACACTACAAAATTTCCTCAACGCGTAGCACCCTCCCTCAACGTGTAGTGCTTTTTGCATGCCACGTTTGGAGGCATTCTTGGTGTCCAAATTGGGTGTGGGATAGCTCGTTGGAAATATTGTCTAGTTTAGTTTCCATAACATCTTGAATTTTCAATTTGGAGCTCATTTGCCCTATAAAAAGCTTGATCTCCCAAGATTGGTCAAAATGTGAAGAATGAGGCTGCCAAAATGCAAAGTGTTGTTTCATTCAACTTTTGGAGGTCTTCCTCAACTCCAAATTGAGCTCATGATAGCTCATTGAAAATATATCTATATCTAGTTATCATTTGTCTCATCAAGCAAGTTATTTGGATATTAAATCTAGGAGAAAAATGTATTTTACCAAGGTCACTCTAGAAGGGCAGCGACTCTCCTCTGGAAAATGATTGTTTGGACATTTCTCCCAAACCATGAGACCTGTGTAAAAACTGAAGGAAGTTTTTCTTCTTGAGTCTAACAGGGGATTTGTATAAATAAAAGGAAATGAAGGGGATGAGGGGCTTATAAATTCTTGCAAAACTTTTGGGAGGTAGGGAGGAATGTTAGGAAGCAGGGGAAAGTGGAATTTCAAGGATTGAGTGAGTGGAAGGAGTCCAAAAGGGAAAAATGCAGGCCTAACCTAGATAAGTGTCAAATTGTAGCAATAGGCTGGTGTTTGTGGGAAAATGATCAATTTGATGGATATCAATGATGGGAAGTGTTTAAGAAGGTATATTAGGAATAGGGTGATGTGTATGAGCATCAGGATACAAGTTTTGTTGATGATTTGACCATCTGAGAAAAATTACCTTCAAAACCATAGGAGAGGGAAATGAGCCTTACCTAAGCACAATTGAAGCAAAAACAAGGTGTAAAATGACCCATTGGAACCTGAAATAATGATGACAACTATTTGAATGATGGTACACTCAGCCGAATGGTGACATGAACCAATACTCGAAAGATTTTGGAAGGAGTGAAAACAAATCCTAGACCTAATACCCAGTGACCAAATTTTTACTTGAAGACTCACTGAAATGACAAAAATTTGACTTTGACACCCCAAGACCACTTTATAAGAGCATATTTGATCACTGGTGGAAGGCTACAAAGACTGACACTAACATGAACAAGAAGAAGATAAATCAATGGCACATAACAAAAGATGTATCTGGGGAAAGCCACTACTCAAAACCCCACTATTTGTATTGCATATATCATAAATATGAGTGAAGATACAATTTTCCACTCAAGTATGCTCAACTCTCTCAGCTCACAAGCTAGCTCTTGGCCAACACTTAGCCAATTCTGCAACTCTCCAAGCCCTTAATATCTTGCATAATTCCTAGGATGAATAACTTGTATTTAAAGGGAATTCATGCTTCCAAAATTGCACAATCCAAACATAGGATCAATCTCTGATGCATGCATGATATTTACACTCCAGTAAATAATACCATTGATAGTACATTGTCCCTGCACTCTAGTTTCAACTGGGTATTTTTTGAACTGACATGAATTGGTTTTTCATGATGGAATATTTAGTTAACTGGAGTAGCACTAGTTGATTCATTAGTGCACCAACTAACTATTAGTCCTCTCTTAGTTCAAAAAACCATTTAGAACTAATTTAACTTAACTTAACTCAGTAAACTGAGTGATCTAATTTCCAACTCAATTTAAACTCATATTGGACCCCTAAAACTTAGGGAGAACATATACATGACTACATAAATATTTCCAACTCGAAATTCCTAAGATAATTAAGTTAATTGAACTTAATTAACTATTTACAAGTTGCTCTTAGAATAGAACTCGATTTTAATTCTTAGTTTAATTCAAGGACAAATTAAACTGGAATTTCTTGTTACTATTTCTCAACAATATGTTTGTTTACTAACACATATGGGTTTTGGTGTAATGGTAATCTTGATTCCAACATAATTATCTTTGTAAGAGTGTTCTTTAAGGCTTTGTTAGTTACCTCGACCTGCCCATTTTCTTGGGGGTAGTAGGGAGTGGATTTATGATGGTGAATGTGATGTTTCTTCATTACTCTATTGATCAGATTGGAAGCAAATTGGGAAACCAAACTTGTAAAAAATATTATCTCTTAAGAACTCATGTACCTTTCTCTTTGTGTTTTCCTTTAGTTCCTTTTCTTCTTTTACTTTAGCCCATTTAGTTAAGTAATTAGTGCATACAATTGTGTACTTTTTCTATTTGGATGGGGGATCAATAGTACCAATTGATTTTATGCCACATTTCTCAAATGGATCAAAAGACACTTTTGGATGGATGAACATGATATATGGAGGCTTCCTACTTTCTATGAAGATGAATGTAGCATTTCATCCTTCCATGTAGGCTTCCCTATTCTCTAGAACTCATCACATTGTATAGTGTATCTTTAGGCATCTTTATGAAGAACTGGCCAAAAGTATCTTGCTTGAAAGATCTTGTAGGTTGTCCTTCTTGTATTAAAATGACCTCCACAAGGTACATCATGACAAGTTGAGATGATATAAGCCTCATCATCCCTCACACATCTTCTTAAAACCTAATCAATTCCCAACTTGAAGAGGCTTCCCTTAATCCAAGTATAGGAGGCACTTTGCCTAATGATATTGCATTTATCCCTCGAAAATAAATGAGGAGGGAATTGTCTAATGGCTCGATAGTTGGAAATGTTAGAAAATCATGGAGAGAGAAGTAAGATGGTAAAAATATGCTCAACTGGGAGTTGATCATTAACTAACCATTAATATATAGAAAAGGTTAATGTTGACAAAAAATCTACAACAACATTTTATTTCCCTAGTTTGACAACAATGGTTAAGTCCAATTGTTATAAAAGCAATATCCACCTATTACCCTAGAATTTACATTTTGTTTGTTCATAAAATAATTAATTGTTGCATGGTTAGCATGTACAAGGACTTGGTAACTAGTAATATAGTTTCTAAACTTATTCAAAGAGTGTAGAACAACGATGAATTATTTTTCAGTTACAATGTAATTCAATTCAACCTTAGACGGATTATTACTAATGAAGTAGATTTCATAAGGAATTTTACCCTCAAGTTGACCTAAATGTACTTGAATTTCCTTACTCTAGGAAACTGTATGAATGTGAAAGCGCAAGGTCCAATTAGGACCTCTGAGAATAGGTGTTTTCATTAGCTTTTCCTTTATACTCTCAAATGCTTCTTGGCATGGATTTGTCCAACAAAACTTCACATCCTTGGTCAAGAAGGAAAGTATAGGAGACGTGATTTTACTAAAATCCTTTATAAATATCCGATAGTATCCTACAAGGATTAAGAAGCTTTTGACATTTCTTTGTTTTTTTAGGCACATGAAGGTCTTTGATGATTGCCAGCTTACTAGGATGCACCTAAAACCCTTTGAGGATAGGAAATTTCCTAGAACAACCCCCTCATTAATTAGGAAACATTTTTCGTGACTTAGTGAGATGTTCATCTCCCTATATATTTTCAATACATTACGAAGATTGGAGAGAGCTTGTTGAAATTCATTCGCAGGGGGTGTGAAGTCATCTACATAAATTTCTACTGAATCATGTACAATATCAAAAAATATGCTAATCATGACCTTTTGAAAAGGGGTAGGGGCATTACATAAGCCAAATGGGATGACCTTATAAGAAAAAGTACCCCAAGGACAAGTGAAAGTGGTCTTATCTTGATATTTAGGATTGATTTGGATCTAATTATGCCCACTAAACCCATCCAAGAAGGAAAAGAACTTTTTATGATCAAGCACATCAAGGACCTTGTAAATGAAGGGAAAGGGAAAATTATATTTCCTTGTGGATTTTCCATTCTATTTGGGAACAATGACCAAAGGAGATACCCATTCACTATCTGAAATTGGATAGATAAATCCCGCATCAAGTAGTTTATGCAATTCTTCCCTGACAATGTCCTTTAAAGGAGGGTTCATTCACCTTTGAGGTTAGCGAACAAGATTGTGATTTTATTTTAGATACATGTGATAGGTTCATATAGAAGGATGTATACCTTTCATACCCTTGTAATCCCATGTAAATGCACAAATGTCCTTCCTCAAGACAATGAGAAATTGATCCTCTTTATCAGCTAAAAGTGAGGAGCTAATTTTTAACAGTTTGGAGGGGTTGATTTCCACCATTTTTATGTTTTTCTTGTCAAAATAAGAATCCAAAAATTATACTCATGACTATCCTTGGAAAAACTAGGTTGTCCTATGGATAACTCATCTTTTAGCCCATCAATGTTTATAGCAATAGGAAATTGATTTGTAGAATATTTTTAATTAATCATCTCCATCATCTTGCTTATCGTTGAAGGTTTTTTCTACAACACACATATGATCAGGTGATGAGAGGTGCAATTCCTCTTCTTCTTATTCTACCCATGTAGGAAAATCATCTTCAACAAGAGGTTAAGTTGAGGAATTTATTACAATCTATTTTGAGGACTGCCCATTAGTAAATTTCATGTTTCTAGCCCTACAACTAATATATATGTGAGCTCTGCTATGCATCTCTAACGTTCTAAGGTCAAAAAGGAGCATGGTCTGTTTGGTTATGTCTAAAGGGGGGCTCACATTGGTCACTTTTCCATTCCTCTTCCTCCACCCCGCTCACCATAAAACCTTACCCATATGCCCTCATGTGCTCATAAACCCCTCATCGCTTTCCCGCCATTGATCATTCCACGATAATCTAACGGCCCACATCACACCCGATAAAGGTGACCCACTCGACCAATTTCCACCGTCAGATGCATCTCCGCCCGATCCAACGATCTTCGCATACATCATGCTATCAACTTGATCGAGCGTTAGCGCGCGATGATAATGGTTTTTCTCTCTCATCCGCTGCTACGTGTCAATCACTGAGTGGAATCACTCAGCCCCGAGCATTTACCACTTAGCGCCTGAAAGAGGTGCGATGAAAACCTTTACCGCCCGACCAAACTGCCCTCACCCGTTAAACGCCTGTGCAACTTCGTTGCCCAATGACCATCCGATCTGTCTGCTGATAATCCAACGGCCCTAACACACCCCGCTCCCACCTCGGCTAATAGCCTCTGTCGAGCCATCTCCGCCTTCCATTTCCCTGATCCGACGGTCATCCTTCTCTCTCATCCCAACTATTCGTGTACCCATGCATTCCACGTCCTATAACCATTCTGTTTCCAAAAGAAGGAGATAACCAGCTCTTCCAGCATCAATTACAGTAATATCCCCAATAACCACATTTAACATCAAGCATGGCCAAAGGAGAAAAGGACACATCATGACTCTGTAACTAAATTTATCAGTCATGGACTCCACCGGTACGAGCACTTCAACCGCCTAAAGGACAGCGCAACACCTAAACAGATCGGATTCACCCACTGAAATAAGAAACCTCATTCAGAGACTCCATCAGGTGGTTAAATGTAGTTGGTGGTCAATTATGACCCCTCCATACCTAAATGGCCAAGTGTCATTGTAACAAAAACTTATAAATATCCAGGAGTAAGATGTAATCAAGGTTGGAATTTGATGTAAGGTTCAACTTCTAGAGACTATAGAAATTTTGTCACTTGTGGCGTCTCATCTTCATTTTCAGCAAATACAAGCTTCTTTTTCCGTTAACTGCTCACCGTCCATTTTCCTCTATTCTAGGCTTGCACCTGGTATGCTTCATTCTTGATCTCTTAATGTTTAACACTAGATAACTATCATCTTATCTCCGTGTTAGAATGTCAAATGCATCACAGAATAGGTCACTCAGGTTTCTTTCTATCTAATGCAAGAGAGCTGGCATCCTGTCTTTGAATTAATAGACTAGATTTGCAGGTTTTTCTACTAGTTGCAGTTGGCCATCACATGGTTTTATGTATCTGTTGGTGTGGTTAGTATTCTCTATATTCACCTAATATCTAAACTGTGAGCATTGGTGGTCTAAAGCCTTGTAGTCTGAGGGTGTTCATGCATGTCTGGAGTGAAACAGAGTAGAAGTGGTTATCTGGCTTGAACCAAACCATCATTCCTTCCATTAAACCTTGCAACAATAGTTGAATTTATATGTTACTAGGCATCTCCGAGCTACAACCTAGGAGAGTTTCTTGGAATCCTAACATAAATTGGCGCTGTTGCCCGGGAGAGGAGATTGAAGCTCAGCTTCCCTGGGAGAATGACACATATCCAACTTTGATGATAGCCAAAGTCTGGACACATTTTTGGTTGTAATCATCTATCTAGTGACTCTACTAGAGGCCGAACCTCTTGGCGACTCCACATCACAGTTCTAGCTCAGTTTGTGAGACACACTCGGAGAAATCCTCAGAAATCACCAGCTGACCCAGTGCCTGACCCTGAGAAGATTGTCAAGCAAAGCAAGATATCACGAAAAGGAGCATCAGGATCAGGTAAGCCTAAACAATCTTATGTATCTCTGCAAGAAAGGATTGTAACTGAGCATGCAAATGTTGAAAATATAGAGCCTAGCACTATCAGTGAATAAATACTCTCAAAGATTCATAAAGCTCCTGGTTCAACAAAGTCCCCTTTGGATCTCAGTCCAAAGGAAACCTCCCTTCCAGTCCATCATATTCCTTTAGCCCTGTCAGTCATTTCTCAACTCCCTACCTTTCAGACTGCTAGCACCCTTCCACCTACCCCAATCATGGCAGGCCCACAAGCACGCATGAAAATGGAAAGAATCATAGCTGCTAGGTATGGACTCCTGGTCCTACCTATTCCTTTGAATGTCATGCCCGCAGGAGAATATCAAAAATACATGCCTAAGTTCACTGGTACAGAGGGAGTAACAGCTGAAGAACACCTTGAGTCTTTTTATAGCTATGCCTTTAACCTAGATATCTGTGAAGATGATGTGTGGATGAGACTATTTGTCCAAAGCCTTGATGGAGAGGCTAGAAAGTGGTTCAGAGAGTTGACCCCTAGGTCTATAGTAGACATTGAGGCATTAGACGACGTGTTTTTAAAGGATTGGGGAGATAAAAAAGACTTGTTATATTACCATACTGAGTTTGACAACCTGAAAAGGGAAAATGGGGAGTCATTGTCTGACTTTAATAAAAGATTCAATCATATGTATAACAAGATACCAGCTGAAGTGAAGCCTACCCCCACCTCTGCCAAACTCACATATACCAATGCCTTCGATTCTGATTTCTGCCTGCTATTAAGAGAGAGAAGATGTGCTTCTCTAGCTGAAATGTAAGATGCAGCCTTGGAGGTGGAATCCAATATCATGGCTGCAGAGAAACTCAAAGGACATGATGATAGAAGGAGGCAGAGAGGTGAGTCTTCCTCTTCTTCATCTTCAGAACCCAAAATAGACAAAATGACTAAAATTATAGAGTCATTGGCTGCTGAAATATCCAAACTGAAGGTTAAGCAGAGTTCTGGGAAACAAAGGCTACTTAATACATTTTATCCTAGAAATCCAAATCCATTCAGAAGAGAAAATGAACAATTGCAGATCATTCAGAGGGGCAAAGAGGCGAGCGAAGAACAAAGGGTTAAGACTCCTTTCCAAAATGTAGTCATGGAGGAGGAGCAGTTTGAAGAAGAGGATGAGATTCACTGCATGGAAGACAAAGTCAGTGTTGCCTTTTTGACATTAGCTACCTACGAGGAGTCATTACTCAGGGACCAGACCAGACAAGAGTGGGACAGAGAAGTTGTTCTACAAACTGAAGACCAGCAAAGATATAACTTGAGGTCAAGAACGAGTAATGTTAAAGAGAATCCCGCCCAAAGAGATGTTGTCCCCACAGAGCAGCAGATCAGCAAGCAGAAGCGACCGACAGCTAATCCCACCATCCTGAAAGCACCGACTCAAGAGGTAAGAGGCCCTGACAAGTCCCTTTCCCCTTTCAGTTTTGAATCAGAAGTCCAGAAGTTAAAAATATATGTACCTCTGATAGAACTTGTAAAGAGTGAGGTCTTTAAGAAGCCCATCCTTGATGCCCTTGAGCTGAAAGCCACACAAACATCCAATGACTATGTGAATTTACAAGATGATAAACCTGTAGTTGTGCTTAGCCCAATGACTGAACCGGTTGATGATAATTCCCCGTCATTTTATGTCTCCTTCACCATTCATGACAAAATCCTCCACAACTATCTGTTGGACACAAGTGCCAGCCATAATCTGATGCCCAAAGCTGTCATGGAAGAGTTAGGCCTTGATATTACCAGACCTTACCGTGACTTTTTCTCCTTTAATTCGAAGAAGGTGAAATGTCTGGGGTTAATCAAAGGCTTAGCTATCACCCTAACTCAGCTGCCCATGAAAAGCATGATGATGGATATTGTGGTAGCAGATGCCCCCCTTAAGTTTGGTATGCTACTTTACAAAGGTTGGATTAAGAGGTTGGGTGAGACATTACAAAATGACTTGTCTTATGCCACTGTCCCAGTTTTTGGAGGAGAAAGCAGAAGACTATACAGGGAAGCCCAGCTGGCCTATATCATCATTGATGAGAACAACCCCACTAATCATCCCATTTACGCTATGGACATTGATTTTGGAGCATGTATTCTCCAAATTGAAGAATCCCATAGGGCCTCGGTGCAGCTCAAGAAACCAATATACCAGGCCATGGAAGAGGAAGGGACACAGGCTTGGGATATGTTCTTTAATGGATCCTGTTCAAAGGAAACTACAGGAGTAGGAGTGGTGCTGGTGTCTCCAAAACAAGAAAGCACACATTTATCTTTTAAACTGACTTTTCAGGTCACCAATAATATAGCAGAGTATGAGGCTCTGATATTGGGCTTAAACATTGCCAAAGACATAGGAATCAAAGACATAAAGTTGTTCGGAGATGTTGATCTCATCATTCAACAAGTGAACAAAGCATTCCAAGCAAGGCACCCAAGGTTGAAAGCGTACAGAGATGAGGTATGGAGACTCAAAGACTCTTTTGATAGCTTTTATATCTCATATATTCCTACAGTACAAAATCAGCTTGTTGATTCCCTTTCTGTGTCTGCTAGCATGTTCATCCCTCCCATTCCCCCTAGATTGGCTTATCAAGTCCAAGTATAATATAGACCATCCTTGCGTGATAACGTTCAACACTGGAAAGTTTTTGAGGATGATGATTAAGTAAAGAGGTTTCTCCAAGTCATTTATGAATTCTCTGAAATGCAAATTGATCAAGAGAATGAAACCTTGGAGGAATTTCCCCAGCCCTAGCTAAGGAACAAAATTGGCCGAGACAGCATTGTATAGTTGCCTAGCAATCATACACCTAAAGGGCTAGTGCCTCTAGAGAATTTGTTTGACCATAATGATGTGCCTCATAAGGTTTCCCAAAAATAAAACCAGTTTGCAATCCATAGGCATAACATAGGGAGTCCAGATCACCTAAAGTATATAAATCTGTCCACCCATTTGTCTGCTGCCCAAAGTTCTGAGTACTGCACCTTAATGAAGCAATTCACTGATATCTTTGCCTGGGAATACAGTGACCTTAAAACTTATGAAAAAAATATCATCCAGCATAAGATCCCATTGGATAAAGACACCATTCCTTTCAAGTAGAATCTTAGACCCATAAATCTTGTGCTCCTCCCTCTGATTGAAAAAGAAATCAAGAAATTGTTGGCTGCCAAAATCATAGTTCCTCTAAGATATTCAAAGTGGTTCGCCAACTTGGTAGTGGTGAGGAAGAAAAGTGGAGAAATCAAGTTGTGTGTTGATTTCAGGAACATGAACAAATGCTCTAAGAAAGACAACTATCCCCTGCCCAAGATGGAGAACTTACTACAGAAAGTCTCAGGAGCCAAAGTTATGTCTTTCCTAGATGGATTTTCAGGGTATAACCAAGTTGTTGTACATCCAGATGACCAAGAAAAGAGTGCTTTCACCACTCCTTGGGGCACTTTTATGTACTCTAAGATGCCCTTTGGGCTGATGAATGTTGGGGCTACCTTTTAGAGAGCCATGCATATAGTGTTTGTAGGAGAGAAGGATAAGTTTGTCCTTGTCTACTTAGATGATATAACAGTATACTCCAGTAGCCATCAAGATCATTTGCAGCATTTGAAGAAAGTGTTTCTGAAGTGCAGAAGGTTTGGGATATCAGTGAATCCTAAGAAGTCACAATTTTCTTTAGAAGAGGGCAAGCTTCTAGGACACATTATTTCTGTTGCAGGTGTCAAGATTGACCCAGAGAGAGTGAAAGCAATACAGGCCTTGTCTGTCCCAAGATCAAAAAAGGACATCCAATCCTTTCTAGGAAAAATAAATTTTGTAAGGAGGTTTATTCCTAATTTTGCAGAATTGGTAAAACACATCACCTCTATGCTGAAAAAGGGATCGGAGATCAAATGGACTGATGCAGCAAGAAGATCTTTTGAAGCCATCAAAAGAGCCATTATGGAAGCTCCCACTTTGATCAGCCCAAACTATAGTAAGGAGTTCCATATCTTCTCCTTCACTTCCGGTGACACCCTTGCAGCAATATTATTGCAGAAAGATGATGAGGATTCAGAGCATCCAGTGGCATTTTTCAGCAAAACCTTAAGGGATGCCGAACTAAGGTATGATATTATTGAAAAATGGGCTTATGCTCTTATCAAATCATTAAAAGCTTTCTGAATCTACATTCTGCACTCCAAGGTAATTGCATATGTGCCCTCTGCTTCAGTAAAGGATGTCCTAACGCAGCTAGATGTTGATGGAAGAAGGGCTAAATGGATTGCAAAGCTTATTTAATTCAGCATAGAATTAAAGCTCACCAAGCTTATCAAGGGCCAGGGCCTTACTCAGTTGATGGCTGAAGAAAATTGCAAAATGCTTGACATAAACTGCATGGGTATTGATTCAGAGGATGTGCTGATAGAAGAAACAACAGTAGGACAAGGACATGACCAGTTGTTGGCTGAGAATCTAGCCTATTGTGAATGGTATGATAAAATAGCTCACTTTCTGTTGAAACTAGAAGTCCCTCCAAGCCTTAGTTCAAGCCAAGCTAGGACTACTAAGCTCAAAGTAGCCAAGTTCTGTATTCATGAAACTTGCTCTATTGGAGGGATCCATCTGGAATCCTTTTAATATGTCTGGACAAAGAGAAATTTGTGGATGCCACACATCAGTTTCATTCTAGCATCTGTGGAGGACATCACTACTGGAAAACCACAGCCCACAAGATCCTCAGAGTCAGGTATTATTGGCCCAATCTGTTTTCTAATGTCTTTTCATTTGTAATATCCTGTGACAAATGCCAGAGGTTTGAAGGAAAACAGCAGTTGAAGTCCTTACCCTTGAAGCCAATACATGACAGTGGCGCTTTCTAGCAGTGGGTTTTGGATTTCATAGGGGAAATTAATCCACATTCTAGTGGCCAGCGCAGATGGATCTTAGTAGCCACTGACTACTTCACTAAATGGATTGAAGCCATCCCCACTAAGAAAGTTGATCACCATGTTGTCATGAGGTTCTTCACAGAAAATATTTCACCAGGTTTGGCTGTCCACACAAAGGTTACAGACAATGCAACAGCCTTCAAGGCAAAAGAGTTGATGGACATGTGTGACTCAATGGGCATTAAGCTAGTGCATTCCACCTCATACTACCCTCAAGGTAATGGTCTAGCAGAATCATCCAATAAGAGCCTGAAAAGGATAATCAAAAAGCTACTGGAAGACAAAAAAAGGAACTGGGATTCCAAACTAAAGTTTGCATTGTGGGCTGACAAGGTAACCGCCAAGAAATCCACAGGGAATTCTGCGTGTAAGTTGGTATATGGCACTGAGGCTGTATTCCCAATCCAGTTGACCCTCCCTGTGGCCAAGTTCTTGCATGAAGAACAGAATGAGGAAAATGACATGGCAAAGAGGATTAGTGACTTGGTTTAAGTGCATCAAATCAAAGATCAATTGATTGAAAAGTCTGCAACACATCAAAGGAGAATCAAAGAAGCCTTGACACAAAGGCAAAGATGGACAATTTTCAGGTTGGAGACTTGGTGCTTAAATGGGATGCACTGAAGGAAAAGAAAGGCAATCATGGGAAGTTTGATGCTCTGTGGACTGGCCCTTTTGTCATTGCTCAGGTCTAGGGGAACAACACTTTCATGTTGCAAATTATGGAAGGAGAAACAGTTTTTGATGGCCCAATCAATGGCCGGTTTTTGAAAGTATATGTTAATTAAGGCCTTTAGGCCTCAACATTGTAAATATTTTCTTTTACAAAGTTTTAGTGTAGGCTTAATTAGACTCCATGCCCAATGGAACACTAGGAAATATCATTGATCTTGTTTTTGTATGAAAGGCAGTGGTCTACAGTTCTTGAAACCTCACAGGGAGGCTTTCATCCCCAGAAGGAGCCAGTGTTAGCTCTTTTATGCAGCGCTGACGTTCTAAGGTCAGAAAGGAGCATGGTCTGTTTGGTTATGTCCAAAAGGGGGCTCACATTGGTCACTTTTCCCTTCCTCTTCCTCCACCCTGCTCACCATAAAACCTTACCCATATGCCCTCACGCGCTCATAAACCCCTCATCGCTTTCTCACCATCGATCATTCCCCGATAATCTAACGACCCACATCACACCTGATAAAGGTGACCCGCTCGACCAATTTCCACCGTCAGATGCATCTCCACCTGATACGATGGTCTTCGCACACATCGCGCCATCAACTTGATCGAGTGTTAACGCACGATGAGAGCAGTTTTTCTCTCTCATCTGCTACTACGTGTCAATCACTGAGTGGAATCGCTCAGCCCCGGGCATTTACCACTTAGCACTCGAAATCTGTGCAATGAAAACCTTTACCGCCCAACCAAACCGCTCTCACCCATTAAACACCCGTGCAACTTCGTCGCCCGATGACCATCCGATCTGTCCACTGATAATCCAATGGCCCTAACACACCCCGCTCCCACCTCGGCCGACAGCGTCCGCCGAGCCATCTCCACCGTCCATTTCCCTGATCCGACGGTCATCCTTCTCTCTCATCCCAACTATCTGTGTACCCATGCATTCCACGTCCTATGACCATTCTATTGCCTGAAGAAGGAGATAACCAGCTCTGCCAGCATCAATTACAGTAATATCCCCAACAACCACATTTAACATAAAGCATGGCCAAAGGAGAAATGGACACAACACAACTCTGTAACTGAATTTATCAGTCATGGACTCCATCAGTACGAGCACTCCAACTGCCTAAAGGACAACGCAGCACTTGAACAGATCAGATTCACCGACTGAAACAAGCAACCTCGTTCAGAGACTCCATCAAGCGGTTAAATGCAGTTAGTGATAAATTATGACCCCTCCATACCTAAACGGCCAAGTGCCATTGTAATGAAAACTTATAAATATCTAGGAGCAAGATGTAATCAAGGTTGGCATTTGATGTAAGGTTCAACTTCTGGAGACTGTAGACATTTTTTCACTTGCAGTGTCTCATCTTCATTTTTAGTAAATACAAGCTTCTTTTGTTGTTAACTACTCACTATCCATTTTCCTCTGTTCTAAGCTTACACCTGATATGCTGCATTCTTGATCTCTTAATGTTTAACACTAGAAAACTGTCATCTTATCTTTGTGTTAGAACGTCGAATGCATCACAGAATAGGTCACTCAGGTTTATTTCTATCTAATGCAAGAGAGTTGTCATCTTGTCTTTGAATTAATAGACTATATTTGCAGGTTTTTGTACTAGTTGCAGTCGGCCATCACATGGTCTTGTGTATCTGCTGGTGTGGTTAGTATTCTCCATATTTACCTAATATCTAAACTGTGAGCATTGGTGGTCTAAAGACTTGTAGTCTAAGGGTGTTCATACATGTCTGGAGTGAAACAGAGTAGAAGTGGTTATCTCGCTTGAACCAAACCATCATTCCTTCCATTAAACCTTGCAACAATAGTTGAATTTATATGTTACCAGGCATCTCCGAGCTACAACCTAGGAGAGTTTCTTGGAATCCTAACAATATTCATCAACAGTAGCCAACCAAGGTCTCCCTAGAATGAGTGGTGAAATATTGAACTTGGTTTTAGGTCGGAGGACAAGAAATTCAATGGGATATTCCTAGGAGTCTATGGATACCATTACATCTTCAATTATCCCTTCTGGCTCTACTTTGGATCTGTCAACAAGCTATAATAGAGTATTGGTCTTTCTCAAGTATTCTTGGAGGTTAAGCTTAAAAAAAAATTCCCTAGTCATGACATTGATGGTAGCACATGGATCAATGAGATTGTTTGTAACTACAATATTGTTTATATGCACATATACGATTGGACTTCCAATATCTAAATACCCAAGGATGATTACTCGCCCAAGCATCAGTTCATCTAGTTGCCTAATAACATTGATGGTAGGGGCATCCCTTCTCTTCCTTCCAGGCTTTCTAAAGATTTCTTTTTTTATGAATTTATCATAAATAGGAACATCCTTGATGGCTTAGAGGAGAGGTATTTTTACATATATATTTTCAATTATCCTTGAATTTTAGCTTCTTTTATGGTGTGTGTTGTTTTAGCTGCCAACCTTTCATGATAGGGAGGTTTTTGGTGAATGATCTACAACATGGTATCCTCCTTCTCTTCCTTAGGATCTTCATTAGTAGAAGGTGAGGGGACATTCAAGAGAACCTTCCCTAACCTAAGTTTAATTTCTTGGGCTTCTATAGAATAGGTCTGATAAAAAATCTCTCGAATGTAAATAGGCTGAGTATGCTTATTATTCGGATTGGGATTTGGTTAAGCAAACATTTGAGGTTGTTTTAGAGGAACAATTTAAGGTACTTTTTGTTGCCACTAATAAAAATTGAGTCATTTTTAGAAGGAATTTTTTTGTTATTACAACAAAATTTTGTTGCTATAATGACAAAAGAGGGTTTTGTTAAATGCGGAATGTGCTATAATTGCATTATCTGTTGGAAATAATACTGAGAGGGGGGGGTGAATCAGTATTATCACATTTAATAAAACTTTTTCAATTCCATATTCAGATTCATATATGCTACTTCCACAACTTCTTAAGATTAAGTTAATCGATCTTCAATGAGTGCATTAGGACATTATCAACCATATTATCAGTTAATAGATGCAGTAACATAAAGTAGATCATCACACATAAGGCACACACATGAACACAATGATATAAGGTGGAAACCCAATGCGGGAGAAAACCACCTGCTGCAAGTCATCTCAATCTTCTTCTTAATAAGAAAATCCTTTTACAATATTTGTACTGGTGCAGCCTCATACCAGTACGGGAGCTACAACCCCCTTTGCTCTTGTACTAGCCGATCCATTTACTAGTACGCAGGCTACTACCTGCTACAATGCTCCAAAGATTTCCTTTAGCTCTTGTACTAGCTTAGATACTAGTACGTAGGCGCTGGCCTACAATCTTCTCTCCTCCAAGTACCACGTTTCATCTATTTTCATACTGGATACACTGAAGCACAACTCATAATCTGAAAGGCCACATTTCATCCAATTTTCATACAAGGACCACTTTTCATTAATTTTCAAACTGGATCCATAAGCATCAATTAATCATCAAGTGTAAGAGAAACACCCAATCAACTGTAGTAACCAGATCAACAATAATAGGACCAAACCCAGAACACCATAATGATAAACAAAGATTTTAAGAGAAGGAAGCACCCTGCTCAACTGCTAGCCTGAGTCTGGACTCACCCTGCTCAACTGCTAGCCTGAGTCCCGGACTCACCCTGCTCAACTGCTGGCCTGAGTCCCTGGACGCACCCTGCTCAACTGCTAGCCTGCGTCCCGGACGCACCCTGCTCAACTGCTAGCCTGCGTCCCTCGCTCTGAGTCTATTGAACTGCGTGCGTCCCGGCGCACCTGAACCCTTCTGCGCCTGCGTCCCGGCGCACCTGAAACACTTCTGCGCCTGCGTCCCGGCGCACCTGAACCCTTACTGCACCTGCGTCCCTCCGGGCATAGATAATTTCAAGACTTCAGAAGTAACCCAGACAGTCAGATCTACAGATCTAAACATGCGCCGAGGAGATCTCGGTCCATCAGTAGATTCGCCTTGTTTAGATCTAGACCAGATCTAGCCCTCATAAGATCTTCAACCAAAACCATACTTAAGCCAAATGATCTCCTTGCTTTATATAGGCAAGCTCCTCCTTAAAACATGGAACAATACCACGAGCCGACACCATAGAAACACAAAACCGTCGGCTAGATACCACACAAGAAACCCCCACGTGCTTATTCTCTGCCTTGAAATGTGTGCACTGGGTGGACGCACCCCCTGAACGGCTCGCCTGCGTCCCTGGACGCGGGTACTGCATGGTTTACCTGCGGGTACGCACTTTCTGTAAGGTGTACCTGCGTCCTTCATAATTTTTCAATAAAATGAGAGCTGATCATCAATCTTTGCTGCTGACTTGAAGTACAGTGATCTATCACCTGAATGGGTTGCCATCAAGGACAACACTTTAGCCATAATGCCAACAATCTCCCCCTTTGGACTTGATGGCAACGCTTACTAAGAACTTGCCATTTGATTCCTTTGAGTTGTCCTGCATCTATGTATTATGTTACATTTGATATCTCTTCTGAATGAATATAAGTGAGATGGTCTTCTATGAGGGGGGTTGCCATCAAGTACAACACATGCATCATAATGCCAACAATCTCCCCCTTTGGACTTGATGGCAACAACACCAAATCACTCTCCCCCTTTGACATCAAGGGCAAAGGGGTATGCTCCCCCTAAGAACATGCTCCCTTTGACTATGAACCAGATCTGCTGAAGTCTCTGAATGAGCTCCCCCTTTGTATATGTCATGGTGCTCCAATCTGATAATGGTCTTTCTGAGAACAAGCTGAGATGTCTGCTCTGCTGTATAGTGCTTGTTCATGGTCAAGCTCCCCCTGACTGTAAGCAAGATCTGCAAAAAGATGTTCTACAAGAAGAACATGACTCTATATATATCATAAATGACCTTCCTATCACCAAAAGACTCAATACATACATCCATCACCCATCACAATAAGGATCATCCATCCAACCAAGTGGGAATACATCAGAAATATGAGAACCAAATACATTACATCTTCATCCCATGCATAGTGGGGGGACATAGGCCGTTACATGACCTGAAGAGATGACTATAATAGATGGACCATTACAACATGAGTCTTGCTACGACCTTCCAAACATCTAAAGATCATGACAAACAACAGCACTGTATAATCTGCTCCATAGTATCTGTCAACATCAACTCATAACCATCCAGATCTACATGAATCAAGAGCCATCAAATGAAAGCATCAGCATCAATCAACATATGTCTGAATAATCATCCCTGTATCCAGCCAACAATCCTCATCCATTTGTGCCAAAAAAAATCATGCATCATGCTCATGTCAACATCATCATGAAATGCATATGAGTAACTCATCATCATCATGTCTCCAACAATGCGACTTTGAATAATCATCCACGAAATCAGCCAACCTCATCCATATATGTGCCAAGGACAATAAAGACTTCATGCAAGCATCATTAGAGAATCAACCATACATCTGATCATGTGACCAGCTCATAATAGCAAGATGAATCATAAGCATTGTCACCAAGGACCATAATGCCAACAATGCATTTAGGACATATGCTCCCCCTGAACCAGTGCCATCTGTTAAATCTGATCATGCATATCAAGAAGAATCAGCCAATAAATGCTTTGAGACAGGTACGCACTTCATCTTCTGCTGCGCTGCGTCCTGTTGCTGCAGGGACGCACCCAAAAACATTATCGCGCTGCGTACTTTTACTCAGGGACGCACCCAAAATTACTATCACGCCGCGTCCTTTTGCTTCAGGGACGCACCTGATCCTCAGTCGCTCTGCGTCCCCACGCAGATCTTCAGTTACTGAACTGCGTCCTGGACGCACCTGAACTTGGTCTGGCCTGCGTCCGCACGCAGGTCTCCTGTTACTGCACTGCGTCCTGTACTTTCAGCTTCCTCTGATTCTGGTATGTCTGTACATTGTACTGTGCCATCCTTTTCTGACTGTACTTCCTTTTTCCTCCATATCTTCAAGCGTGATGATGACATTTTCTCCTTTTGATCTTGTGCCCACACTTTGTTCCTGCATTCTTTAGCTATATGTCCAGTCTTGTTACATGCATAACATCTTACATGTTTCATATTCCTCTTGTAACAATCAGCAGCTTTGTGACCAAACATATTGCAAGCAAAGCAATATCCATAAAAATACCTTGAATGTGATGATCTTTCTGCATAATGGTCTTGAACCCTTCTTCTTCTACATCTAGCTGCAACATGTCCAAGGTTATGACATACATAACATTCCACATTATTCATAGAAGGAGTAAAGGATTTTCTTTGAGGAATTTCTTTCCTTGGTTGATGATGAGATTGATCTTTTATTTCTTCATTGATCACTTTAGATTTCTCTTTAGAATTTCTTGCATCACCTTGTGAACTAGATTCACCTTCATGGAAACCAAGACCAGTCTTTATAGCAGGAGACCTTTGACTACTAAGAATATCATCCAATACTTTAGAGCTATCTTGAAATCGTAAAAGCTTATCCTTTTCTTCTAGTTTACTTTTCAAGATATTTACCTCAACCTGAAGCTGTTCTTCCTTTTCAAGAGATTTCTTTTTCAAAACTTCTTCAGCGTTCCTTCCTTCTTCCATTTGTTCCCTTAGTTTGAAAATCTCCTTTTCTTGTTCTTCATTCATATCCTGCTGCATTTGACGAACTCGGAAGGCACATTCTAATTGAGATTTTAAGCTGGTGACTTCGTTTTCTTGTTTTGTAATAGCTTGGAGTAGATCTGTATTCTGCTTCTTTGATTCTTCAAGATCTCCTTTTAGTGAGAGGATTGTAGCTTCAAGATTTTCATAGTAGCTGGATCTATCTTTGAGTTTCTTGATGGTTGTGCTTCTTTCGTTGACTTCTTTTCTTAATGATGTCACTTCATGCTGCAATTTTTGACATTGGTCTTCCTTGTCCTTGAGTAGCTTTCTTACCTTGTTTCCTTCTTCTAGTTGAGCCTTTAATTTGGTAGCTTCTTCTTTGAAATCACATTCCCTTTTGTTCAATAGATCTTGTTGATCTCTAATTTTGTCTGTCAGCCTTTTAAATTCTGCCTCTATTTGATATCTTTCTTGTTCACCCATAAGAGAAAATTCAGTAGTTTCGCTATCACTTTCATCTCTTCCAAAAGGAAAGATAGCTGGAACATCAGAGGATAATATATTCATACCTGATAATGATTCTGAATCTGATTCTGAATCTGAAGAGCTTCTTATACCTAATCCCCAATCGATTCTCCCACTGTCATAGTTCTTCTGAGATGACTTCTTTTTCTTAGGTGCTTTCTTCTTGAGCTTCTTTCCCATTGTTCCACGGATCTCCTTCAAGCGATCAAGCTTCTATCAAAGGACCTGCTCTGATACCAATTGTTGGAAATAATACTGAGAGGGGGGGGTGAATCAGTGTTATCACATTTAATAAAACTTTTTCAATTCCATATTCAGATTCATATATGCTACTTCCACAACTTCTTAAGATTAAGTTAATCGATCTTCAATGAGTGCATTAGGACATTATCAACCATATTATCAGTTAATAGATGCAGTAACATAAAGTAGATCATCACACATAAGGCACACACATGAACACAATGATATAAGGTGGAAACCCAATGCGGGAGAAAACCACCTGCTGCAAGTCATCTCAATCTTATTCTTAATAAGAAAATCCTTTTACAATATTTGTACTGGTGCAGCCTCATACCAGTACGGGAGCTACAACCCCCTTTGCTCTTGTACTAGTCGATCCATTTACTAGTACGCAGGCTACTACCTGCTACAATGCTCCAAAGATTTCCTTTAGCTCTTGAACTAGCTTAGATACTAGTACGTAGGCGCTGGCCTACAATCTTCTCTCCTCCAAGTACCACGTTTCATCTATTTTCATACTGGATACACTGAAGCACAACTCATAATCTGAAAGGCCACATTTCATCCAATTTTCATACAAGGACCACTTTTCATTAATTTTCAAACTGGATCCATAAGCATCAATTAATCATCAAGTGTAAGAGAAACACCCAATCAACTGTAGTAACCAGATCAACAATAATAGGACCAAACCCAGAACACCATAATGATAAACAAAGATTTTAAGAGAAGGAAGCACCCTGCTCAACTGCTAGCCTGAGTTTGGACTCACCCTGCTCAACTGCTAGCCTGAGTCCCGGACTCACCCTGCTCAACTGCTGGCCTGAGTCCCTGGACGCACCCTGCTCAACTGCTAGCCTGCGTCCCGGACGCATCCTGCTCAACTGCTAGCCTGCGTCCCTCGCTCTGAGTCTATTGAACTGCGTGCGTCCCGGCGCACCTGAACCCTTCTGCGCCTGCGTCCCGGCGCACCTGAAACACTTCTGCGCCTGCGTCCCGGCGCACCTGAACCCTTACTGCACCTGCGTCCCTCCGGGCATAGATAATTTCAAGACTTCAGAAGTAACCCAGACAGTCAGATCTACAGATCTAAACATGCGCCAAGGAGATCTCGGTCCATCAGTAGATTCACCTTGTTTAGATCTAGACCAGATCTAGCCCTCATAAGATCTTCAACCAAAACCATACTTAAGCCAAATGATCTCCTTGCTTTATATAGGCAAGCTCCTCCTTAAAACATGGAACAATACCACGAGCCGACACCATAGAAACACAAAACCGTCAGCTAGATACCACACAAGAAACCCCCACGTGCTTATTCTCTGCCTTGAAATGTGTGCACTGGGTGGACGCACCCCCTGAACGGCTCGCCTGCGTCCCTGGACGCGGGTACTGCATGGTTTACCTGCGAGTACGCACTTTCTGTAAGGTGTACCTGCGTCCTTCATAATTTTTCAATAAAATGAGAGCTGATCATCAATCTTTGCTGCTGACTTGAAGTACAGTGATCTATCACCTGAATGGGTTGCCATCAAGGACAACACTTTAGCCATAATGCCAACATTATCAACATTTTCCAAATTTGTCATACTGTTGACACCTACCACACATTGATACACTGATGAAAGGATGACTAATATGTCATCAGAAAACCAAAATAAAGAGGACCCTTATGGTGTTGCACAATTGAGGATCATTTTGGTTTGTCTACCGTCAAAAATTTACTCACTTCGATGAAACTTTTCATCCAAAGACCAGTGGCCTTTTACATTTCTCTATCAACAAAAAGAGGACTCTTATGGTGTCACGTGATTGACAATTGTAATAGTTGGTCTATCGTTGAAAGTATACTTACCTAGATGAAACTTGTTGTCAAAAGACCGACATCCTTTTATGTCGCTCTACCGACAACACCGAGCATAGGATTCCAAAGAGCGATGGAAAAGTTAGCATTGGTAGACATACAACACGCGATTTTTTTTCAATGAATGTGCTAAATTTCCCATGTTATTAACCATCATAATTTTCGTCGCAATAGTGACGAGTAGCAATTAGCGACCATTGTAAGATCGATGGTTTTATATATATATATATATATATAGGAAAACAACAAAACTATTAAGAGAATGTACCTATAAGAAGCGATGTCTCCAATGGTGGATGCCAAAATCAAATTTTATGGATAAGAAAAAAACCAATTTCTAAATATTTCATGTATATGAAAGGCTATATCCAATGTTAGAGATGCTTCAATGAGAAATTGTAAGTGGTTTGTTGAAGGAATAACTATAGAGGCAATTGCTAAGTGAGTGCCTCTGACTTTTCCCTTTCTAAGAAAAAATTTATAGGTGCATATGGGATTTACTTTGTAAATCCCATCTATATATATATATATATATATATATATATATATATATATATATAGGAAAACAACAAAACTATTAAGAGAATGTACCTATAAGAAGCGATGTCTCCAATGGTGGATGCCAAAATCAAATTTTTTGGATAGGAAAAAAACCAATTTCTAAATATTTCATGTATATGAAAGGCTATATCCAATGTTAGAGATGCTTCAATGAGAAATTGTAAGTGGTTGTTGAAGGAATAACTATAGAGGCAATTGCTAAGTGAGTGCATATGACTTTTCCCTTTCTAAGAAAAATGTTATAGGTGCATATGGGATTTACTTTGTAAGATAATCATGTTAAGTGAGAACACGAATTTTCTCTTTTTTTTGGGGGGGGGTTTCCAACATGTGAGACAAGGAGTTACCATACAAAAAATTGTTGACCTCACCGAGTGCCAACTTGAGGTCATATACAAAATAGGTGTCATCATTTGGAATTAGTCATCTGAAAACCATGGGAAAAATGGGAGTTTCTTTCTTTTATGGTATTAAAGGCCCTATTATCATTTCATCCTCAGCATTGGAGTCTAAAATGAATCCCTTCCTTTCTCTGTGACATGGTCATGTTGTGATATCCACTTATCTTAAGTTCTTTGGTGTGATTGTTTGAACACTTTGGAAAGGTGAAGTTAGTGGGTGATTGTTTCTTCTACATTCCCACCCATGAACATACTTTTTTATTAAGATCTTGCACTATTAGATCAAATGGAAGTGATGACACTTTAACTTATCTGGTGTCTATGGTACAAGGTTGAACATAGGTATTGTCTCTATCCACAGAAAAATAAATTTTATCCTCGTGCATATTAATTAAAAGTTGGGTTATATTGATAAAGTTATAATGGCTACCACCATCTTACCGTACCATTTAACAAATGCATCCTTTTTGAAGGCTTGATTTTAATTATCATGGAAAATACTTTATGGATCATACTAAATAACTAGGTACCTTGACTTTTGCTTCACTAAAGTTATCATTATTATGGTAGCATTCATTTATACATAGCAAAACTAAATAGAAAAAATCCAATAATAAAAGGTGAACCTAAAGAATATGTGTTAGTGCAAGTATCCATAATGCATGCAATAGAAATGTGCTCCAATCCAACCAAGATGCCTTGGGCACTAAATCAACCACTATCATAGCATAAAGGGAGCACTCCCCTTTCGAGGACTTGTTCGTAATCTTATGGCTCGTAAATTGGAAATCCTACTACATCTAACTATCATTGATCATGTTGATAATGGCACCTCATCCACCTCATTGAGTGCCATACTTTTCATACAACATAAATAAACCGCCTAGTTTCCATGCTTTCATGTGCCCTGAATTCATGCTCACATATTAAATCCAAAAGAATAACCCAATCCATAAATGAATATTCTAGGTGTGAATCAAGTATTCTTAGTTCAACCATAAGAAATTATGATCTACTCATTTGATAACAAATTGTTTGCATCGAGAAACCTTCACTATATTCCCAAATGTTAATAAATCAAGCAACTTCATCAAAAAATTATGCATGAAGGGGTTTGAACTCTGGCTTCAACACTTACATGATCTTGCCAATATTTAATGACACTAGGTTCACCTAATATTTTTGTAGTGTAGTAGATATTCTTGTATTTTGTAGTCATATGTTAATATTGAATCATCGACAAAGGGGATGCAAGTCACACCTACATCCTTGCCAATGAAGTTGAACAAAATATAGTTATTTCATCCCATTTTATGAGCATGTGTGCCAAGTATGGTATCCTAGAGAATTCACATCTTGCTTTTGATAAAATGCAGACAAGAAATGTTTTCATATGGAATTCTATGACTAGGGCATATTCCAAATATACCATTTGATAGAGCCTTTTGTTTCTACTCTTCCTAATCTAATTCATACTTGTCATTGGTGAGATAGATGTAGCAATGGATTTAAAGAAACTAAAAGAGAACATAGTGAACATAACTGTAGGTACATTTAAGAACTTGATTGATATAATGGAGTTAATAAACATTCTAGACTTTTGGTGGTTTGAGTTTCTTGTATTAGATGAGGCAAATAGGTTCCTAGATATGGGTTTTTAGAAATAGTGGTCATCCATTATAGTTTTTTACAAAAGAAACAATGGACATGAGTTTTTTATGCTACACAAACTAAGGAAATTGAAGAGGTTTCAAGGGCTAGGCTTAGTAACCTAGCGAGGGTTGAAGTTTGAGTAGAAGAAAAATCTAAGATTTGATATGACATTATGACTAATATGTCTTACTTGAGGACACCTAAATGGATTCGCATTGAGGACAATGGCATGAACCCAAATCATCTCACACTCATTGTCGTTCTAGCAGAAAATATTTCACACCAATAAGATGCATACGAGTGGTTCTATGGTCCTCCAACCATGATTTCCTCAAACTTTAAAGAAATTACATGTCATCAAGATACAAACAAGCAATTCGAAATCCAACTGCTATGTATTAAAAAAAATATTGATCAAGGCATGATTTGAGGGTGAAAATCAAGGGAAAAATAATTTGAGATTCAAAACTAGAGTTAAACCATTATGAAATAAACAAATGGTGCAATATGACACACGGTGAAGACGTGGGCAAGTAGCCTTGTAAACCTCGGGATAGAAAATGACAGTCGGTTGAGGAAAAATTACCAAAACGAAAGTATTGGTGGAATTTTACGACACCATCATGGATTCCCATACTCTAATGATCCAAGTACCATAATTGGGCAAGACTTGCTTAATTAAATGTTGGTGGAATTTCAAGGTGTTGTAGAAGGCTTTGAGACTAACAAGTATCTGAAAATTTCTAGAATATTTCAAAACTTGACACAAGGTAAAAACAGAGGTATTTGAGAGTTGTATGTTTCAAGGTCTGGTGAAGCTTCAAACCACTGCAAAGTTGAGGATAGAACCACTTTATAAACCTCCACTGATGAGAAGGTGATAGTTTTCAAACCTTCATCTCCTTAATCCATCAAAGGAAAGCTACAAAAAAAATTATGAGACTACTTGTGGAGTCTTCACAAAAGGGGGGAATATCTAATTATGTAAGATGGACAATAGTTTGTGTCCTTATCTCATCTTGATTGTTGGTTATAGGGGATCATATGATACTCTAAGAAATTATAGGAGTGAAGATACTATCGGACTTGTTCAGTAAGGTGATCAACAATGGAAGGAGACATTTCTAAAAATGTATATGAATTCAATTAACTAAGCTCTTGTTTCCAACAATGTAAGAGATTTGGAGATCGAGAAGTTGATGGTGAATGAGGGAAAAGTTCATTCTACATTTACATTAATCCAGGCAAGGAAGGATATGAGTAAAGGTCTGGCATGACAAATGGAAAGGGCCAAATGCTCTGCATCAAACTAAAGAGCCTTATATTTTGAAGATAATGAATCTCTATAATTTAATCACTTAGTTTAGGTTAAAGATTTATTTAATTTATAATGTTTGGTTTATTAACATGTTATTTTAGGGTTAAACAAAAGAGATAAATAATAAGGAGTAGTTAATTTTGAAAGCTTGTGCTTCAAGAATTTTTAAATGCTATAACACCACTCCCAATGGTCCCAATGGAAGGATCCACCATGTCCCAAGGATAACATCTAGAATTGAAGGATAGGCTCTTATCATTCACCACTATATAATTTTATAAAAACATCTACCTAATGGTTAATAAAAAATAGCTAACACGAGGCAAAAAGAAAATACATTGGGTTGTCGAATAGTACATGGATCCACTATTATTTTGACATGAAAACCATAACAAGATATCATATTTTGATTATCATATTCTCTATGTGGTCATGTATCAACCAATCATCTTCATCGCAAGGTTGTCCATTACAAAATCTCTGATAGGCTCAATAAAGATAAGCCTTCCTTGAAATTCAAATTTGATGGTTGTTAATTATAGTTTTGATCTTCTTCTAAAGGAAAATGTATTTAAAAATGTCTCACAATGTTCATGTACTAGGATCTATCCATGAGCTTATTGTATTGGCTCATGGATTTGGAACATACTAGTCTATGTGGAAGCATGTGGTTGCAAGTTTGAAAGACAAATACAGACTCATCATGTTTGATGACATGAGTGTAGGGATGACCAATAAATACTTCTCAATTTTAAGCAATATTATACTCTTTATGGCTATGCTTCTTATCTTCTAGCCATTTCATGTGAATTCCTAGTTTTTCATGGAGCATTCAACCTCTAGACTGGTTGGCATATTGGATTTCATTGAAAGACTAGATCTATTTTCCAATATAATAAAATTTTCATCATATCCCAGATACCTAAATGATATATAATTTGTGATCTCTAAATATTGGGCATATGGATTTTCCATATCATTAACATGAATATTCGATATAATCAAATTTTTTATCTTTGTCTTTTGAAATGGATTTAGATATGGTTGGCTACTTGTTTTGTAATTTGAATTCATTTCCTCTTCAAAAGTTACCATAGCAAGAATTGTGATAACCTCTTCCATTGCTAATTGTTTTTTTCCCATTGAAGGTAAATTATGTCAATCAATGAGTGATAACTCTGTCAATTCACAACACTGACAAATAAAATTCAACTCAACAAATGAAAGGAAATTGACTTATAAGAGTAATTCGCCCAGATAAGTCAATATAGTCACTTAGGTAGTGAATAAAACACCCAGGGGGTGTAAATTTTCCTAGGCAATGAATAAAATGCACATGGGAGTGTAAATTCATCCGTCATCTTATAAAGCATCCAAAAGTATGTGAATTCACCTATGTAGTGGATAAAATGATTAGGAGGATGTAAATTCATTTAGGTGATGGATAAAATGTTTGAGGGTATGTAAATTCACTTCAATTAATGTATAATTGAATGTATAACTTTATGGAAGAAAAGCAACCAACAAACAATAAAATTCTATGGGTGGACTATGGGCAAAGGAGAAACTCCCAACAAGAAATGGAATATTGTGAATGAATTGGGAACAAGGTAAAAAAATCATCAATACCAATTCAACTTAGGGATTGAGACAAACTAGTGTTATGTTAAACAAATGAACAGGGGAGGGTGCTTGTAGCTTTCACGAAAACATCTGTTGTAGCTCTGATACCACTTGTTATAGATCTAACCCGAAAATATTATAGATCTGATAAGAAAATATAAGATAATGCAAATAAACCCAGAAATAATATGAAATGATTCTTTATTGATCAAACCCTTAAGGTAGGGCAACACCATACATTCACTCCTTAAGGAAGGAGAACACTCCACAAGACATATGCATGTTCATACAATAATCCTTCACTATTTCTTCATGTGGAGTCTCTAGCCTCTATATAGGCCTCATATATACAATACCATGGATCATTACCATGGTTCCCTCATACCATCAAACTAATACCATGGGCCCATTACATTATTATTAACTACTTGTGGTCCCTTACATGATATGGGTTAACCACCTTATTTATTACTATGGCCCATCCCATTATTACATTATTACCTTGGGTACCTCCCTTGGTACCCCATATTATCCCCCCTAGGTATATAACATTCCACCCCCCTAAGCATGTTTCGTCCTCGAAACATGGGAAGAACACAAATAATAATATCTACTCAAAAGAGTAGTCCACTGGTACCATGCACGTGCATCTAGCCATCCAAGAGAAAGGTGAACCCTCGATCTCGCTGGTGCCTCGCTCGCTTGAGATGGAAGTCGACTGTGGTAGCTCTTCTGTGTGGATGTGTAGTAGGTGGATCTTCGCTCCTCTCTATCTGTCCTGCGGGGGTTGTTGTCCATGTGGCTAATTGGTTGTCATCTTGCTGGTTGTCTTACGGGGTGATGTGGGTGATGATATGTTGAAGTTTGAATCCACAATGGCTTTTTCTTTAATTCACCCCTTACGGGAGCCTGATTGTTATCTGGTGCATGTTGTGGTGCCTGTTGTGGTGTCTTATCTTTCAATATTACTTCAACCACTGAGCCCTCCTTTGATGTATCAGCACCTATAACCTTTTCTGCTTCAGCCTCTGTTTGTGTTTGATTGTCTATCATCACTGGCTCATCATCTAATATGTCAGACCCTGGAACATCTTCTGCTTCAGCCTCCTTGGACTCTACCTGTTTATTAATGGAAATATCCTATAATGTAATTTTCTTCTTTTTATACCAGAGCTTCAGGAATTTCTTCTGTACATTAATATTGATAGTACCCACTGATTCCATCCAAGGGTATCCCAAAACAACATCCATGTTATCCATATCTGAAGCATAAAAATCACCATGAAACACATACTTATCCATAGAAAGCTTCAAATCCTTATAAACTTGTGTATTTTCAATTTGTTTTGCTGGAACTTGCAATTTTTTTGCCAAGTTGAAATTTATGAGATTTTGCTTGCAACTCGGATTTATAGACACAATGATTTTCTCCTTCTGAATCAATCCATGAACCTACAATACAAAGATACCAGCAAAAAATAACCCCTTTGGTTCCTTGGTTTCCTTCTTTCCTGTAAAAATAAAATCTTTGCTAGGCTATGTGTCTATCTGTGTGAGCTTATCCACAAGATTAGATTTACGGTCAAAACGCTCTATAAGATCTTTTTTGAAGGCATCCCAAGTCAAAAACCTTCCATTGGAACGTTGATGCTCTTGCCACCATTGTCGTCTTTCATTGTCCAAGTACATGCTTCCCACCATAAGCTGAGTCTCATTATCATAGACGTGATCCAAATATTTCTCCATTTGTGCTAGCCATCTAGCTGGATGAGAGCCATCAAATTTATACAAGTCCCTCAAATTCTGATCTAGGCCCGCCATCACAAAAAATATTGGCGAAAATTTGAAATGGTCACAATTCTGTCAATATTGCTCAGAATCCCTATTATAACCTGTTTTTAGAAATGGAACAATCATTCTGCATTTCCCCACGTGGTATAAATTTTTATCCAGGCACTCGGAATTTCAAATCTGTGCTGCAACTCTCCCGCCGTCACCAAAATTTCTACAAAAAAGAGCTGATTTTAAATAAGCGATATCTCCCTCATCCAGACTCCGATTTGACTGATTTTTGAATTTGGGTATTTTTTCACAAAGAATACAGATGTACAATTAGATTTTGCAGATCTTTCACCAAAACATACAGATTTGATCTGCAAACTCGCCGCCCCCGAAATCCTGTAAAAAATTTAAAAAAAATTCTCCCCTTGTGCCCAAGAAAGTGCTCTGATACCACTTGTTATAGATCTAACCTAGAAATATTATAGATCTGATATGAAAATATAAGATAATGAAAATAAACCCAGAAATAATATGAAATGATTCTTTATTGATTAAACCCTTAAGGTAGGGCAACACCATACATTCACTCCTTAAGGAAGGAGAACACTCCACAAGCCATATGCATGTTCATACAATAATCCTTCACTATTTCTCCATGTGGAGTCTCTAGCCTCTATATAGGCCTCATACATACAATACCATGGATCATTACCATGGTTCCCTCATACCATCAAACTAATACCATGGGCCCATTACATTATTATTAACTACTTGTGGTCCCTTACATGATATGGGTTAACCACCTTATTTATTACTATGGCCCATCCCATTATTACATTATTACCTTGGGTACCTCCCTTGGTACCCCATATTATCCCCCCTAGGTATATAACAACATCAACATCTCATAGTGGTCAAGTATAGAATAGAGTAATGAACACATATTAGAATCCAAACTATTACATACATATTTCCATATTAATGGTCAATTAATTAAGCTCAAGAGATATATACAAAGGGGTGAGATATACACAAATGTGTATTGTTAGTCATGAAGAGTTAAAAAAAATGTATATGCCCATCGCTTAAACCTTTTCTCATCATGGACATTCTCCTTAGCTCCTTTGTTCATTAAATTCAAATGGGTTTCCCTCTTTGAGATTTCATTTTGGTTACTAGCTTCCCCAAGTTCTCCTTGCCTCTTCCTTGTCGATCTTCTCACTATAACCTTCATTGTTTTAATATGTTATACTTCAACTTCCATTTTTTTCAAAATAGATAAAATAAAATAAAAAGGACCTATTAACAAAATTTACAAAAGGTAAAGAAACTAGGCACTTATTACAAAGATACGAAATATTTTTGATAAGGATCCAATTTAGATCACACCTCTCCATTTGCAATTTTTTTGTCCCAAAAATGATCAACTCCCTTCAATATTCTTCTTCTTTGATCATGAAGTAGACTCCAATAAATATCAAAGAAAGGGTGCTTCTATTGTGGGATGGAAGATAAAATCTAAGTTGGGGTTACCTTTGGCATAACCCTACTATCCATCTCAGGGCTAGAAATTTCATTCACTACTAAAATAGGTTATTAGACAATTGTTACTTCATGTGTTTCAAGTGAAAGTAACATCACTTTCCCCTTGACCTTGAATTTCGAAGTGATCCAGGTGGATATCAGTGGCCACCCACCTCTTACACTAACTTGTCAACTTTACTGATGACCAATCTTCATAAGATTTTAGATCCTAAGGCTTGGTTGACCAAAAAGGGGTCTTTTATTCCTATCTCACCATGAGATTTGGGGGCTCTCACTATGCACCAATTCACCAAATGAGAATTCTTGTGGTTTGTTTTGCCTCCTTCTCAAAGGAATTTCCATAGCTATTTAGCTATAGCTTGTTTCAATCCCACAAAGATAAGGAGAGAGGATAAATGGTAAATTGGATAAGTCAAGAGGATCAATTTCAAGAGAAAAATATGTTCAAATGGATTTAACCACTATGTAGCAATTTGGTTTTTGTATAAGGTGCAACTAGTGGATTGGAAATAAGGTGTGACTAATGGATTGAATATTAGAAATAAGGTGTGACTAGTGGATTGAATATAAGAGCGAAGTATTTTTTAAATCTAATGAAGAAACTCTAGATCCTTCCAAGACAAAATGTGGGATAGACTACAATGCAATATTCCACTATATCCAATGCAATAAATACTAATACATACTAAGGGAGTGGAGAATATGGCATATATGCTTTATTTGATAGTAGTCCTTGCATAATCCTGACCGATATAGCCCCAAGTAACCAGCTCCAACTCCTAGCACTTGCTTCCTACACACAATAGAACAAGAACACCAATAAAAACTCTTTCAATCGATAGGAATATTGACTACTATTAGATATAACCTAATATAATCAAGGACGATTAGATCTACCATTTTTTTTCCATAAAAGATTGAATACACAAAGATAATGAAGGGGAAAATCGTATAGATCTATATCCATAATAAGAGACACATTACATCGACCAAGTTTTTTTACCTTGAGTCCCAATTGAAGGTCTCCTAGCTTCTTACTCTAACTCCTCCTTGGCCCTCACACAAATATGAATGCGCTGATCTCTAAAGATTTTTTGCAGAAGATTCAACCATCACATAAATAACCAACAAAATAATAAAAAAGTTAACAAACATTTTATGACTAAATAATAATTAAAAATACTTGAGTGCATGAACACCTGAATGAGCTCCTCTTGGTTTCAAGAATAATTTATTGGAGTAGTACAATCTTGGAGAAAACCTCCCTCGATTTGACAGAGTAGCAAAGAAGTCAACATTGGATTTGTTGTTTCTCTATTGGATCAAGGGAGGTTTACTCCAATATTATTCAAATCCTAATTTATTCTCTACGAAACAAGGCCAACCACATGAAGGTGGAAGCTCTTCTGACCCCTCCCCCACCCCCGCCACATCACTCTCAATTCTCCAATACCCAATCTATCTACTATAAATAGTTGAAAGAAACACATTAAGATTCATGCATAAACATTATCAAAACAAAAAAATCATAAAGAAATATATGTGGTTTTGTACATCAAGAAACATTGTAACATCCCTGGTGAAAATTCCATGTAATAATATTTAATAAAGGAAAAACAATAACCACGGTTGATGGGACACTTATTCCAAGCTGAATGTTGGGAAAAATCCTAGTGATGGGGATCACTTGTGATTGATTAATGGCTAAGGAAATTGGAAAAGGAAATGGCTAAGGCTTTGGAAAGGAAAATGGCATTTTTGGCATATTTATTTATGAAAATAATGGAAATTAGGAGAAAAGGGAGGTGAAAGGTTACAGGTTTCATGTGAGGAGGAAAATGAAAGAAAATAATGGAAAATGAAGAAAATATAGGCCTCATTCATAAAAAGGCTTCTGAGAATCAGTTGGTAACCTTTTGTCAGTTTAGTTGTGGAGATTTCTCGTTATTCTCTCTCTCTCTCTCTCATACTCTTGGAGACTTAGAGTTTTTTTGGAGCACTCTTGGAGGGTGTGGCATACTTGGATTTTTGGAGCAAGAAGGAAAAGGAAGAGCATGAAATCACAAGAGGACATCAGGATCAACAACTACAATGGGATTTTCTTGTAGGTACCGAGTTGCATGTATGTTTTCCTCACTAGTATTGGCGTGCATGGAATATGCATGTGGATTATTGGTCATTATCTGTCATTGGCATGGAGGATTGTCGAGATTGACAGTGGATTGCCTAGCCTTTCCATTTCTTGGATAGCCATAGAGATTGTGGGTTTATTTCCTTATTTATTTTTGGTTGGTTCTCATGTTTCCTTAGCTTGGGTTGAGTTACTAGTTCCCATAGCCTTGGTTGGACAGACACTCTGGATCCTTGTAACAGCTTGCGTTGAGTTACTAGTTCTGTAGCCTTGGTTGGAAAAACGCTCTAGAGCCCTTGGTGGTTTGAGTTACTAGTCCTGGAGCCTTGGTTCGACAAACACTTTGGAGCCCGCCAACAGTTTTGGGTTGAGTTACTAGTCCTAAAGCCTTAGTTGGAAAAAACGCTCTAAAGCCCTGGATGGCTAGGATAGAGACTGAACTGATGATGGTTTTGGGATGTCCGACTGTGAGGTGGAATCACTATTTGATGGGTGAGGTGGTTGGCCTCTGGAATCCCTTGATGGTTTTGGATTGATGTGTTATAAAAAATCCCACGTTCATGCTTGGAATATGGCATGGGGGTGAATGGTTGAAGAAATATTTGGCTCATCCATTCTACGATCGGGTGGAACGTGGAAGTCCCATCCTGGGTTTGGATTTTTCATCATCAATTAGAGATTATTTCTCCTTGTATAACTATGATTATTATATTGGTTTATATGTGGTTTATATGGTTGTCATTTCATTGGTATTTTTGTTGCTATTATGCTGGTTATATATAAATATGTTTTATGATAGTAGATATGTATGTCTCTCATCATGTTTTTACTAGTAAATGAATGACTAATGCATTTATTACCTAATAGATGAAATGGCAGTTGATGTGTTGAAGCATCAATGTCTCTTAGAGATTCTCAGCTAAGTATGAGACCCCTATGCTCAAATTTGTTATTTACACCCGAAGATTACATATTCATGATATGTTTAACGAAATGTTTGTCATGGCTAGCAGGGTTCCACTCAAGGTATTATTCAAGTAATTCTTTTTGCACTATCATTTCCATGTTATCTTACTTCTCTGAAGATGTCGTTCTATTATGGGCAGTGACCTGGGCTCAAGGCCTGAAAAGGTGGCTAAAATCCCAAGGACGCTGGCACGTCACTGTGCAAAAAAAACCCTAGACATTGGCTTGCAGGCCTGTGAGAGCGTCCAGAGGTCTCTAGATGTTGGCATGCCAAAGCATGAGATCGTCTAGAGGTCAAGTGGTCAAAAATCTCAGTGGGACCCAGGGGCTGGTTGGCAGAAAGGTTGGATTGGTTTCTGGGGGTCCTAATGCTAATATTGAATGTCTATATGGTGTGTTTTCATCAGTCTCGCTTCCTTAACGTGACTTAGGAGGTCGAATCATATCATAGTGGCCTTTCATCGCATGTTTACCCAGGCTTGTCGGTTGCTTGGGTAGATGTGAGAGGAGGGTGTTACAGAGTGATATTAGAGCATGGTTCACCCCTTGAAATGGATGGGCTATGTTGGTCATGCATGCATGCATATCAGTTGCATGTGTGTCTCTTACACTTGCATTCCATGTGCTTATTATATTTTCATAACGTTAGTCATGGTTGTATTGATGTCGTCATGTGGAAGTTGATGTTTTCATTGTGGAGTGCATCGGCATGAGTGTATGATTGGTTACATGTTGTTATATATCGCTTACATGCATTATTTTGCATGCTTGGTTACATTATTGTATGTTTGGTTACATTCTTGTATTATTGGTTACATGTATCATTCTTGTAGGTTTACTTACAAGTATTGTTCATTTATACTTGATTACATGTGTTTATGCATGTGTATGGTTGGTTACGCATTACTTATGTATGTTCATGTTTGCATGTGGTCAAGTGTATAGTGATGCAGTGGTTGTTGTCATGCATGAGGTCGTGGTATGCATTGATGACTAGACCCTAGCTAGAATTGTGGTTGCATGGTTATATGCTTATGTATTATGTTTCTAAAAAGTGCCATGATTATGTTGTACATGTACAATGTTGATTTTTTGATCTTGCATACAAAGTATCCTCCCCGAGCTATATTAAGGTACGTTGGTTTATGGTGATTTGGTTTAGCTGACATGATATACCTTGCAATAAAAAATATCAAATGGCTAGCAAGACGGTAGACTATAAAGACTCTCCCTATGAATCAAAAGAGCAGTATGGTGTTGGGAACTCTTCCAATTTGGTAGATACACTAAGAAGCTTAAAGGAAGAAATAAGGAGTTGTAAGGTATATAATGACATAATCATGCAGGCACAGGGGAAACAAGCAAAGGTAAATGTAGTGATACTTTAGAGTTTCTCGGAATTTCAATGACGAACCATGTTGGATCAGCTATGAGTAGGAGGACAAAACTAATGGGGCATGGTAGTGTGTTTCATGGTGGCCACAGGTTAGATAGAGATGACATGGTTAGACATGGAAGATTATTGGACACTCTGGATAGGAGAGGGGATAGACACAGGTACTATTCTAGTTCTGATTCAGATAGAAACTATGACCATCATCGTTATCATCCTTATAGGAGGAGTGATAAGGGATACTTTCCATATGAGTTTAAGAAAGAAAATATACCTACATTTGATGGAGAGATGAAGAAAGCACAAGATGCAGAGGCATGGTTGTTTAGCATGAGGAAGTTCTTTAGGTTTCTTGACTATTCAGAGAACATTAGAGCCATAGTAGCTACATTCACTCTCAAAGGTAAAGCAGACATTTGCTGGGAAGATGTGAAGAATTTTAGATGTATTCATGAGGAAGACATGACTTGCAGTGGGTTTGAGTGATTATTCAAGAAGAAGTATTTGTCAGAGATATACTTTGATGACATGGAAAAAGAATTCTATGAGCTAAAGATGGGATCAATGATAGATGAATATTACACTGGCAGGTTCTTGGAGCTACTAAGGTATGTTCCTTATCTTACAGAGGAAAAGGCCAAGATTCAAAGGTTCATTAGCGGATTACTGGTCGCATTCAAATACAGGATTGAGTTCAATGAGCCTATATGATTGGAGGAGCCCATTCGAAATCTAAGACATTTCTATGAATAATCGAAGCACAAATCTAAGACTAAGCCGGACTGGAAAGGTAATGCAAAGAAAAAAGGAAAATGGGACAAGAAATAAGCAAGACCTCATGGTACAGATAATAAAGAGAATATTTCACTATTTACAAAGTTCAATGCATCAGATAGAGGACAGGGACATCGATCTAAGGAGTAGAATAAGGAGCCCATGTGGTGTTGGATTTGTGGAGGGGATCATCGTAGGAGAGATTTTCCACAGTATCAGGGTGATAGGCCTCGGATATATAGTGCATAGGACGCACATATTGTTGGGGATGTTGGCCAGAGTGTTCCTCGTATTTATGCAGCATGACCAGTAGGCATCTATCATTGAGATGGATGGTAATCTCTGTAATCAAGTTATTTCCATTTTAATTGACCCTAGATCTTATTATAGCTATGTTAGTCCTTACTTGGTGGATAAGTGTGGTTTGAGTAAGGAATTGCATGCAGAATCTTGGTTAGTGCAGTTGGATACAGCTTAAAAGAAGTGATTTCACCATTTGGTAAGAGCTTGTGCATTTGATTTGAATGATATGCCTACCGCAGCACATTTGAATGTATTAGCATTGGGATCATATAGTATGTTTTTGGGCATGGATTGGTTGTGCCTTCATAGAACCTAGGTATTTTTTTATGAAAAAGTAATTTAGTGTGTGGATGACAATGGGGAACTAAGAGTCTTGCAGGGAAAGAAGAAAGGCACATCAGTTAGGATGGTGACATCAATGCAAGAAAAGCGTAGTTGTAGGAAAGGGTGCATGTTATTTGTGGTGCACATTTTTAATGACAAAGGTAAGGAAGTTGAGGATGTAGATGTGTTAAGCAAGTACCTAGTTTTACAGTAGTTCAAGGATGTATTTCCTGAGGACATTACAGAGTTTCCACCTCACAAGGAGGTAGGCTTTTCTATTGAGTTAGTGCCAGGGGCAGCTCCAGCATCCAAAGCACCTTACAGGATGAGCACACATGAGTTGGTGGAGTTGAAACTATAGTTGAAGGAAATGTTGGATAAGGGATACAGTAGACCAAGTGTATCACCATGGGGCGCACCGTTATTATTTGTGAAGAAGAAAGATGGTACTCTCAAATTATGCATTGAGTACAGGCCGTTGAACAAAGTGGCCATCAAGAACAAGTATATGTTGCTAAGGATTGATGACTTGTTTGATCATTTGAGGGAGCAACAATATTCTCAAATATTGATCGTAGATCTAGATAACATCAGGTACGCATCAAAGAGGAGGACATTTACAAGACAGCTTTGCGGACCAAGTATGGGCATCATGAGTTTGTTGTAGTTCTATTCAGATTCTCCAGATACATTTGTGTGCTTGATGAATAGTGTGTCGTGTCCGTATTTGGATAAGTTTGTTATTGTATTCATTGATGACATATTGGTATATTCTAAAAACGAGGAAGAGAATGTCGAGCATTGAGCAGCAGTGTTGAGGTTGTTGAGAGAGCATTAGTTGTATGCTAAGAACAACAAGTGTAGTTTCTTTCAGACAAAGGTACATTACTTGGGGCATGTTGTCTCCAAGGAGGAAATTGTAGTAAATCCAAAAAAGATAAGGGCCATCATGGAGTGGGTAGCTCCTAAGAATGTAGATGAGGTGAGATATTTCATGGGGCTGGAAGGCCATTATAGAAGGTTCTTCAGGAATATCTCATAGATTTCTTATCCTATCACATCATTACAAAGGAAAGGTAAGAGGTTTGAATGGACAGAGCAATGGAACACATAGAAAACCAGTTGTTAGAAAATTATATATTACAAAGCAATGGAACACATAGAATATAACAGAAATATAAACACAGAAAATGCATAAAACCAGAGAGACACAAATATATGTGGTTCACCCAGTTTGGGCTATGTCCACCGTGAATTGCTAGTCCTTCCTTTTTATTATCCAACAAAATGAAGAGACACAACCTACAGTAGATCTGTTGTAATATCCTTTGTTTTCTCTCACAGTCTCGCCTCTCTGTTTCTCGCTCGGGGAATACGCAGCCTCAATACAATGCCCTCATAGAAAGAGCAGGGTTTCCTTCTAGGGAAAAACCCCTAAACTAAACATAAGTTCTGCTGTCAGATCATCTGCCTAATGAACGGCCCAGATTGACTAGAAATTACTATACTTTTACAAGGCAATTTTAAATCTATTTTTAGCTTCGGGGGTGCTACCCCCGAAACCCCCACCAGGGGACCGCTGGCCCCCGGACCCCCCGAACCCCTGCGAGGGGAACAAGTCCCCCCTGCACCCCCCCACGTGGAGGGGTGTACAAACTTCCTGGGGTATACATCCGGCTGAAACAAAGACCTCTAAATAATCATGCTCCGCACCCAACAATCTCCCACTTGAAGAATGATTGTAGCAACTCCACCTCTACTTCATTTGCTAGACAATGACTCCTCTTTGGACCTGGTTGTTTCTCATCTTCATTGTCATCCTTGAAGACCAACTGAAACTGAGCATATTCTCAGTTTCTCCCTGGTTACAACTTTTGTTAGCATATTTGCAGGATTCTGGCTAGTGTGTATCTTTTCCAGCTTTAGCTCTCCATCTTCCAACATTGATCGTATGAAATGGTACTTGAGTTGTATGTGTTTAGTCCTTGAATGAAATGTTGAGTTCTTTGCAAGATGAATGGCACTTTGGCTATCACTGTATAACATGCCCATATCATGCTTCTTACCCAATTCACCCATAAACCTTTGTAACCAAATCATTTCTTTACTAGCCTCCATAGCAGCAACATACTCTGCTTCTGTTGTTGAAAGTGCAACAACACTTTGGATTTTTGAAACCCAACTGACAGTTGTTCCACCTACAGTAAATACATATCCTGTAGTGCTCCTCCTGTTATCTCTGTCACCTGCCATATCTGCATCAACATATCCCTGTAGAGAAATGTTTGAACCACCAAAGCATAGTGCTTGATTTTTGGTACCTTTCAAATATTTGAGAATCGATTTCACTGCCATCCAATGTTCCTTTCCTGGATTGTTCATGTACCTGCTTACAACTCCCACTGCATGTGCAATATCAGGCCTTGTGCAGACCATTGCATACATTAAGCTTCCAATTGTTTATGCATATGGAACTTTAGACATATAATCCATGTCTTCTTAGGTCTTTGGGCACATTTCTTTACTAAGTTTGAAATGGCTAGAAAAAGGTGTACTAACTGGTTTTGCATTGTGCATATTAAATCTTTTCAACACCTTTTGTATGTACTCATTCTGAGACAATGTTAATTTGTGATTTTTCCTGTCTCTAGTTATTCTCATACCAAGTATTTGTTTTGTAGCTCTCAAATCCTTCATTGCAAATGAATTTGCCAATTTTCTTTTGAGCACATTTATTTCCTGCATGTTAGACCCTGCAACAAGCATGTCATCCACATACAATAACAATATAATATAGTTGCCATCATTTTGCTTTTTTAGATAAACACAATGATCAGAGTGACATATAGTATAACCTTGTTCAGACATAAACTTGTCAAATTTTAGATACCACTGCCTTGGAGCCTGTTTTAAGCCATACAAGCTCTTCCTCAACCTGCACACTAGTTTCTCCTTCCCTTTCACCTCATATCCTTGTGGTTGTTGCATATATATCTCTTCCTCCAAATGCCCATGGAGAAAGGTTGTCTTTACATCTAATTGCTCAAGATGCAAATATTCAACTGTTATTAGACTTAAAATAGTTCTAATTGAAGTCATTTTAACAACAGGAGAAAATATTTCTTCAAATTCAATACCTTTCTTCTGTGCAAACCCCTTCACCACATGTCTAGCTTTGTAGCTTTGTTTTCCTCCATCTTCTTCCTTCAGCCTGTAAACCAATTTATTCTGCAATTTAGTTTTACCTACAGGCAACCTGACTAAGTCCCAAGTCTGGTCATGCATTAAGGGGTCCATATCTTCTTCCATGGCTAGCTCCCACTTCTTCCTTCTTTAAACCTGCATTGCTTCTTCATAACATTTGGGTTCACCAGAATCAACCAACAATAAATAATATAATGAAGGAGAGTATCGTTCAGGTGGTATACTTATCCTGGTAGATCTTCTAACACCACTTTCAGGTGTTTGGGGTGCTTGTTACTGTTGTGGTGGTTGTTGTTGATGTGGTTGTTGATTATTATTATTTTCAGGCAACTTTACTTTTTCAATGATCTCATCAAGAACTATGTATTCCTTGTTTTCTTTTTCCTATTTCTTTTCCTACAACTGATTCTTATACAAGACCTTTTCATTGAATATTACATCTTTGCTCCTAATGATTTTGTGATTTTCATAATCATATAAGCAATAACCAAAATAATTAACACCATATCCAATAAAGGTACACTTCTTTGATTTTTCCTCAAGCTTTGTTCTATATTATTTATTAATATGGACAAAGGCATCACAACCAAAAGGCTTTAAAAAAGAGTAGTTCACCATTTTACCTGTTCATGCTTCCTCTAGAACACCACCATCCAAGGAACTTGAAGGCCTTCTGTTTATTAGATAAACAGCAGTATCTACAGCATCTACCCAAAATTGTAAAGGAAATCATGCATGCAATCTCATGCACCTTGCACGCTCTATGATTTCTTTTTTCATCCTTTCTGACACCATTTTCTTGTGGTGTTCTTGGAACTGTCTTCTTTCTGCGAATTCCATGCTCTGAACAGTACCTATCAAACTCTTTGCTGCAATATTCACCTCCATTGTCTGATCTGAGACACTTCAATTTCTTTCCTATCTCAATATCAACCAAAGCTTTCCATTTCTTGAAAGTATAAAATACATCAGATTTATTCTTAATACAATAAATCCAAGTTTTTCTAGTTGCATCATCAATAAAAAGTAACATAATAACGATAGCCACTGAGAGATGATACCTTAGCAGGTCCCCATACATCTGTATGCACAAGCTCTAATTTTTCGCTCTTCTTTTCTTTCCCAACTCTAAGAAATCTGACTCTCTTCTATTTTCCATAAATGCAATTCTCACAGAAGTCCAAATCAACATTCTTCAAACCCAGCAACAAATTCCTTGAGTGAAGAATCTTCATCCCCTTCTCATTCATGTGTCTGAGCCTATGATGCCATAATGTTGCATCTGCTCCTTTGGAAGTTAAAGCATTAACAGAGTTATAAATACCATTGCATAAATACAATGTACCAACCTTTTCACCTTTTGCTATTACCAGGGCTCCTTTGGTGACCTTCCAAGCTTTATCTGTGAAAGTTGTCACACAACCTTCACCGTCTAACTGCCCTGTTGAAATCAGATTTTTCTTCAGATCTGGAACATGCCTTACCTCCTTTAGTAGCCATTGGTTTCCATTCTATTGTTTTACAAGAACCTTACCCATTCCAACAATTTTACAAGGTTTATCATCACCCAAACGGACTTGTCCAAAATCTCATTGAACATAGTCATGAAAATATTTCTTATCAGGTGTGGCATGGAATGAGGCCCCTGAATGTACCACCCAGGAATCAATAATATTTTCGAAAGAAAGAATCAAAGCATCTTGTAACACCTCACCTATCACATTTGCTTCATGATTGTTTTCTTATTGTGCATTTCCTTCTTTTCCCTTCCGAGATCTACAGTCTTTCTTTAGATGTCCTTTCTTTCCGCATTTCCAACACACTATCCTCGATCTGAACTTGGATCTACCTTTCCTTGATTTACTATGATATCCTGAGCTCTTTCCTCTTTCCATTTTTCTTCCCCTAGACTTTGCACTTAAAGCATTACCCGATGTCTCACCGGAGCTTTTCCTTCGCATTTCCTCGCTAAGGATAGCACCGACAACATCATCAAACTTTAAAGTACTAGATCCAGAAACAGAGTTACTAATGGCCATTACTAAACCATTCCAACTTTCTAGCAATGAGCACAAGAATAACAGAGCTCTAACTTCATCTTCAAAGTTTACCCCTACAGAACTTAACTGACTTGTAACTGTATTAAAATCATTTAAATGGTCTGCAACAGATCCACCTTCCAACATCTTCATATTAAATAATTGTTTCATAAGAAATACCTTGCTTGAGGTGAAGGGTTTTTAATATAGTTTCGCCAACGCCTGAATCAAACCCTTTGTTGTTGTTTCCTTTGAAATGTTGAAGGCGACCGACACTGCGAGGCACAACCGTATTGTTCTGAGTTCCTTTCTATCAAGAAGGTTCCATTCTTCATCTGTCATAGTCGTCGGCTTCTTTGTTTTTCCTCTCAATGGTAGGTATAGATCTTTCTAATACGGATAATATTCCATCTGCATCTTCCACAGTGAGAAGTTTTGGCCGTTAAATTTCTCGTACCTAAACTTACCATCTTTCGCCATTGCTCCCACTCGAACTAGGAACCCTTCTCTCCTACGAGTTTGTCAACCAAATAGACCTTTGGCTCTGATACCAGTTGTTAGAAAATTATATATTACAGAGCAATGGAACACATAGAATATAGCAGAAATATAAACACAGAAAACACATAAAACCAGAGAGACACGGATATACGTGGTTCACCTAGTTTGCGCTACATCCACCCTAAACAGCCAGTCCTTCCTTTTTATTATCCAGAAAAATGAAGAGACACAACCTACAGTAGATCCATTGTAATATCCTTTGTTTTCTCTCACAGTCTCGCCTCTCTATTTCTCGCTCAGGGAATACACATCTAGTACATAGCCTTAATACTATGCCCTTATACAAAGAGAGGGGTTGCCTTCTAGGGAAAAAAACCCTAAAATAAACATAAGTTCTACAGTTAGATCATCCGCCTAATGAAAGGCCCAGATTGACTAGAAATTACTATACTTTTACGAGGCAATTTTACATTTGTTTTTAGCTTTGGGGGCGCTACCCTTAAAACCCCCGCTGGGGGACCGCTAGCCCCCGGACCCCTTAGCCAGGGCGGATCGGCCCCCCCGAACTCCCGCGGGGGGGAAAAGTCTCCCCCGAACCCCCGCGAGGGGGAAAAATCCCCCCTGCAACCCCCCCACATGGAGGGGTGTACAAACTTCCTGGGGTATACATCTGGCTGAAACAAAGACCTCTAAATAATCATGCTCCACACCCAACAAGGAGGACATTTACAAGACAGCATTGTGGACCAGGTATGGGTATTATGAGTTTGTTGTAGTTCCATTCAAATTCTCCAGATATATTTATGTGCTTGATGAATAATGTGTTGCGTCCATATTTGGATAAGTTTGTTATTGTATTCATTGATGACATATTGGTATATTCTAAAAACGAGGAAGAGAATGTCGAGCATTTAGCAGCAGTGTTGAGGTTGTTGAGAGAGCATCAATGGTATGCTAAGATCAACAAGTGTAGTTTCTTTCAGACAAAGGTACATTACTTGGGGCATGTTGTCTCCAAGGAGGAAATTGTAGTAAATCCAAAAAAGATAAGGGCCATCATGGAGTGGGTAGCTCCTAAGAATGTAGATGAGGTGATATATTTCATTGGGCTGGAAGGCTATTATAGGAGGTTCATCAGGAAATGCTCATATATGTCTTATCCTATCACATCATTGTAGAGGAAAGGTAAGAGGTTTGAACGGACAGCGAAGTGTGAGGCTAGTTTTGAGCAACTTAAGCAGTTGTTGACACATGCGCTAGTGTTAAAGATTGCAGATCTGTACAAAGAGTTTGTTGTATGCACATATGCCTGCAAGAAAGGACTTGGTGGAGTCCTTATGCAGGATGGACAAGTGGTATTTTATGAGTCTTAAAAACTGAATGACCATGAGAAGAACTACCCCACACATTATCTCAAGTTGGAAGTGATTATAGATGCGTTGAAGATGTGGAGACACTATCTTTTGGGCAGGAAGTTTACATTGATGAGTGATCACAATGGTTTGTGATATCTATTTGACTAATCGAACCTTAATGGTAGGCAGGATGAGTGGTTGGCCACTATCAGTGAGTTCAATTTTGATATCAGGTACATCCAAGGAAATGATAACATAGTGGCATATGCTCTTAGCAAGCAGGTACAGGTAAATCACTTAGAAATTATGAGCTCCTATGGTACTGACTTACAGGATAGAATCTTGCAGGCAGGTTAGTAGGATGTCAGATATATGGAGATTATTCATAGGTTGCAGCAGAGTACAAGTATAGGTACATATGATAGTACAAGCACAAGTATAGGTGATATTACAGGTACATGTACAAGTACAGGTGAAGGTCCATAGGATATGGACTATTTCCTTACAACAAATGGATTGGTATGATTCAGAGATAGGATATATGTTCCAGAAAGTAGTGAGATCAAGAAGGTGATCTTGAGGGAGTTTCATGCGAAACCATATTCGGGTCACCCAGGTTATCAGAAGACACTGATAGTGGTGAAGAGATTTTATTATTGGTCGAACCTGAAGAGGGATGTAGAAGAGTTTGTGGCTAGATGTTTTGATTATCAGCGTGTGAAGGTAGAGTGTAAACATACAGGTGGACTACTACAACCGATTGCGATACCGGAGTGGAAATGGGAAGTCATTTCCATGGACTTCATCATAGGGTTGTTGAGGACAGTGAAGCATCATGATTCCATCATGGTTATTGTGGACAGGCTGACAAAGGTTGCACATTTAATCCCAATGAAGTCTATATTCTCATCTAGTGATGTAGCACATGTATTTATCATATATGTGGTCAAATTGCATGGTGTTCCAAAGAATATCTTGTCAAACAGCGATGAAAAGTTCACTTTCAAGTTTTGGAAGGAGTTATTTTCAGGTTTGGGCACAGAGTTGGCATTCAGCACAGCTTATCATCTATATACAGATGGGAAAACTGAGAGGGTCACCAGGGTATTGGAGGACATGTTGAGGATGTATGTGATGCATTAGTAGTGAAAGTGGGAAGAGTACCTTCCACTAGTAGAGTTTTCTTATAACAATGAGTATCAGGAATCTTTGAGGATGAGTCTGTTTAAGGCATTGTATGGGCGAAGTTGCAATACTCCTATCAGTTGGAGCGATCCAGTTAACAGGATGTTGATTGGACCAGACATGTTGGTAGACATTGAACAGGAAATGCAGGTGATCAAGAATAATCTAAAGGTAGCACAGGATAGGAAAAAGATCTATGCAGATCATTACAAGTTGTTTAAGGAGTTCCAGGTTGGGGAACAAGTGTACTTGCGCATCAAACCGAAGAAGAGCTCCTTACGGATTGGATCATGTAGAAAGTTGGCACCATGGTTTTGTGGAACCTTCAATATCATTGAGAGGATTGGGCCAGTAGCCTATTGAATTGCATTGCCTCCGACAATGAAATTCCATGATTTTTTCCAAGTGTCATTGCTAAAGAAGTATGTTAGAGATGTTGATCATGTGATTGACTAGTCTGTATTGCAAGTGGAACGAGATGGAGAATTCTCGTCGGAGACTCAGTGTATATTGCAAAAAAAGGTGCTCATGATCCAGAACCAAGAAATTGAGCAATTTAAAGTGCAATGTAAGCACTTTAGGCCCGAAGAAGCTACCTGGGAGAAGGTGGATAAAATGCAAGTTATGTACCCTTCATTGTTTTCTGGTTGAGGCAAAGTATATTTTGTATGGTGTTTTGGTATAGACCTTGGTATATGTTTTGGAATATGTTTTGGTGATTTTGGTATATCTACATATGTATATGGATGTAAATACTACCATGAGCTATGTTATAAAACTCCAATAAGTGGTATGGGTGTCATGTCATTTTGATGTTATGTTGTTATGTTTTCATGTTTGTTTTCCTTTCAGCAAGTTGATCATTGTAAATACTGCATCGATTTAAGTTATAAAGCTCCATCGGTAGTATATTTTTCTTACAATAGTTTTGTGGTTATAGATGTTGTTGAACAACGAGGACGGTGTTCCCCGAAGGGGGAGGGTTCTGTAACAACACTGGTGAAAATTTCATGTAATAAAAGTTAATAAAGGCAAAAGATGAATGTTGGGAAAAATCCTAGTGATGGTGTTGACTTGAATGGGCCTAACCCAGGGTCGGAATAATTTCTTATCCAAACAAATCCCGCAGCTACCGGCCCTTTCGGCAACATCTCAAAGAGCGCGGACTGAGGTCTCACCCAAGGTAGTAGGGGAGGGTGCTGAAACTAGGTTTCCTCACCCTTGGGACGTCTAGATGTGTTCTAGAGGGTTGGCACACCATTCTGCAGCCTCGCGTCGCTCTACTTCCGCATAGCTCCGGACCGGGGTTACTTCGTAATATTAATTACTTGTTGAGGTATTATAAATCAGATCTACTTTAGCAGGGTCTTTAAGCAAACATTTATCAAATTTAACCAGTTCGCACACTTAGAATAAACTCATATTCACATACATTTGTAACATAAGCATGTGTGCATAGATCAAACAGTTATAATAACCATAAAAAAGGCCAGATCTGCGATAATTCAGATTTAACACAGAATTACAGAAGCAACTTATCTTTATTTCCAATTTATCACCAATACATCCAGATCTGTCCTGCGCACTCAGCTGCAGAGGTCCGCGCACACAGTTGTGGACTCTTCCAGGCCTCTGCGCACATAGCTGCAGAGCCTCTATCTACTACCCCAAACCTTTGACTCGGACTTACATACGCTTTCAGACTTTTTCTCCTCAAAAACCCATTACAGTTCAGATCCAAGATCATATCAAAAAACTGCCTTTTCCACATAGATCCATGCTTTATTTATACCTCCCTATGGTCCGCAGACCGACCTACTTCCTATTATTCTATATTATTTCTTGGGCAGACAACCCTTTGATTCGAATTTTTACATTTCGTGCTCCACATATTTCGGAGGTTTACAATATTTTTACCCTAACTTCTAGGCTATTAGACCCAAAACTATTACGCGGGACCTCCGCTACCCAACAGTCCCCCAACACAATCATCGTGACTCATCCAAAGTCACTCGTCGGTGCGGCGAGATGCACTGTCTTGGCTTCGCAGTTCACCTCCCTCTGAGTAACGCTCGTCGTCCTACTACTTCTTCGTTGTCTCCTACAATGCTTCGTGCTTCTCCTGATTCGTTGTTTCTACCAATTCTTGCGACTGATAATGCTTATTCTACTCTACTCGATTAACACATAAAACCTCCTCATAGGATTTCATCTCAAGCAAGGGAGCCACATACGGGACCACCTTCTACCACAGCAGCCACTTCCGACCTTCGTATCTGCTCTTCGTGTTGTCGCTACATCTTGTGTTGCAATTTTGCAAGACCTTTGTTGCTATCAGCGAAATTCCAATCCTCAAGGTACCTCGGAGACGACATATTAACTGCATCGCTACCAGTGGTCTCCGTCTTTCCATCCTTTCTCTTTTTTGTTGTAGTTCATCGACCTGCCCCCAGGCGGGGTGATGGCATCTAGGCCAATTTTTCTTTGTGTCTCCCCTTTTCTGGTAGATCCCCTACTGTTGATGTTGCACTTTGCGGGACGCCTGCAGCTGTCAACACCATGTTCCTTAGATAGTCCTCCTTTTCCAACAACCATATCACCACCCTCGGGCTTACTTCTTGTGCAGAGATAATGAAAAGCTCCATATTGATAACCAGCATATGTTTTCCAGAAGTTTAGGTCACCCGGTGGATAGCCCTAGCTGATTTATAATCGATTCGAATTTCAAATTCACTTGTTCCTGCCTATTCTAGCATCCTCTTGTGAAATCTGTGGCAGCTCATTCCATATCTGGCTCGTACTCCTTCTCTTAATTGCCCATCGCTCACTCCCCTTTGCCATAATGCAGACAACTTGTCATGAATAGTGACAAGAACAGTCACCTCACTTCTTAGCAACGCATCAGCGCACTTCTTACCGCACAACCGCGATCTTGGTGATGGGCCAAATCGATGCATATCCTGGTGCTCGTGCCTCTTTCCCCCAGACTGCTTTATTGTCCCGCGCTCTCTTTCAACTGGTTGGAGCGGTGAGACTGTCCCTCGAGTGGTTAGTCAAATGGCCCGCCTGCCCGTACAGAGCTTTAGGCGACTGCCATTCACTCGGCGCGGGAAGGCGTCTCCATTGAGTTTGGCAAGAGTTTGCCAAGGAATTTCTCTAAACACGGTCCAGTCATCAAGATAGACCTCTAAGAATTTGTGTATAAACTCCTTGAATTCCGCTACCACAATTCGTGAAAATATCACTACAGTTTGTACTTGTGTTTCTTCTAAAATAAAGTCATCCTCTTCTAGCAGTAAGTAGGAGAGGTTCCTCTCATTCCCATACATAAGAGCATTGTTTGGGAAATTAGCTCTTGTGATTTTTTGAAAAACCTTGCTTCCCTGTACAATCTCTTTTCTTCTCCACCAAAGATAGGAATGGTAGCATAAGTAAGATCCAGTTTGATGGAACCTCCAATCTTTGATCCCCAAGATCTAGACAAAAGCATACCAAACCTTGCAAGGATATTGGCTACTATAATGTCCATCACTACACTTTTCACTGGGATCTGGGCCAAATTCACCACCAAGTCCTTTATCATACCCAAGCACCTTACCCTTTTAGAGTCAAAAGAGTAGACGTCATTGTAAGGTCTAGTTATCTCTAGGCTTAGTTGCTCCATTACTGACAGTAGCATTAAATTGTGAGAAGCACATGATTCCAACATATAGTTATGGAGCAAGAGGTCATGTACCACTAGAGTGACATAGAAAGGTGGTGTGGAGGGGTCATGTTCTTCAACATGAGGTTCAAAGATGACCATTGGCCTTTCTTCCTAGAAGTTTAAAATATTAGAAGGTTGTCCTGAAGCAGATGGAAACATGAACTGAGAAACCTGGGCCTTATAGGTGGGTTGTTTCAGGAATTCACATAACGAGACTGGGATATTGACTTTCTCAAGCTCTTTTTAAAGATGGAATATGGTAGGGCCTTTTTCTACAGTGGTAGCTTCTAACAGCTCCTTTTCCTTTTCATAGATGGGCTTGGAAGGGGGAAGTGCTTTCTCTTCTTGGAGGGATTCAGGCTTATGGCAGTTTGGGTCTGAGGAACCTTTTCTCTTTTGAATAATTGGATGTAAAGGCCCCATTCCCTGATTGATTAGCTTAGGAGTCTTTAGGGAGGATGTACCTTCATTTTGATCTTGCCCCCTCGACCTCTTTCTAGATGACTGCAAATCATATTTCTTGTGTAGCTAAGCATGCATGAAATCAACAAACTGCTTACAGTAGTCATCGATCTCGTCATTGTTCCATGTTGCATCAAGCTCATCCTCCCCTTCTTCATATGTTTTGAGTTCTTATTCTTCATCAGAGAAAGAGGAATACAAGTTCCCCTTAACTTCATTTGCATCTGGTGTCTGTTCCTCAAAAAAAATATTCTATATGGTGGAGGATGAGTGTGATCTTGTTGCTCTTTCCTCTCCCTTTTTAGTAATTGTAGGGGAGGCCTTATGTATTGGGGATTGAAACCCAGATTAGAAATTGGAAATTTTTGTTGTTGAAGGCTCTTATTTTCCAACTCCAATTTGGTCAATTTGCTTGATAAGTTCTTTATTAAGTTATCCATCTCCTCTATTCTTTGTTCTTAAATTTATCTTCCTTGACTTAAGGAAGTTGCCTCATGTTTTCCCTTTTTATTTTCTCTAGAGTCAGATCTACCTCTTGATTTCTCAGTTGAGGTAAAATTTGCTTCTACCTCGAGAGCATCAATTTGAATCTAGTCTAAGGAATGGGACTTCCTCTCTCTGAGTGTGAAGCCACACTCTGATTCAAAGGCACCAACAAAAACTACTCAGGTAGTGGCCTATGGAGGTTTAATCTCAGCAGGTGAATTCTTGTACAATTTATTAAACCTTTTTTTAAAAGCTGAGATATCCTCGTCAGGATTCTTCTTCATAGCATTAAACTTTGTAATAATGTATCCATGGTCTCTCTTCTCTCCCCATTTCTGTAAAAAGGAATTCTCCATTTCTTCCTAAGTGGTAATAGAATAATTCGACGAGGATTTGAACCATTTCCTGACTTCCCCGTCCAAATATTGGACGAAAAGCCTCAACACTACATCCCGGTTCTCAACATTCAAATTTTCTGCAAAGACATAGAAAATTTCTATGTGTCTCTGCGCTGATATGTCAACTTCTTCATTAAACCTGGGCAAGATCTTGAGATAGTCCTTTGGCATATCATTTAGAGGTTGAGGCAATTCTACGAGAGCATATTTGTTCAACAAGAAACCTGGGACAACCATATGGATCAGAGGTAGTGGTGCTTGATTTATTGGGGGTCTTTGAGGTATGACCAATTGTGAGATAGTTTTCTCAGTGTAGAATGATAAATTGTTCGCACTGTGGGTAGGGCTACTCTGGAGTATATCTTTTACCTCCTCAACTTCAAGGAGGAGAGGAAATGAGAGAGAGGTGTTGATGGAGACTTATTCTTCTTTGACCTCTAGGGGGACAGTATTGATTAGTTTATCACTTTTTGAAGGATATACTAGAACTCTAGGAGGAAAATTAGAGCAATTAATTATGGCATTCTGTGAGATGGATGAGGATGTTTCAGGAAATGAAGCAACATTAGCACTAGTATTTAGGGTTTTTTCCTTCCAAATCCTTTTAAATGTTATTCTTTCTGGGCTAGATACAGGTGGTGTTCATTGTTGAGAGGTATCTGAGCAAGTATGAGGCCTCTTATAAGCCAGAATGATCAGATAAAAATATGGACAGTGGAGTCGCCAACATGTTTACAATGAAATTATGATAGTGGAGTCACCAAGGTGAGAGATCTTCAACCCACACTTCACTTGCTCACCTAACGGAGGTAATGTAAATATTTGTCGTTCCTAGGGGAAAATTCTCCAATACGTTCCCCGACAATGGCACCAAAAATATGTTGTAGCTTTTTCTATCATGTGTTGCAAAAGTGCTTCAGGAAATATAGAAACCTCCTAGAGACAACCTCTAGGTTGATTGTAGATCAATTCCTAGGACATCTTAAGAGATGAGTGCATGTGAATATTATGAATAGGGCTTTTTACTACACTCAAATTGTCACGTAGTTTCAAAAATATAATAAGGGGGGTTTAGTTCAATAGTATTTCATTAAGGTAGACTCAAGAAAATACATGGATCTAAATACACAGGGGACAGATGTAGTTAAACTCAAAGAGAAATGACTAATTCTAGCGGCTAACACACAATAATAGGTAGTCTTAATATTGGCATTGTAGTAACATGAGAGGAGGAATTAAAGAATGGAATTCAATGTAGAGGTTTGGATACAATGCAGAATCCTGAGCATCAAGCTCTATCAGAAGTATGAAAGAATGAGGAGGTGAATTGACAGAAAAGGATTCTCTCTTGATCCTAGAAAAGGATTCTTAGGAATCTGGGCTCCACTTTACTTTGTTTCCCTTCTTCAACATCTCAATGATGCCTTTCACTATCTCTGCATAATTAGGTATAAATCCTCTCAAGAATTTAATCCTTCCCAAGAACACTTGGACCTCCTTTTTATTTCTTGGTAGGGAAATGTGACAGATGGTTTTTACGCGCTTACAATCAATCTTCACCCCCTCTTGTGATACTATATGCCCCAATAATTCTCCTTCGCTTAGAGCGAACTGGGTTTTCTTTTGATTTAAAGACAACCCATATTTCCTTCATTTCTCAAAAGTAAGTTTCAAATGTTCAATATTATCCTCATCTATTTTAGAGAAAACAGTAATATCATCTAGGTAGAAAACTACGAATTTATCCTCCTCTCCCACGAAATCTATATCCATTTCCCTCTGGAAGGTTTCTCCTGCATTTATAAGGTCGAATGGCATTCTTGCATACATGAAGGTCCCCCAAGGTGTAGTGAATGCAGTTTTCTTCTGATCATCAAGATGGATTGCTACCTGATTATACCCTGAAAATCCATCCCTCATGGACATCCGAGCTGAGCCAACTACCTTTTGTAATATATAATCCATTTTCGCAAATGGGGATTTGTATTTCAATGAATCTCTGTTGAGGTTTCTGAAATCTACACATGGTCTTATTTCTCCATTTTCCTTCCTTACAGGAACCAAGTTTTCCACCCACTCTGAGTACCTCAATGATACAATAATCTTGGCCTGGAGCAACTTTCTCTTCTCGATGCATGGGAGTAAAATGGGATTGATTTGTCTGAGTTTCTACTTACAAGGCTTCATTCCATTCTTTAAAGGAACCTTATGTTGAATAAGAGATTTAAGTACCATTTTTATATGGATGGGGGATCCCTTTTGACAACTTGATCATCAGGGGCTCATTATCTGAGTCGATGTTGCAATCCTCCACCTATTCATACACTCCCTATTTAGCAAGTTTTGAAGCCCCATCGTTGGATTTGGATATCCTCTCCAAAGGAACTATACCACGGGGAATGGAATTTCCCTTTAGCTACAGAACTATGTGCCCTGCAATAGTTTCCTCCCAAGCAGTTGGTTGTTCCTCTGTTACTTCTTCTTCTTCTTGGTCAATCACCGAATTTGAGAATTCCCCAATGACTTCCATGAAACGCTTGATCTATTTATCATCTTCGAACACCTACCAATGTTTCACATTGTTAGGCACTGAGGGTTTGTACCTAACTTCAATTTCATATCTAAGGAGTGGATTTTGCGGTGGCTTGAAATTATTGGCAGTTATAGCCAAGGAATCAGTTATTCGATTTCCTTCCCTGGGTAAGAATTGGACATTAAAATATAGGAATAAGTTTTCAATCAAATCCCAAACATCATTTCTGTAATCCCTCAGTCGGGGGCACTTTGTTTGACATTGGTCTTTGATTCGCTTCACTACCAGTTCCAAGTCTCCAAGCACAGTCAGTGATTCAATGTTCAAATTCTTTGTTACTTGCAAGCCTAGTAGAAATGCCTCATACTCTGTAACATTATTTGTTGCCTCAAATTCCAATTTGAATGAGAGGGGAATCATGCTACTCTCTCGAGATATCGACAATACTCCAACTCCATTTCCTTCTTTAGAAGTTGCACCATCAAAGTACAACTTCCATACTCTGCTGCAATATTTGAGTTTCTTATCTTGTCTAGATACAGGTAGTTCTTGTGTTTCTTCTAAAATAAAGTCATCCTCTTCTAGCATTAAGTAGGAGAGGTCCCTCTCATTCCCATACATAAGAGCATTGTTTGGGAAATTAGCTCTTGTGATTTTTTGAAAAACCTTAATTCCCTGTACAATCTCTTTTCTTCTCCACCAAAGATAGGAATGGTAGCATAAGTAAGATCCAGTTTGATGGAATCTCCAATCTTTGATCCCCCAAGATCTGGTAAAAAGCATACCAAACCTTGCAAGGATATTGGCTACTACAATGTCCACCACTACACTTTTCACTGGGCTCTGGGCCAAATTCACCACCAAGTCCTTTATCATACCCAAGTACCTTACCCTTTTAGATTCAAAAGAGTAGAGGTCGTTGTAAGGTCTAGTTATCTCTAGGCTTAGTTGCTCCATTACTGACAATAGCATTAAATTGTGAGAAGCACATGAGTCCAACATATAGTTATGGAGCAAGAGGTCATGTACCACTAGAGTGACATAGAAAGGTGGTGTGGAGGGGTCATGTTCTTCAACATGAGGTTCAAAGATGACCATTGGCCTTTCTTCCTAGAAGTTTAAAATATTAGAAGGTTGTCCTGAAGCAAATGGAGACATGAACTGAGAAACCTGGGCCTTATAGGTGGGTTGTTTCAGGAATTCAGATAAAGAGACTGGGATATTGACTTTCTCAAGCTCTTTTTAAAGATGGAATATGGTAGGGCCTTTTTCTGCAGTGGTAGCTTCTAACAACTCCTTTTCCTTTTCATAGATGGGCTTGGAAGGGGGAGGTGCTTTCTCTTCTTGGAGGGCTTCAGGCTTATGGAAGTTTGGGTCTGAGGAACCTTTTTTCTTTTGAATAATTGGATGTAAAGGCCCCTTTCCCTTATCGATTAGCTTAGGAGTCTTTAGGGAGGATGTACCTTCATTTTGATCTTGCCCCCTCGACCTCTTTCTAGATGACTGCAGATCGTATTTCTTGTGTAGCTAAGCATGGATGAAATCAAAAAACTGCTTACAGTATTCATCGATCTCGTCATTTTTCAATGTTGCTTCAAGCTCATCCTCCCCTTTTTCATATGTTTTGAGTTCTTATTCTTCATCAGAGAAAGCGGAATATAAGTTCCCCTTAACTTCATTTGCATCTGGTGTCTGTTCCTCCAAAAAAATATTCTATATAGTGGAGGATGAATGTGATATTATTGCTCTTTCCTCTCCCTCTTTAGTAATTGTAGGGGAGGCCTTATGTATTGGGGATTGAAACCCAGATTGGCAGTTGGAATATTTTTTTGTTGAAGGATCTTATTTTCCAACTCCATTTTGGTCAATTTGCTTGATAATTTCTTTATTAAGTTATTCATATCCTCTATTCTTTGTTCTTAAATTTATCTTCCTTGACTTAAGGAAGTTGCCTCATGTTTTTCCTTCTTATTTTATCTAGAGTCAGATCTACCTCTTGACTTCTCAGTTGAGGTAAAATTTGCTTCTACCTCAAGAGCATCAATTTGAACCTGGTCTAAGGAATGGGACTTCCTCTCTCTGAGTGTGAAGCCACACTCTGATTCAAAGGCACCAACAAAAACTACTCAGGTAGTGGCCTATGGAGGTTTAATATCAGCAGGTTAATTCTTGTGCAATTTATTAAACCTTTATTTAAAAGCTAAGATATCCTCGTCAGGATTCTTCTTCATAGAATTAAACTTTGTAATAATGTATCCATGGTCTCTCTTCTCTCCCCATTTCTGTAAAAAGGAATTCTCCATTTATTCCCAAGTGGTAATAGAATAATTCGACGAGGATTTGAACCATTTCCTCACTTCCTCATCCAAATATTGGACGAAAAGCCTCAACACTACATCTTGGTTCTCAACATTCAAATTTTCTGCAAAGACACAGAAAATTTCTATGTGTCTCTGCGCCGATATGTCAACTTCTTCATTAAACCTGGGCAAGAGCTTGAGATAGTCCTTTGGCATATCATTTAGAGGTTGAGGCAATTCCACGAGAGCATATTTGTTCAACAAGAAACCTGGGACAACCATATGGATCAGAGGTAGTGGTGCTTGATTTATTGGGGGTCTTTGAGGTATGACCAATTGTGAGATAGTTTTCTGAGTGTGGAATGATAAATTGTTCGCACTGTGGGTAGGGCTACTCTAGAGTATATCTTTTACCTCCTCAAATTCAAGGAGGAGAGGAAATGAGAGAGAGGTTTTGATTGAGACTTATTCTTCTTTGACCTCTAGGGGGACAGTATTGATTAGTTGATCACTTTCTGAAGGATATACTAGAACTCTAGGAGGAAAATTAGAGAAATTAATTATGGCATTTTGTGATATGGATGAGGATGTTTCAGGAAATGAAGCAACATTAGCACCAGTATTTGGGGTTTTTTCCTTCCAAATCCTTTTAAATGTGATTCTTTTTGGGCTAGATACAGGTGGTGTTCATTGTTGAGAGGTATCTGAGCGAGTATGGGGCCTCTTATAAGCCAGAATTATCAAATAAAAATATGGACAGTGGAGTCGCCAACATGTTTACAATCAAATTATGATAGTGGAGTCACCGAGGTGAGAGATCTTCAACCCACACTTCACTTGCTCACCTAACAGAGGGAATGTAAATATTTTTCGTACCTAGGGGGAAATTCTCTAATACGTTCCCTGAAAACGGCACCAAAAATATGTTGTAGCTTTTTCTATCATGTGTTGAAAAAGTTCTTCGGGAAATATAGAAACCTCCTAGAGACAACCACTTGGTTGATTGTAGACCAGTGCCTAAGACATCTTAATAGATGAGTGCATGTGAATATTATGAATAGGGCTTTTTACTACACTCAAATTGTCACGTAGTTTCAAAAATATAATAAGGGGGGTTTGGTTCAATAGTATTTCATTAAGGTAGACTCAAGAAAATACATGGATCTAAATACACGGGGGATAGATCTAGTTAATCTCAAAGAGAAATGACTAATTCTAGCGGCCAACACACAATAATAGGTAGCCTTAATATTGGCATTGTAGTAACATGAAGAGGAGGAATGAAAGAATGGAATTCAATGTAAAGGGTTGGATACAATGCAGAATCCTGAGCATCAAGCTCTATCAGAAGTATGAAAGAATGAGGAGGTGAATTGACAGAAATTTTGGAGCGCAATTTAAGATCTCATACTCTATACCTCATGTACACACTTGTCACTAATCAATATAGGTAAATTTGTGAACATAAAGGTACTGTAAGATATGAAATAACTCATGTAAATATTTAATTAACACAAGGACTATTACTCCTCAGCAGCATACATAAAACCATGACAGAGTGAAACCTGCAACTTCTTTACACAATTTTAGGAGAAGAAAAACATACATGAAGTGAAGTACAAAGAGGAAAACATATTGCCTATTGCTCTGATAGGAATCAGCAGAATAGTTTCATTAATCCTCGAATATCATTCCAAATCACCAGTCCATGTACATTCATCACTTATCGCTCAAATCCCTCGTGAACAGGAAAGTAGAACCAATGTGGAACCATGGAATTCGAGCCTCTTTCTTGCAGGATTCAGGAACCTTTGTTAAGTGTTTCTTCCTTCCTTTTATAAGGAGAAGGAGAACTTTGTAAAACAGTTACAAAATATCTTAGCTTGAGCTCTAGCTGTCTCGGCATGCAAAGGCTCTGTCGCTCAAATCATTACAATAGAAATATTCCTTCTTTAAAATACATTCATAACATAATAGCAAAAGAACAGAATACAAAACATGGGAAAAACTTAGTGATGACTATAGCCAAATATCTCCACGCCACTTCCTGTGATGGCCTCTAATCAAACCATTTATCAGCCATAAGGTTCCTCTTTCTGTTACTCAGTCGGTCTCCCCATCGCTTTCCACCTCAACTAAATGAATTTCCCATTTTCTAGAGTTGGGAGTAATTAACGATGATGGCCTCTGCGCTGCTCAGGAATCAAAGTTTCCTACTCATCCATCCCTCTCAACTTCTAGTATAACACTCTTGGGGCCGAATACACCCAATAACACTGCCATAACACTAAATCGAACATTCTCATTATTGGAACTTTATACCTAAAAACATTGCAGAGCGGGCGATTTCTGAGATCCTTTGGCCCCCTTTGTTTTAGTCCCTTTTTATGTTTCTCTTCATATGACCAGGGGTTATGACCAAGTGCTTAGCCTTAGGGAGCTAGGGCCCTTTTGTTCCTGCCTAGGGGCATTTTTCCTTTGTAAACTACATAGCGCCCCTTTCTTTTATTTTCCTCTAGCAATCGTGTGTTGGCTGAATATCAAAGCCCCCTTATTGGTGATTTTCAATCGAGGTTTTACTTTGGGAGTTCTGATATGCTCATATCGTTGATTGTTGATAGGCCTCTACATCTAGCCCCAGGCCCCACACCCTTGGTTCTTTGGCTCTTCTCATGATTGTGTGTTATGCCTTGTATCGGAGCCCCTTTATTGGAAGTTTTCAAGTGTGCACCACTATAAAGTTCTGAGATCCTTGAAAATCTGATATGCGACAGTCGATGTGATATCATCACTGGAACGTGGAAATTCTTAAGTGGTGACATGTGTCACCCGTATATGCCCCCATAGGCTCCCTCAAAATGTCAAGATTGTCTACCACGAGTCCTTCTGTACCGCCACGTAATGCTGACATCATATGCCACATGTCCTCATCAGAGAAAATCTTATGCCGCCACGTGTAGATTATCGAGACCAACCAAATGTTGCCACACATCCTTCTAGAGGAGAGATAAAATTTCCTTTTCACCCTTGGTTCTGCAGGGAAATTCTTTTTAAATTTATTTTAGGGTCCCCCGACGATTTTTCACTATCGACACTTTTTCAAGGTTCAAGCGTTCAAGAATTGCGATCCTCCAATCTCCAATTTGCCAATCTACTTGGTGATGCGATGTGTCGACCACCAATCTCTGATATTGTGACCTCCAATATCATACGTCTAACATGTGATATACCGATGTGCCATGTTGATAAACCTCTGATATGCATTCTCCAATATCGGACTTCTGACATTCCTTCTTTCCTTGAGGCTTTAATCTTTGAACTTCAAAAAAACATAATGTTTGATCTAGGAGCCCATTTTTGGACTTCCACCTATAGTTGGGAATATTGTTCAGAGAAATTTCTAATGGAGAGGGTCTGATTTAGGATTTGAGTCCTTTTGAGGCTTGGAAGATATCTTCAAACCATGCTACTTTTTTGCACTCTTTTGTAGCTAAAAACCGTAATTTTCAATAGGTGACAATAGAACATGTGACCTCTCAATGGAAAATTAAGGTTCTTTGATGATGTGTATCTGACCAATTGAGCACCTAATCCTCGATGATGCTATTAAATACATAGCATGATAAGGACAGTAAAAAATTATAAATAATTTCATTTCCTCGACATTTATGTTATAATTTTGTTGAATTATTTGTGTGAGTGGTATTTGAGTCTTGGAAATCTCCCATACCATCAATGCATGCATGTACTATCACCATGTCAATTTTTTGTGCATACAAGCACAAATTGAAATAATTTCAACATTGGCCCCATCCACAACCCCTAGCTTTGTGCGGGGTCAAATAATTAAAGCATAATTTCCACTTATTGCTAAATGTTAAGTGAATTAAACAATTACCTAACCTCAAGAATGTCGAGAGAATTGAACCCTCAATAGAAAATTAACATTCTTTAATGATGGGTACTCGACCAATTGATCACTTAACCCTCGACGTGGCTAGTAAATACATAGCATGATAAGGACAGTAAAAATTAAGAAATATTTTCATCTCCTTGACATTTATGTTATTATTTTGTCAAATTCTTGGTGTGAGTCATATTTGAGTCTGAAAAACCTCCCATATCGTCAATACATGCATCTACTATAACCATGTCAAATTTCAGTGCATACAAGCACAAACTAGAAAAATTTCAACCTTGGCCCTATTCACAATCCCCGGCTCTGCACAAGGTCAATTAATTAAAGCATAATTTCCACTAGTTGCTAAATGTTAAGTGAATTCAACATTTGTCTAACCTTGAGAGTGTCAAGACAATTGAACATGTGACTTCTTAATATCAAATTGAGGTGCTTTGATGATGGGTGTCCGACCAATTGAAATCCTAACCCTCGATGGGGCTAGTAAATACATAACATGATAAGGACAGTAAAAAATAATCAATATTTTCTTCTCCTCGACATTTATGTAATAATTTTGTAAAATTATTTATGTGAGTCATATTTGAGTCTTGAAACCATCCCATACCATCAATGCATGCATCTACTATAGCCATGTCAAATTTCAGTGCATATAATCACAAACTAAAAAAAAAAATTCGATATTGGCCCCATTCACAACCCTTCAATCTATGTGGGGTTAATTAGTTAAACCATAAATTCCATTGATTAATAAATGTTAAGTGAATTGAAGATCTAGTTGACCCTAAGAGCGTTGAGAGAATTGGACATGTGACCTCTCAATAGAAAATTAAGGTGCTTTAATTATGGGTACTCAACCAATTGATCCCCTAACCCTTGACGGGGCTAATAAATACATAACATGATAAGGACAATAAAAAAATCAATAATTTCTTCTCCTCGACATTTATGTTATAATTTTGTCAAATTCTTTGTGTGAGTCACATTTGAGTCTCAAAAACCTCCCATATTGTCAACGCATGCATCTACTATAACCATGTCAAATTTAGTGCATGCAAGCACAAAGTAAACAAATTTCAACATTGGCCCCATTCACAACCCTTGGCTTTATGTGAGGTGAACTAATAAAAGCATAATTTCCATTGATTGCTAAATGTTAAGAGAACTTAACATTTAACTAATCTGGGGAGCACTGAGAGAATTGAACCTGTGACCTCTCAATAGAAAATTAAGTTGCTTTGACTATGGATACTCGAGCAATTGAATGCCTAATCCTTGACAGAGCTAGTAAATACATAACATGATAAGGACAGTAAAAAATAATTAATAACTTATTCTCCTCGACATTTATGTTATTATTTTTTCAAACTATTCGTGTGAGTCCTATTTGAGTCTCGAAACCCTCCCATACTATCAATGCATGCATCTATTATAACAATATCAAATTTCATTGCATACAAGCACAAATTGAAAAAAAATCAATGTTAGCCCCATTTACAACCCCTGACTTTGTGTGGGGTCAAATAATTAAAGCATAATTTCCATTGATTTCTAAATGTTAAGTGAATTGAACATTTACATTACCCTGGGAGCATCGAGAGAATTAAACACGTGACCTCTCAATAGCAAATTAAGGTATTATGATGATGGTTGCTTGACCAACTGATTGTTTAACCCTCAACGATGCTAAATACATACCTCAGTGAGATTATCTTGGTTTCAATAATAATATATTTTCTACTGAACAAGGCTAATTGATGGGGCCCGTCAATAGGTATATTTTGAGGTTCATTGTGTTATCCTCTAACCCTTAAAACTCTCCTTTCTTAGATTTTCATATTTCTAGCCATAATATGATTAGTAGGAAGACTAAAGGGTGTACTTTTTCATGTTGTATGGCCTAATGTGGTTAATATGCAGGAAAAAAAATCAATTTTGGAGGTATTTACCATGCAAAAGCTTGAGGCAAACACCTAGAGAGAATATAGGGGGCTTTTCGACCTCATTGGCTCTCTAACTTGCCTTGATAACTCCAAATCCTCACCAATAGATCGAATTCACTAGTAGTCAAGGAACTCCAAGTGCATGACAAGGTCAAAGGTAAACAGATCTATAAATCTCAATATTTTGTAGAGGAGAATTCATCATTTCAAGGGATTTTCCCCTCAATTACTTTTGTATAAATAAACTAGCAGAAAGGCTCATTAGGATTTGAATTTTGGTTGCAGCTAGGAATAGCTACTGAGAGCCTAGTGCTTAGCATTATTATTCTTATCTTTCTTGTGATGTATGTGACTATCATTTTTTGTTAATAAGAATTTTAACATTGGTCTGCAGCTAAGTTAGTTTTTGAGGGATGAAGCCCTTGGGTTTGGGCCCAACCCATAGGCTTTAGTCCCGCTCTTGTTCTTGTTTCAAAGCATTGCAATTCTTCCTTGTTTCAGTGGATGTTATATAATAAAAACTTGTAATTGCAGGCTTTCCTATCACCTCTCTTGTGGGAAGAGTGATTGGAAAGATCCACAATAACAACTCAAAAAATATTTGTTTGTTATTTCTTGGAAATTGTTAAGTGCTAGATTGCAATATTTTTGCATGGTTAACCTGTGCAACTTAGGAGCTAGCAGAATTGGTTTGGCAATTGGAATTGTGTTGTAGGTTAGAATAGGCTTCAATAAGATTCAACTCATATTTTCCATGTTAATTTACTTTGTTGCAATAATGATCATTTGATGCATGTATTTGACTAGTTGCAGGAACTATGTTGATTTGCAGGGGTGGGCACACCTTTCCTCATCCACCTGGACCCTTCCACCTTCCTCCTAGGCATCTCATATTGCTTCCACACTCTATCTCTGAATCCACTATGTTAAGGTAAATTAAGGACATCGTGGGCATCAACTTTGGTGCAAGATAGACCTTCGATGGGTACTAGGATTGGTTAAGGTGATCCCACACCCTTCATTCACCTCCTTCTACATTCATCCACCTTCCTCTACCTTCAATACACCATTTCTATCCTCAAAAATATCTTATACCCCCTCCTGTAGCAAAACAAGGCCTCTTGTAGCAGACATGTAGCATTGCTTTCTTCAACCAATTTTACTCCATACTTTGACTCTATCATAGATAAGTTGAATAATGGCCCCCAAACTATGATTTGATTATTAGGGAATACTCTAAGACCACTCAAACCTCATCCTTTCCTCACTGCAACCATCAGATAGAAAAACAAAGTTATAATTTGTATTTTGCTTAATAGGTATGTTAAAGATTGGATTCCTCATTTTCAAGCAAGTTTTAGTAGATAAATGATGCATGCAAGTAGGTTATTGATTTGATTAAGTGTGCAAGTAGAGTAGCATGATTTACTTCTACAAATAGATCAATCTTTTCCTTTCATGCAATTTCAGTTAGCATTTACATTGAACAAATGGCATTTTCACCTTTGTAGTTAGAGTCACATTCATCTATGCTTTCATAGGAAATTTTGTTTGTAATTAGTTAAAGGAGCGGCATCTAAACATCTTGATCTAATCTTAGGATTGAGGGTGACATGAGTAGAACCTAACCTTTTGTGCATATAGCATTGTCACCTCTGAGTTTGTACAAACCCTGGGTTGATAATTTAATTTGAGAAGCCCTTAGGAGTTGCAACATCCTTGGTGCAATACCAACGCTCACCACTTTTTGGCACCATTGTTGGGGAGGATTTTAAGTAGGTGTTTTTTCTACCTAGGAGTAATACTTGTTTTTTTTTTCAACACTCTTATTATTCTAAAAAAGGTGAAATTTTTCAAAATAACAAAGCTAGTTCTTTCATGCCTTCTAGAAGTAGGGATAACCAAGTGAAATTCTTACCAAAAACCCCCACCCCCTCAAGAAGTCAAGCTTCATTCTTCTTTGGTGACTATGAACTTCCCTCTCTGACTACATGGGAGTTAGAAGACCCTTTAGGTGAGCAACCTGAATTTTTTTAAGAACCTATAGGGGAAGAAGAACCTATCTCACCTACCCAACCCATGGTTGAAAACATCAACAATGAGTTTTTCTCTATCAAAGAAACCAATGGAGAGGCCAGAATGATGAATATAAGCCTTACTACCCTTCCATATTTCCATGGTCTAACCTCTGAGGAACCTAAAACCTTCATGTTTGAGTTTGTTGTTGTCTATAGGACCTATGACTATGCCTCTAATGAGCAGAAGCTGAATTTTTTTCCTTATACCCTCAAATATGCAGCCTTGTGTTAGTTTATGAGTCTACCTGGAGGCAGCATCACTACCTAGGCCCAAATGCAACAAGCCTTAAATGACAAATATCAGGATTATTGTAGGTCCAAATAAACAAAGTATGACCCTTGGACCTAATGAATCTTTAGAGGACTGTGAGGAAATATTTCAACTCAATTATAGGAGGGCCAACTGTACCCTTGATCCTAAGTCACTCAAGCTAGTTCTTCTCCAAGGGATCAGGGAGGATGTAATGGAAACCCTCAACATGATATCTGGAGGAGATATATACCAATTTCCTTATGATCACATCAAAATTGTATTCAAGAATCACTCTAGGGCAGCTAGGAAAAAGGGTAGGTCTATCCAACGCTTGGCCAGTTCCTCTCCCTGCACAATATCCATCAAGCATGATATAAGAAGTATGGTTGAAAATAGCAACAAGAAATGCTAAAAATAGAAAATGCTAAAAATAGCACTGCTAAAAATAGCACTGCTAAAAATAGCAGTTCAGCCAGTGTTGAACTTAGCAACAATTGATGAAAAGTGAATTTGCTAAAAATAGCTTTTCTAAAAATAGAATTTTGGGATACCTTCCTATTTTAGGCAATCCCTAAACTATAATAGGAAGTAAAATTCGAATTTGAACTTAACAGTTGTTTGAAAATAAATTAATTAGTTCACCATGAGTTAATTAGTTGTGAAAAATCAAACATGAAGTCTATGTGAGGACATGCAACAGTTTCTCCATTAATTGAGGAATTTATCCATCAGTTAAAGAGATAAGGATGAGTTCTAATTTGAGTAGTAATTAGTTGGCTCAATTAACTGAGTCAAGTCCAGTTAGATTGATTTAAACAATTTGTTTAAATTAATGTAAGTTCAGTTAGTTAATGCATGCTTGCATATAACTGTTGCTCTTCAGATAACTGAATATTCTCTCATACATAACTCATGCATGTCAATTCAGACAGAGACCCAGTTGAGATCAGATGGAGGGACAGTGTACTATCAGTTGCTAGGATATTCCTTGGTGAATATTCCTTGCATGCAGAAGGATTTCTTTCCAAGAGAATTGCGTTGTTACTTCTTCCTGTTCAGTGAGTGTGATGAGGCCAATTCACACATGTGGCTTCACTGGACCCCAAGAAAAATTGCACAAAGAAATAGGGGCTTGGAGGGCTTGATGAGGATATATACTTGTCTATTCAATCTATGAGCTTCATTGTTTGATTGCAAGAGAGAGCGGGAAAGCTTTTGAGCTGATTCTTTTTGTAATTTGGACAAGATTTCCACTTGTATGATAATACAAAGTTGGGGTTTTATGCTTAGGCTTTCCCCTGGTTATTTCTTATGTGTTATGTGTGATTGATTTCTTATTATCAGTTATCTTTGTTCAATTGATCTTGCCCATATTCAATTAAGCTTCCGCATAATTGTTTGTAGAAGTAGATCAAGTATTTTGATTTAGTATATTGCATTATCAGGGGATCTATAGGTGGGAATTTCTACATGGTATCAGAGCAAAGGTGATCAAGGAAGAACAGTATACAAGAAGAGAAGAATTTTGAAGTTTGTGATTCCTGAATATAGAAATCAAGTTCTTATCACATCTGTATTTCACCCATGGCGTTCAGTGGTTTAAGACTCGAATATGCCCTTCATGGCAGTTCGAATTATACAGCCTGGAAGTATTGCATGGAAGCAAGTATTAGATGATAACAGTCTAAAGGACTTCATTGATCAAGAAGTCCCCAAGCGGACTGATGATACTAAACTGGCGAAGTGGAAGAAATGTGTGGCTAGAGCAAGGAGAATCCTTCTGGAGGGAGTTCGAGATCACATAGTCTTGAGTCTCCATGGGAAGGAGACATTGTTTTCAATGTGGAAAACATTGAAATATCTATATCAAAATAGCAGTGATCAGAGGAAGTTGGCACTGAAAGACAAGCTTTGGAAAATCAAGTGTGAAAAGGGCGACACAATCTCTACGTTCCTGAACAAGATCACCACCTGGAAGGATGAGCTTGGAAGTGTGGGGATCACAACCAATGATGATGACATGGTGAGTCTTGCACTCCTCGATCTTCCTAAGAGTTGGCATAGCTACCAGGACTCGGTTAATGGAAGAGAAAAACTACCAAATTGGGAAAGACTTTGGTCGGATCTGATGCAGGAGGATATAAGAAGAAGCACCAAAGATGGATCCTCATCGAAGCAAGATGATGAGGAAAATCTAGCCTTTCAAGGCAAGGAAGGAGAAGGGAAGGCATCCTAATCCAAATCTGGTTCTTCCCATGGTGGGAAGAAGTTTGACAAATCAAAGGTGCGATGCTTTCATTGTCATGAAGTGGGCCATTATGCTACTAATTGTCCACAGAAGAAATCCAAGAAGGGTTACTCAAAGGGATCTGATGGTGAGGCACTAGCCTCACAGTTTGAGCTAGATTTCTCTCTTATCACATGCATGGTTTCATCCATGTTGGGATTTGTTTGGTACCTAGATAGTGGAGCTTCATTCCACATGTCAGGTGACAAGAATATTTTCAGTACCTTGAAGGAGAAGCATCTCCAGATGCAGATTGAGATGGGCGATGATGGAAAGTATTGTGTCTCAGGTGAAGGTACGATTGTGTTTTAGAGGGAGCATGGTGCTCCCCTCACCCTGACTGATCTAAAGTATGTACCAGGTTTGAATAAGAATCTTGTGTCCATTGCTATGCTAGAAGATAAAGGCTATGATGTAGTCTTTAGCAAAGGAAAGGTATTCATGAGGCATATCGAGCACTGGACAGACAAAGCAAATATGGATTCGAGTTAAGAATCTCTACAAGCTGGAGGTAGATGATTGTGCTGCTTTGAGTTCCAAAGCTGAGATGGTGCAGAGCCAAGATGTTGGCGAGCTATGGCATAGGAGATTGGGCCACTTGCACCATGGAGCCCTGAAGATCATGTAGCATATTTCTACTGGATTACCCAAGGGAAAACTTGAGCAGACGAATACATGCAAAGGTTGTACCTTGGGTAAGTATGTGAAATCTTCCTTTTCGGATCAAGATAGTAGAGCTAGAGCAATCCTGGATCAAGTTCACTCAGATGTTTATGGACCATTCTTTACAGCCTCCACCACTAAACAAAGGTACCATGTTATTTTTATTGATGATTTTTCTCGTATATGTTGGATCTACTTTATGAAAAATAAGGATCAGACCTTCTTGTGGTTTTGTGGTTTTGTGATTTTAAAGCCTTGGCAGAGAAAAAATCTGGAAAGAAAATAAAAGCCTTGCATAGCAATAATGGTGGAGAGTATGTCTCCCAGTAGTTTAAGGAATTCTATGCTTCAGAAGGAATTAAACAGGAATTGACGGCACCCCATAGTGATCTGGAATTTATCCAGGACAAAGAATTAAAGGTATTATAGACTCATGTGCATGGATGTACCTATGTTATTTTATGCAACGGATCGATAAGATTGTGAAATACATAGACATTGAAGCAGTTAGGGAAAACACAATAGGAAAACATGTAATACAACAAGTTTAATAAGGACTTCACCCAATGCTCCTGGGCTACGTCTCCTGGTCTAGCCTTCAGTGGTGGCCTCTCTATTATGTTTTCAAAGCATAGTTTTTTTACAACAGTAAGCTCAATTGAGTCTCACACAACATATATGAATCAGTAGGACTGGAGTACACAGACTCTCCTTACTAAAACTTGACCTCTACTGGTCACATTAGTATGAGCCTAATCTGAGACTCATACATGACAGGCATATATAGAGGAGTTCGCTTGAACCTCTCAAGCCTTCTCTAGAGTACACAAACTCTCTGACTCTCTCTGGCTCTGTCTCGATGTTTCCTTTGCTCTGTAGGTCAGCTCGACTTATTTTCTCTTTTCTCTGCTCTTAGCTTTCTTACTCGCTTTTCTCAATGCTTTCTAGTTGCTTGCTTTGTCTCTGTCAGTTTGTGGCTTTAAATCCAATCTGCTTTCTGACTGTTCATTTCCGCTTCCCAACGTTCTATTTCTTTTGCCTTTGTCCATTTGAATTCCCCTATTCTGTGTCATCATCACTATATAACGCTTCACAAGCAGGTGGCCACCTGTTTCATAATGAACTGAGTGTCAATTCTCTTGGAAATGTTTGAACGGTCATTATTTCCGTTTAGCTCCCAGATTGCCCGCGAATATGATTCCCCTACTAACTCATCGTTCATGTCGGAATTCAAACTTTATATAACTTGGCCTGTTTACCCTGTTGAATCTGGTCATCCGTCAGATTGCATGTCCACCGTCGATTTGGAGCCTCCAGATCCTACGGTCTCCATCCATATCGAGCGGGTAAGTTGCATGATGTTTACCCGTCCGATGTGAGCAGTTTTCTCTCTCTTTCGTTGGACATGTGGCACCCAGTGTGTGGCATCAGGCGGGACTCGGTTGAAACCACTTTGCACTCGAAGCCCTTCCAATATCTTGCTAGTTTTTGTGTGGGATCTGCCTCTGACGGAATCAACGAATTTCGTACGGTTTTTGACTTTCCAATTCCGGTCGCTCAGGGCTTTTCCTTCACTAAGGGGTTTGCCTGACAATATGCAATTAGCGACTTATCACTAATCACATGTCAGAAACCTCCCCCATTTCTCCAAAAGATGTCCCGTTTCGTTGTTTCATGGCAGCGCACGTTACCATGGGCCAACGATTTGCGTGCTTGACCGAGGGTCCTCATTGCTCCGCACTGCTTACAAATTACAACTGTTCCGAGGGTATTCTTGATAAGCTCGACCTTTGTAAGTCTTTGGAACTTTGGCATGAATTTTATAGAGTTATGAAAACTTAGAGAGTGTTTTAGGATCCAATTCAGATCACGACCTTCCCACTGAAAAAGCTTTTGGACCACCAAAAGTTGGTGTTTAGGCATCAATCAAGTGAGGGTATTGATTCCTTGCTTGCCCAATTTATATCCATTTTGCACTGCTTGGTTTTGAACCTTTGAGTCCAACCATGAGGTATTCAACATCCCCTCTGCGCGCATTTCTCACCTTCCAGTCTAGAACTGTATCTTCCTGCAATTCATTAAGATATTCAGGAAACAGATCATCAATAGAAGGCAATTGACTCTGCTCTTCGGGATCTTCAATCAATGAAGGTTCAAATAGTCTCAAGTTGTCTACATTAACAACTGAGTAGATGTGCATGTAAGCTGGTAAATCAAGGCGAAAAGAATTCTCACGAATTTTCTCAAGTACCTTGAAAGGTCCATACCTTATTGGCTTCAGCTTCTTACCTTCACCTTACATTCTATCTTTGCTAATATATAGTCAGACTTGATCACCAACTTGGAAACTATGCTCCATCTGATGCTTATCATGCCTTGCCTTGTACTTGGCTTGGCTCTTTTCCAGCTATTCTTGTACTGCCTGGTGAATATGTTGGATTTGTTCGATGAACTAGGATGCCTTGTCCACATCACTGTGTCCATCAACCTTTACGTCTTTACCAAAGACAAAATCCAAGGGAGACCTTGGTGTGAAACCAAAATAGGTCTCAAAAGGAGATGTCTGTGTAGAAGAATGTTTAGCTCGGTTGTAAGCATGTTGCACATAACATAAATGTTCATCCCAAAGCTTGGGATGCTTGCTGCAATAGCATCTGAGAAACTGAATCACTGTCATGTTGACCACTTCTATTTTTCCATCTATTTGCAGATGAAAGGTTGTGCTCTTTTTCAGTCTGGTGTCCATCAATTCCCACAAACTTGACCAAAATTTCCCAACAAGTCGGGTATCTCAATCAGATATAATGGAAGTGGGTAATCCAAAATGAACCCATACATGCTGAAAGAACAACTTTGCAGTTTGTTCAGATGTAATCTGTTTGTTACAAGGTATTAAAATACACATTTTGTTGAACCTATCCACAACAACATATAAATTGTCATGACCTTTCCTAGATTTAGGCAGTCCCCCAACGAAGTCCATGGAAACACTTTCCCAAGGATGAGAAGGAACTGGTAGTGGAGTGTAAAAGCCTAGTTTTCTATTGTTGGGCTTGCTTTTAGCACACATGGTACACCCTCTTACATATCTAGAAACTGTCTCATTCTTTTTTGGCCAATAACAAAATCTTTGCAGCTGTGCAACTGTTTTACTTACACCAAAGTGACATGATATTGCAGAAGTGTGTGCTTCTCGAATTATCTTTATTCTTTCAGTTTGTGGAATGCATAACTTTCCAAAATGATACAAGAGTTGGTCCTTAAAATGATAATCCAATTCTACTTGTTTTCCATGACTTAAAGTTGCATATACATCCTTAAAATCTATATCTTGAGCATATTGTTCAATGTATCTTTCATGCAATAATGAATTATACTTAAGTATAGTAGATGCATTTATGATTGGTCTGGACAACATATCTACAACTTTATTGTGTATGCCCTTTTTATATCTGATGACTAGATGAAACTGTTGTAGAAAACCCATCCACCTATAGTGTCGTGATTGTTGCAACTTAGTTTGGGAGTGTAAATATTGAAGTGGTTGATGATTAGTATGTATAACTATCTCTTTGCCCATTAAATAATGTTTCCACTTTTTCACACTTTGTACTGATGCATACACTTCTTTATCATATGTGGGATAGTTAACTATTGCAGAATTAAATGTCTCAGAATGATAACATATGGGTTTACTGTGTTGCATCAACACTGCTCCCATGGCATAGCCCCTGGCATCTGTTTCAATCTCAAACGGCCTTTGAAGATCAAGCAGTGCTAGTACTGGTGTTGTACTAATATTTTATTTTAAGGTGTCGAAGGCTTTCTGTTGTTTGCCTTCCCACTGAAACACCTTGTTCAATCCTGTTAAAGCATGTAAGGGAGATACAATTAAGGAAAAGTTAGCAATAAACTTTCTCCAATAGTGTGTTGCTCCTAAGAAGCTTCTAACTTCTGTAGCATATTTGGGTTTAGGCCAGTTTACAATGACTGCAACCTTAGAGGGATCTATCTTCAATTAACCACCCCCTACAATATGACCCAAATAATTCAAAGATGTTTTGCCAAATTCACATTTTGAGAGCTTAACATAGATATTTTCACTTTTCAAAACATCTAGAGTCTACTTGACATGCTTTAAATGCTCTTCCCATGTTTTACTGAATATAAGAATGTCATCCAAATATACAGTGACAAAAATCATCAAGAAAAGGTCTGATTACATCATTCATTACTCTCATGAAAGTAGCAGGGGCATTAGTTAAGCCGAAAGGCATAACAAACCACTCATACAATCCCTGCTTTGTTTTGAAAGTAGTCTTCCATGCATCTTGCTCTGCAACTCTGACCTGATGATAGCCACTATGCAAGTAGGTGGACTTGGAGTTATGATGAGTTTGACTGAGGTGGATAATTCGTTCGGTTAGGAGTTTTATCAAACCTATGGGTTATTGGGCTTTTTCATATCTTTAGCATTATCCTCCCTGTGCTTTCGTGGTTGCTGCTGTTGGATCTACCCACACCACCTTCTAACTCAATTTACCACTTAAGTTAAGGTCATCTTTCAGTATTTCATTTCTTTCCCCCCCCATCCAGCGACGCAAGCCTTCCAACTCGGAAAAATAAACAGTGTCTTTTAACTGATCTAATAGATCATTTATGCGAGGAAGGGGATAATGATTTTTTATCGTTATCTTATTCAGTGCTCGGTAATCAATGCACATTCTCCATGAGCCATCTTTCTTTCTCACTAAGACAATTGGAGACCCACATGGTGATGTGCTAGGTCTGATGAACCCTTTCTCGAGCAACTCTTGTACCTTCTTCTTGATTTCTACATTCTCTAAAGCGAACAACCTGTACATTCTGATGTTAGGCAATGGAGCATCTTGCTACAAATTAATATCATGTACTATTTCATTTTTGGGTGGTAGACCTTTAGGTTCTTGAAATAGTATATCATATTCTAAAACAACTTTTTCTAAATCAGCTTGTTGTTTAGCATCATAGCCTTCAAATACATTGGTTTTATCAGGTTTTTTTTTCCTTTACAACCATCAGTAAAAATTGTTTGCATGAATTTACAATTCTTTTCATCTGCCCTGAGTTTATGAGAGTATAATTATTCTTGAGTTTATGAGCTCTTACAATATATTTGATTCCATCTTTAATGAGTTGATACTTGTTCTCAGCTCTATATAAAATAGCTTTCCTATCATACAAGGAAGGACTTCCTAAAACAATTCCACATATATCCAAGGAAACAATATCTAACTCAACCTCATCTACAAATGTTGACCCAAAAGAAAACCTAAGTTTACATTGTCTAGTCACTTGTAGCTGTGATTTATCACATAACCAACCTAATGAATATGGATTTTTGTGAGGTGTGGTTAGTAATCCCAACTTCTTTACAATTGCTTCAGAAATTAAAATTACTTGTGAGCCGCTATCAAACAAAGTATCAATATTTTGATGCTTGGAAATAATTCGAATATGAAAAAACTCATGTCTTTTCCTCTCATTTTCTTCATTATCAATAGTTTGTGCAGAATCACTAGTAGATGCTTCAGAATTTTTACCTTTTATACATGTGGCTGCAATTGTTGTTTCATCTCCTCAGTCTGACCCCATATCCTTTTGAATAGTTGCAGTAGTCTTCTTCTTTTTTCCCTCGAACTTCTTGGGTCTCAGCTCTAGATGTAGGATCCAGCAGTGTTCATCGTCGTGCCCATCCTTCTTACAGTGAGTGCATGAAGATTTGGCCTTTTGTACAATATTTGTCTTCCTCTCTTTCCATTTTTGTTTTCTCTTTTCCTTGTTTTTGCTTGTAGTGGGTTTTGATGATCCCCTAACTTCTGGGTTCACATTCTTTCCTCTAGCCTCTAGATGTGTAGCCTGAACAGATACCACATCTATGCTAGTGGGATTAAACATGAGAATAGTGTGCCTTAAGTAGTTGTGTAGACCACCTATATACTTCAACAGAGTTTCAGGTGAGTCTAAAGAAATTCCTAGAATCAAAGCTCTTTCCTAAATTCTTGAGTGTAGACTTGTACACTTTTCCCTTTTAATTGGCGAAGATTTTGCCAGCTCATCATGGCTTGCTGCATATAGGCTAGTGGATAGAATTTATTTTTAATTGTAGAAACAAATTCACTCCAGACAGAAATAATTTTACCATGCTTCTTCATGTCAGCTTGTGTCCTGCCTTCCCACCATACCAAGGCAGTGCCTCCAAGGTGTAGGTTGGCCAACTGAATCTTACTCTTGTCTGAATCGATGCTTTGCACTCTGCAATAAACATCAATCTGTCTAATCCAATTATCCAGCTTCTCTGCATTCAACTCTCCATCATATATCGGCAAATCAAATTTAACATCTAATTTAATCAAAGATGTTTTCTTTTTATTTTCAGGGCTACTAGGAGGTGTGGGAAGTTTTTCTTCTTTCCCTTTGCCTTTAGAGTGGTCATGGAGGAGAGATTCTTCTGCTCCTTTATCTTGTTTGGAGTTTGATGGATCTCCTTCTCTACCTTTCTTAAATTCTCTATACATTTCCTCTACCATGGCTTTCATAGTCATGAAACCATCCATGAACTGGGAGTCTGATTCCAAGGGAATTTCTTCTGACGTTTTCCTCTTAGGATAGACTCTTCCCATTTCAGGGTTAGCTTCAACCAATTCTTTTTCTCCTAATTTAAGCTTTGATCTAGTTAGCATTTAACAACAAAATCTAGCACAAGCTTTTCTAACCTTAGTAACCTAGAGCTCTGATACCACTTGATCTAGAATTTATCCAAGACAAAGAATTAAAGGTATTACAGACTCATGTGCATGGATGTGCCTATGTTATTTTATGCAACGGATCAATAAGATTGTGAAATACATAGACATTGAAGAAGTTGGGGAAAACACAACAAGAAAACATGTAATACAACAAGTTTAATAAGGAGTTTACCCAATGCTCCTGGGCTACGTCTCCTGGTCTAGCCTTCAGTGGTGGCCTCTCTATTATGTTTTCAAAGTAGATTTTTTTTACAACAGTGAGCTCAATAGATATGAATCAGTAGGACTAGAGTACACAAACTCTCATTACTGAAACTTTACCTCTACTTGTCACAGTAGTATGAGCCCAATCTGAGACTCATACATGACAGGCATATACAGAGGAGTTCGCTTGAACCTCTCAAGCCTTCTCTGGAGTACACAGACTCCCTGACTCTCTCTGGCTCTGTCTTGATGTTGCCTTTTCTCTGCAAGTCAGCTCAACTTATTTTCTCTGTTTTCTGCTTTTAGATTTCTTACTCGCTTTTCTCACTACTTTCTAGATGCTTGCTTTGTCTCTATCATTTTGTGGCTTTAAATCCAATCTGCTTTCTGACTATTCATTTTCACTTCCCGACATTCTGGTTCTTCTACTTCTATCTATTTGAATTCCCCTATTCTGCGTCATCATCACTGTGTAACGCTTCATAGGGAGGTGGCCACCTATTTCATAACGAATTGAGTGTCAGTTCTCTTGGAAATGTTTGAACGGTCGTTATTTCCATTTAACTCCCAAATTGCCTGCGAATATGATTCTCCTGCTAACTCATCATTCATGCCAGACTTCAAACTTTATATAACTCGACCTGTTTACCCCGTTGAATCCATTCATCCATCGGATTGCATGCCCACCGTCGATCTGGAGCCTCCAGATCCTACAGTCTCCGTCCATATTAGGTGAGTAAGTTGCATGACGTTTACCCATCCGATGTGAGTGGTTCTCTCTCTTCCGCCGGACACGTGGCACCCAGTGTGTGGCATTGGGTGGGACTCGATTGAAATCGCTTACTACTCAAAGCCCTTCAGATATCTTATCAGTTTTCGTGTGGGACGCGCCTCTGATGGAATTGGCGAATTTCGTATGGTTTTTGACTTTCCAGTTCCAGTCGCTCGGGGCTTTTCCTTCACTGAGTAATCGCATATCAGAAACCTCCCCCATTTCTCCAAAAGACCTCTCATTTCATTGTTTCATGGCAGCATGCGTTACCATGGGCCAACGGTCAGCACGCTTGACCGAGGGTCCTCGTTGCTCCACACTGCTCACAAATTACAACTGTTCTGAGGGTATTCCTGATAAGCTCGACCTTTGTAAGTCTTTGGAAATTTGGCATGAATTTTATAGAGTTATGAAAACTTAGAGAGTGTTTTAGGATCCAATTCAGATCACATAGCCCACAGCAGAATGGGGTGGCCAAAAAGAAGAACAGATTGATTGTGGGAGCAGCTCGAGCAATGTTGCATGACCCAAGCCTACCACTGCATTTGTGGGCTGAGGCATGCAATACAGCAATATACTTGCAGAACAGAATCTTGCACCGTATACTGGGGATGAAGACACCTATGGAGGCCTATTGTGGGAAGCGACCTGATGTAAGTCACTTCCAAATATTTGGATCATCAGTTTACTGTCATGTGACCAAAGATGCCAGGAAGTAGCTAGACCCAACAGCTCATTTGGGAATACTTGTGGGGTACACAGATACACCTCACAACTATCGGGTGTACCTGCCTTCCACCCAGAGAACCGTGGTACGCAGGGATCTGAAGTTCGACGAGCAGAAAGCCATGCAAGTTTCACTTGAGAGGGAGATTAAGTTGCATGCAGATGAGGAACATTCAGTTCCTAAGGATGAGGAGCCTCAGATTGATGCAGAGCAGCCGCATGCAGAGGATTCGAGAGTGGAGACATCCACTCATGTTGATACTTCTAGAGATGGGTGGAAATGCTCAAGGGAAGCTGACAGGTTGATGTTGGATGTGTGGGAGAATGTGGGACAGCCATCTTCTCAGCGCAGACAGAGGAGGTTGCCAAAGCGGTATACTGGTTACATGGCCCTGGTTGGGGAGTGTGTAGATTCTGAGCTTTCTTCATTCAAGGAGGCAATGCAGCAACCAGTGTGGGTTGATGCAATGGTGGAGGAGTATGACTCCATCATGCAGAACTGTGTTTGGGATGTTGTCCCAAGACCTCAGGACAAGTCAGTGGTGAGTTCCAAATGGCTTTACAAGGTAAAGTAGGCAGCTGATGGCAGTGTTGAGAAACACAAGGCAAGGTTTGTTGCCTGAGGTTTCTCACAGGTCGAGGGGATCGATTACGATGAGACTTTTTCTCCTGTAGCAATGTACTCATTGATTAGGTCGATATTGGCACTATCAGCTCAGATGGGGTGGAAGATCCACCAAATGGATGTGAAGACAACATTCCTCAATGGGACGATTAAGGAGGAGGTGTACATTGAGCAGCCAGAAGCTTTTGAAACCTTTGACAGTGAGTCGCATGTGTGCAAACTCAAGAGGGCTCTGTATGGGCTGAAGCAAGCACCCCATGCTTGGTACACCAGGATCAACAGCTATTTCACCGGGTTGGGCTTCACCAAGAGTGAAGAAGGTGCAAACCTTTACCACATCATGGTAGAAGGTAAGCTATTGACCATTTTACTTTATGTCGATGATCTCATTTCGACAGATGATGATCAGCTGATACAGTCTTGCAAGGAGGACCTTGCAAGAGAGTTTGAGATGAAAGACATGGGTCTTATGCACTACTCTCTAGGCATGGAGATGTGGCAGAGGGATGGAGAAGTTTTTGTATCTCAAGGCAGGTATGCCAATGAGATCCTCAGGCAGTTCCATATGGAGAAGTACAAACCCAAGCAGACTCCTCTAGCTGGGAACTGGAGGAAGGAGTATGCTACTTCAGGTGAGGTAGTAGCTACTATTGTTTATCGGAAACTGGTGGGTTCACTTATGTATCTAGTGAACGCACGACCCAAATTATGCTTTATAGTGAATCAACTGAGTCAAGCTATGGTTCAGCTTACCAATCTATTTTGGAAGGTAGTGAAGCATGTGTTGAGATACCTCATAGGCACATCTTAGTTTGGATTGTGGTATAGACAGACAGAGGGAGTGAAGCTTTAGGGCTTCACAGATGTGTATAGGGAAGGGATTCCATTAGAAAGGAAGAGCACTTCTAGATGAATCTTCAACCTTGGTTCAGCTACAGTTTCCTGGTACAGCAGGAAATAGAGATCAATTACACTTAGCTCAGAAAAAGTTGAATACATGGCTGCTACTCAGGCTGCATGTGAGGCTATTTGGATGCGGAAGATTCTAGTGGGATTGTTTGGTAAGAGGATGGATCCTACAGTGATCTACTGTGATAATCATAGATGCATCAAACTCTCTGAGAATCCAATTTTTCATGACAGGTCCAAGCACATAGATATCCCGTAGCACCATCTTCGAGACTGTGTGGTCAAGAGGATCATGTTGTTGCTATATGTTTCGACTGAGGAACAAGATGCAGATATTTTGACAAAGGAATTGTCAAAATGCAAGTTCAAGTTCCATAGAGACAGGATTGGGGTTATTGATAATCCCTTTCTTGTTGAGAGGGAGTGTTGAAAATAGTAAAAAGAAATGCTAAAAATAGAAAATGTTAAAAATAGCACTGTTATAAATAGCAGTTCAGCCAATGTTGAACTTAGCAACAATGGATGAAAAGTGAAAGTGATAAAAATAGCTTTTCTAAAAATAGAAATTCGGGATACCTTCCTATTTTAGGCAGTCCCTAAACTATAATAGGAAGTAAAATTCGAATTTGAATTTAACAGTTGTTTGAAAATAAATTAATTAATTCACCAGGAGTTAATTAGTTGTGAAAAATCAAACATGAAGTCTATGTGAGGACATGCAAGAGTTTCTCCATTAATTGAGGAATTTATCCATCAGTTAAAGAGATAAGGATGAGTTCTAATTTGAGTAGTAATTAGTTGGCTGAGTTAACTAAGTCAAGTCCAGTTAGATTGATTTAAACAGTTTGTTTAAATTAATATAAGTTCAGTTAGTTAATGCATGCTTGCACATAACTGCTTCTCTTCAGATAACTGAATATTCTCTCATGCATAACTGATGCATATCAGTTCAGACAAAGACCCAGTTGAGATCAGATGGAGGGACAGTGTACTATCATTTGCTAGGATATTCCTTGGTGAATATTCCTTGCATCCAGAATGATTTCTTTCCAAGAGAATTGCATTGTTACTTCTTTCTGTTTAGTGAGTGCGATGAGGCCAATTCACACATGTGGCTTCACTGGACCCCCAAGAAAAATTGCGCAAAGAAATAGGGGCTTGGAGGACTTGAGGAGGATATATACTTGTCTATTCAGTCTATGAGCTTCATTGTTTGATTGCAGAGAGAGCAGGAAAGCTTTTGAGCTTATTCTTTTTGTAACTTGGACAAGATTTCCACTTGTATGATAATACGGAGTTGGGGCTTTATGCTTAGGCTTTCCCCCAGTTATTTCTTTTGTGTTATGTGTGATTGATTTATTCTTATCAATTATATGTTTTCAATTGATCTTGCTCATATTCGATTAGGATTCACATAATTGTTTGTAGAAGTAGATCAAGTATATTGCATTATCAGGTTATCTACAGGTGGGAATTTCTACAAGTATGTTGGAAGATTTTAAGAGTGAAATCTTGCACACATTTTCCTTGCAAATCGATACTATGCAAATCAAAAGGAGCAAAGAGGAAGCAGAAAGGGCACTAGCTATATTTCACCCTAGATGTACTAAAGGACACCCTAGGAATGAATGGCCATTGAATTTCATAAAGGTATGCTTACTATGTGAAGAGAATCATGCAACAAATAAATGTCCCTCGCTTATAGGCTTAGGTCGTATACCGAGGAGGGGTAGAAGGTGGGTTAGATCAGTTGTGATTCATTAACCAAACGATAACCCTGGGTCCTCGGTCACAATGACAAGGCATGCAAGGTGCACATTATCCTCACTACAATCCAAATCAGAGTGCACCTTTCCAACCTTGCTATCCTTCCACTCTTCCATCATGGTCCACACCTCCTCCTTGGCCTTATACTCCTCAATACCCTCCTCAACCTATCAACCCTCCTTTTCAACCATATCCACCCCAATCTTCCCAATGGGTCAACCCCTCACCAGGGTGGAGGCCTCAAACAACCCAACCTCATGCTTTACTGCCTCCACCTTAACCTCAACCAAAGCCTCCTCACCAAAATCCACCTAAGCAACCTCAAATGCCTGCTCAACCTAATTCAAACCCAAACAATAAGTAGGCACCATAGGTTTACAATGGATAAGCATCCTATCCTACTTATTATGTGGAAATCCAAGAGATAAACCTCCAGTCTGGAAAGGTTCTCCTAGATAATCACCCACCTTCTCCATATGGAGATATGGAAGAGGAAAAGGAAGACACTTCTCCTCAAGCCAATGCACCTCCTTATCCAAAAAGGTTGGTCCACCCTAACCATCACACCCCATAAGAGGTTGAAATTTTGGGACAATTGAAGAAATTGTGTTTAAATATACCCTTTCTCCAGGCCATTAAACATGTTCCCATCTACAACAAGCTCATTAAGGAGAAATGTTTCAAAAATATTGCGAGAAGAAGAAGAGATATCACCACCATCAATTTTATTGGACAACTATTTGATCTAATGCTTGAGAGTGTGATCTCCCAAAAGTACCTAGATCCTGGTAGCCCAGTAGTGGATGTGCACATCTATGGCATTATTGTCCCTAATACCTTGATTGATCTTGGGGCTGCAATTAATGTGATGAGCAGGGAAACTATGTTGAACCTCAATCTCCAAGGGGCTTTGAGGAAGACCACTGCAGTTGCAACTTGCAGACATATCCACAATAGCTCTTGAGGGAATTATTGAGGATGTTCTTGAAAATGCAACAAGAAATTCCTAATTTAATTTTCCCCTAATTAAATTAGGAGAAATTTGAAATTCCACATCAACAGGAAACTTATTCAACTGAGGTGATATATTTTTTATCACTTAGTAAGCTTAGTAAATTAAATTTGGGGGCATGAACTTGAGTTGTGTACAGTGATTCCTAAATTTTAGGAGCCTAGGTTGAGTTAATTTTAGTTGTAACAATTTAATTTAGTTAAATTGAGTTATGGTCAGTTAAACTAGTTCCAACTATTGGAGGAACTAGTGGGAGGTCTAGCAGTGGGGTGTAACTTAAGTGTTTGACTAGTTAACTAATCATTCAGCCTTAATTAACTCATGCATGCATGAAATTCGAGTTATCCAGTTGTAATAGGAGTTCAAGGGTGGTGTTCTATCAGTTGTAAACTATTCCAAGTTATACAAGTGGTGCATGCAGTCAGAGAAGGACCTAAAGGAATTTCACAATCCAGGTTGAGGAATTTCCTAATAATAGGGGTTAATTCTTTCAAGAACAACGCAAGGAAATAGGAGTTTGGAGGGCCTTAAAAATTGGCTAAGTGATGGCCAAAGTTAGTTAATCAGGTAGAGGATAAAAGATACAGGTGCAGGATGTGCTCAAGCTTGAGCAAGCATATTGTATTAATCCAGATCCTTTGATTATTGTAATATATATAGGAAAGGGTTTTGAGCAATTGTTTTCCCCTAGATAAATCCTTTTGTATGTGTGTTAAATCATGATTCATGTTTTTGAAATGTGTTCTCGATCGTGAATTTGCTTCTGCAAATTTGTAGATTAGATTTGAGTCTAATGTTTTAGTAAATTACATGAGCAGATTTGAATCTACATTAAAATTCTAAATGGTATCAGAACTAGATTCACAGTGGAGAATAGAATTTGAAGTTGTCTTTGCAGGAGGATAAAATTCGTGGGATCAATTCTTCAAAGATAGCAGGATGGCATTCTGTGGTCTCAGGCTTGAGTATGCCCTTGAGGGTAGCTCGAATTATATTGCTTGGAAGGACCGCATTGTTACAGATCCATTTAGGCACATCAATCCCATCATCCATATTAGTGTTTTAGGGCTCATCAAACCCTAATTTCAGTTGCTACATGCCCTAAACAAGTCACCCCTTTGAATGCCTCCTTCCCGGACAGTTTCATGACTTGAAGACATCCAGAAATGGCCTCTAGAGGGACCAGCACAAGTAGGCCCATGTAAGGGTGTGCTGCAAAGCAGTTATGTTCATGCCAAGATGCTTTGCATAGCACATATGCTTCCTTTCATCTGTGCTAGGCGAGTTTGAGCAAAATTCACATAAGGTTTGGGGAATATTCTTATCTTTTGGATTCATCTAGAACGTTCCCTCACTTATCAACTCCTATGAGCTCAAAAATGGATGAGGAATGAATTAAGATGCATCCTATGCTCTCATCCCTTCCTCCATGGAACTAATTCTAAGTATGGAAGGCCATTCAATTCCACCATTTATGACAAAACCTCCTTCATCTCCCTATAAATGGACCATTCATCTAAGTGATCAGGGGCTGGATTATGTTGAATTGTAAGGAGATAATGTTGCTATGAGAATTGGCTTTGAAGCAAGTTTTGTAATGCTACAAGTTTGTCATGCTTTTGATGTGATGTGGATGGGATCCAAGCTAGAGGAATGACTTTAAATCAAAAACAATGGTTGTAATTCCTTTTTCTATTCAATAAAGTATTTGAACCTTTCTCCCATTTGTTTGTATTGTCTTATAATGCTTATATGTGTGAAATGTATCTGATTCCATTCTCTTATATTCTAAGACCTTTTTCTTTGATTGATTCTTTGTTTTATGTTTTTGTTTACAGGTACTTCTCTAGCGTATTAAGTACGGGAAGGAGCGACATGATCGATACAAAGGAGACAAGAGGAAAGTGGAACTACAATTAGGTCTTCTCATCTTCTCATCTTATCTATTGCTTACATGAAAAGACTAAAATACTTTAAACTGTTGTTCTATATATGGCTACTTATCTAGGGAAGTAGTATTTATCCGTAGAGACCAAATTCTCCAAAACAAATTGGCGACTCCGCTAGGGAAGATCATCCTTCCTAATAGCTTATCCACCTCCTAGGACACTCTTGCAGACCCTACTTGTTTTCATTGATTGTATTTCAGCTCTTTTGCATTGAATTTTGGTCAAAATTTGAGGTTTGATGACTCTTGAGTGGCCTCTCAGGAATCAATGCAGGCTTGGTTAGGGGACAGTGCTCTGCAGAGCACCCTTGAGTGAGAGACAGTGCTCTGTAGTGCAGATAGGCCCTCTTTGACCTGTGTTGATCCACCTTAGGGAAATTTTTCACCTTTGGATTGAGTTTTTACCAAAATTCCTCTGTTTGATTGCTTGTTGATTGATAAATGAATGTCATGTCTTAGAAAACAAGTTTTTATCTCCTTTGCTAGCCCTACTTTGAATTGATTGATTAATGTTTCTTAAATGATTTCTTTGTCATTATCGATTCATCATCAAAGTTAGATTATAGTCGATTAATCTTTGTTTGAAATAAATTGTCGTAAAAGCCTTCTTTTCCTTCGAAACTGAACTGTCGTAAAGTCCTCGTTCTCAGAAGAAGAAAAAAATTGATTGATTGTATGTGCATTAGTTTCCTTTTTGTTCATCATAACATTAAGGGATTCGAAAAGAAAAACTTGCGTTGTTCATATTGTATTTTGTGAATTCTTGAAAGGAATAGCTAGGGAAATTGCATTAAATGTGCTCTTTGCTGTTTGCTCTTTGTCAAAGATTTGATTGCTCTATCCCTACTAGCTAGGGTTTTCATTGTTCAATTGAATGAAAATAATGCTTATCATATTAGTTGCATTTTAGGAATTGCAAACATACATCACATGGTGAACCTTGAAAGGAAAATTCTAAAGAAGATCAACTTAAATTTTATCTCAATTTACCTAATGGAGCATTGTCACCTAACGAAAAACATTTAGTGCTTCTAGGCTAGAGACTTGTTCCGGCATTGTAAAACAAAGTGCTAACTTGTCTGCAATACATCCCAAGTGTGATACCTCATTCCATGTACGTGAGTATATCGTAGCTCGTCCACATACCTTCAGGTATATAGGGTGGTGTTACAGTACGTAAAGTATATGGGAATGCTCTCACTGTGCGGTTTTTCATTAGACAGCGCTTATACAGATTGGGCCTCCACATACTTTCGGGTATATATGGGAGGACAACACTAGGTTGCTATCCATCCTTAGGTAACCGAATCAGCTGCCATGTACACTATGATACACAGAACACAGCATTCGGGGAGATTTCCTGCCTGTACTTCTTGGTTCCCCAAGAGGTATTATGTAGTTCACAATTGCTTGGTAAACCTTTTGCCTAGATTATCCCTCTTTTGTTTTGTTATGTTACTTTGATTAAAATAAAATTAATTGACCGTGGTAACATCCTCCATGCTCACTCTTTAGTTGATCTTAGGTTGATACATATGGCGACAAATCTGGAGTTCACCGATCAAGGAATTCCTTTTTATGGGAATCCTAGTCCTTTTCCTCCTTTCGGAAATATTGGTGCTCCTTATATGGCTACATTGTCCCTTCCGGGACTCACTGTTGGCTTGCCAGTATGGTTATTTTCAACCTCCTTAGTTCAAAATATCATGATTTCTCTACAATTGAGTATGCCTCCAAGTGGACAAAATAAACTTCCAGTTGATCCTAAAGTTGACCCTTTGCCTTCTTCCTTGGTTGTTTCTTCCTCCCCTTCTTCTTCTTCGCCTGGTGAAAGTATTGGTACTAGTAACCAAGTGGCTAAGAAGAAGAAGAAAGGGAAGAAGAAGAAGAAGAATCAAATTCAGTAGAGGGGCAACCAAGCAATCATTGCTTTGAATGCAACATCTGATGAGAAACTATCCATCAAGCCTCACAAAGTTCGATATCCATCCAAAATTTGTGCGGGAGACCATCTTCTTCGAAATTCTTCTGGTATTCCTCAGATCTTAGAAGAATGGTCTTCCTGTTCACATCATCTTGTGTCATCAACTTCTAGAGATCATGCTAGTTGTTAGTGTCGGTCTTGAAGCCCTCCATCAGTGATCAAAGCTCTTTGCATTTTCATAGGTAGGTGTCTCATCAGTGTCAAATTTTGCATCCCGTTAGGCATGCCATAACCCTGATGGAGGAGCTGGTTTATTTATACCCCTCTTGGTTTTGCTGGATCAGGTCATATCAGTCATTAAGCTCTTTCAAGCTTGTCTTGTTTTGTCTTGAGGTCAAAGGTCCTAGGTCTAGGGTTTTGGTCATTTATCTATGCAAGGTCATGTCTTTGAAAGTCCTTGAGTGCCCAGTGAGCCAGAGGGAGGATTGTAAACATGTTTCTTTGATATTTTCATCATGTACAGTTCATTTTTAACCTTGGATTTAAAAACTCTGTTTTTAAAGCCAAGGTCATGTTAAATTTTTGTAAAAAGTCCAAAAAGTCTTCAAAAGGGCAGCAATAACCCTGGTCCCCTTTCCAAAGTCCCTCAGATGATCTACCTGCAAAAAGATTCAAGTCAAAGCACTCAATGAGTCAAATTCAGGATAAAGGAAACCAAAAATCAGTGTTATAAAGTGTCAAAAGAAAAACATTAGAAAGTGGGTTTGTAAATGAAATTTTTTCAAATGAGACTTATAAAAGCCCAAATTCCCTCCTTTCACTCTCATTCTGCATTCTCACACTTGCAAGAGAGATAGACAGAGTGATTGAGAGAAAGGAGCGAAAAAGGAGCAATTTCGGGCAGCAGAGAGGGGCGCGACCCGTCGAACCAGGTGCGCGACCCGTTGGGTGGTGCGCGACCCGTTAAGAGCTCTTTTGCAGTTCAGAAAAGCAACGTGCGCGACCCGTTAAGAGCTCTTCTGTAGTTAAGAAAAGCAACGTGCGCGACCCGTTGGGCGGCCTGCGCGACCCGTTGAACCGCCTTGCTGCAAACTTCAAACCAATTACCTCAAACTCTTTCCAAGCTATCAATTTGCTCGAGGTAGGTGCTCTAAACATGGATTAATTGCTGGTTATGATGGTGGGTGTCATGAACATGTTAAAATGATTAAAATTTTGCAAGTGGAACTCCTTATATGGCTGCAATGTTAATGAGCAAACTGTGCTAGGGTTTATGTTGTTTCAAGCTATTTTTCCCTTTGGTTTGTTTCCCTCCTTTCCCTTTCACTCACCCTTATATGTTCATCTCCTTTCCCATATTATTTTACAAATGAAATGCAAATCTTTCCCCATCCCTAATGACTAAAAATGTAAACCCTACCCCTTTCCCAAAGCATACAAAACCCTAATTTCCCTCTACCATATACATGTGTAAACAAAGGAAAAATTTATGTGAAAACAAAAGAAAATGTTGATGAATATATCAGCAAGTTTTGTGTATGGTTTCCCTACTTCCCCTATTAATAATGTATGCATATTCCCATGTTCACTTTCATACATGTTTTTTCCCATATGTAATGATCTTTGCAAATGATTTCCCAATTACAAATATGTGTTCCTATATGCATAATGATTTGCAAAATTTCCCTTAAAAATTCCCTGTAATATTTATATATTCCCATTCCTTGTTAAAAGATCCCTCTCCTAACATTTCCCTCATGTCTTTTTCCCCTTGAAACAGCATAGAGTTCAGCACTTTTTGCAAGCAGAGACAGCAGTTCAGTTTGTCCACTTTGCTCCTAAACCATGTCAGAAACTGAAACTTATGAGCAAAGTGATGACCATTCATCATCTACAGAGGCTGAGGTACAGAGGAGGCCCCATAGGGGAGGTAAGGGTGGACATCATAAGCGAGAGGAGCCCACCTCTTTGGCAGAATTACAGGCTTGTCCCATGGCAGTGACTTGTTTTCAGTACATGTCTTGTTATGAGTTCTGTGAGAGGATTTCTCGGATTCAGCACCATAGAGAGTTGGCCCGCTTGTTTGTTTTACACCTCCATGATGGACATGTCACTCTGGAAGGGGTGAACTTTACATTGACACCCGAGGTGATCTCACAGGCTATAGGGATACCGAATGTGGGTGAGGTGTGGCCTAAGCGCAGGTTGCTAGATTTTGTTCACTTTGAGCCCTATGTCCGGCCACCATTCGTGAGACATTTGGCGGGTGTTTTTCCATTCAGATTTCTCCGGAGCGAGTATGCTCCTATCATGAGGCTTATTATGCATTATTTTACCTGTGAGGGCAGATTTTCACAGGTGTACTCATATCACATTCGCCTTTTGATGCATTTCACCCGAGTGAGGATGATGAACATCCCGGACTTCTTCTTTCATAACATTCAGAGGATGGTGCCCATGTTGCAGAAGAAGACCCCGGCCCAGCAGTACAGGAGCTTATGTCATTATGGTTTGATTCAGCTCATAGTCTCACATCAGTTGACTCAGCAGGGCATCTCATGGGAGGAGTTCATCTCCCGCGAGTTTTTCACAGCACCACCCCAACCACATCCCGAGGTCATTCATGAGGAGGGTGGACCGTCTCAGCAGCCTGATATTCCAGTCACTAGACATGTTGTTTCTTCACCTCAGCTCACATATCAGAAAGGCCCGAGGGCCTTATTTGCAGCAGCTAGGCGAGTACTATCTCCATAGCAGGTGGAAGGGGTCTCGCCTTCATCTTCAGCTCAGCGAGTGTTATCTCCACATCAGGTGGAAGGGGCCTCGCTTTCTTCACCAGCACAGGTACTACAGAGGGGAAAAGAGCCCATGATTCATGAGGGTCCGGTGATTGATCTTGAGGCCAGTTCTCCTAGCCAAGAGGCGAAGGAGATCATTCAGCATCTCAGGGCTGAAAATGATGTTTTGCAGATGAGACTTGAGGGTGCCCAATGGACTATCACTTACCTGGAGCAACGGAACAAACAATTGGAGGAGGAGAAAGCACTTGATGAGCTATGGAGGATTCGTAGCGACCGAGTCTTGAACCGTAGAAGACCCGGTGATCCATTGCCTGCTGACCGAGAGTCTATGCTCATTCAGGAGAATGCCCGCTTGGAGAGGCTGTTGGCTAAGGCCAACCAAGAGAAAAAGCTGCTGAGAAACATGAAGAATCACTATTGGGCAAGGATGCATGTATGCAAGGCCAAAATGAAAATGTTCCAAAGGAGGTTGTCCGAGGCTCTTAGGCGGAGGAAGAAGACCAATCCACTCCGTATCTTGGCTGAGGCATCCCTCAAAGATCATGGCACTCACTAGCTCAGCCACAGCACAAATCCCAAAAAAAATTGAGAATTTTGGGTAATTTTGGCATTTTTTGGAAATTTACAGGTTTTGGCTCCTCAACGGGTCTCACCCCCGGTGAGACCCTTTGTCATGGCAGCTCCTTTTTGCAAAAACTCAGCATTTCTAGATTTTTCATGCAAAATTACATATTCCCATGGATGGACTTGAGTTTTTATGGGGTTTTGGGCCTCCAGAAGGTCAAAATACATGCAAAATTTGACTTTCTGCCCCTTTTTTGAGTTGCAGAAAGCAGTCTTGGGAGAATTGATTTTTGACTGGGCAAATGACCTCCAAATTCAAAAATTCCAGTTGGGTTGGAAAGTAGACTCGTAGAAATTTCCAACGAGCTATCCTGCACCCAATTCTGACACCTTCAAGTGCCTCAAACAGAGCTCCCAATGTGCGCGACCCGTTGAGAAGATGTGCGCGACCCGTTGAGCAGACTTTGCCAGATTTCACTGTACAGCTCGGAAAAGCACAGTTTGACTTGGTTTGACTTTTTGGGGTTGAAGATGATTATCTTTGATGTAATTATTGTAACTCTAAGACACTTTTACTCTTGTTTAACACTTCTAGAAGATTCATTCATGTCAAGGGTAAATATTTAATGAATGGATTGGTTTCCTAGCTTATAGAGGCAAGTTGTTTTGACTGCCTAGATTTTAGTGCTCAGTTTAGAATTAGTTGAAACAGCTCCTAGAAGGATGAGCTCGACCCCTAGAGGCAAGGGAAGAGGTTGTCTTGCCTATATTATGTATTTTCTTAATCATTTTCAAGGGTTGGAAGGTTGGACTCTTGAGGGAGAAGCTATCATTGTATATTTTCACTGTATCTCTGCAATTTTTGGCTAAGGAAGACCAGGGTTTTGCAGTCATCTTTGGGATTCTTGTGGACTCATGTGTTGATGGTGTGTTTTCTAAATTTTCTTGTAAGCTTTGTTATGTGATTCATTTCCTTTCTTTACTGCTACACATTAAACAAATGAAGTGTTAAAGTATGAATTCATGCTAGCCATGCTCTGCTTTTAAATTTGTTTAATTTCAATGTTTTCTTCTGTCTAAAGAGAATTCAAAGTGATTATTTTCTCTCTTTAGTTCCTCATCCTTCATTCCTGACCATTCATTTCAGTTAAAGGCATCAACGTTGTCTCCTACCTCGCCCCAAAGAACCCCCTGCAGAAACTATGTCCAATCCCCGCACCCAAAATTGCAATTCCTCAAATTTGCCACCAAAAACCCAAAAAACCCCAAATCAATTTACTAGCCTAATATCAGTGTTACCTTGTTGGTCATCTCATCTCATTGAAGATCTACCAAGATTGACCGGAGAGAGCCTTCTCCTGCCCCGTAGGGCTAGCTACGAGGCTGAATGGTTTGATGTAGCCTTGAGGTTTACCTTTCTCAGCCTTAGGTGAAATTTCAAGCGCTAACACTAGTGACACACCATCAACTAGTGTTAGTAAAGTTCATGGAAATAAGGGTAAAGTTAAGTTTCCCTGTAGGTTATGTGAAGGGAATCACCCCCCATTCACCATTTTCCCTATCTGTATGAAGCCAAAAAAGTGTTGGATAACCATCCTGCTTCATCGAAACGACTTCCATCTAGTTACAGGAGGCTCTCCCTTAATCCTTCACTAGTTGATGAATTGACTGACTCAAATAAACCATCGTTCAAACCCATTCTCTCTGAAAGTGAATCCTATGAGTTTATACCTGACCCAAATCAATACATCAAGGAAACAGTTGACTTGATTTCACCTTTAGTTAATCATACCTTTCCCGAAGATAGTGAATATGATACCACTTAGGTTCTTTTCGTTTCTTCATATTCGAACGAGCTTGGAGGCAACCCTCATGTTCCATCAAGACAGGAGGAAAATCTCCCGTTTTAGTAACTCAAGGGGATAATTCTCCCATTTCTATGGTAGCCACTCCAAGTAGTCTGGTCACTCCCTTTGATTGGAATCGACTGGTAGGATTTTGTCTTCCTTCATATGTGCCTTTCCAAATCATAGCACAGGTTTGTAATATGATTGTAACTCGCACTATTATAGATGAAGGTTCATATGTGAGTATCCTTTCCTCAACTACTTGGTAAGCGCTCAGTTCGCCGCTTACTTGTGCCTGTTACCCAAATTCTATTGGCTTTTAATAGAGGAACCAGTCAACCATTAGGGATCCTTCCTCAATTGCCTATTACTTTGGGAGGAAAAGTCATTTATCTGAATCTGATGGTAGTCCCAGGCCCTTTATATAACAATTTACTTCTTGGTCGCGACTATGTTTATGACATGGGAGCTATTGTTTCAATACTCTTTCGAGTGATTTGTTTCCCACATGAAGCTGAATTGTCACTGTGGACCAGCTTTCATTTCTTGGTCCAAATATGGTTTCTAGTAAACCATCTTCCCTAAATGGTCCTTTTGTACCAATGGTATCTTCCCCACCACGGGTTAATTATGTGGCAACCTGTTCCATACCTACATCAAGGGATGATCAATTCCATGATGTTGTACATTACGTACTGGGGGCATTGGAACCAGATCTCTCCTTCCAGGGCATTGTTCTCCCATCGGATGAGAACCTCTTGGAATCCATGACCTCTTATGAGTCGTGATCAATGAATATCAGGATAGTTCCTTGTCTTGTTTCAACCTCGTTAAAAATGAAACAAAGGATATGAGGGTAGTTCTTTTACTGTGTCAACCTCATTAAAAAATTGAAACAGGTCCATGAGGATAGTTCCTTTTCTTGTGTCAACCTCGTTAAAAAATGAAACCAAGGATATGAGGACAGTTCCTTGTCTTGTGTCAACCTCGTTAAAAAATGAAACAAAGGGCATGATGATAATTCCTTGTCTTGTGTCAACCTCGTTAAAAAATGAAACATGGAATATGAGGATAGTTCCTTGTCTTGTGTCAACCTTGTTAAATGAAACAAAGGATATGAGGATAGTTATTTTACTGTGTCAACCTCATTAAAAAATGAAACAGGTCCATGAGGATAGTTCCTTGTCTTATGTCAACCTGGTTAAAAAATGAAACCAAGGATATGAGGATAGTTCCTTGTCTGTTTCAACCTCGTTAAAAAATGAAACAAGGAATGTGAGCATAGTTCATTGTCTTGTGTCAAACTTGTTAAAAAATGAAACAAGGAATATGAGCATAGTTCCTTGTCTTGTGTCAGGCTCGTTAAAAAATGAAACAAAGGGTATGAGCAGAGTTCCTTTTCTTGTGTCAAGCTCATGAAAAAATGAAACAAGGTCCCCTGGAGCAAATTTCAAATTAGAGACTTCGATTAGAACTCGTAATCCCAGTCAAATATTTCACTTGATCTCGTAAACGAACCTTCATTCCATCCACCTGATAGCCACGAGTAGTCTACTTAGGTGAACGTAATGAAGCTTGGGGGGCATGCACCTAGTGGTAAAGTTAATTTTCCCTGTAGGTTATGTGAAGGGAATCACCCCATTCACCTTTGTCCCTATCTGGACGAAGCCAAAAATGTGTTGGATAACCATCCTGCTTCACCGCAGCGACTTCCATCTGGTTACAGGAGACTCTCCCTTTCATGATGTTGGCGGCATGTAAACCAATTTCAAGCATAGTTCTTCGTTTCAAGATTGTGTAAGAATGAAACTGAATTCAAGCATAGTTCTTTATTTTAAGCTTGTGTAAGAATGAAACTGAATCCAAGCATAGTTTTTAGTTTCAAGATTGTGTAAACATGAAACCGAATCCAAGCATAGTTCCCTATGGTTCAAGCTTGTGTAAAAATGAACCCATCTCCATTTTAACCCTTATTATTGCCATTCCATCAGCCTTTTCTGTCAGATGAGCCTTGGTTTTTCTCCTTCCATATTCATTATCTGCTTGGTTGATCATACGCTTTCACTTGGTTATTTTACCCTTTTTGAGGAAAATTTGTAATGAGTGGTCTTATTAGCCAGCCTCTTCAAATAAAGCAACATGTTTTGAGAAGTTACAACATCACCAAAACCAGTCGCTATCCTATACACCACTCGTTCCTCAAAGTGGAGTCCTATTTAAGCTCTTTTCAGACTCTCTAAATATGAAAATATTGTCGAGCGCTTGTCCTTTTCAACTCGTTAACGGATTGGAAACGACATCTCTCTTGTATGATTTTATGCTTTTTTGGGCTTGAGAGATTAATTTATGAAAATGAACTTGTGGATTTTTCTTTTTGTCCCTTTTCAAACTCTCTAAACATGAAAAGGAATGAGTTATCTTTGTCGTTAAACTCATTAAAACATCAAATAGCGACAAACTTGTCCATCTAGACAAGACCAAGTTTCACCTTCTCTAGACTCATTAAAACATCACATAGCAATGGATTCACCCGAATGGTGGAATTATACAACAAGCATATGTTATCCTCCTCAAGCTTGATAAAAATAAAGAGGTATTGGTCAGCAATGATGGGGGAAAATGGAAAAATGGGTAAACCACTTTATGGTAGCAGGTCGCTCTTGAACATGACACATTCACTTCATCTTCATGACTATTTGGGTTGGGTTATCTGCTTGACGGTTATCATACTTATGGTCTATCACACCATCCATCACTTTTGTTTTGGGTCAATGTTGCCAATTCATTCATACTATTTGGGTTAGGTTATCTGCTTGATGATTATCATACCTATGGTCTATCACACCATCCATTACTTTGGTTTTGGGTCAATGCTTCCAATTCATTCAATGTCGCCAATATGTTCAAGAGAAGTCATTCAGTTAAATATCATCCTTTGCAATACTCACAAACCTTCATTTTCATGAACTCCATTCTGAACCTTGTGTCGTCAGTCAAATCCCATCTCCAAAATCACTACACTCGTTTCGTGTTGTTGATGTGGGATACATCAAGGCCCTCCTGCGATGAGTTGCTTCTTGTCGACATGAACACGTTATCCAAGAAGTTTACTTAGAAACACCCTTCCAGTACCTTCAGGCTTTCATACATCAATGGTAGTTTTCTCGCTTCTGGTGATAGGTTGACATCAATGGCCTTCGACCGAAAGACTTTGTATGGCGTCCGACATCAAATCATCCATTCACACCATGCAAAATGTATTGCAGTACCTTGAGGATCATTATCATTATCGGTGATTTCTCTCGCATCGGTTAACAGCTTACATCATTAGCTGGTAATTAGATGGTGTCTTCCCATGTTCAACTTCAGATCACATATTCGCATGGTTAGACTCATACTTGAGCGAACGATTGAATGAGATAGAAGACCCCATATCTAGTTTCATCCATCTGGGCTGTGATTTCAAGAGTACTAAATCATATGTACAATTGCTTTACATTGGTAGTCATTCTGATCATAGGTCTATATATGTAAACGACTGTTTATGTACATGTAATGAAAGTTTGTAAGCTGAGCATGGGTATACCTTCCCTCAGTGATTCATGTAAAAATCAAAAATCATAATATCTGTATTTTAATTGATGCAGGTCACCTTCCACATCGATACCTCCTCATCACATCATAAAGAATTTCATTCGACATTGGCATTTTTCCGACTTCATGCTTTAGGGGGCAGTTGTTACAGATCCATTTGGGCACATCAATCCCATCATCCAGATCAGTGTTTTAGGACTCATCAAACCCTAATTTCAGTTGCTACATGCCCTAAACAAGTCACCCCTTTGAATGCCTCCTTCCCGGACAGTTTCATGACTTGAAGACATCCAGAAATGGCCTCTAGAGGGACTATCACAGGTAGGCCCATGTAAGGATGCACTTCAGAGCAGTTAAGTCCATGCCAGGGTGCTCTGTAGAGCACTTAGGCTTCCTTTCACCTCTGTTGGGTGAGTTTGAGTGAAATTCACATAAGGTTTGGGAAATATTCTTATCTTTTGGAGTCATCTAGAAGGTTCCCTCACTTATCAACTCCTATGAGCTCAAAAATGGATGACGAATGAGTTAAGATGAATCCTATCCTCTCATCTCTTCCTCCATGGAACTAATTCTAAGTTTGGAATGCCATTCAATGCCACCATTTATGACAAAACCTCCTTCATCTCCCTATAACTGGACCACTCATCTAATTGATCAGGGGTTGGATTATGTTGAATTGTAAGGAGATAATGTTGCTATGAGAATTGGCTTTGAAGCAAGTATTGTAATGCTACAAGTTTGTCATGATTTTGATGTGATGTGGATGGGATCCAAGCTGGAGGAATGACTATGAATCAAACATAATGGTTGTAATTCCTTCTTCTATTCAATAAAGTATTTGAACCTTTCTCCCATATGTTTGTATTGTCTTATAATGCTTACATGTGTGAAATGTATCTGATTCCATTCACTTATATTCAATAAATCTTTTTCTTTGATCGATTCTTTGTTTTCTATTTGTGTTTACAGGTACTTCTCAAGCGTATTAAGTACATGAAGGAGCGACAATCGATACAAAGGAGACGATAGGAAAGCAGAACTACAAGTAGGTTTTCTCATCATCTCATCTTATCTATTGCTTATAGGAAAAGACTAAAATACTTAAATTGTTGTTCTAGATATGGCTACTTATCTAGGGAATTAGTATTTATCTGTAGATACCAAATTCTCCAAAACATGCATGGAGGCAATGCTGGAAGATAATGGGTTGAAGGAATTCATTAATAATGATATCCAGAAACCGACAGCAGCTAATGCTCAGAATCTAGTAGATTGGAAGAAGAGTGTAGACAAGGCAAGGAGGATCATATTGGAGGGAGTACATGACCATATTATCTCTAATCTCCACAGGAGAGATACTTTGTATGAAATGTGGTAAGCATTGACAGATTTGTTCCAGAATAATAGTGACCATAGGAAGCTGACACTCAAGGACAAGCTTCAGAATATTAGGATGCAGAAGGGCAACACAATACCACAGCACCTGAGCAGGTTCACACAATGTCATGATGAACTTGGGAGTCTTGGTGTTACATTTATAAAAGATGATTTGGTAAGACTAGGAATTCTAGGCCTTCCCAAGAGTTGGCACAACTACCAAGATTCGTTAAATGGGAAGGAGAAGCTACCAAATTGGGAAAAATTGTGGTCTGATTTGGTATAGGGGGAGATAAGACGGAACACTAAGGAAGGACATAATCCAAGTGTGAGGAAGAAAAAAAGTGTGCCTTGGATGGAAAGGCAAAGAAAGGGAAAAGGAATAAATCTCAATCCAAATTAGATTCCAGTCAAGGGGTCAAGAAGAAAGATTTGTCCAAAATCAAGTACTTTCACTGTCATGAACTTGGACACCATGCCATGAAGTGTCCACACAAGAAGATGGGATGAAGGCCTCAGGAGGAGTGATAGGTGAATCTTTGGCTTCACAATTTGAGTTTGAATTCACCCTCATTGAATGCATCACAAGAATAGTGATGGTTAGTGTGTGATATCTTGATAGTGGTGCTTGATTCCATATGACGAGAAATCGAGAATTTTTCAGTAGCTTGGAGGAGAAAAACCTCCATATGCACATCGATATGGGAGATGATGGTAGGTATAGCACGACCGATATTGGTATAGTTACTTTTAAGAGGGAGTTTGGCTCCCCTCTCAAGCACAAGGATGTGATGTTTGTTCCAGGTCTAAAGAATAATTTGGTTTCTGTTGTAATGTTGAAAGACTGTGGCTACGATGTGATATTCAGAAAAGGAAAGGAATTCCTGAGGTACATCTCCACAGGACAAGTGAAGCAGATTAGGGTTCGGGTAAAGAACATCTACAAGTTGAATGTGAAAGACTTTTTTGCTTTGAGCACTAAGGCGAAGAAGGTGCAGAATCAAGATGTCGGTGAATTATGGCATAGAATACTTGGTCATTTGAATCATGAAGCTTTGAAGATCATGTAGCAGATCACCACATGCCTCCCTAATGCAGCACTAAATAAGTAGAATACATGCAAAGGGTATACCTTGGGGAAGTACAAAAAATCCACCTTCAATGATCAGGATAGCACGGTGCATAAAATCCTTGAAAGGATCCACTTTGATGTCTGTGGACTTTTCTTGACAGCCTCCACTGCCAAGCATAGGTATCATGTTATATTTGTAGATGATTTCTCATGGAAGTGTTGGATTTTCTTCATGCAAAAGAAAGACCAGACATTCTCCAAGTTTGTTGAATTTAAAGCACTTGTTGAGAAATAAATTGCTAGGAAAGTGAAGGCTCTCAGGAGCGATAATGGTGGTGAGTATGTGTTCAATGAGTTTACAAATTTCTATGCAAAGGAAGGCGTTCGATGGGAGTTGACAACACCCCACAACCCACAGTAGAATGGGGTGGTTGAGAGGAAGAACAAAAATATTGTGGGAGAAGCAAGGGTGATGTTGCATGACCAAGGCCTACCACTGCACTTATGGTTTGAATCATGCAACACAGTGATCTATTTGCAAAACATGATTCCTCATTGTATTCTTGGGATGATTACACCAGAAGAAGCTTTTTTAGTGAAGAAACTAGATGTATCACACTTAAGGATCTTTGGATCATCAATTTACTGTCATCTTTCCAAGTAATCAAGGAAAAATCTAGAGCTGACAGCAAAGATGGGAATATTTGTGGGCCACATAGAAACACCTCACAACTATCATGTGTACTTCCCATCTCTCAGGATGACAATTGTTTATAGAGATGTTAATTTTGATGAGGAGAAGGCAATGAGGTGTTCTCTTGAGAGGGAGCTTCAGTTGCATTTAGATGATTTTTTGGCTCCAAAGGAAGAATCTAAGGATGTTGTGGAGTAGCCCCAAGCAGAGGTGCAGAGAGTGGATATACCCACTCAAGTAGCGACATCCAGAGAAGGAATTAAATGAACCAAGGAAGCTAATATTTTATTGGATGATGCTAGAGAGAATATGGGAACGCCTGCATCATAGTGCATTCAAAGTAGGTCACTGGATCGGTACACTAGCTACATGGCTCTCATGACTGAGCTAGTAGAGATAGAACCATCCTCATTCGAGGAAGCAGTGCAACAACCAGTATGGGTTGATGCCATGGTAGAGGAATATGATTCCATTATCAAAAATAGTGTTTAGGAAGTAGTCCCAATACTAGAGGACAAATCAATGATGGGTTCGATATGGATATATAAGGTGAAGCAAGCAACAGAGGGAAGCATTGAGAAAATAAGGCCATATTTCTGGCCAAGGGGTTCTCTCAAGTGGAGGGAATTGACTATGAGGAGACCCTTTTCCAGTAGTAAGGTAGTCTTATATCAGATCAATTCTAGCACTTGCATCGTAAATGGGATGGAAGATCCATCAAATGGATGTGAAGATAATAGTCCTCAATGGAGTGATTGAGGAAGAGGTGTACATTGAACAACTGGAAGGATTTGAGACCTTCGATAGAGAGTTGCATGTGTGCATACTCAAGAGAGCATTATATGTATTGAAACAAGAACCCCATGCTTGGTACACTAGGATTGACAATTATTTCACCATGTATAGGCTTCACCAAAAGTGAAGCAGATGCAAACCTTTACCATATTGTTGTTGAAGGTAAATTGTTGATTATAGTATTATATGTCGATGATTTGATTTTAACCGATGATAATAAGTTGATCAGTTCTTGCAAAGAGGATCTTGAAAGAGAATTAGAGATGAAGGACATGGGACTCATGCATTATTTCCTCGATTTGGAAGTATGGAAAGGAGATGGGGAAATATTTGTCTCTTAAGGAAAGTATGCCAACAAGATATTGAATAAGTTATGCATGGAGAGTAGCAAACCCATGGGCACTCCTCTAGCAGGAAGTTGGAAGAAGGAGGATGCCACTTCAGGTGAGGAAGTGTAGGCTACCATTTACAGGCAACTTGTGGGTTCACTTATGTATTTGGTGAACACACTGCCAAACATGTGTTATGCAGTTAACCAGCTTAGTCAAGCAATGGTTAATCCAACCAAATTATATTGGAAGGAAACTAAACATGTGTTGAGATGCCTAAGACAAAATACTCAGTTTATACTTTGGTACAGATGGACAGAGTGAGTGAAGCTGCAAGGCTTTACAGATCTAGATTAGTGTTGATAGTGCTGGAAATCCATCAACCAAGGGGATCTCCCTGATGTGAAGTCCCAACTAGACCTCACACCATTTTGTTTCAGAGTCCCATCCGGTATGAGGGCCTGGTCGACATATACTTAGAGATCTACCTTGGCTCTAGCCATCAGTGCATGAGAGTGTTATGCTGACATCTTCAAACAATAAGGTGTGTGTACCTGGTGAGTGCGTAATGTAACTATGTCAACGTTATCTTACTACAGAGGGGGATAGTAAAGTGAGCGTTTAAATGAGAGGTAGTAGTACCTCCCAGGAAGAGACACACACGAATGAGAAAGGGTTTGTCCATCATCCAGCGGAATAGTCCACAACGAACCCGACAGACATTAAAACCGAGGTGAAGGGGACAACGCGTACACCATCCAGCAGAGTAGTCAACACGGATGTGACAGTCATTATAACAAGAAAATAAAGATGGTTTGTCGAGTATCCCGCGAAGTAGTCCACAAAGATGTGACAGTGATGATAGCAAATACAGAAAGATGGTTTTTCTAGTATCTCGCAAAGCATTCCACAGGGACGAGAAAATGGTGATAAGCAATACAACACATCTTCAACAATGTAAGTACTAAAACAACCAAAGTAGTTCAACTATATTATTACAAGTTAAGCAAACATGCATTACAAATGTTTAAAGAGTAGTCTTACAAACATATACAAAACATGTGTGAAAATGTGTTGGCATTAACAGGCTTCTAAATTAAGAAAAAGTCCCAGGACACATCTGTACACCATACATAACTAGTCCCAGTAGTGAGACATTGCAGCCACTCCTCACTCCTCGAAGAGTAGCCTACAGAATCTCAAGGCTATGTGGGAGGAGCCAAGGTGAAAAGTCCTTTCTCATACAATGGGAGGGGTATATATAGCCAAGGGTTATGCTTGATCCTTGTGACTCTTGGATTACCCTCATGACGGTTCAACTTCTAATGACTTTTAAACCGACATGACTCTTCAACTTATTATGTGCATCTGCCAGAATTCACTTTACATTACATTGAGTTACAATGGATATGACCCATAGTGGTGATGTGGCCAAGACAACTCATGACACAATTTTTCATGACACTGCTGACATATACTAGCTGACTGTGGGGTCTGCGTGAATTTGTTGCGTTACTGAATGATGGATATATTCTTGGTGTGCTTTGTCTTCTCCTCTATAAGGCATAGTGTTGTGGGGTCTTCGATGGTCTTGGTCTTGCATGATGGTTCAATGAATATGTTCCTTTTTCTTGTTGCTTGATGTGCTTGGTACATACATCCAGCTGCAAGCAAGTCTTCTAGCATGTGTGCTCCTTCTTCATCCTATTTGTCGTCTCACCATGATCTATCAGTGTACCTGTTCCTGCAATTCACTCATGATGGGACAATATCAAATCCAAAACCTCCTACTCTAGCATGATGCATTATTATCTTGTTTTGGGTGACAAGGAGGGAGGAAAAATAATTGAGAAAGTGTGGAGCATAGCCCAAGTTGCAATGAGGAACTCTAGGGGGACATTCTGCACTATCAAGAAAAACCACGGAATGACCACTAGGAGGCAGAATTGCACACTGAATGATAGCAGTGGCAACTACAACGTGGGACCCTGAGGAGAATTTCAGTGCAGTTCCTGGAGGGTAGGAAAGACAAGGATGCAGGGGACCTATTAGGAAATTATACACTATTTTCAAGAGCAAGGCATGACAGGGCTGTAAGGGACCTACTGAGCATGATTACGCAGTTTTGAAGAATAGTTCAGGATAGGCAGTGGAGGGCCTGCTAGACATGACTGTGCAGTTTTGGAGAATAGCTCAAGATAGGCAGCAGAGGGCCTGCTAGACATGTATGTGCCTTTTCTGAAGGAAGTGTAAAGTAAGGTAGCAGAGGACCAACTGGACATGTCTATGCAGTTTTGGAGATCAGTGCACGATAGGGAGTAGGAGGCCTACTTGACATGTCTACGCAGTTTCTGAAGGCAGTGCAGAGTAAGGCAGTAGAGGACCAGTAGGATATTTTTGCAAAGTTTTGTATATCAATGTAGACCCAGGTCTTGGTGTAGTGCGGGGTTCTAGTAGACCAAAAGGAGGCTTGATGACTATGCTTGAGAAATGTGCAGTTCAGTTTGTACATGGAGGCAGTTTATGCATATTTCTGGGAGGCAGACATGTTACTCACCTCTGGGATTGCACAGTGAAACTGACCTGGAGGATAGACTCAAGCACTGTATAGTTCTGGGTATTAGAGAAAGGTCACTAAGGGTTGAGACTATGCAATACATCTCAATCACGATCCGGTGGAAGAGGGTTGTCCAGTCGAACAAATTTTTCAGGAAAATGGCTAAGTGTTGAAAGCAAGTGAACTTATGCAAACTTGACATTGTGATCATACACTTAGCATACTTTTATGATGAGACAACATAGACCGCTAGTACAACAAGACAAAACATGCCCTTGGTGAGACTGTCTTAGAGCTTGTTGTAACATGCATTTTTGTTGCTTGTAGTATTCATTTTTCATACAAGAACTAGAAAATATTTCAAAAATAGATAAAATCAAAAGGAAGGAGTAATAATGGTATGTCGGGTATGTTTTCTTTGTAAAGGAACAAGTAAAATAAAAGAATCGGCCCCGGTATAGCCAAGGGTTAAGCCAATGGTTATATGGATGTATACATATATATATATATATATATATTTCACAAAGCATATTGTGGATTGGAATCACAAAAGAAACAAGTTATAAAGTGTCAAAGATCGGGACCCGAAATATATATATTATATTTAAAAAGCCCGGCGGGTCCGTAAAGTACCAAATACATATGTATTGGTTCATTCACTGATTGCCAATTACGATTCACAATAGCCAGACCCGAAACATATATTCATTGTGTTTATAATTTCGGCAGGTCCACTGTATCGAAAAGCCCTTCATATACATGTATATGGGTTCCGTCGATTGCGATTTGCAATGACGGACCCGAAAAACTATATATTGTGTTTTATAATTCTGGCGGGTCTGCAAGGCATACGAAAAGGCGGACTTTAAGCTAAAAGGCGGAACTTCGAGCGGATGCAAAGTGGTAAGTGGTTTTTAGTGGAGCTCACCTGATTCCACTTATTGTTTGACACGTAGCAGCCGAGTGGAGAGAGAAACCGCCCATTTCAGGTGGGTATTCTCTGTGCTTATGTCCCACTCGAAATCTTTGTAGACCGTCAGATCCACTAAGCGTAGATCTACGGTGGGGATATATCAGGCAAGTTGTGTTGTTCAGAGAAGACATTAGTCGTTGATCTGGTGACGGAAGATCAACGGCGGGGATTTAAATATCACATCGCAAACATTATATCAGCGGAAAAGGCATGTTTTATGGCATATTTCTATTTTAAAATGTATATAATAAAAATAGCGCAAATATGAAGGATTTATGCATATGCGGCTTAAGGGTGCGTAAAGTTAAGTTTTGTGGTGATATATCATTTGAAAGGGCCGATTGTGATTTGTGGTGGAAGTCAATGGAGCGTTGAACGGGTGGATTTGATATTGTGTTCCATATTAAGCAAAGGTTCACGTTAATTTCACTTTGTAAAATGGAAAATCAAGGTTAGAGTCGAATCTGAAGAGGAAGACAATCGAGTATGTTTCCTTTATATTTTGACCAATCAAAACGCCTGATACGTATGTAAGACCAGGATTACACAAGCTAAACACATTTCATTATGGCTAAAATGAATTAAACATCATTAGGGCATTTACAGATGAGTTCGGCAATGGATTAACAGAGCAAGCCAACAGTTATCGTCCTCTTTTGAATTCAGTTATGTTCCTGTTATTTCATGTTCTTTGAGGTGTCTTTTACCCTCTGTAAAAAAATTTAATAGTTTTTACTTCATATAGTTAGAGAAGCAGTTAAATAATTTGGGCAGTTTCAGAAATCAACAACTGTTCCACAATGTATAAAAAGATGAAAATTTACAAAGAAAGGGTTCAAATTTTGGGGGAACGCAGAGGCAAGGCCATTGTATTCAAATCGTTGATTAATGAAGAATCAGAAGTTTCCATGCATTTTTTGGGTATGATTTTGTGACTTCTCTGTTATGTGCCATCTTATGTTTTCTTCCTTCAAGTATGGTAATGAAGCTGCAGGATTTTATTTGCTTAGGTAGATAAAGTTAAAATTCCTTAAAAAAGCACTCCTATACTTGAAATTTTGCCTTTCTTTCTGAGTTACAGATAGTAGTTTCTCTGCAAGGCAAGCATATTATCTTTAACTTCTCCAAGAGTCATAGATAGTAGGTTCTGTGTTAAATAGCATATTGTCCATGATTTAGTTCTCACCTTCATAATTCTTCTAAGTTACAGATAGTAGTTTCTGCGTAAGGCGACATACTATTTTTAACTTCTTCAAGCTTTCTTCATTTATCATTCATATTCAACTAATCAAATGGCATTTTGATATTTCCTTGTCACCTAAGTATTGAGAGTAAAAAACCAAGTCTCAGGTCCTTCATTTGAGAACACAACATATATCTAAGTGACAAATAAGTGACAGTAAATGATATTTATTAATGTCTTAAGCACAATTTCTCTACGACCAGGAAATTGGCTTCTGAAGGTACAACAGAGCTGAAATCAACAAGTGCGACACTTGAGATAGTCCTTCAGAAGGTCATGACAACACTTGCGCGACAATGCTTACAACTTTGTGTGTGAGTACGGCGTATGTTTACATAGTGAATACAACCCAAACACACAAAGACAAACCTTCAAACTCACCATAACAAGATCACAAGCATGACAAAGAAATTAATATGCCAAAAGATGATTGTTGGTCAAACAAGCAAAATGGTTAAAAGACTTCACAAGAGCTCAAGGGGTGAGCTCGAGTGTTTGCAACCATCAAAGGAAAAACCAAGGAAGGCTCTAAAATTTGGATGTAAGCCAAAACTTTGGACAGTGTTGCAGCTACTACAACACTTGGCGGCACCCTGGTTGAATACCAACTTCTCTGTTTTGGTTCATTTATAGTGCAGGACCTTGGCCTTTCAGGGAGTATTGATTCATTGTGTAGATCACTTCAGCTTCCCCACTTACCCCATGGACAAACACGACTCACCTTGTATCGACTCAGTTAAGCACAACACAAAATTCAGCCAAATCACAATGTTTCAAATCAGGAAGGGTAATTTGGCTCGTGAGCTTAAGATTTTTAGAGTATAGTTTTTCATCTCTGGTGTTTCTCCGTTTCCAGTAGGCTTGGACAGTACCCCGGTGGAGTTTCCTTCTTCACCTCTCTGTGCAAGAAGCCTTTCTCTTCTTTCGCCTTTGTTATTTTTTTGAAAGAGAATTGTGCATAGGCACTTATTTATTTTTGGGGCGGAAAAGGGATCCCGATTTATTGAGAAAAGGAGAGGTTGTTCCTTTAGAGAAGCATATAAAGACATATGATTCAATTTTTCTCATTTAGATTTTCCTTTTCTCCATTTCTACTAGTTGGATAAGCTTGAACACACCAGAGCAGAAAGCTAAGTATAGGAATGAGGTTTCCTAGACTGGACATGGGTTCATGGTTTGACCAAAACTTTCCTTACAGACGGATCATATTTTCCATCAAGACTTCATCGACCATAAGTTACAACCAAGCAAAAATAAGACAAACACAGGATTGACCAAGTGTTGCAATGTCACAAGACTCTTTGAACTTCAGCCGCATACCCATTTAGAAATCAGAATACAGTGTAGGCACAACATTTATTCGCGTAGTGCAAATAAATGGAAAACTCAACACAAAAGGAAAAACAAGATGAGAGGAAAGGCGTACACAACAAAAAAACAAAACAAGAAGACAAGAAAGAAAAATGACTAAAGCAACAGGATGTAAAATAAGAAAACCATGACAGACTACGAGTGCAAAATGAGTGCAAGGAATGGAAAATTGAGATGCAAATAATCCTACTCCTATCCTAACAACTAAACGGTCGAGGTTACATGAAATGAAATTTCCAATGAAGCCACCATAGTCGCTCCCGACCTCCAACCACAAAGATACAAGCGATTAAAACATATCAAAAGTAGTGTGCAATAGAAAATACAAAAAAATTGAACATGTTGCACACGGAAAGGAAGGTCTTGCATGTGGGCAGAAAGATGCGTCACAACCACCCAATACATGTGCTTACCTTTTCTATGGACACCCTTCATAAACAAACCTCAAAAATTTCTTACGAGTGCGTCCTCATCTACACCGAGCTTCCCAACAAGCGCGAGGAAGGATTGAAGCTTGTTGCCTGCCACATGGCTTTCCAAGTAAGCTTGTTACATCAATTCAGTGATTGGATCATAAAATTCATGATGGATATTTGGAAAACCTCGTGATCTTTGAGAAAACAGATTTCTAATTTGAGAGATGAGATCACGATGGGAATCTGGCAGGGAAAGGTTGATCTGCTCTTTCTCAGCAATCATGCCAAGATAGTCAGGACCTGCCATAACCATCAACAAAGGTTGAAGTGCCTCACCTGCTTGACAAAAATCTGAAGAGAAACTTGGTAAACAATGAATTTCAGAGTGCGCGAAGTAATTGTCATCGGGTGTGCTCATGGGAAAATGGTAAGTCGAATGACAGTCACTCAATATAGTGCAATGATCACATGAATTAATTGAGACATCAGATTCCCCATTTGCAATGAACAAAGAAAAAATGTGAACAATCTTGCGAACGCTCTGAATAATGGGACAAAGTTCACTCTGAGCTAGATATGACAAACAAATTTGAAGTGCAAGGTTTGCAAGAAGGCTGAGGAGCTGATCATGAAGAGGGAAATTCGATAAGTATGATAGTGGGCAAAGAGATTCTTTGAGATTATCAAACTTCACAATCCCATGATTTCAAGATAGCTGAACATTCCCAACCCGAGTCTGACATGAGAAATTTGCATGAAGACAGATGCATAGCGATAGATTCATGGATTCAATCATACGTGATATTTTGAAAGATCACACCTAGAATACCAAACATTTTTCACACAGGGATCAACATTAAGTCCAAACATATTGATTCTGTGTGAGAAACCATATTTGGTATGGCTCTAGGGTCTTACTAGAGTCACGAGTTCCTCACATAACCATCATCATATGTTGAAGTGCCTCAACTCCCTGGTACATCCCTAAACTTTTTAGAATTGCATAATGATAATTTGAAGGTTGAACCAAATCATGCATGGCTTGAGGATGGTTGTTGTTGCTAATTTCAAAATTTCTCTCACGATGACACCCATCTATGTCACAGGTTTCAAAAGAATTTTAAGCTCCAACAAGCTAACTTGAAGAGTTGTCTTCATGCAAGAGAAGAGATGACGGGGGATGGGAAGGAAACTTTGTGATTTGATTATTTTCAATTTTATCATGGACCGCCTCACCATCTTGTGTCAATTGAGGATATAACTCATCAAATGAAGAAACAAGAGAACGTCGAGTATATTCGACGCATGTGGATGCGTTCTGAATGGTAGGACACACAGGCAAGTGAGGTGAAAAGGAATTTTTGATATGGATGTCTTCTTTTATTAGAGCACATTCTAGTGTAAATTTTAACCCCATACAGAAATTACCTGCATATGAATTCTAAAACACATAAAATAAACAATGCGAGAGGATAACACATAAAACACATATACATAGAGATTTCCCCTGGATCCCAAAACCGGGACTACCAACTTGATTTTTCATTATGTTCCTTTCAATGTTACAATACATATTTATACATGCTGAGGAATCCAATACCATGGACCGAAAACCATCGCGTCTAAAACCATGTGCGAAAATCATGCACAAAACCATAAGTAGGTTTGCTCAACCTAACATAGGGTCCAAAAGAAAAATTTTCCGAGGCGCTGCCCCTGACCCCATAAAGTTGGGTTACCTGAGCCCTCAAACCCCCTGTGACTCCCCCCACTACACAATCGGCGCGACGAAGGGGTGGCTCTGCCCCCCTTCTAACCCCCCGGTTAACTACGTCGGCTAATCGTGGAAAGAATATAACACAACCCAAAATTCTCCCACTTGTTGTTTTCTTTCCATAGGGGGCCACAAGAGAGTTATTCATTTATCCAGCCCTGCAATGCCCATTGTTTCTCTACATTAAGAGAACTTCTCAAAGCTCACAGATTTTTTCAATGCATCTGCAGTATTCTTCAAAGTGTCCACCTTTACCAGCAACACCTTTTTCTCTTCTATCATATCCCTCACAAAGTGATACTGAACATCAATGTGCTTTGTCTTTGAATGACATACAGGGTTCTTTGCCAAGAAAATTGCACTTTGGTTGTCACAGCCTATCCTTATAGCTCTCTGTACTAACCCCATACTTGAACATAATCTCTGCAACCAAACTGCTTCCTTGCTTGCATGAGTGGCTGCCATGTATTCTGCCTTTGTAGTTGATAGTGCCACTATAGATTGTTTCTTACTCATCCAACTGACTGCACCTCCAAATAGGTTAAACACATACCCACTTGTAGATCTTCTCTGACCCAGATCTCTAGCCCAGATTGCATCAACAAAGCCACGAATATCCAACACTCTATCCAATCTTGGTCTTCCTTGGTAGCACAAAACATAATCACTAGTGCCACGCAAATACCTGAAAACCCGCTTCACAATTGTCCAGTGCTCCTTCCCTGGTTTTGACATAAACCTGCTCAATACTCCCATTGCATGTGCAATGTCTGGTCTAGTACAGACCATCACATACATCAAGCTACCGACTACACTTGCATATGGAACATGGGACATGTCCTCTTCCTCTTCTTGTGTCTTGGGACACTGTTCAGCAGATAAGTTTACACCTACAGGAATAGGAACCTTCACCAGTTTACTATCCTGCATACTAAACCTCTGCAATATTGTCTCGACTTACTTTCTCTGGTTTAACCAGAGCGTCCTCTTTGTCCGATCTCTTTTAATTTCCATGCCAAAAATATAGTTTGTAGCACCAAGATCTTTCATGTCAAAATTGGAGGACAAATGGGTCTTCAAATTGTGGATAATTTCTTTGTCATTTCCAACCAGCAACATGTCATCCACATACAAGAACAGATAAATAACACGGTCACCAATTGATTTAAAATACACACAGTGATCTGCTTTGCTTCTGGTGAAGCCAAGTCCCCGTATAAATGTATCAAATTTTTGATGCCACATCCTTGGTGACTGTTTTAACCCATACAGAGATTTATTTAACTTTCATACTAGTTCTTTCTTACCCTTCACCGCAAAGCCTTCAGGTTGCTTCATGTAGATTTCCTCTTCTAGATCCCCGTGAAGAAATGTTGTCTTCACATCCATCTGTTTTACCTCAAAATCAAAAGCAGCAGCAACAGATAAAAGTAATCTAATAGAAGTTACCTTGGAAGCAGGAGAAAAAATATCACCAAAATCAATTCCCGACACCTGGGAATAACCTTTTGCTACCAACCAAGCTTTGTATTTCTGCACCTTTCCTTCTGAATTTGTCTTCTTCTTGAACACCCATTTGCTGCCAATGGGTTTCCTTCCAGCCGGCAACTCCAACAGATCCCAAGCCTCATTTTTGTGCGATGATGCCATTTCATCAACCATGGCCTCTTTCCAGAGTTTTCCATCCTCTGAATCTAATGCTTCCTTCATAGTTTTGGGATCATCATTAGTAATAGATAAAGCAAAATTTGAACAGAAAGCAGATGGACTATACCTTTCTGGTTGCCTTCTTTCTCGAATTGATCTTCTCACTTGTGTCTCTTCATCTTCTGATTCCTCCTCTATTGTAGAGTTTGATTCTTCCTCCTTTAGCTCAAACTCTATCTTCTTAGGTTCCTTTTGTTGGACTTCATGTTTAATAACATCTTTTATCTCTCTGAACACCACATCTCGGTTGTACACAACCTTCCTTGTTACAGGGTTCCAAATCTTATAACCCTTTAAACCATCCTTATACCCAATAAAGATGCACTTTTCAGATTTACTATCCAACTTGGTTCATTTCTCCTTTGGAACATGTACATATGCATCACATCCAAAATACCCTCAAATGTGAAAGAGAGGGTTTCTTACCAGTCCATACCTCTTGTGGAGTCTTATCCTCCAACGCTGATGCAGGTGATCTGTTGACCAAGTAACATGTTGTCTCCACCGCCTCTGCCTAGAATTTTTGTCCTAACTCGACACCATTGAGCATGCTTCTTGCCCTTTCAATCAACATCTTGTTCATTCTTTCTGCAACTCCATTTTGTTGAGGTGTATATGGAGTAGTCTTCTACCGTGCTATGCCACACTTTTTACAGAATTCTTCAAATTCCTTGCTACAAAACTCTCCACCGTTATCTGTCCTCAGCACCTTTATCTTCTTCTCTGTCTGGTTTTCCACCAGAGCCTTAAATTATTTAAACCTGTCAAAGACTTCATATTTCTTTTTAAGGAAATATATTGATGTATTCCTTGAGAAGTCATCTATAAAAGATACATAGTACACAGACTTACCCAGTGATGGAACCTTCACAGGTTTAAACACATTACTGTGCACAAGCTCTAATATATGTTTCGCCCTCTTACCACTAGAGGGGAAACTCACCCTATTCTACTTCCCATATACACAATTTTCACAGAAATCAAAATCCAGAGAGCTATTACTCATACTTTCTACCATACCTTTACCATGAAGTATTTGAAGGCCCTTCTCTCCAATATGTCCAAGCCTTTGACGCCACAGCATGGTCTTCTCTCCAGAGACCACTAGATTTTTTGCTCCACTTTCAGAAACCACCGAACTATTGCACCCGTCAACAACAGTGCTACCTTGCAGCTTGTACAGAGTTCCAATCCAAACTCCCTGCATCAATACCAGTGCTCCCCGAACCATTTTGCAGGTATCCTTCTCAAACATTGTTTTTACACCTGCATCATCCAGTTTGCTTACAGAAATCAAATTTCAGGCCAATGCAAGAATATGTAGAACACTCGGAAGTGTTCTAACCCTTCCACCTTGCAACTTCAACTTTACTTTTCCTCGACCAACGATTCTAGCCTTCCTATCATCCCCTAAGAAGACATCACCACCATCTTATTTCTCATACTCGCAGAACCACTCTCTATGTGGAGTGCAGTGAAAGGATGCACCTGAGTCAATTAACCATACCTCATGATCTATATGTGTACTTGAAGAAGCCAAGTACACATCCCCACCTTCATCTGAGGTGGTTTTCGCCTTTACAGAAGGAGCATCATCAGATCCCTTTCCTTTGTCAGGAGCTTTAGATTTACATTCCCTTTTGTAGTGCCCTTCCTTTCCACATTTCCAGCACACCACCTTTACAGGTTTTCCCGGAGATTTATAACTCACTCTAGATTTAGATCTCCCACTCAATGACTTATTTTTGTTTCTGTTCAGGGACCGTCCTCATACAGACAAGGCATCACCATTATGGCTCTCCATATTTTTTCGTCTCATCTCCTCCGTCAGCAAGGATGAGACTATTTCATCAAACTGCAAGGCAGTTGCATTGCTACCTATTGCAATAACCAGACTATCCCACGAATATGGTAGAGAACATAACAAACTAATGCACTTATCTTCATCTGAAATTTTGATATCAACAGACGATAACTGACTTACAACAGTATTAAATGCATTTAGATGCTCTGTCACCAAGTCTCCATCTTTCATCCTCAGGTTATACAACTTTTTCCATAAGAACATTTTATTCACTAGAGACTTAGATTGGTACAAATTCCCTAACTTGTCCCACAAAGCCTTCGTCGTAGCTTCCCCTGATACATTCAGCAATATTGAATCTAAGACACACAATCGTATTGTGCTCTTTGCCTTTCGATCCAACTTATTTCATTCTTCATCAGACACTCTCGTTGGTTTAGTACCTGGATCTACTGTGATCCACTAATCTTTATCCACTAACAGATCCTCCATCTTGAGTTTCCACAACTCAAAACTCTGACCATTAAATTTCTCGATCTCTATCTTTCCACTGCTCGCCATCTTCTTTCACCACCAAAATCGATCCCGCAGATCTCCCATTGAACGGGTTCTACCACAGGCCTGAGTGAAACCCCTCAGCAACAAAGGCATCCCCTTGAAGCCAAAACAGCTCTGGTACCAAATGTAGGTTCTAACCCCGTACATAAATTACCTACATACGAATTCTAAAACACATAAAATAAACAATGTGAGAGCATAACACATAAAACACATATACACAGAGATTTTCCCCTGGATCCCAAAATCGGGACTACTAGCTTGATTTTTCATTATGTTCCTTTCAATGTTACAATACATGTTTATACATGCCGAAGCATCCAACACCATGGACCGAAAACCATCGCATCCAAAACCATGTGCGAAAATCATGCACAAAACCATAGGTAGGTTCGCTCAACCTAACATAGGGTCCAAAACCAAAAAATTTCGGGGCACTGCCCTGGACCCCATAAAGTGGGGTTACTTGCACCCCTCAGAACCCCTATGACTCCCCCTGCTATGTAATCGGCACGACGAAGGGGGGGCTCCGCCACCCTTCTACCCCCCCAGTTAACTACATGGGCTAGTTGTGGAAAGAATATATCACAACCCAACATCTAGATCTGAGTTAGTGTCTTCATGAGAAAATAGAGGATCACATGATGTGCTTGGGTGTTCGTCACAGCATATGGAAGCATGGGAGTGATGACTACCCAAGACTAGGGGTTGATCAAAATAATTAATTGTACAAGATGTTCCAATGAGATTAGCATATTGAGAATCATTCAAGAATGGAATCACATTGCTTTGATGCGCACAATTTTGAAACAGAGAGGGAAGATTGATAGTGTCCTCATCTTTGTGCTCCTCTTCTTGTGTCATCTGCCTTGCACTTGATCACACTTTGAGCCAACATCTTGAGAATCAAGAGGATGCGAACACCTGGATGGAGAAGTGGTTTGAACAAGAAATTCATCGTACAAGGAGTCATGTCTTGTAGATGACGAAGGATGGAAGAGATGAAGATAAAATTTGAGACTTGAGTTATGAAAAGTGATATCCTCTTGTGGAAAGAAGGAGTTATTCTTCGGTATAGGCTTCCTGAGCCATTCTGGAACTTCCTCCATAGAAGCGAGAGATATATGAGAAGATGGGTTGGGGACATGCTGCACATATTTCTCAGCTTTGCAATCACCGCAAGGGGGCCCCCACATCGGGACCAGAAAAGGAGGAGGACAAGGAAGAAATAGGGTCTTGGTCTCCTCCTCTGCAATCTGAGGTGCCTCATGATCCGCAAGAGTTGGGGAGGAAGGGAAATTAGGAGGTTCATCGTATTGAGAACTATGAACCAAGAATTTAAACTCTTCTCTCAAGAAGTCAAAGTTCACAAATTGTTCAGGAATTTTGTAATATAGGTGAAGGAAGCGATCCTTAAATTCCTCAACTGATTCGTCGAGATCCATACTTAAACGGAAGATTTTTTCACGAAATCCCGGTGGCTGTACTCATCGAATGTTTTAATCATCATTTCGGAAAGCTAACCAAATGAATCAATAGAGGCAAAGGATGATGTGTAACACTATCGTTGAGCATGACCTTCGAATATGAGGGTGAGTAATACAATCCAGACGTCTTAGTACTATATCTTATGGCGTAGGCAAAATTTTATAACTTGGCACACATGCACATGAAAATATGGTTCACCCCCACCACTGAACATTAACTTGCACAGGTCATGGATAACTTCCACGGGGATGGAACATTCGAAATTTTTAGAAATACATCCCAGGATTATGATGTCAAGAAGAGCCATTTTTAAATAAGATATTCAAACCAAACTCTACGAGCACATCATTTTATGATTGTCCCTGTGCTCCTCGTTCCTTGATCCTAGAGGACCTCTACATTGAACCTCATATGTTTTCCTTACATGAAGAACATTTCTTTACATCACTCTTCATCTGCAAAACATTTCCCTCTTACATCATTTCCAGAGAATATTCCTTCAAAGTTAGTTTTAAAGGTCGAAATTATCCCTCAATTTCTTCCCTATGTCGATTTGTAGAGTTTAACGATGAGCCTAGCACCGATCAGTGCTGGTATCCATCCATTACCCGTACCGACCCTCTTTTGGAAAGTTTTTAAAAATGGAGTCGAAGCTTCGTGAACAGAAGTCTGGTAAATGGTTAGTCGAGATAGAGTCGAGAGAGATTGTTTGGGCTCATTTCTCCTATTGAAATGGAACAAACCAAAAGGGATAATACCTCTCCCATCATAAGAGGATCAATGTCCCCTCTCTCAAGCTATATAAACTTATCCTATTCCAACCTCAGCTAGCTAATGAAAGGGTTGAAATAATATCCAAAATCTTGATAGCCTAAACAACTCTTGATAGCCTTAGCCTTCTAGTTTGCACTTGTAAAGGGAGAATAAGTTTGTAGTTTGTTTGGTTTGGAGCAAATAGCAAGAAGCCCTGAACTTCTATTGTTTGAGGTGAACCATGAGATGCTAACAGTGTTGTTGGAACTTGGAAACGTCGAAGGAAACATGCAATGTTGAGGCGAAGGTTGTACTTTCATTTTTGTGATAATAATACGACTGATATTTTGTTTCCTATATCAATCGCATATGGTATTTGGTAGCTTAAGGCTCCTTAGCCTCTTAAGTAGGTTGAACTATTGTATGTTATCATGTGTGCTTTGGTTTCTTGTCTATTTGTTTCAAGTGCTTGATTGACATTCAGTAAATGATTGCTAGAGTAAAGACACAAGGACTTCATCAAACAAGGATAAGCGATACAAGAGGTATCCATTCTCAATCTAAGGGAACTTATGTCAGATTGTATTTTTTGTGGCTAGACCCTCTCTCTTGGGCTAGAGGGATTGTCTCTGTCTGTAAAGAGAATCTTCCTACTCCACAAATTGGCGACTCCACTGGGAATCCATCCCTCTCTTTGGATTTTTTTTTTATTTCATGATTTGTGATGACTTTTGTCATATCACTCTTTCTCTTTTGTAATATGTACTATACGTTATCTACTGCTTTGATTCTTTAGAGTGGCAGGTCTGGTTTTGGTTTGTGGAAATTTCTTGTTTTTCTTTGAATCCCTCGATCAGTGTTGTTATTTTGCTAACAGTAGCGCTGAGCAGCACGAGTTTCTCTTGAACAGTCATGCCATAGCCCCTTATGGCGCTTGTTGCTAGTTAGACAGTCATGCTGATTCCTGTAGGTTAAAATTAGTGTTTCCCTTAAATCATTTCCAGTGTCTTGTCCTCATAGATCCTGTTTCTTGGCTTGTTTTCCTTTATTCTCCCTGGCTATAATTCTTTGTTAGCTTGATTTGTTTGCTTGAATGGTTTGAGATTGCATTACTTGATTTTTTGAGTTTTTGGATGGTTTGCGTTCCTAGGGAATCTAGGTCATTATCCATTCATTTGCTTATATGCTCGTCAAATCAAGTTGGTGATTTTTTGCTTCATGAATTTCGTGTTTTAGTGCATGCATTTCAATTGAACGAGTGAAAAAGTTTCATTTTCTCTTCTCTTGTTGAACGTCTCTTTTCTGAGCATAGATTACATTGCTCGGTTTGTTTCGATTGAATCTTTACATATTTGGTTTGAAAGGAGTTATTTTTATCATGCTTTGTATATGATTGATGTTTGGTTGTTTGAAAATTTTCATTGAAATGTTTATGTAAAAGATTCATTCTAGCATTCCATTGGAGAAAATTCATTCTATTTTTGTTTAATTGATATGTTGCATTGAGTAGCATCATTGAAAGCTAAAATTGCATCATCATCATGATTTGAAATAAAATGAATTTATTTTACTGTTAAAATGACTAGTTGAAATGCATATGATAGGAAGAGTAGGAAGTGAAAGAATTTTCATTGTTTTGTTTTGAAAAGCGAAGTAGTGAAGAGTCACCTTACTTTCGGTTGCTTGTTTGTTGCATTGGTTGTTTTCTCTTCTCTCAATTAGTGTAATCATTCATGGAATTGAAAGGGATTTGTGTCATATAGTTGCACATAAGATTTTTTCAAGTGACATTGATAAGACCTAAAAATTGAGACTTAATTTCAAGATAAACCTTTAAAATATATTCAATTAACCTAAGGTGCATTTGAAACTAAATGCTTACATTTAGAGATCTAGGGTAGAAATGTGTTTCGACATCTTTAAACCTAGCAGTTGTCGTTCGCTTCGACATTAAACAGTGCTAGTATGGACTTGTGCTCCTTGAACCGTCGCATATATAAAGGGAGACCCCACTAGGTCTGCAATCCGTTATCCATAGGAAGTCGAGTTTGCTACCTTGTAAATGTGATACACTGCACACAGCATTCAGGGAGATTTTCTGCTCATACTTTTTGGTTTGCCTGGAGGTATTTTGCAGTTCACGGTTATTTGGTAATCCCTTTTGCCTAGATTATCCTGAGCAGTCATTTTGGTGTTTTTGACTCTTTCAATTTAAAATATCATCGATCACTTTTCCTTTCGAGCTTGTTCAAACCAAAAGTGACTAGAGTCATCTTTGCCTTGTTGTCGACTCTTAAAACATGAAAAGGCATCAGTATGTTTCAGCATCTTAAAAAAAACTTTGCCCACGATCACATCACATTCCTGATAGCTTTATTCTAGACCTCATCGTGAGTATATACTTAATATATTTTAAAGAAGCCTTGAAATTAATATCTTTTCTCTTTTTGTTTGAGACAAAGTCATCGTGGCTGAACCATCAGGTTTGCCTCATTCCCCTTCCTCTCCTCCATCTGGAAGGTCATCCGAAGAAGCTTTCCCTAAACTTCCACAGTCGCTTGAGGATCAAGGTGTTGAACTTGGGATTGTTCTGAGTATTCAACCTTTGTCATCTCGTCCACCTCCATCAAATACTAGGTCACCTTACAAATCTGGCTTGGAATCCTCTGATAATCCTATCTAGACTCTTGAAAGTCCGCAAAGGCTGGTTGCTTATCCACCAGACCCTTTTGTGATATCTCCTCAACATCCTTATAGTCCGTACAATCAGCCTGGTGTTCCTTTGGAGTTTTCTCCTCATTCATCTTCGACTCTTCGTCGTCAGTTGTTTTCTATGGATCCAGAAGCTGAAATCCCAATCTCCTCCCTGAGTCAGTGGAAATTTTCTGCTATTCATACTCCTCACATAGATAATGAGCAGGGATATAAGTTCCCTCCAGAAGTCTTTCCTTATGCAGGAAACATCTTGTCTAGTGCCTATTCTCAGACTAGTGGACCTATGTTGCCACATGGCTACACCACTTTAGCTCAGTTGGTTTCTGTCACTCCTAGTGCCTCGTCATTGTATCAAAATCCCATCTAGTCTTCTGACGCTATGCCTACGTCATGTTTTTTTGTTTAGAACACAACCTCTCGACCGATTGTACAAACCACAATCACTTTAGTTCCTGTTCAACCTACCATTCTGTCTCAACATATCTCGTCATTTTGGCTCACTCTTCTGGTTCAAATGATAGTCTTAGGTCAGGTCTCGGTAAGTTCTTCTACCCCTCCAGTGAGTGGACAGACTATACCACCACTCAGGGGCAGGATCCCAATATCCCCATGATGTCTGGCAAAACTAGTGTGAGTGGATTACAAACTCACATGGTTGGAATGAATCAACCCTTTTATGGCGTTATTCCTAACCCTGTTGGTCCATCCAGGTCAGGGAATGTCCAATACCAGTAGCCATATATGGCTCAGGTCCCATTCCAACTGGCTTATGTCCCATATGGTTTGCAAGTTATGGTAAATCCGCCTTACATTCCTCAAACTGGGCCTTATGTTCAGCCTGGCCAATCCACTGTGCCTCGTGGATATGGCCAAATCTAATTCGAATTCTATCAATACCCTCAGGGTATCACCCCAGGAACTATCCAGCAACCCTTTCAGCAGCAAGGGAAACCTTTACTGCAGTAAGGGCAAGCACAGTCGTAGTGACCTTTGTAGCCACAAACTCAGTTTGTGCAGCAGATCTCTCAACATTTGTCGCCACAAGGTCAACCTTTGTAGTATCAAAGGCAACCTTTGCAGCAACCACAAGGTTAGCCTTTGCAGCAGGTTGTATTTGCGTATCAGCAAGGTCAAGGTCAACCGCTACAATAGCAGGTTCAAAATCCTTATGTCCAGGGTCAGCAGGTTCAAAATCCTTACATCCAAGGTCAACAGGTTTAACAGCCTTTTAACCCATATGCCCATCAGCAACCTATGGCAAGACAATATCAAATCTACCTAGGACCGAATCCTCCCTACGGGCAAGGTAACCTTCAGCGGGGGCAAATTAGATTCCATATGGACAAAATCCTCCACTATGGGGGAAAAATCCTTACCATCAAGGATGTGTTCCACAATTTGGTCCTACTCAAAGGCCACACATGCCTTTTAACACGCAATTTCCTTTCTTGGCCATGTTGGAACTGTGAGATGTTTCGAGGCTCACTAATGATCCTATCCTTCATTCGCCTTATTGGCCTCCAGTTCAACCGAACATTCGAGTGATTGCCCCAAATTTGAGGGAAAAGCGAAGGAGGATCCACAAGCCCACGAAATGACATATTAGCTCTGGTGCTCCTCCAATTTGTATGTCGATGATTCCATTCATATTTGACTTTTTCAAAGAACTCTCATAGGGGTTGCAGCAATATGGTACATTGAATTACCTCAAGGTACCTATGGTGACTTCAACTCTCTCGTTATGGCTTTCCTCACTCATTTCCAGCTTCCAGTTCGCTATGGAACTGGCACCCATCTCCTTATGCCACTTAAGCAAGACACCGCAACCCATATCTCCGATCACATCCACAAAAGGAGACGTCGGTGTCACCTCATCAAGTTTGAAATTTTTGATGACTTGTTGAAAGAATGGTTCACGAAATCATTCGTCGGAAAAATTTCTAAGGACATAGCTATGGGTGGGTGTGTTACTAAGGAGCAAGCCATCGCTCGTGCCCAATATTTGGACCTATTCTACTCACAATCTAGCACATTATATGAGATGTTACCCGATGCTCCAAGACCATCATCAGATCTGACAGCATCGAAGTCTTCGGATACACCACCTGTTGATGGAGTGATTGGTTTTGTGTCTTAGACTCCCGCGAAATCTTCTTCAAAGTAGAAATCGGTCTTGAACACTAGTTCCAATGATCCCTCTAGAAATTCATCTGGTCCTAGTAAGACCTCTGAGGTTCATGTTGTCCAGTCTACCACAGCGAACAAAACCTCTAAGGGTAAGAAGAAGGGAAAATATAAGGCCAAAGATGATGCCCCGAAACAGGGTCCTCCTAAGTCTTCTACTAGCAATGCTTCACAAATAAATTCAAAGTATCCTTGACTAGTTTGTGAGGAGGATCATTATACTAAAGATTGTCCCTGATGATCGGAAGTTAGTCACTTGTTAAAAGGGACCCTGGATGTCTTAAAAGAACCCTTTCCGTCCCAGTAGACCCAAATGATATACCAGCCTCAGTCTTCTGCTTTTGCGGGTTCCCAAGTGTTTATGATGAATACGCCTATAAATGTGGCTACCATATCTAAAGATTATCAAACCCCTCCTTCGACGACAGGGAAAGAGAATGAAAGTACCCCTTCCTCCTCTATCTCGTCTACCTTCGGTCCTCTCCATATAGAGCGACCTAGTCCTGATTCCAATATCTGACCACCCTCTCGAGGTGTGTTGCGTAAGTCCTCGTATAATCCAAACACTCGAGCTACTCAGCACTACAACATTGTTGAGGATTTAGCTCAAGCGCCATCAAGCATTTCTGCCCTTGAGGTCCGTCAAAATTGTCCCTCTCAGCGGAAAGCATTAATTTCGGCTACTAGAGGTGTTGATCCATCTAATTCCAATCTCATTTGCTTTGATATGGAAAAACATCTTCTGTGCTTACCCCATTAGATTACCTTTCTCATTCAAGTGATAATTAATTAAAAGATGATTCACGGGACCGTCATTAATGAAGGTGCTTACACCTGCAGCATGTGTGTCTTGTTGGAAAGCAATCGGTTCTCCTAACCTGAACCAATCACCTAAAATGTTGGAAGCCTTTGATGGATGCGATTCTCGACCATTCGGTGTCCTTCCTAATCTTTTCATTACCTTGGAAGGTAAGACAGTTAATGTCAAAGGAGAAATTATTGATGCAAATCTTAACTATAATATTCTACTTGGGCAGAGTTGGACCCATGCTATGCATTGTGTAGCCTCCTCTCTTTTTTTCTTGCTCTGTTTTCCTCATCAATGGAAAATCGTCACGGTCGACCAATTGTCTTTCTTTGCCTCTTCCTCCTCGGATGGAAATGTTCCTTACGTGAAGCACACCGGGGCTCTATATGAGAGTGTGGGGGCTGGAATTTTCAAAGATCTTGTCTTAATGGGTATTTTTCCTCTCCCGCCTCTGAATTTTGCCTCAATCAACATGATCTTGGTTAAGTATTATCCTTGGGTCATTCCCCCTCCTAATCGCGTTGATTGATGGGGTGATGTCATGTCGTTAAGCCCTGCCTAGATTAATTATGTGGAGGTTGTTTCGATTTTGGCTTTGGTATCTACTGTTCACACTGCTTTGGGTACGTCTCTTGATGTGTATTCTCAATCCCCTTGGCTTGGTTCTTCAGATTCTTCTGATCCCTTAACCGAGATGTTTCCTACTGACGAAAGTATCATGGAAATTATGTCTCTTTAGGAAGCACCTTGGAATGATACTCATCATCGTTCCTCATTCTTACCTGGCCTAGAAGTCATGTCTACTTACCTTGAGAAGTTCTCTTCTCCTTTCCCGACCCAACCACTTCAGATGCCTATCATGACCCATGATGTTTGTTTCGAAGGGAACATGGGTAATATTACCTAAACGATGCCTTTTGACATTTTTGTTAAACCAGGCATCGTTGAACACGTTCATATTGGGGTAACTTGTTCTCCCTGTGAGATCAAGCTTTATACTCTCATTTTTCAAGAGTTTCAAATGTTTTTGCATGGTCGTATGAAGAAATTCTAGGCATTGACCCAAGTATAGTCGTGCATGAAATTCCGACTTATCCTAACGAGAAACCCATTCGTCAACAGCGTCATCCTGTGCACCCTAGAAAAGCAGTCGTCGTTAAGGCAGAGGTTCAAAAACTTCTTAGAGATGGTTTTATATATCCTATACCTCTGACAGATTAGGTGTCCAACATCGTACCAGTGACTAAGAAACAAGGCACCATTCGCGTCTGTGTTGATTACCATGACATTAATCGTGCCTGTCCGAAAGACAATTATCCTGCTCCTTTTATAGACTAGATTATAGATGAATGTGATGGGAGTGAGATTTTCTCCTTTATGGACGGTTTTTCTGGTTATAGCCAGATAAAAATTTCACCAAATGATCAACACAATACTGCCTTTATCTGTCTGTGGGGGACTTTTGCATATAAAAATCTCCCTTTTGGCCTTAAGAATGTTGGGGCTACTTTCCAACAAGCGATGTCTTATGCTTTTCATGACATTAAAAACATCGTTCAGCCTTATCTCGATGATCTTCCTGTTCATTCACTTAAGCACCATGACCATCCTGATCATATTCGACAAATATTTCTTCGTTGTAGACAAGATAACATTCAGCTTAACCCACATAAGTGTGTTTTTTGCATTGAGTCTGGTCGACTTCTCGGTTTTATTTTTTCGAAGGATGGTATTCGTCTTGATCCTCTCAAAGTCGAGGATATTTTTAATCTACCTCCTCCCTCTTCGTTGCATCAATTACAGAGTCTACAAGGGAAATTGAATTTCCTTTGTCGCTTTGTGCCTAACTATGTTAAGCTAGCTACAAGGTTCACCCGATTACTTAAGCAAGGAAATCCATTTCGTTGGGATGAGACTGCCCAAAAGTCCTTTGATGACTTGAAAGCTTTCCTCATTAATGCTCCTTTATTTCACCCTCCAAATTATCATCGTGACTATTTCCTCTATCTAGCTACAGCTTCTAGCACTATTGCTATGATACTGGTTCACGATGACGACGAAGGTCATGAACATGTCATTTATTACCTTAGTCGCAATCTCCTCGATTCTAAGACCCGTTATGCTCATGTCAAGAAATTGGCTTTGGCTGTTGTTCAGGTTGTTCAACGCTTTCGACATTATATTCTCCTCCGCACTACAACCATGATTTTTTATTGCAACCCCATGACTTATATTCAGACTCGTCAGATACTTGGGGAAAATATTCTAAGTGGATTGTCATCCTCCAGTAATTCGATTTGGTATTCACCACTGCCAAATCGAAGAAATCACTTGTATTTTCTGACTTGATTTTCTCTTTTCCCTATGCTTCTCTACCTACTAGTGTTGATGAGCAACTCCCCGATGAGACTCTCTTTCTGATTAGCACTCTCAATCCTTGGTACAATGATATCATCGTGTATCTCCAAACTTCCACCCCCTAGTCTGGGTTTTCCAAGAATGATCGCCGACGCATTCGGCATCAATCCTAACCTTACTGCATCATTGGGATACTTTATACCGCGTTGGTGTTGATTCAATTCTTGGTCGATGTTTAACTCTCGAGGAGGCTGAAAGAGTCTTAAATGACTTCCATTCTTGTGCATGTGGTGTTCATTTGTCTGGCTACGCCACTGCTTAAAAGATCCTTCGCGCTGGCTATTTCTGGCCCTCCATCTTTCAAGATTGCATTCTTGTTGTCCACAAATGCCACGAGTGCCAGATTTATCAACGGAAAATGCACACTCCACCCACTCACCTTCACCCCGTTATTACCGTTGGTCCCTTTGCCAAATGGGGCATTGATTTTATGACATGTAACCCTCATTCAGCCAGGGGGCATGGTTATATTATCGCTTCCGTAGATTACTTCACCAAATGGGCCAAAGCGATGCCTACATTTTCAAATGACGGTAAAACAGTTATGCAATTTCTCTTCAATCATGTTATTTCCAAGTTTGGAGTGCCTCAAGCCATTATCACTGACCATGGCTCCCATTTTCGCGATTATATGATGGCTGAGCTAACTTCTAAATTGGGCTTATGTCACGACAACTCAACTCCTTATTACCCTTAGGCCAACGGCCAAGTTGAAGCGGTAAACAAAGTTTTAGTTACTATGCTTCAGCGCACCATTGGGATGCACATATAAAATTGGAATCTCATGCTTTTTATAGCTCTGTGGGCCTATCAAACCTCGACTAAAGATGCAACTAGTTTCACACCTTTTCAGCTAGTCTATGGTTTGGAAGCTACCCTACCGATTGAATGTGAAATTCCCTCACTCAAATTGGCTGTTGAATTACTCCCTGATACCTCGCCTCAAGAGGAGCATCTCCTATATTTGGAACGACTGGATGAAACCGCCGTCTTGCTGCTTTAGTCATTGAAGCACAGAAAAAGTGAGTTAAATCCCATTTTGATCAGTCGGTCTCTCCTCGTGCTTTTTTTGAGGGTGATTTGGTCTTGCTATATGACCAAGCTAACGATAAGCTAGGGGCAGGAAAATTCGAACCCATGTGGCATGGGCCCTATATTGTCAAGCGTGTATTACAAAAAGGGGCCTATGAGCTAATTGATTATGAGGGTAACCCTTTGGACAAGCCCCGCAATGGGTTGTACCTCAAAAAGTATTATGCATGAGTCATCTCGCATGGTTACTTATGTACATAAGTGTGTTATTCATTTTTGTGTAGTTTGGTTTGGTGTGTATTTTTCAAGTAGCTTTCCTACTTATTATGTCTTCACCTGCTTTGCATATGTTTGTGACTCCTTATGTCAGTTTCGTTGATGGTGCTTGTCGTATTACCTGGAATTTATCATTCACAACATGGGCTATTTATGACCCTCATGGTGAGTTGATTGATCTTCAAGTTACTTTTTTGGGTCAGACAACTAATAACATTGTTGAATATAGCACAGTTCTCGAACTCTTGTCAGAAGCTATTTCTCTTGACATTTGAGAAATGGTTGTAAACCTTGATTCGCAACTTGTTGTTCTTTAGCTCAATGGGAAATATTCTATCAGAAACCCTCAATTATTGAGAATGTATTTGTGTATTCGTCTATTGGAAAGAAATTTTGATTATATTACATATCATCACATTCCTAGGCATATGTATACATTAACATATGCATTGGCTAATTATGTTTTAGACACACATTTACGCAATATGTGTAAAATATTGTATCATAGTAAATAGGAAATATAGCATATATATGTCGATAATGTTTGAGTGTAATACATCAAAATCCAAAAAATAATATATGTGTTCTAAGTACATTCGTGGCTCGCAAGCCTCAAAACTATAAATGCTAACTACAGACTACTCTATGTGATGCAGATCATAGCATGTTACTGCTCGCACTACACAAGTCAGTAATTGATGGATCCGATCCGACACTCCCACCTTGTTTTGCTGATAACGGCAAGGAATGTCCTCGATCATGCATACTCTGGAATCCCTCTCATCAGGTTGTCCAGATTTCAAGCTATCTCCTCTTCGTTGTCAACTCCTTCCTAGTAAGGAGCGATCTCGAATTGCCGAGCCATGCATCTCGCTACTGGGGACATCCCTGTTGGTCTCTCTGTTCCAACATTTGCAATTACAAATTCAAGATGTCATGAATACATATATTCAAAAACAAAAAAACAAAAAAACAAAAAAACAAAATTTTTTTGCTCACCTCCATCGTCGAAGTCCTCTCCCTCTGGGAGTGGCATGTCAGGATCACTGCAGAAGTCAATCCCACTGTATGGCCAATCCTCCACAATGATCAGTTGTCGTATAAAACACACAAAGAAGGCGGGCTTGTAAGACATTTGTTGGCGCCCTCCAGATCTGGGCATTAGCTTGCTCCATCAAACAATCCTTAGATCTCGTGGTACCAGGGGGCTCACCTCCGCCATCTGATAATGGAACAGTGAGATTCATTCCAAGAAGAAGGATACTAGGACAGAGCCATATCCAATTGCCTCAAATTCCCTGCTTCGCATTTGTATAGTTTTTGCTTCATGTTTACTTTCATTGCTTCCGCCCAGTTGAAAATCATGTGGTGCTTGAGCCCCAGCTACTTGGTTGATGGTCAAAAGTACCACCTTCAATAGAAGATCATCCATTTTCATAATATCTATCTTGCTACTTGGAGATTTCAGAGTTTCCGGGCAATGTTGGGCAATGAGCGTGTTTATGCTCACCCCAATAGACCTGCCTCCATGCAATTGGATTGGTTTCCCTCTACGAGATAGTCTAGTAATGAAATAAATATCTAAAGTCTCCAACTCCAGCTCTTCATCATAAATCATGAATACCTCCCATCTGATATCCCATAGACTGATCAGGTACTGCAGTAGTTCAAGTTGAGCCCGTAGGCATGGTGTCAAAAAGAACTTGAGGAGCCCACAGTTCCTTAATGTGTCAAGACAGTCTGGATCCTTCAAGGCCAATTGGTCTATTTTTTCATGTTCACATTCTTTCCACTCAATCACCATTTCTTCACCGTGATTTTCGTGCAAACACCCCACATTTAACTCAACAACAGTCCTTGAAAGGGAAAATTTTGGTTTGAAGCATTGAATTTGGGTGAAAATTGAAGAATTTCGGTTCTCTGCATTGGCGCAACTATTTTTAAAAATAGAGGTGCCGGTGACGCAGGACCCCATGTTAAAAGCCAACAATCGGCATGGTCCCATGCCCGGATCTCGCATCAATCGTCGGTGAATTATTTTTGCAAAAATCCCTTTAAATCCCCCTGCAAAGATAGTGAAATGCTTAAAAACAGGTATCAATGCGAAGAATAGGACCACGGCTCTTACCTGCAACGAATGGTTCGACAATCAACTTCCTAGATCCACAGCAATCCACTCCTAAAGATCTAGGGCAAAAGTGGGTAAAAAATTGCTCCAATGAGGTAAAAAGGTAAATGGTAAAATGTTTTACTTTTTCCCCTTTTTATAAGATTTTGACTGTGTTTTAGGGTTTTAAAAGTATTTTTTTCCATTTTTCCTTAGAAATGGATAATGTGTTTGCTTCTTGTGTAGCGACAGATGATGGTTTGTTGGTGATGGTGCAAAACTAGAATCGCATTTAAACTCTTTTCCCGCCTCGTAAAAAATGGAAATGAAAATATTGCCGAGTATTTTTCCCTTTTTGACTCGTTAAAGTAAATAAAAACGGGGAGTCTGCTTTAAGCTCTTTTTCAACTCTCAAAACACAAAAATTTTGTCGAGCTCTTGTCGTTTTAGCCTCGTAAATGGTTCTGAAACGTCGTTTATCCAATATGCGTTAGCCCCTTTTTCGGGCTAGGATAAACTATTTACGAAAAAGGTACTCCTTGGTTGACATGGCCAAGAGGTTCTCTTGAGTATTTTTTTCTACCTTTTTGGGCTCGAGAGACAACTTTACGAAAAGGGACCTTTTGGAGTTTTCTTTTTCATGTCTTTTTCAAACTCTCTAAACATGAAAAAGATACTGATTTTTTCCTTTGTCGAACTCGTTAAAATTTAACAACATCGGATTTGTCACCATGATGGATGTGAGCTTCTCCTTCCTAGGGCTCGTTAATCTTATTAGGTCGGATCCATAAGGATGGACTTATATTATAAGCATATGTTATCCCCTTCAAGCTTGTGATCAAAAATAATTGGAGCACCTGCAGGAATGGTGGGGGAAAATGAAAAAATTTTACCAATTGTCTCGGCAGCTTGTCACTCTTGAACATGACACTCTTTTGCTTCATGTCGGATTGGGATATCCTCACTTCATCATTGACCTTCTTAGGTTTGGGTCATCCACTTTTTGCCTTCCCATTTTATCTTTTCCACGTCATCATGACCTCCGATCCTATGGATCCAAAGAGCTGCTAAACTCTGGAGTCGTGTCACCAATATGTTGAAAAGTTAATCCTTATGCAGTTTACACTCATTCCTGATTCTTTATATCATCCATAATCATTGCATCCCCTTGTCTCACATCGATGGTGCAGGATACATCATGGGCCTTGTTCGACAAGGTCACTTCCTGTCGACTTCAGCTCATTATCCGGGAAGTTGGTCGAGAGACTCCCTTCTAGTACCTTAGAGCTTGCATGTCGTAATGGCAAGTTCCTCGCACTTGACAAGAGGTTCTCATCATTTTCTTTCGATCGAGTGACTTCACGAGTGTTTGACTTCAATTATTTATTCACACTCCGTGAATTGTGCTGCTAGTACCTTGAGAGCCATTGTCATTATTAGTGGTTTCTATCGCACTTGTTAACAGTTCACATCATTCACAGGTAATCAAGTGACTTTCTAGCATGTTCAACCTCGACACATCTATTCACATGTTAGAATTTGTACTTTGATCAAGTCGTGTTGGAGTGCGGGAGATGTGCCATGATCATGCTTATACACATGTCTCTTTCAGATGTATGGTTGCGACCATACCATGAGTATGTTATATGTGATCCTTCTCATTATTGGATGGATGTGACCATACCTTGCATTAGATTTGATCATTTTTACTGGATGGTTGCGCCCATACCTTAGATCCATTTACATGATCTTTTTCTAGATGGTTGTGTCCATACCACGATTCATGTATCTTTTATCAGATATTTCAGTGATGTATATGTATCTATGCATGCCTGTAGGTTTTTCGATGACAGTTTCTGGTTCCATGAATCTACTTGTAAAGCATTTCACCCCTCACTCTTGTTCAACCTTCATGCTTTAGGGGGCATCTGTTACACAGAATTTTGTCATTGTCCCTGTACTCCCCATTCCTTGATCCTAGAGGACCTCTATAGTGAACCTCATATGTTTTCCTACCATGAAGAACATGTCTTTACATCACCCTTCATTTTCAAAACATTTCCCTCTTACATTATTTCCAGAGAATATTCCTTCAAACTCAGTTTTAAAGGCCAGCGCTATCCCTTAGTTTCTTCCCCGCACCAATTTGTAGAGTTTAACACTAAGCCTAGCACTGATCAGTGCTAGTATCCATCCATTACCCACACCGACCCTCTTTTGGAAAGTTTTTAAAAATGGAGTCGAAGCTTCCAGGTCTAGAAGCTTCGTGAACGGAAGTCTGGTAAATGGTTAGTCGAGATAGAGCCGAGAGAGACTGTTTGGGCTCCTTTCTCCTATTAAAATGGAACAAACCAAAAGGGATAAGACCTCTCCCATCATAAGAGGATCCATGTCCCCTCTCTCAAGCTATATAAACTTCTCCTATTCCAACCTCAGCTAGCTAATGAAAGGGCTAGAATAATATGCAAAATCTTGATAGCCTAAACAACTCTTGATAGCCTTAGCCTTCTAGTTTGCACTTGTAAAGGGAGAATAAGTTTGTAGTTTGTTTGGTTTGGAGCAAAGAGGAAGAAGCCTTGAACTTCTATTGTTTGAGGTGAATCATGAGATGCTAACAGTGGTGCTGGAACCCGGACATGTCAAAGGAAACCTGCAACGCTAAGGCGAAGGTTGTACTTTCCTTTTTGTCATAATAATACAACTGATATTTTGTTTCCTATATCAATCGCATATGGTATTTGGTAGCTTAAGACTCCTTAGCCTCTTAAGTAGGTTGAATATATTGTATGCTATCATGTGTGCTTTGGTTTCTTGTCTATTTGTTTCAGGTGCTTGATTGACATTAAGGAGTTGATCGCTAGAGAAAAGACAGAATGACTTCATCAAACAAGGATAAGCGATAAAAGAGGTAGGATCTTATCCATTCTCAATGTAAGGGAACTTATGTCATATTGTCTTTTTTGTGTCTAGACCCTCTCCCCTGGGCTAGAGGGATTATCTCTCTACGCAGAAAGAATCTTCCTACTCCACACCTGTGGTCTGGCCCTCCTTCTAGCGCCATTTTGTTGACGGTGCTGGAAATTCATCAACCAAAGGGATCTCCCTGATGTGAAGTTCCAACTAGACCTCACAGCATTTGGTGTAGGAGTCCAATCCAATATGAAGGCCCGGTTTCCATATACTTAGATATTTTTCTTGGCTCTAACTGTTAGTTTATGAGAGTGTTATGTTGATTTCTTCAAACAACAAGGTACGTGTGCCTGGTGAGTGTGTAATGTAATTTTCTCAAGGTTATCTTAGTACAAAGAGGAAGAGTAAAGTGAGATTCTAAATGAGAGGTAGTAGTACCACCCAAGAAGAGACACATGCGAACCAGAAAAGGTTTGTCTAGCATCCAGGGAAATAGTCCACAGTGGATGCGACAGTCGTTAAAAGCAACGTGAAGGGGACAACACGTACACCACCCAACATAGTAATCCACATAGATGTTACGGTCATTATAGCAAAAAAATCAAATATGGTTTGTCGAGTATCCCGCAAATTAGTCCACAAGGATGTGACAGTGGTGATAGCCAATACACAAAGGTGGTTTTTCTAGTATCCCGTGGAGTATTCCACATGAATGAGACAGTGTGATAAGCAATACAACACACTTTCAACAATGTAAGTACTAAAATAACTAAAGTAGTTCAACTATCTTAGTACATGTTAAGAAAACATGCATTACAAATGTTTAAAGAGTAGTCTTAACAACATCTACAAAACATGCGTGAAAACGTGTTGGCCTTAACAGGCTTCTAAATTAAGAAAAATTCCCAAGACACATCGGTACACCATACATCACTACTCCCAATAGTGGTACATTGGAGATACTTCTCACTCCTAAAAGAAAAGACTACAGTCTCTCAAGGCTACGCGGGAGGAGCCAAGGTGAAAATTCCTTGCTCATACATTGGGATGGGTATATATAGCCAATGGTGATGCTTGATCCTTGTGACCCTTGGACTACCCTCATCACTGTTCAACTTCCAATGACTTTTCAATTGACATGACTCTTCAACTTCTTGTGTCAATCCATTGGACTTCACTTTACATTACATTGAGTTACAATGGATATGGCCCATAGTGGTGATGTGGCCAAGACAACTCATGACACAACTCGTCATTACACTGCTGACATGTACTGGCTAACTATGGTGTATGTGTCAAGTTGTTGCGTTGTTGAGTGATGGACGTACTCTTGGTGTGCTTCGTCTTCTCCTCTGCATGACATAGTGTTGCGGGGTTTTCGATGGTCTTGGTCTTGCATGAGGGTTCAATGCATATGTTCATTTCGCTTATTACTTGATGTGCTTGGTACATCCGTCCAGCTGCAAGCAAGTCTTCTAGAATGTGAACTCCTTATTCATCTTGTTTGTCATCTTTCCATGATCTATCAGTGTACCTATTCCTAAAATTCACTCATGATAGGATGACATCAAATCCAAAACCTCCTAATCTAACATGATGCATTATTATCGTGTTTCGGGTGACAGGGAGGGAGGACAACTCACTAAGACACCACAGAGTGCAACTCAGTCTAGAATGAGGAACTCCAAGAGGACAACCTGCACTGTCAAGAAAAACTGTCGAGTGACCACTAAGAGGTAGAATTGCGGAGTGAAGGACACTAGTGGTAGCTACAAGGTGGGACCTTGACGAGCACTTTTACACAGTTCCTGAAGGGAAGGCAAGACAGGGCTGCAGGGGACCTGCTGGGAAGTTCTACGCAGTTTTCAATAGTAAGGAATGATAGGGATGCAAGATAACTTTTGAGCATCATTGCGCAATTTTGGAGAATAGTGCAAGACAGGTAGCACAGTGCCTGCTAGACATGACCACACAGTTTTGGAGAATATTGCAGGATAGGTAGCAAAGGACCTGGTTGACATGTCTGCACAATTTCTAAAGGTAGTGCAGAGTAAGGTAGCAGAGAACCAGCTGGACTTGTCTACGTAGTTTTGGAGATCAGTGTAGGACAAGCAATAGGAGGCTTTCTTGACATGTCTGCACAGTTTCTGAAGGCAGCGCAGAGCAAGGCAGCAAAGGACCAGCAAGACATGTCTACGCAGCTTTGGAGATCAGTGCAAACCTAGGTCTTTGTGTAGTGTAGGGTTCTGGTGGACAAGGAAGGAGGCTTGATGACTATGCTTGAGAAATGTGCAGTTCAATTTGGACATGGAGGCAGTTTCTATGCAATTTTGGGAGGCAGATAGGCTACTCAGCTCCAGGATTGCGTAGTGCAACTGACCTGGAGGACAACCTCAAGCACTGCGTAGTTTCGGGTAGCATAGAAAGGTCACTGGGGGCTAAGAATGCGAGCCTCAATTTGGCTTCAGTGGAAGAGGGTTGTCTAGTGGGACAGAGTTTTAGGAAAATGGCTAAGTGTTGAAAGCAAGTGAACTTATGCAGACTTGACATTGTGATCATACACTTAGCATACTTCGACGACGAGACAACACATACCACTAGTACAACAAGACAAAACATGCCCTTGGTGAGATTGTCTTAGAGTTGAAAGCGACAAGCACGATGCTTGAGATAAACCTTCGGAAGACCATGATGACACTTGCGCGACAATGCTTACAAATTTTTGTGTGAGTACAGTGGATGTTTACATAGAGAAGACAACCCAAACACACGAAGACAAACCTTCAAACTCACCAGAACAAGATCACAAGCATGACAAAGCAATAAATATGCCAAAAGATGACCGATGGTCAAACAAGCAAAAGGATGAAAATACTTCACAAGAGTTTATGGGGTGAGCTCAAGTGTTTGCAACCATCAAAGGAAAAACCAAGAAGCCTCCAAAATTTGGATGTAAGCAAAAATTTTGGAGGGTGTTTAACCACTACAACAATTAGGCAGGGAGTCCATCAGAAAAGAAGAGCACATTAGGAGGAATTTTCAGTGTTGGGTTAGCAATAGTTTCTTGGTACAATAGGAAGCAAATATTTGTTGCACTCAGCTCAGCAGAAGCATAGTACATGGCTTCCATTCAAGCATCATGTGAGGTGATCTGGATGAGGAAGATTCTTATTGGGTTATTTGGTCAGATAATGGATCCTGCTATGGTTTACTATGACAATAAAAGTTGTATCAAACTCTCTAAGAATCTATTTTTTCATGATCAATCCAAGCATATCGACATCCGGCATCACCATCTATGAGATTGTGTGCAGAGGCAGATTATGTTGTTGGAATACATTCCTACATAGGAACAAGATGAAGATATTTTTACAAAGGCTTTGTCAAGAGGAAAATTCAATTTCCATAGAGGCAGGATTAGGTATCTAATAATCCCTTTCTTATTGAGAGGGAGTGTTGAAAAGGCAACAAGAAATTCCCAATTTAATTTTCCCTTGATTAAATTAGGAGAAACTTGAAATTCCACATCAATAGACAACTTGAATGAGTTAAATGAGGTGATATAGTTTTCATCACTTGGTTATATTAGTTAATTCGAGTTGAGGGAATGAACTTGAGTTGTGTATAGTGATTCCTAAATTTTAGGAGCCTAGGTTGAGTTAATTTCAGTTCTAACAATTTAATTCATTTAAATTGAATTATGGTAAGTTAAACTAGTTCTCATTGTTGGAGGAACTAATGGGAGGTCTAGAAGTGGGGTGTAACATTAGTGTTTAACCAGTTAACTAATCAATCAGCTTAATTAAGTCATGCATGCATGAAATTCAAATTACCCAGTTTAGATAGAAGTTCAAGGGCAATGTACTATCAGTTGTAAACCATTCCAAGTTGTATAAGTGGTGCCTACAGTCAAAGAAGGACCTAAAGTAATTGCTCAATCCAGATTGAGGAATTTCCTAATAATAGGGGCTAATTCCTTGAGGAACAACACATGGAAATAGGAGCTTGATGGGCTTGAAGAAATGGCTAATAGTTGTCCAAAGTCAGACAGTCAAGAAGAGGATAGAAGATATGGGTGCAAGTTTTGATCAAGCTTGAGCAAGCATATTATATTCATCTAGATTCTTTGATTAATGAAATACAGATAGGAAGGGGTTTTGAGCAGTTTATTTCCCCTAGATAAATCTCTATGTATGTGTGTTAAATCATGATGCATGTTTTTGATATGTGTTCTGGATCGTTAATTTGGTTCCACAGATGACTAGAGTAGATTTGAGTCTTGCGTTTTAGTAAATTACATGAGAAGTTTTGAATCTACATTAAAATCCTACTGATATCATGGTCTCCATTGACTCCTAGGAGTACCCAATTGATTTCTTGGTCCTCCATCCCAAAACCAAGTTTAATGGCTATCCTATCATCCTAGGAAGACCTTGATTGGCCACTGTTGATGCCTACGTCACTTGTAGGGTTGGGAATATGACTTTTAAGAATACATATTTATCCAAACAATTTTTGTTATATCCTCTTGCTCAACCTTCTATTGAGCATGATTTACCCTTATGATTAGAGGATGAGAAAGAGGAATAATTTTATCAGACATCCCTCTACCAAGTTTACACTCTAGTTATTGTTATACGAGGGGGGGAGCTTAAAGAAGATGACCTTATTGACCATATCTTACAGAATCAGCCTCCCACTACCATACCAGTTGATGAACTGATGAAAGAATATGAGAGCAGTCCTTGGGCTGATTTGTGCTCTGTTGACTCTAACCTAGAACATGCCAATATTATAGAGATTGGACTATCTAGAACTCTAAATATCAGCCCCTCTCTCTCTGCCAAGCAGGAAGAATAGTTATGCAGTGTGTTGAGGCAACATCTGGATGGTTTTGCTTGGGATTATAGGGAGATGAAAGGTGTGCATCCTTTAGTCTGTACTCATCATATTTACATCAAAGAGGGATGCAATATTATGCACCAACTCCAGAGAAGAATGAACCCAGCTCTTAAAGACATAGTGAAAGAGGGGTTACAAAAGCTACTAGATGCAGGTTCATATACCCCATTTCAGATAGTGAGTGGGTGTCCCCTCTTGTTTTAGTCCCCAAGAAAAATAGGAAGTGGAGGGCCTATGTTGATTACCAAGAACTTAACAAGGCTACAAATAAGGTCCATTTTCCTTTCCCTTCATTGACCAAGTCCTAGATGGCCTTGCAGGAAAGAAGTTCTTCTCTTTCTTGGATGGATTTAGTGGATAAAACCAAATTCATATCAGCCCTAAGCACCGAGATAAGATCACATTCAAATGTTCTCGAGTACCTTGTAGAATTTTTCTACAAATCAGCTAACTCTGATACCATGTAGAAATTCCCATCTGTATATCACATGGTAATGCAATATACTAAAGCAAAACACTTGATCTACTTCTACAAAAAATTTAATGGAAGCTTAATCGAACATGAGCAACATCAATAAGAACACATATAACTGATAAGAAGGAATCAATCACACACAACACAGAAGAATTTACCCGGGGAAAGCCTCAGACTAAAACCCCATATCTGTATTATCATACATAGGATTTATACAAAGCCTTAGCTCTCACACAGCTAGCCGGCTCTCAGTACAATCCTCATAGATGAAGGTGGAAATACATTAGGATTACACAAAGCCTTAGCTCTCACAGCTAGCCAGCTCTCAGTGCAATCCTCCTAGATGCTCACTGGCAATCAAGACTTCTCCTAAGCCTTCTCCTCTGCCATCCAAGCCTCATATTTCCTTGCACGGTTTTTCCTGGGTGATCCTCCTATTACCAAGTGTAACACTGATCTCATAGCCTGTAAAACTGCACAATCCTAAAGGAACCTTAATCCTTTTGCATGAATGGTTTTCCTTTATAGGAAAAATACATCCAACTGATAATACACTGTCCCTCCTCTGATCTCAACTGGATCTTTCTCTGAACTGACATGCATGAGTTATTTATGAGAGAATATTCAGTTATCTGAAGTGCAGCAGTTACATGCATGCAAGCATTAACTAACTGAACTCACATTAATTTAAACAAAATGTTTAAATCAAATATAACGGGACTTGACTCAGTTAACTGAGCCAACTAATTACAACTCAAATTAGAACTCATCCTTATCTCTTTAACTAATGGATAAATTCCTCAATTAATAGAGAAATTGTTGCATGTCCTCACATAGACTTCATGTTTGATTTTTCACAGCTAATTAACTCATGTTGAATTAATTAATTTATTTTCAAACAGCTGTTAAGTTCAAATTCGAATTTTACTTCCTAGTTTTAGTCTAGGGACTGACTAAAATTGGAATCCATCTTGAATTGCTAAAAATAGCAATGTTATTTTTATCACTTCCATTTTTCATTCCCTGTTGCTCAATCTAGCACTGGTACCCAAGCTGTTATTTATAGTAATGCTATTTTTGGAACTTCTATTTTTAGCACTTCTATTTTTAACATTTCTTGTTGCCATTTTCAACACTCCCTCTCAACAAGAAAGGCTTCAACTCGAACCCAATCCTGAACCTTTGGAATGTTTTGCATACAACACTTCTACAAAGTGTGGTTGCTCCAGCAACTCTAGAAACAAAAAAACTCCCAACTGACCTCTTTGTTGGGCTAGAAACATACTCTGATGTTGAAGCTCTACCTACTGCTGACAAGTGCTCCCTCTCTGACCTTTGTGCTGCTGCAACATCTCCGTGCATATCGCATCGTTGCAAACCTATCTTTGCCATCCTACACTGGTGCAACACACTTGTGCCTCTCGCATTGTTGCAGATTGCTAGCTCTACGCTGTCTTGGGATTCCTGCACTGTAGCTCTACTTGCCACTCCATCCGCATCTATCTCTACCCAATCATTCAGTCTTGCTACTCCTCATCAGGGCTCCCATAGCAAAGTCAAATCAAAGAGTTTGGGTACCTCAAGGATCTTGCCCTTATTCCATCCTTCTTGGGACGATCACTCCACATCGCCCCACCTCCTACCTAGAGGTATGGGTGCATGTGATCCCTCTGCCCACCTGGCTCGAAATTTCCCCCTACTGGAGGTCTATACATGAGTGGATGCCTCCACTCTGTCTCCTCTCGACTTCTCCAGTTGTGGCTGCTCCAAAATCTCTTGAAGCTACTTCACCATTTATGGCTCCTCCACAATTGTCTGAGACGTCTTCTGGCGCTGCATGTTGAGAGGTAATTTACTCTCCCTCTCAACCACCAAAATATCTAACATTTTTCTTGCTCCTCAAGGCTTTGCATGCATCTTGTACCTCAAGTTCATACAGGTTCTTGGCTAGCACACCAATCTGTTTCATCTTTCCCGCCGTCACGAAATTTCCTGGAAAAAGAGCTAATTTCAAATCAGCGATATCTCCCTCATCCGAACTCCGATTCAGCTGATTTTTTTTTGAATTTGGAAATTTTTCCGCAAGAAATCCAAATATGCTATTTTTTTTAATTTTGTATAGAAATTTTCAGATCTTTTCTGCAAACTCTCGGCCCAAAACTCAAAACTTTGAAATCTCCTCTTAGTATATTGTTCTCTCCTTTGATCACCTTTGCTCTGATACCATGTAGAAAATTTTCTACAAAACCTCGCTCTGATACCATGTCGAAATTCCCACCTGTAGATCACCTGGTAATGCAATATACTAAAGCAAAACACTTGATCTACTTCTACAAACAATTTAGTGGAAGCTTAATCGAACATGAGAAACATCAATAAGAACACATATAACTGATAAGAAGGAATCAATCACACATAACACAGAAGAATTTACATGGGGAAAGCCTTAGCCTAAAACCCCATCTCTATATTATCATACATAGGATTTATACAAAGCCTTAGCTCTCACACAACTAGCCAGCTCTCAGTACAATTCTCATAGATGAAGGTGGAAATACATCAGGATTACACAAAGCCTTAGCTCTCACAGCTAACCAGCTCTCAGTGCAATCCTCCTGGATGCTCACAGGCAATCAAGACTTCTCCTAAGCCTTCTCCTCTACCCTCCAAGCCTCCTATTTCCTTGCGCAGTTTTTCCTGGGTGATCCTCCTGTTACCAAGTGTAACACTGATCTCTCACACTGATCTCACACCCTGTAAAACTACACAATCCTCAAGGAACCTTAATCCTTATGCATGGATGATTTTCCTTTATAGGAAAAATCCATCCAACTAATAGTACATTATCCCTCCTCTGATCTCAACTGGGTCTTTCTCTGAATTGACATGCATGAGTTATTTATGAGAGAATATTTAGTTATCTGAAGTGCAGCATTTACATGCATGCAAGCATTAACTAATTGAACTCACATTAATTTAAACAAACTGTTTAAATCAAATATAACTAGACTTGACTCAGTTAACAGAGCCAACTAATTACAACTCAAATTAGAACTCATCCTTATCTCTTTAGTTGATGGATAAATTCCTCAATTAATAGAGAAATTGTTGCATGTCCTCACATAGACTTCATGTTTGATTTTTCACAACTAATTAACTCATGGTGAATTAATTAATTTATTTTCAAATAGCTGTTAAGTTCAAATTCGAATTTTAATTAGTCCAGGGACTGACTAAAATTGGAATCCGTCCTGAACTACTAAAAATAGCAATGCTATTTTTAGCACTTCCATTTTTCATTCCCTGTTTCTCAATCCAACACTGGTACCCAAACTGCTATTTATAGCATTTCTATTTTTAGAACTTCTATTTTTAGCACTTCTTGTTGCCATTTTCAACATACTTTGCTTATAGGGTCCTTCCATTTGGTTTGTGCAATGCCCCTGCTACTTTCTAGAGGGTCGTTCTAAGTATCTTTGTTGAACTTCTTCATGACATTGTTGAGATATATATGGATGAATTCACTCCTTATGGATGTGACTCCCAAGAAGATCTGTCTAATCTTTGCAAAGTATTACAGAAATGAACTGAATTGAATATTTCATTGAGTCCTGAGAAATGTGAATTTTTTATGAATGCAAGGACTGTCCTTGGACATTTTATATCCAAGGAAGGGATACAGGTTGACCCAAACAAAATTTCCATAATCAAAAGGGTCACTATCCATCAGAAACAAATAGATGTCAGGAGTTTCCTTGGATTAGATGGGTATTATAGAAGGTTCATTAAAGACTTTAGTAAACCAGCTTCACCCTAGTTTGGACTACTAGCTAAAGATTCAGATTTTTGTTGTACAAGCAACTGTCAAGAAGCCTTGAAGTATTAAAATGCAAGTTGATCACTACACCCATCCTTAGAGGTCCCAACTAGGCACTACCTTTCCACATACATATAAATGCCTTAGATAAAGTTGTAGGGGAAGCCTTAGGACAAGTGGAGGACATATTGCCTTATGTTATCTATTTCATTAGTAATAACCTTTCTAAAGTTGAGTTAAATTAAACTGTCACTAAAAAAGAACTGTTAGTTGTGGTACATTCTTTGAACAAGTTTAAGCATTATATCACTGGTTATCAAACTTTTGTTCACATTTTATCATGCAACCATTAAGTATTTAATGATTAAACTTGGTGTCAATGCTAGGATAATTAGATGGTTGTTATTATGGTAGCAATTTTATTTGACTATTATTGACAAACCAGGGAAAGAGAATGCGGTTGAAGATTTCTTGTCAAGACTAACCTTGCCTGCAGAAAAGGAAGAAATGGTAGATGATAAACTTCCAAATGAACATCTCTTTTCCATATTGATGTTTTCCCCTTGTTTTGTTGATATAGCCAACTACTTGGTTGTTGGGTGTTATGAAACCAGCTCACAAAAAGATAGAAAAGAGAGATCCACGCCTTAGAATTCAGCCTCTTCGAGGGGGAAACCTCCTTTACATTACATAAATGAACAATTCTTGGATGATACAAATCAAAAGACCTCCTTTCTATATATAGGAGTCTAAGGGGTTATAACATAATCAGAGCCGACATAACAATAATAATGTAAGGGCATAATAATAACAATAGTGGGCTTCTATGGAGCACAATAGTAACAATATGGGCACTACATGGGTACATCAATATAATAAGTGGGTTATACTAATAACAATAAGGGGTTACACTAGTAGTATAGGGGCCTAACATGCCCCTCTCCTTCAAAAAGCATTGTCCTCAACGCTTGAGTAGTTCTTGATGCTTCTATATAAAATTCTTGTCCTCCCATGTGGAATATTCAGCGGGTAAGTTCTTCCACTTGATGAGATACTCTGAAATTGATCGATTTCGTAGCTGTCGTGTTCTTGTTTCTGTGACTGCTCCAGGTTCCAATATGATTTTTCCTTCCTCTTCAATTTCTGGCAATATTGCATGAATTGGGATCTTTTGCAACTTTTGAATAAGTGGCCATACTTCTTCATTCTTCTTCCATTCATCTGTTGCTTCGTTTATCCAATTTGGTTGGATAATATAAATAGCACAAAACAATGCTTCCACATCCTCATCCTTGAAGCGTCTTCCCATTCGGTAAGGTCACCATTTTTTAAGTGCATGTAGTATTGCCAACATTTCCTTCTCATAAATAGCTTGCTTGAGATGTAGCAGTAAAAATACCCAATCACTTACATCAAAACATTTTTCACTACGATGTTGATCTACCTGTTGTTTCATTTGATTTTGCACCGAAGTGGCGTTATCCTTTAAAAGTTGGAGAACTTGCTGTTGATGCTCGATATGATCTTTCTCTGCTTGAACCTTTTTCTTCTTGATATGTCCTTCTATCTTTTGAGGAGTGGTAATTTCTTCCAATCCTTTACAAGATATGGTCGGATTCATTTCTTGATGCTCGATGTGATCTTTCACTTCTTGAACATTTTTCTTCTTGATGTGTCCTTCTATCTTGATAGTTTGAGGAGTGGTAATTTCATCCATTGAATTACAAGATATGGTTGGATTCATTTCTTCTTTCTCAATGTGATCTTTCACTTCTTGCACCTTTTTCTTCTTGATATGTCCTTCTATCTTGAGAGTTTGAGGAGTGGTAATTCTTGCCAATGCTTTACAAGATATGGTCTGATTCATTTCTTCTTTCTCTGGGGTGGTGTCCTGACGTATATCCTCTTCTTTTGATGTTTCTTGATCATTTTCTTCCTCCTCTTCATATTCTATGTAAAATAATTTCTTATCAGCACACCTATGACCTTTAGTGCATTTTCCATCACAATTGTAACAAAGCCCTTTTTTTCTTTTTTCTTCCAATTGTTGTGGTGTAACCCTTGTAGGTTGTGGAAGGCTGGGAGAAACAACACTTCCATCTTTATAGTTGTGAGGGGTATGCTTCCTGGTTTCCATAATTTTGCTTTCCATTATGTCACAAATCCCTTTTACTCTTTCCAATTGTTGTGGTGTTGCTCTAAAGAAGGTGTTTCTCTTTGTATCCTCATAATGTGCTATCATTTCCTCCGTGAAAATTGACCACGTAACAAGTTTTTTACGAGAACAAAGCCCTTTGTACCATAAAAATTGATCTGGTTCTAAATATGAAGATGCAATACATACCTTTTGTAACAGTTGTACACCATGTATATCAAAATATTGCTCCATCTGAAGTATCCAATTTACCGGATCCTTGCCATCAAACTTCCTCATCTTGCTTTTTCTTGATTTTAGGAGCTATACCTTTAAACGACTGTAACTCTGTACTTTCGGATCTTTAAGTTCTGAAATTGTGACCTGTAGTAGCCCTCTGTGTCCTCTTTCCAATGCCACAAGTCTGATCCAAATTGGATTCTCCAAGAAATAGTTATGCACAATCTCCCGCAGTGACCTGATTATAGACTAGTTCAGTAGAGCGAACTTGTATGAAGTGCCACGTGTCACTGTTTCAACCTTTGACTCTGAAAAATATATAAACAGAAACTACAGTCCGTCCTCTTTCTTTACCTTCTTACGAAATTTCAATCCGATGCTCAGAAAGAAAGTTATGACGATTTTTCCCAGGTCACCTGTTTTGAGTGTAATTCAGGAGTCTGCAAAAAGACCAACTTCCTCAGATCATATCTCCGAAAATATCGCGTAAAAATCTCTGAAATTTGGACCCAAGGTTCAGCGTCAATTCTTCTCAAATGGGTTTTTTTTGCGACTTCTGCAACATCAAAGAAAAAAAGTTATAGCGAAAATTCGACGATGACTTGTTTGGAGCAGCAAAACCCTAGAATCCAAAACTCTGATACCAAATGTTATGAAACCAGCTCACAAAAAGATAGAAAAGAGAGATCCACGCCTTAGAATTCAGCCTCTTCGAGGGGGAAACCTCCTTTACATTACATAAATGAACAATTCTTGGATGATACAAATGAAAATACCTCCTTTCTATATATAGGAGTCTAAGGGGTTATAACATAATCAGAGTCGACATAACAATAATAATGTAAGGGCATAATAATAACAATAGTGGGCTTCTATGGGGCACAATAGTAACAATATGGGCACTACATGGGTACATCAATATAATAAGTGGGTTATACTAATAACAATAAGGGGTTACACTAGTAGTATAGGGGCCTAACATTGGGTGATTCCCTCCTAATCTAGCCCCCAAGGAAAAAAGCAAAATCGTCAGGAAAAGTGCCCCATTCACTTGGATTGGGGGAAATATTTTCATATTGGGGCCACATCATATCCTAAGGAGATGTGTGAGGGAAGAGGAAGTCTTTGACATCCTCTCAACATGCCATGACGGACCGTTTGGGGGAACTTTACTACTAAGAGGACGACCTTCAAAGTTCTACAAGCAAATTATTACTAGCCCACTTGACACTAGGATGTAAGAAAGCACACCACCAAGTGTGATCAGTGTCGAAGGATGGGTAAGCTCACACCTAGGGATGAAATTTCCTTACAACCTCAGGTGACTCTAGAGCCATTTGAGAAGTGGGGCATGGATTTAATTGGGCCAATTAATCCCCCAGCAGGACAGAAGAAGTATAGCATGTTGTGCATTGATTACCTGACCAAATGGGTTGAAACAAAGGTTGTAAAGGCAACAAATGAGAAAAAGGTGGTTGAATTTCTAGGAGAGAACATCTTCTACAAGTTTGGTTTTCCAAGGGAGTTTGTCATTGATCAAGGAGAAAATTTTACATCAAATCTAATTGACGATCTCAAGAGGCAGCATCACATGGAGCACAGGACCTCCACTACTTATCACCCTCGGTAAAATGGGCAAGTAGAGGTCACAAACAGAGAATTGGAGAACATTCTAAACAAGGTTATTAGAAACAACAAAAAATATTAGGCAGACAGACCCCTAGAAGCCAATTGGGCCTACAACACAACTTGGAAAACCACCACTGGACTTACTCCATTTGAACTAGTCTATGGGAAGAAAGACCTGTTTTCCATCAAATTTGAATACAATACCTTAAGGATGGCATCTCATCTACACTTTCACCTCACTACAACACAAAAGGAGAGGTTTCTCCAACTCAATGGTCTAGATGAATTTAGGATGCAAACTCTCCTACACACGGAGGTAATCCAACTACAAATGAAGATTTGGAATGGCAAACACATTAAAGAGAATACTTTTCAAGAAGGAGATCGGGCCCTGTTGTATGATACCAGATTCAAGGATTTAAAGGGAAAATTAGTGATAAGATGGTGGGGTCCATATCTAGTAGTGAAATGTCATGAGAATGGGTTTTTCCAAATTAGAACAATTGATGAGGAAGGGATTCCCTTACTTTTCAATGGTTATAGGTCGAAGTTGTATAAAATACCTTTGTCCAAAGAAGGGCTTATTAGTTCAATCAGCAGAGAATTAAATGTGACTCAGAGGTTCATAGTCCTCAATCCACACAAATTCTAAAAAAGAAAAAAAGAGAAGAGTAAATAAAGGGCCTCGGTGAAAACCTCTATGAGACATCTAAGGCCAACTCTAGGGTTGAAAACCTCTTTGAGGCAGTTGAAGAGCAAAAAAGAAAAACACAAAAGGAAGTAAAAAGATGAACAAATCCCTAAGTGAAAACCTCCTTTGAGGCGCCTAGTGTAGGCATGCAGGTTGAAAATCTCTGCAGAGGTAGCCTACATGCCTAAAAAAACAACAACAACAAAGAAAAAATGAGTTCTTACACCAATTTTGCTAACATCTCTCTTTTGTAGGACTCCAAAAATCAACATAATCATGGCTACATAATAGATTCCACGTATTCATTTCTCCATTGTTTTCCAACCATCCATTGCATTTTCACCCTCTTCACTCACCTCCCTACCTCTCTCCATCATCCAGCCAACAATAGAATAAAGTTTTGCTCATTTTTGAAATGTTATAGGATTGTCCTGAAATGCTACAAGAGGTAGATCTGAATGGAGAAAGAGGCCAAAATGTCATGTCCTCTTTAGGAAATGTTGATACCAACAATATCACTTTCATAACCCATCCACTATGTCTAGCCAAAATTCATCTTCAATTTCCACTCTCCCATACATAAAAAACAAAAACAAAAACAAAAACAAAAAAATAAAAAAATACAAAAAACAAAAACAAAACAAAAAACAATAACAAAAAACAAAAAACAATAACAAACAAACAAAAAATAAAAAACAAAAACAACAAACAAACAAACAAAAACAAAAACAAAAACAAAACAAGCTTTGCTTTCAATTATTCCATCACCCACACCACCTCGTGATGATTTTAATCATGTCCTTACACTTTTTATGACTTTCCCTCAATCCTACATGCAGTATGAGGTCTCAAAATGGGAATTAAGTGACTACTACAGGAAGGAGATTCCTCTTGTAGCAACATGTATAGTTACAACAGAACCCATAATCATTTTTTTTCACACCCACAGAGCAAAATATCCAGCCACCTTGAGCATCATTAATTCATTTCTAAAATTGAGAAGGGAAACGCCATCCCTAGAGAGTAGATATCAGATAATTAATCCATTCCACTTGCAGCAGATTGGACACTGGGAAGAAACCTGCACACAACAATTTTACCAGTCAAAGGATCATCAATCCTGAGGACCTGTGCATAAGCAAGCAAAGGAAAGTAACACCTTCAAGATCATCATATTATGAATTCTAACTCCAACATGCAACCATCTCCAACAATTCGACATCACAAGTAGGCTCAAGTATGACAACCCTCACCTCTTCCCTATGCATATAATGATAAAATGTGTTAATGGTTAAGAAAAAAAAATTGTGGGTTGGAGGTGGTCAGTAAACTTGGCCACCTTCAACTAATAAACTAAAGTGCATTTAGTGACACATGCAATGTGGAAAAGTCAACTTAATCGAGGTGATGATTACGAAAAGTAAGGTGATGTCACAAGGAGCAGGCTAATGATTACAAGGAGTGGGGACAATAGTTAAAAAAGGGAAGTTCATGCAAGATCCATGTCACCAAAGCGCTCTAAGCCTTTACCAAAAAAAGGAATATTAAGTACAAGGCTCGATTCCATTTGCATGATCGCTCATTTCTAGAAAATAAATAAAGAAGGACGAACTAGTGATATTAGACACTGCCTAGGGTGCCACCAACTTTGGACTATGTTTCTAGGTGCTACAGAAGGAGCTATAGGAGGATCTAAACTGCTACAAAAGGCCCGGAAGGACGCTACATGAGAGAATTGAAGGGAGAAAGGGATCCAAAACAACCCAAAGTTGTCCTCAAACCCTCATGCACATGATAGAGTTATCTTGAGAGGATTAAGTGACCTTCTCCCTCCTTAATTTCCATACATCTGCATGGAGAATTTTGCTTGAATTAAGTACCCTATAACAAAAAAATATGTAGTAGTTCCCTTTAAAAATTGTTATATGTGAAGGCAAGATAGGGACAAAGAAGTTTGTTTTGATAAAAAAATATCAGAATCCTTCTCACCCTTTTATAAAAATGAAAATTTGATACTATCTCTACAACTGAGACTACTCTAAAGCAAAAATTAAAAAATACACCTAAGTAGCCCCAAGAAGGAGCAGTAGGAGAAATGGGGGGAGGTTTCAATAGAAGGGAACAGACAAACAAAAAAGAATTCATCAGCGTCCTCTTGTGGAAGACATTTTTCTAAGGCATCAATGGATGGGTTTCTTTGAATGCTTGAAGGGATATGATGACGACATAACTCAGGAATTCACCATGGCACTAAATTATCAAGGAGAAAATAGTGTCACTACTATTGTTATAGCACTTTCCATCCCTTTAAATGTTGAACTCATAAGCAGAGATACTACCTTACCCTTAGGAGTTCAATGGAGCAAGGAGGATAAAGCATTGAATGTTACAGCCATGAATAACTTCTTCATCCATGGAGAAAATCCTATAGAAGATAAAAATGGAGTAAGGAGAGAAAGCCTACCTTACCCCTGGGATGAATTTGCCTATGACATTCTCAAATGCATATCCTGTGAGGGGAGGATGAGCATTATCTATGCCTATCATTTTATGCTACTCCATGAGCTAAGATTCAAATCGTAATTACCCATTCCACAGAGACTCGATGTTCCCCATTTCCTCTTACAATCTATCATTGAAATGAGCCATAAAGTGAGGGAAGAAAAGCACAACATATCGCCCACCATGGCCTCATTAAGCTTATTTTTATGGATTCTCTAAGTCACCTAAGGAACCTTGTGCTATGGACTGATTTTGTGGACATGGACAGGGAATTTTTCATTCAAACACAAGCCCTTGCCTCCACACAGCAAGAGGGAACACCAACCTCTAGTATTGGGGGAAACAAAGAGAAGGAGAGTGAAAAAACAAAGGAAGAAGAAGAAAAAACACAAGATGGAAAATAAGGGGAAAGCAAGAAGTAGAGCAGGAGAACCCTAAGGTGCCCCCTAAACCTCAAGAGACAGAAAAACAAGGACAGTGCAAGCAATTTTATCTATGGAAGACCTACATTGCAGGGAGCCATCCAAATCCTATGTCATTTTCCTCAAGGAGCAGTGGATACAGTTCTAGATAAAGACACTACCACAATATTGGTCTTTATCTTTTTAAGACTACAAACAATTTATTAAGTTTTGCAAAAAGGCAAGTATTGAGAATAGGGAAAAACTAGTTGAGTTTTACATGCACAATCTAATCCTAACATATATGAAATTTTAGGACCCCAACTCAAGTATGGGAGACATGCAACTTATAGCACTAGCCTCTTAGTTGACACATGAGTAAACAAGAGTTGAAGAAGTAAATAAAGTAATGGAAAAGGAAGAAAGGGAGCCCCTATACATCATAGTAGAATTAGTAAGCCCCAAAGTTGTCATCAGTAACTAGAATCTCATCTCCTCTGATTATGATTTAGCACCTAAGTACATGGAAGTCTAGGAACAATCCATCCTGCATTCTGAGGACACATATAGGATGTTGGGAGCAGAGAGTATGCAGGCTTGTCAAAGAAGGTGGCATGCCCTGCCTCATAGTTTACAAATCAGAGAGTATCACTCTCCAAAAATACTAAGGAATGCCTTGGAGAGAACCCCATTGTACGAAAGGATCATGCAAATGGACAGACATAGAGGCAAATGTAGGTTTCTATCCATAGGAAGGCACACTATCTGAGATGCCTTGGGATGTTAGAGTGGCCGCTAGTGTTGAAAAATGTGCAACAAGAAATGTCAAATTTAGAATGTGCTAAAAATAGATCTGCTAAAAATAGCAGTTTGGCCAATGAGGTCATTGGCCACATTGGGTGAGAGGTGAAACTACTAAAAACAAAAAGTTCTAAAAATAGAATTTCTAGGTCCCTTCCTATTTATAGCAGTCCCTAGTCTATCTACAGGAAGTAAAATTAATTTTGGTCTTAATAGTTGTTGGAAATATTAATTAATTAATTCAATCGAGTTAATTAGTTAAGGAAATTCGAATTTGAAGTCTTTGTGAGCATGCACATGAGTTGTCCCACTGATTGAGGAATTTATCCTTAATTTCCTCCACTGATTGAGGGAATAAGTATGAGTTCTATAATGAGAGAATCAGTTGACTTAGTTCTAACTAGTCAAGTCCGGTTAGATTATTTTAACAAGTTATTAAAATAATAAAATATAGTTTGTTAATGCTTGCATGCATGTGACAACTATTATTTTAGATAACTGAGAATTCACTCATGGATAATTGTTGCATGTCAGTTCTGTCAGAGACCCAGTTGAGATCAGATGTGGGATAGTGTACTATCAGATGCTTGACTATTTCTAGTAAGTAGTTTTTGCATGGTTGAGGAACTAGTGTCCTCAAGGATTGCGTAGTTGGACCATAGGTTGACTTGGTATGTTTGGAATTAATTGCATATGCTGTTGCTGTTATTTCCTAAGCAAACTACGCAAGGAAATAGGGATTGGACCATAGGTAAAGACTTTATATACAGGGCTTGTTTGGTTCATGAGACATATCTTCGTATCTTAGTAGTTCATTGAGAACTGAATAGCTTGAGAGCTAATTCTTTTTGTATTGTGAAGAGGATTTCCACTTGATTGATAATACATGGTTGGGGTTTTATGCTGGTGCTTTCCCCTGGATATATCTTGTGTTATGTGTGATTATTTCTTTTGATCAGTTATGCATGTTTCTACTTGATGTTTCTCATGAATTCAATTATGCTTCCGCTTAATGTTTTGTAGAAGTAGAACAAGTATTATGCTTTAGGACATTGCATATATTGGTTTGTTCTATAGGTGAAATTTCTACATGGTATCAAAGCACAGGTGATCAAGCAAGAACAATATACTAGCAGGAGAAATTCGAAGTTTATTATTCGGGATATAGATCTCAAGTTCTTATCACATCTATTTCATTGATGGCGTTCTATGGTTTGAGGCTTGACTATGCCCTCGATGGCAGCTCAAACTATATAGCTTGGAAGGATCGCATGGAGGCAGTTTTGGAAGATAATGGCCTTAAGGATTTCATTGATCAAGAAATACCTAAGCCTACTCACAAGACTGAGCAGGTGGAATGGAGGAAGTGTGTGGCTAGAGCTAGGAGAATTCTCTTGGATGGAGTGTGAGATCACATTGTCTCGAGCCTCCATGGGAAGGAGATTTCGCATGAAATGTGGAAAACATTGAAAGATTTATATCAGAATAGCAGTGATCAGAGGAAGTTGGCACTGAAGGACAAAGTTCGAAAGATCAAGTGTGAAAGGGATGAGATGATCTCTATGTATATGACCAAGCTCATCACATGCAAGGATGAGCTTGCAAGTGTAGGGGTCGTGACATCGGATGAGGATATGGTGAGTCTAGCACTCCTTGGCCTTCTTAAGAGCTGGCATAGCTACCAGGACTTGGCGAATGGAAGGGAGAAACTACCAGATTGGGAATGACTATGGTCGGATTTGATGCAGGAGGAGATCATACGGAGCACCAGAGGCAGTTCTTCATCCATGCATGATGAGGAGAACTGTGCCTTAGCGAGTAAGGTGAAGAAGGGGAAGGAGAAGGTTTCTCTTTCCAAATCCAGTTCTTCCAATGATGGGAAGAAGGTTGACAAATCTAAAGTGTGATGCTTTCGTTGTCATGAGGTGGGCTATTATGCTGCAAATTGTCCACGGAGGAAATCCAAGAAGGGATCCGGGGAAGGATTTGAAGGTGAGGCACTTGCTTCACAGTTTGAGTTGGATTTCACACTCTTTGCATGCATGATTTCATCCATGGTGGGAAGTGGTTGGTTTCTTGACAATGGAGCTTCTTTCCACATGACCAGTGACAAGAGTTTGTTCAGTACTTTGGAGGAGAAAGATATCCAGATGCTCATAGCAATGGGTAACGATGAGAAGTATAGTGTCTCAGGTGTAGGCACGGTTATTTTTCAGAGGGAACATGGATCTCGCCTTATCTTGACCGATGTCAAGTATGTACCAGGACTGAAGAGAAACTTGGTGTCGATCGTGATGCTGGAAGATAGAGGCTATGATGTAGTCTTTAGTGAGGGAAAGGTTTTCCTTAGACACATCATCACTAGACAGGTGAAGCAGATTGGTTCATGGGTCAAGAACATGTATGCTCTTGAGGTTCAAGATGCATGAAAATCCTTGAGCAGCAAGGAAATTGATGGAGACTTGGTGGTTGAGAGGGAGGGTATATTACCTCTCAACATGCAAAGCCAGAAGAAGTCTCAAACAATTGTGGAGGAAATTGTGGAGGAGCCACAATTGGTGCAGCAGCTTGAGGAGGTTGTGGAGCAGCCACAACAGGAGAAGCTGAGTGGAGATCAAGTAGAGACATCTACTCATGCAAAGACCTCTAGTAGGGGGAAACTTCGAGCTAGGTGGGCTGAGGGATCACATGCAGCCATACCTCTAGGTAGGAGGTGGGGCGATATAGAGTGATCGTCCCAAGGAGGAGGGGCGGGATCCTTGAGGTACCTAACCTCTTGGATGAGACCTTGCTATGGGAGCCTCGATGTGGAGTAGCAGGAACTGACTGATTGGGTAGAGACAGATGTGGATGGAGTGGCAGAGAGAGCGATAATGCAGGGAATCCCAGGACAACGCATAGCTAGCACGCTACAACAATGCGAGAGGCACAATTGTTTTGCATAGTGCTAGGTGGCACAGAGAGGTGTGCAATGGTGCGAGATGCATGGAGATGTTGCAATAGCGTAGATGTCAGAGAGGGAGCACTTGTCAACAGCAGGTAGAGCTTCAGCATCAGAGTATGTTCCTAGCCCAACAAAGTGGTCAGTTGGAGTGTTTTTGTTCCAAGTGTTGTTGGAGCAAGTGGACTGGGCAGATGTGTTGCATGCAGAACATTCTAGAGTTACAGGATTGGAGCCAAGAGGAAGCCTTTCTTGTTGAGAGGGAGTGTTGAAAAATGTGCAACAAGAAATGCTAAATTTAGAATGTGCTAAAAATAGCATGTTTAAAAATAGCAGTTTGGCCAGTGAGGTCATTGGATACATTGGGTGAGAGGTGAAACTGCTAAAAATAGAAAGTTCTAAAAATAGAATTTCTGGGTCCCTTCCTATTTACAACAGTCCCTAGTCTATCTATAGGAAGTAAAATTAATTTTGGTCTTAACAATAGTTGGAAATATTAATTAATTAATTCAGTTGAGTTAATTAGTTAAGGAAATTCGAATTTGAAGTCTTTGTGAGCATGCACATGAGTTGTCCCACTGATTGAGGAATTTATCCTTAATTTCCTCCACTAATTGATGGAATAAGTATGAGTTCTATAATGAGAGAATCATTTGACTTAGTTCTAACTAGTCAAGTCCAATTAGATTATTTTCAAAAGTTGCTAAAATAATAAAATATAGTTTGTTAATGCTTGCATGCATGTGACAACTATTATTTTAGATAACTAAGAATTCACTCATGGATAACTGTTGCATGTCAGTTTTGTCACATACCCAATTGAGATCAGATGTGGGACAGTGTACTATCAGATGCTTGACTATGTCTAGTAAGTAGTTTTTGCATGGTTGAGGAACTAGTGTCCTCAAGGATTGCGTAGTTGGACCATAGGTTCACTTGGTATGTTTGGAATTAATTGCATATGCTTTTGCTATTATTTCCTAAGAAAACTACGCAAGGAAATAGGGATTGGACCATAGGTAAATCCTTTATATACAGGGCTTGGTTGGTTCATGATACATATCTACATATCTTCATAGTTCATTGAGAACTGAATAGCTTGAGAGCTAATTCTTTTTGTATTGTGAAGAAGATTTCCACTTGATTGATAATACATGGTTGTGGTTTTATGTTGGTGCTTTCCCCTGGATATATCTTGTGTTATGTGTGATTATTTCTCTTGATCAGTTATGCATGTTTCTACTTGATTTTGCTCGTGAATTCGATTATGCTTCCGCTTAATGTTTTGTAGAAGTATAACAAGTATTATGCTTTAGGACATTGCATATATCGATTTGTTCTACGGGTGAAATTTCTACAGCTAGGGCCATGCATGAACTTCACATGAGTGACTAAGCTTCTCAAAGGATGAGCAACACCTTCAACACGGGGGTGATGATGGGGCCCATAAATAGGTATATTTTGAGGTTCATTGTGCTATCCTCCATCCTTTAAAGCTCTCCTTTTCTCACATTAATTCACATTTTTAGCCATAATAAGATTATTAGGAAGACTAAAGGGTGTTTTTCATATTATATGGCCTAATATGGTTAATATGTAGGAAAAAGAAGCATTTTTGGAGGTATTTTCCATGTAGTGGCTCGATGGAGACACCTAGAGAGAATATAGGGGGCTTACCCACCTCATTAACTCCCTAACTGGCCTTGAGACCTCCAAATGCTCACCAACATCTCGAATTCACTAATAGCTGAGGAACTCCAAGTGCATGACAAGGTCAAAAGGAAACCAGATCCACAAATCTTGAGATTTTGGAGGGGAGCATTCCTCCTTTCAAGGGAGTTACCCCTGAATTACTTTTGTATAAAAAACCAGCTGAAAGGCTCATTAGGATTCGAATTTTGGTTACAACTAGGAGTAGATACAGAGATCCTAGTGCTTAACAGTGTTATTCTTATCTTTCATGTGATGTATATGACTATCATTTTATGTTAATGAGAAGTTTAACATTGGTCTGCAACTGAGTTAGTTATGCGGGGTTGAAACCCTTGGGTTTGGGCCCAACCCATAGGATTTAGTCCCTCAGTTGTATTTATTTCTCGTTCTTGTTCCAAAGAATTGCAATTCTTTCCTTGTTTCAATATATTTTATATCATAAAATATTGTCATTGCAGGCTTTCTTATCACCTCTCTTATGGGAAGAGTGACTAGAAAGATCCACAATAACAACTCAAAAATATTTGTTTATGATTTCTTGGAAATTGTTAAGTATTAGGTTGCAATCTTTCTGCATGGTTAATCTCTAAAACTTAGGAGCTACCAGCATTGGTTTGGCAATTGGAATTATGTTGTAGGTTAGAATAGACTTCAATAACATTCAACTCATCCTTTCCATGTTAATTTACTTTTTTGCAATAATGATCATTTGATGCATGTATTTGACTAGTTGCAGGAACTGTGTTGATTTTCAAGGGTCGACGCACCTTTACTCATCCACCTGGACCCTTCCATATTCCTCCTAGTCATCTCACATCGCTTCCAAACTCTGTCTCTAAATCCACTCTGTTAAGTTAAATGAAGGACATTGTAGGCATCAACTTTGGTGCAAGATAGACCTTCGAGGGGTTATAAGCTTGGCTAAAGGGCTTCCACACCCTTAATTCACCTACTTCTACCTTCATCCACCTTAATCTACCTCCAAGACCCCATTTTTGTCCTCAAAAATCTCTCGGACCACCTCCTGTAACAATATAGGACCTCCTGTAGCACCTCTTGTAGCAAGTCTGTAGCATTGTTTTCTACAACCAGATTTGCTCCATACTTTGACTCTAGCATAATTAAGTTGAATAATGGCACCCAAACTATAATTTTATAATTAGAGAAGAATATAATACCACCCCAACCTCATCCTTTCCTCACTGCAACCATCAGATAGCAAAACAAAGTTAGAATTAGTATTTTTCTTCATAGGTATGTTAAAGATTGGATTCCTCATTTTCAAGCAAGTGTGAGTAGATAAATTATGCATGCAATTAGGTTATTGATTTGAATAAGTGTGAAACTAGAGTAGCGTGATTTACTTCTGCAAATATATCATCCTTTTCCTTTCATGCAATTTCAATTAGTAGTTACATTAAATGAATGTCATTTTCACCTTTGTAGTTAGAATCACATTCATCTATGATTTCATAGGAAATTCTCTCTATAATTAATTAAATGAGTGGCATTTCAACACCTTGATCTGATCTTAGGAATAGGGTGATATGAGTAGAACCGAACTTGTTGTGCATATAACATTGTCACCTCTAAGTTTGTATGAACTACAGGCTGATAATTTAAGTTGAGAATCCCTTGGAAGTCGCAACATCCTTGGTGCAATACCAGGGCTCACCACTAACCACGTGAAGGTGGAAGCTCACATTCCCCCACCCCCTATTGGAATTATGATACAAGTGTTGTCCTAGATGGCAACTCACTCACAGGTCAATTTAGTTTTGATAAAAGGCAACTCACAATACAACAGGAATATTCAGAGGTAACAGGACAGTGGTACAGAAGAACATTAGATGGAACTAAGGTCTACTGATCATAATAAATAAGGTGAAGGAAAAGGTTGATGTAAAGCAGTCTAAGAAGTATACGCAAGTCAACTTAGTCAAAACGGCGTATACATGCTGGTACACAGAACAAAAAGAGTGTATACGTATACACGCACTCTCACAAGAAGCAAAGCGTGTATAGGTTAGAAAATCAAGGTTTTGGTCCAGGGTATTTGGTCCAAGGTATTAGTCCAAGGTATTGGTCCTAAGTGGTTTTTGTCCAAGGTATTGAGAAAGGCCTAAAAATATATAAGGAGGAGAACACCATTAGGCCAAAGTGTGCAAGTGAATGGGTTTCTAATGAATACTTCTATCTGAAGTATATTTTATGTTGCAGGGGCTATGTTGGTGATTTGAGCTGAAATATTTTGTGCACCTTGAACTCAATGTTGGATTAGGATCATGAAACCTGAAATGACTTATCATTGAATGATCTAATATTGGTTGGGCCAGATCTAATTGTGTACACTTGTTTTATCCTTTAAACGCCATGATCTGAGTTTGTCTAAAGTCTGAAATAGCAACGAAGCTATGAGTTAATATTTACAAATCTATACGTTGGTTCGTCTGGGTATTTACATGTACACGCAGGTTATACTTTTCCAAGTAGCATATACAAAAGAAAATCCTTGTCTTCAGGTCTGACTAATCTATCTAATCATTTTTGTTGTTTTACTGTTGTTTGTCAATGAAGTCTTCTCAGATCTGAAAGTAAAACTGAATGCATAAGGAGTTTGATATATGATTGATTGATTGTATAAGTAGGGTGATATTTTCTACTGCCTGTGTGAAGCTTTGAAAATTGAAATTAGATGTTCAGTATATTGTTGGTTGGTACAGACTTGATTCAGAAGTTTTAGGTTTAAGTAGTTTTGAAGGTATACACAGGTTTGATTGAAGAAAGTAGTGTATACAAGCAGGTTGGGTTCAGTAAAGTAGCATATACATTCTGATGCATGATTTTTTAGGTTGCAGCTAGTTCTGAATGATGATGCAGGTTTTTGGGTTCAACACAGTGTTCTGCTGACAGTGATCTGAATGATCAAATTAACTGATTATTGGTTCATGCAGTTTGTAAGGTCTGATTGGTCCAGTCTGAAAATTTATGAAACATGGTCCCTAGAGGAAGAGAGAACATTGTAGCCTTCTGTAGGCCGGCACCTGCGTGCTAGTAAACACATTGGTTGGTACAAGAGCTAGGGGATTGTAACTCCCTTCAAGCAGAAGTTGGAAAAGGAGAGAAGGTTGTAGCTTTCTGAAGGTGGGTGCCTACATACTGGTATGAATCTGCACCAGTGCAACATTGTAAATGAATTTTCTTATTATTAAAAGAAGACAGAGACGACAGCAACTGGTGGTTTTCACCCACATTGGGTTTCCACCTTAAATCTTGGTGTTCTTGTGTGATGGTTTATTCTATTTTTGTTGCACTATTTAATAAGTTATTGGTTATAGATCAAACACATGATAAATTAACTAAATCATAAGTTTTATGGGTATACGTTGGTTTCTCTAATCACAGTAGCGTGTACACGCTAGTTCACTTCACAGAAGTAGCATATATAAATCTGGTTGGGAAATGAAAAATTATTGATCTGATAATACTGATTCACCCCCCCCCTTCAGTATTATTTCCAACACCCCCCCATGTCACTCTCAATTCCCCAATACCCAATTTATTTGGTATAAAATATTTGAAAGAAACATAGTAAGAATCAAGTAGGGGGACGATGACGTAAAACCCTAAGCAAGAGGATGTCAGACAGAAGGAGGACGTGCTTCAGAGAGGTCAAGAGGCTCGGTGGTAGGCGATAGCAAGCAACAGACACACGAGTCATACATGTCACCATATAAGGATGCATCAGGAATGATGAAGGCAGTGAACGGTGTTATATGCTAGCATCATTTCAAGAGAGGGGTTTACTATTACTATTGCTGGTATTACTCTTATCTTCCTCCCTCATCTGCACGTGTTCGACGAAGGGTTTTAATAGCTATTTTTTACGGTGGAGGTTTACCCTGCAGACAGGGACATGTAGAATGTTCAAACAACATGATTTTGTCGACCTGGAGCCCGAACCAGAGGATATCGTATTGGTTTGGGGGTAGAATATTACTGAGTAGAATATAGAGAAGATTATTTGTCCAAGTAGGCTTCCAGTAGGGAAGAACAGAGACTCGGTAATGGATTGGATCTAGGAAGGTGTATTAGGGTTCTTCGAGGATATGCTATGTGATTCAAAGGTGGAGGTTTGGGGTTCTGACAAGGAACTTGAAGAGAGGCAGGAGCCAATGACTTTCTCGATGGGTTGTGCAGCAAAGGCAGTGGTGGGAAGTCAAGTAAGTCTAAAATACCTTGCTTATTTTCATGCATCAGGTCTATTTTCTGGAGGGCTTGAAGATATTCTCATCAGTAGCAGCTTTAGGGGAAATGAGGGGTTAAAATCGAGTTTGATAGTGAATTTGGGACACCCGGAAGCGGTAAGGGGGGAAGGACTTGATAATGCTCTTTCATGCAAGATCTTGCTAAATCAGAAGACTTGTGAGTCCAAAACCTATCATGGAAACCCTACTCCAGAGGAGGTAACAAAAGAAGCCCCGCTACAGGGTTTCAAGGGACATTTCGAAAATTTAGCCGAAGTATCGGTGAATCTCAGAGGGAAATATATGGGAGGAAGTCTTGGGCCTAGCTTTGTGGTGCTTGAAGAGGAAGGTACCCAGGTCTTACCATACCAAGAGGCTAGGGACCTTTCGTTTCTTTTTGGAGAGGTGGGGCAGCCCTTGGTAGTTAGGGCCAACATCAATCAGAGTTATATAGCAAATAGGCGGTTAGGGCTACTCTCCAAAGAAGGAATAAATGAGAGGGAGGATCAGGCGGAGGCAGGGGAAGAAAGGAGGAGTAGGAATTAAGAAGTGAAGAGAAAGAAAGGGATGTTATTCAAGAAAAAGGAGATATGTCCGAATTTGGTAATTAGAGAAAACATTCATATCGATAGGGTCATGGGAGCTGCAGAAGTGACTCTAGTCCAGAGAGAATAAGGGAAAAAATACTCTACAAATTACATATCAAAATGGATATCCAAAGCATGAAAGGAGGCGTCGTACCAACAATTCGAAGTGACCACTTTAGCTAGAGGTTGGTTTATGTTTAAATTCAGCAAGGGAGAAACTCTTGAATGGGTAATGAGGTGCAACTAGTGCTTTGGTAGAGCACCAATCTTATGCAAAAGGTGGAATCCTCTCTTTGACGCTCATAGAGAAAAGTTCGTAGAGATTCCCATAGGGGTTTGTCTTCCGAGATTCCCTCCTCAATTTTGGACAGAAGATGTGTTCATAGCCATTAAAAATACCTTGGGTCTTTTCTTGTCGGAAGACATGTCATTTCTCAAAACAAGGGATAAGAGGCTAGCTCGTATGCTGGTAAGGCTAGATCTAAGGGAGGGACTGGCAGAGGAAATACACCTAAAATACAAAGACCTATCGTATACCCAGATCATATATTACAAACAACTCCTTTTCTATCGTCACGGGTGCCATAAATATGGTCATTTAGCAATGGATTGTCCCCTAAGGTTAACAAGGAGAAGAAGACATAGAGGAGAGGCAAGAAATGAAAAAAGTCCACAGAGAAAAGAGGAGGAATTAGCACAAGCATAAGATATGGAGATTAGGTAATAAGGAGAATAAGAATGGATGGAAATTTAGGAAATCCAGGAAGTACAGATGGAGGAAGTGGTCGTGTAGGAGCAGGAAAAACCTCGGGATATTGTTCAGTAAGAGCTAGAGGAGAGAGGTACCACAGTCCCTACATCGCAGTTGGAGGGTATTGTCTCTTCTTCCTTTCCTTCTATTCAAAAATCCTTTATATCTCTGCTCAATTCAATCTTGAGGCCTGGTCCTTCCAAGCAATTTTCTTTGGAAAATATGCATGTTGACTTTGTATCTAATGCCCTAGATAGTATTATCACTTCTATTCCAAATATTCATTTGAACCATCCCTTGTCTCTGAGCCATGTATCCTCCACCCATTATGAGAAAAAAATTTATAAATCCCCTTATAACCTCCACCCTCGAGAAAAGAATCGAATTCCCCAAGGAATTGTGGGTGTTTTGGGAGGACCTCAAACTTTAGTTGGACCAAGAAAGACCAAAGGAATGAAGTCTAACCTTTCAAAGGCTCAGCAAAGTGCAAAAATTGACATAGCAGACGGGAAACAATTATCATTACAAGGGGCGCTTAGAGCAGTGGAGGCCCCATCCCGATTGACTAAATGATTGTGTTGTCTTTTAATTGCTGAGGTTTTTCTAGTGCCTCTAAAAATTAGCACTTAAGACTCTGTTCCATTTTTACTGTCCTAATGTTATTATGCTCCAAGAAACTCTTGGAGCAAGAGAGGAGATCAAAATGGATCTTAACAAAATTCTACCAAGATGGACTTTCATGACTATAGATGCCAAAGGAAGATTTGAGGGTCTGGCTCTGGGATTAAAAGATTGCAGATTGAAGTTAATAAATTCCTGGGGATCAGATCTGATATTGGTGGTTGAGGTCTATTCCTAGGAGCTATGTTCATAATTATTACTTTTAAATATTTATGGGTCATATCAGGACATGGTTTCATTCTGGAATAATCTTTTCTCTAAATCCATTATGAACCATCAGAATTTGGTGGTGGGGGGATCTAAACTTCTCCCTGGGTTTTTCGAAATCCTGGAGCCCTGTAGCACAAGCTGACCCCCTAGCATATTTCTTTTTGAACAAGATTCTCTCTGGCAAGCTTTTAGATATAAATTTGATAAAATCCAGACACACTTGGAAGAACAGGAGAGTGGGGGAGGCCAGGGTAGCTAAGAGATTAGATCGCTTTCTGCTAAAAGAGGATCTGGCATCTAGGATTCCTTGTTTCATACATTGGATGGGTGAAGAAGGAGACTCGGATGACCTTCCTATCCTATTAGAAATGAAAGGGCCTAATAAAAAAATGGGGTCTCCATTTAAATTCAACCCGACATGGCTTAAGGAAGATCATACAATAATTTAGTTAAAGCTACACGGAGGCCTTTGACTGGAGAACAAGGGTTGTCTTTAGCTCAATCCTTTATGGATAACTTAAAACGAAGGAAGAAGGAAACCATAGAATGGGAAAAAGCAAAGAAGATTAGAGATGAAGTTGATTTAAGCAGGCTTGGGGACTCGGGAGGAATTAGATATATTGGATAGTTCAGAAATGGATGGATATGAGACGGCGAAGAAAAGGGAAAGGATTAAACAATTGGAGACAGGCAAAAAGAAAATTAAAAATCATAGGGAAGAGCAGTGGAGGCTAAAAAGCATAGCAATATTGTTGGAAACAAGGGAGGAAAACACAACATAAAATCAGAACTGTGCTAAGGGGAGGAAAAATACAAATACAATTTGGGCGCTAAAAACGGAGGAAGGAGAAACTGCAAAATATTTTGCCAATCTAGCCTCGTCGAGAAGGAATCATTTCAAAAATCTTTTCAAAGCACCAGAAGTGGTTTCAATAGCAGAGGTGATTCAAGTTGCCCAACCTTTTCCTCTGTATGTTGAGGAGGAGGAAAATGATCTTCTTATGGCCCCTATGTCAAAAGGGGAAGTAGAAGGGGTCTTAAAATCTATGCAGAGGGACAAGAGCCCAGGACCAGATGATTGGACAGTGGAATTCTTCCAATATGTTTATGATGTTGGACTCGCCAACATGTCAAGGGGATCTCCCTGATAAGAAGTCCCAATTAGACCTCAGACAGTTTGGTGTAGGAGTCCCAGCAGTGGGTTGTAAGGTAATGCCTTGACCGCAATGTCTCACAAAGGCAAGTAAGATAACTCTATCAGTAGAAAGGGTGTGACTGATGCAGTGATTCAAGGAAGGTGTATGAGATGTTCTTACACTTCGAAGGGAGAAGGAGGTGAAGGTGAGTTCTAGGTTGAATGGGATCAGTCCCAACTTAGCTAGGAACACACAACACAAAAAGGACATGCACAGCTTCCAGTGGAGTAGTCCACTCGGATGTGGCAGTCACATCATACAAGGTAAGATAACGCGTACAACACTTACAGATTAGTCTGAGACGAGTGCAACGGTTGTTACAGCAAGTTTCATGTGAAAGGTCTGTCTGATTTCCTGTAGAGAATTCAACACAAACGGTGACGACATTAACAACATATGCGACACATTAACAAAAAGATTCATATAATTGCATACAAATCAGTTTATACACAAGTATGTTAGTTAAACAACATATATCATCAAGGCAACCGGAGCATTCCAACTAAAATAATAACATATGCATGAAAATGTGTTGGTTCTTATTATACAAAGAAGTGTAGGTATCAATCATACAATACATCCATGTAAACCTGCTAGCCCCAACAGTGGAACATTACATCCACATCCGCATGCTCATCCAAAGAGATGTACTAGCTCTGTGTAGTGGAGAATCCAAGGCGCATTACAATACCATCCAAGCCTTCTTCAAGATAATCTTAGTAGAAGCTTGGCCGACCAAAAGCCTATACAATGAGTTATGAGGGTTTACATATAGCAAAGGGTGGGGTGACCCTTGACATCCTCCTTTGTGACAGTTCAACTACCCTCATGACTCTTCACCTACTCTATGACTGTTACATCCAACTGTTAACACTTGACTTACACTTGACTTGACTCAACATTATAATGCACATGTACTCATGTGAGACAACATGACTTGAGCAAGCCTTGCAAGACATCACTAGCACTCGGTTTGTTGTGGTGAGACCAACTCTTTGACATGCTTGTGATGGTGAAGCTGGTGAGCTAATGCCAAGCTTGGTCATCTGTGATGGTGTGTATGCACCTCAGGGTGACATCTTGCTGAAGCGAGCTCTTGCTTTCATTGCAACCGGTACATTGGTTCGGCACCTTCATCCAACTTGTCTGCTAACATGTGCATGGCCTTCTTAGGTGCGACTAAACTGGCAGCACACTTATGCATAGTTTCCATGTTGATCTTCAAGTGTGTGTTGGTGGTCATGTGCATCAACTTGCCGATGTACCCATTCAGCTCCAGTGGGACTTGCTTCTTGTCTTTGCTTGGTGAGTGTGTTGAATGGGTTGGATTGCATGCGTGTTCACAATGACATGCATGTTGTTGAATCCTTTGCATGCGATCAATCACACTACTCACCATGTCTTCTCTGTGTTAGCTACTGGGATGGGTCTTTAAATTGTCCGAGCGCAATTTTATCCGTGAGTGCACGTTGCGCCCACTGTTGTTCCTAATCCTGCTACAACTCATTCGTTTGTCTGTGTAGCTTCATTTTATTCCTGAGTTGTTGCTTCAACACATGCAACTCATTATTTGTTACATCTTCTGCCTTTACGCGATCTTCATGTCACGCCATCACTCCATAGCCGAAGTGTCCAAAGTTGCTTTCATCATTAATGGACCTGCTTGAGCCTGCAACATTGTCCCACCTTCGTGTTGTCAACAACCCTCCTCTTGCATTCGTTGCATTTGGTATGTTGTCTTCAGTTGTTGTTCATGATTTTCTTCCTTGTGATGTTGTTGCTTGATGTCCTTGTCTATGAATAGCTTGATGTCTTCACGAGTAGGCAAGCTCATAGGCACTTGACCGACTACATCCCTAAGCGTGCTCTGAATGGTGTGCTCATCTCTCCTCTCTTGGAAACCATTGTACCTATACTATTTAGAGGCAGATGAACACCTACGATACCTGTAGACATGGAAACACCCCTAGCTAGCAATATGTAAGTCAAAAACCAAAATTAACATGTGTACTAACTTGCAACATACTTGGGTGAACGATCATGAAGGTTGCGCAATTTCGGCCGGGAGGTCGGGAGACCGACTGCCAAGACTGCTCAAGGCACAGTCTAGGCTACTAGGAGACTGGATGACTACTGGAACTATGCAATGCATAGTCCAGTCTGACTGCTGACTATTGGGATTGCATAATGTGCAATTCCAACTGGGAATGACTTCTGGTCTAGGGACAGATCTGCGCAATTTCTTAGTCCAAGTAGCCACTGTCCTCTAGAAATGCGCAAAATAGTCTTGGAGGCCAATGTCAAGCAAGAATGCACAAATATGGTGAGGAAGGTGAGCCTTCCTTTCCCAGATTGCGTAATGCAACCTTTGTGAAGGTAGAGCCCAGGATAAGGTTGGCCCGACTGTTAGAGAAATATTATATAATATGCGAAAAAACAACAAACACATAAAACCAGAGAGACACAGATATACGTGGTTCACCCAGTTTGGGCTACGTCCACCCCGAATAGCCAATCCTTCCTTTCTATTATCCAACAAAATAAAGAGACACAACCTATAGCAGATCCGTTGTAATATCCTCTGTTTTGTCTCACAATCTCACCTCTTTGTTTCTCGCTCGGAGAATACACATCTATTACACAACCTCAATACAATACCCTCATACAAAGAGAGGGGTTGCCTTCTAGGGCAAAAAACCCTAAACTAAACATAAGTTCTACTGTCAGATCATCTGCCTAATGAACGGCCCAAATTGACTAGAAATTACTACACTTTTTACAAGGCAATTTTACATCTGGTTTTAGCTTCGGGGGCACCGCCCACAAAACCCCCGTCGGGGGACCGCTGGCCCCAGGACCCCCTAGCCGAGGGGGAATCAGCCCCCCGCGAAACCCCACAGGGGGGGACAAGTCCCCCCCACACCCCCCCGCGTGGAGGGGTGTAAAAACTTCCTGGGGTATACATCTGGTTGAAACAAAGACTTCTAAATAATCATGCTCCACACCCAACAATCTCCCACTTGGAGAATGATTTTAGCAACTCCACCACTGCTTCATTTGCTGGACAATGACTCCTCTTTGGACTTGGTGATTTCTCATCTTCATCGTCATCCTTGAAGACCAATTGAAATTGAGCATATTCTCAGTTTCTCCCTGGTTACAACTTTTGTTAGCATATCTGCGGGATTCTGGCTAGTGTGTATCTTTTCGAGCTTCAAATCTCCATCTTCCAACACTCATCGTATGAAATGGTACTTGAGTTGTATGTGTTTAGTCCTGGAATGAAATGCTAAGTTCTTTGCAAGATGAATGGCACTTTGGCTATCACTGTATAACGTGCCCATATCATGCTTCTTACCCAATTCACCAATAAACCTTTGTAACCAAATCATTTCTTTATTAGCCTCTATAGCAGCAATATACTCTACTTTTATTGTTGAAAGTACAACAACACTTTGGATTTTTGAAACCCAACTGACCATTGTTCCACCTACAGTAATACATATCCTGTAGTGCTTCTCCTGTTATCTCTGTCACTTGCCATATCTGCATCAACATATCCCTGTAGAGAAATGTTTGAACCACTAGGCATAATGCTTGATTTGTGGTACCTCTCAAATATCTGAGAATCCATTTCACTACCATCCAATGTTATTTTCCTCGATTGTTCATGTACCTGCTTACAACTCCCACTGCATGTGCAATATCAGGCCTTGTGCAGACCATTGCGTACATTAAGCTTCCAACTGCTGATGCATATGGAACTTTAGACATATAATCCATGTCTTCATGGGTCTTTGGGCACATCTCCTTACTAAGTTTGAAATGGCTAGAAAAAGGTGTACTAACTGGTTTTGTAATGTGCATATTAAATCTTTTCAACACCTTTCGTATGTACTCATTCTGAGACAATGTTAATTTGTGATTTTTCCTGTCTCTAGTTATTCTCATACCAAGGATTTGTTTTGCAACTCCCAAATCCTTCATTGCAAATGAATTTACCAATTTTCTTTTGAGCACATTTATTTCCTGCATGTTAGACCCTGCAACAAGCATGTCATCTACATACAATAACAATATAATATAGCTGCCATCATTTTTCTTTTTCAGATAAACGCAAAGATCAGAGTGACATCTAGTATAACCTTTTTCAGACATAAACTTGTCAAATTTTAGATACCACTACCTTGGAGCCTGTTTTAAGCCATACAAGATCTTCTTCAACCTCCACACTAGTTTCTCCTTCCCTTTTACTTCATATCCTTGTGGCTGCTGCATATATATCTCTTCCTCCAAATCCCCATGGAGAAAGGTTGTCTTTACATCTAACTGCTCAAGATGCAAATCTTCAACTGCTACTAGACTTAAAATAGTTCTGATTGAAGTCATTTTAGAAACAGGAGAAAATATTTCATCAAAATCAATACCTTTCTTCTGTGCAAACCCCTTGACCACAAGTCTAGCTTTGTACCTCTGTTTTCCTCCATCTTCTTCCTTCAGCCTGTAAACCCATTTATTCTTCAATGTAGTTTTTCCTATAAGCAACCTGACTAAGTCCCAAGTCTGGTTATGCATTAATGAGTCCATCTCTTCTTCCATGGCTATCTCCCACTTCTTCCTGCTTTCAACCTGCATTACTTCTTCATAACATTCGGGTTCACCATAATCAGTCAACAATGAATAATATAATGAAGGAGAGTATCGTTCAGGGGGTATACTTATCCTAGTAGATCTTCTAACACCATTTCCAGGTGTTTGGGGTGCCTGTTGCTGTTGTGGTGGTTGCTGTTGTGGTGGTTGTTGTTGTTGTGGTCATTGATTATTATTATTTTCAGGCACCTTTACTTTTTCAGTGATCTCATCAAGAACTGTGTATTCCTTGTTTTCTTTTTCCTGTTTCTTTTCCTGCAACTGATTCTTATACAAGACCTTTTAATTGAATATTACATCTCTGCTCCTAATGATTTTGTGATTTTCATAATCATATAAGTGATAACCAAAATAATTAACACCATATCCAATAAAGGTACATTTCTTTGATTTTGTCTGAAGCTTTGTTCTATTTTCTTTATTAATATGGACAAAGGACTCACAACCAAATGGCTTTAAAAAAGAGTAGTTTACCTTTTTACTTGTCCATGCTTCCTCTGGAACACCACCATCCAAGGAACTTGAAGACCCTTTGTTTATTAGATAAACAGTAGTATCTACAACATCTGCCCAAAATTGTAAAGGCAATCCTGCATGCAATCTCATGCACCTTGCACGCTCCATGATTTTTCTGTTCATCCTTTCTGACACACCATTTTCTTGTGGTGTTCTTGGAACTGTCTTCTCTCTGCGAATTCCATGCTCTGAACAGTACCTATCAAACTCTTTGCTGCAATATTCACCTCCATTGTCTGATCTAAGACACTTCAATTTCTTTCCTATCCCAATCTCAACCAAAGCTTTCCATTTCTTGAAAGTATCAAATACATCAGATTTATTCTTAATAGAATAAATCCAAGTTTTTCTAGTTGCATCATCAATAAAAGTAACATAATAACGAGAGCCACCGAGAGATGATACCTGAGCATGTCCCCATATATTTGTATGCACAAGCTCTAATTTTTTGCTCTTCTTTTCTTTCCCAACTCTGAGAAATTTGACTCTCTTTTGTTTTCCATAAATGAAGTTCTCAGAGAAGTCCAAATCAACATTCTTCAAACCCGGCAACAAATTCCTTGAGTGAAGAATCTTCATCCCCTTCTCGCTCATGAGTCTCAGCCTATGATGCCATAATGCTACATCTGCTCCTTTGGAAGTTAAAGCATTAATAGAGTTTGAAATACCATTGCATAAATACAATGTACCAACCTTTTCGCCTTTTTCTATTACCAGGGCTCCTTTAGTGACCTTCCAAGATTTATCTGTGAAAGTTGTCACACAACCTTCACCGCCTAACTGCCCTGTTGAAATCATATTTTTCTTCAGATCTAGAACATGTCTTACCTCCTTTAGTAGCCATTGGTTTCCATTTTGTTGTTTTACAAGAACCTTACCCATTCCAACAATTTCACAGGGTTTATCATCACCCAAACGGACTTGTCCAAAATTTCCTTGAACATAGTCATGAAAATATTTCTTATCAGGTGTGGCATGGAATGAGGCCCCTGAATATACCACCCAGGAATCAGTAATATTTTCGAAAGAAAGAATCAAAGCATCTTATAGCACCTCACCTATCACATTTTCTTCATGAGTGTTTTCTTGTTGTGCATCTCCTTCTTTTCCCTTCCGAGATCTACAGTATTTCTTTAGGTGTCCTTTCTTTCCGCATTTCCAGCATACTATCCCCGATCTGGACTTGGATCTGTCTTTCCTTGATTTACCGCGATATCCTGAGCTCTTTACTCTTTCCATTTTTCTTCCACTAGACTCTACACTCAAAGCATTACCCGATGTCTCACCGGAGCTTTTCTATCGCATTTCCTTGCTAAGGATAGCACCAAAAACATCATAAAACTTTAAAGTACTAGATCCAGAAACAGAGTTACTAATGGCCATTACTAAACCATTCCAACTTTCTGGTAATGAGCACAAGAATAACAGAGCTCTAACTTCATCTTCAAAGTTTACCCCTACAGAATTTAATTGACTTGTAACTGTATTAAAATCATTTAAATGGTTTGCAACAGATCCACCTTCCGACATATTCACATTAAATAATCGTTTCATAAGAAATACCTTGTTTGAGGCCAAGGGTTTTTCATATAGTTTCACCAATGCCTTAATCAAACCCTCTGTCGTTGTTTCCTTCGAATTGTTGAAGGCGACCGACGCTGCGAGGCACAACCGTACTGTTCCGAGTGCCTTTCTATCAAGAAGGTTCCATTCTTCATCTGTCATACCCATCGACATCTTTGCTTTTCCGCCCAATGGTAAGTACAGATCTTTCTGATACAGATAATCTTCCATCTGCATCTTCCACAGTGAGAAGTTTTGGCCGTTAAATTTATCGACCCTAAACTTACCATCTTCCACCATTTATCCCACTCGAACGAGGAACCATTCTTTCTTGCGAGTTTATCAACCAAATAGACCTTCGGCTCTGATACTAGTTGTTAGAGAAAGATTATATAATATGCGGAAAAACAACAAACACATAAAACTAGAGAGACACAGATATACGTGGTTCAACCAGTTTGGGCTACGTCCACCCCAAACAGCCAATCCTTCCTTTCTATTATCCAACAAAATGAAGAGACACAACCTACAATAGATCCACTGTAATATCCTTTGTTTTCTCTCACAATCTCACCTCTCTGTTTTTAGCTCGGAGAATACACATCTATTACACAGCCTCAATACAATACCCTCATACAAAGAGAGCGGTTGCCTTCTAGAGAAAAAAAACCCTAAACTAAACATAAGTTCTACTGTCAGATCATCCGCCTAATGAACAGCCCAGATTGACTAGAAATTACTATACTTTTTACAAGGCAATTTTACACTTGTTTTTAGCTTCGGGGGAACTGCCCCCGAAACCCCCGCTGGGGGACCGCTGGCCCCCGGACCCTCCAGTCGGGGGGGATCGGCCCCCCGAACCCCCGGGGGGGGACAAGTCCACCCCGCACCTCCCCACGTGGAGGGGTGTACAAACTTCCTAGGGTATACATCTGGCTGAAACAAAGACCTCTAAATAATCATGCTCCACACCCAACAATCTCCCACTTGGAGAATGATTGTAGCAACTCCACCGCTACTTCATTTGCTAGAAAATGACTCCTCTTTAGACCTGGTTGTTTCTCATCTTCATCATCATCCTTGAAGACCAATTGAAACTGAGCATATTCTCAGTTTCTCCCTGGTTACAACTTTTGTTAGCATATCTGTAGGATTTTGGCTAGTGTGTATCTTTTCCAGCTTCAACTCTCCATCTTCCAACACTGATCATATGAAATGGTACTTGAGTTGTATGTGTTTAGTCCTTGAATGAAATGTTGAGTTATTTGCAATATGAATGACACTTTGGCTATCACTGTATAACGTGCCCATATCATGCTTCTTACCCAATTCACCCATAAACCTTTGTAACCAAATCATTTCTTTACTAGCCTTTGTAGCAGCAACATACTCTGCTTCTGTTGTTGAAAGTGCAACAACACTTTGGATTTTTGAAACCCAACCGACAGTTGTTCCACCTACAGTAAATACATATCCTGTAGTGCTCCTCCTGTTATCTCTATCACCTGCCATATCTGCATCCACATATCCCTATAGAGAAATGTTTGAACCACCAAAGCATAATGCTTGATTTGTGGTACCTCTCAAATATCTGAGAATCCGCCTAATGAACGGCCCAGATTGACTAGAAATTACTATACTTTTTACAAGGCAATTTTACATATGTTTCTAGCTTTGAGGGCGCTACCCCTGAAACCCCCACTAGGGGACTGCTGGCGCCCGGTGTACAAACTTACTAGGGTATACATCCGACTGAAACAAAGACCTCTAAATAATCATGCTCCACAATCAACACTGACTTGCCGACGGGCGATTGAAAGCAGGTCAGTGAATGCATTGCAACACTAATTGATAGCAGAAGTGATTGACAATGCACGCAAAACATGAATGAAAGATTCAACAAACAAATCAACATGCATGTGGATGAGGCAGTTCGTCGGTTAGGCGAACATCCATGCAAAACAGTTTCATGCATGCGACAGCAGTGAGATAACAACGAAAACGAAAACAGAGCTAGGACATGCTAGTATATATGTAAATGACAGCAAGTGTTCAAGGAAATCAAGAAAATAGTACTCCTACAAGCGAAAACACAAAAAGCGATCGAAATGCAACACAAGGGATGGGAAGCAAGCTTACCCCAAAACAGTTGAGTTGAATGTGCCAACTTCTCCTAGGTGTGGTGTGGAATATCAGAGATGCAAGGTTAATATGAGGAATGAGCTTTACAGCTTCTGTTGATGAGTTTTGATAACATCGAGGTTGTAATGCTCATGCCACGAATCTAGGGGAAGTGACACTTGGTGGGAGGATTTGGAATTGCTCCTTGCATGTAACCTCCAACTGATAAACATAGATCCCTGAAACAAGGGATGCCTTTCCATGCTGCCTTGGGAGAAGTAGCCCGTGCATGCAAGTCTGCTTTTCTCAGTACCAGAGGGAACCTTCAACTCAGTTGCACATGCAAGAGACCGCTTGACTGCTGGAGAAAAATGTGCATTTTTGGCTCGGAGCTTGGCTAGCTTCCTAAGAGATTTGTGTAATTTCTAGGAAGAGCAGCTGACTGCTGCCTAGATGTGTGGAAATCCTGGGCTGAACAACCTACTGCTAGGAAAATTTTCGCAAATCCTATTGGGAGGGTTGGATGGCAGGATTACGCAATCCTGGAGCCTAGCAGGCTGTCAGAGAGGATTGCACAATTATTGGAGGGAAGGCTTGTTTCCCTCCAGAAATGCGCAATTTTCAAAGGGGAAGATGCTAAGCCTACAACTGGACCAAGTCTGGGTGAGCAACCTATGAAGGGAAAATATCAAATTGTGATCGACAAGCTGCCTTTGAGCAAGAAAGACAGTGAAGCTTGAGGACTTGACGAAGCAAGGCAATCTACTGTGAAGGTTGGTAGGGAGGCTCCAAAACAGGCTAAGGCGAAATTTTGGAGGGTGGTTGTAGCCGCTACAACACTTGGTGACACAATGGTAGAACTCTAGCTCTCTGAATGGACCTTGCTCATGAAAAGCAATTCTAACAACTCTGGAAGTATTGTTTAGCTCTCAGCTCATCTTGGCTTCACACTAGTTTGATTGTAAGATGTAGCATCTACTAGACTCTTGGTCGATAGACACACTGATCCAAATTGGATCCATGAAAGTTATCAAAGTGCCATGACTGTATCAAATCAGGACAGACTTCGAATTTATGAACAAAGAACTTCAGGAAGACCTCTGGAAAGTGGCAGTTTGTAGCCAACAAGAAACGACGAGGACCTCGGTCAAAGCGCACTGACCGAGGTCCATGGAGACCTCGCAAGAGGAAAATCTGGCAGTTAGGAAGCCCAGATCGAGAAACGGAGGCCATTTCTAATGCATGATTAGCGCTTCGCACATTGCTGGGCAAAAACCCTCGAGAAGGAAAAGCCCCAAAGCGCTTGATCACATGGGAAGCTGGGGAACCATAGGGAAAGTGCTAAGGTGAAAGGCGAGTCCCGCGCTCCAAAAATCAGCAGTATATCAGAGGCATATTGGGGCAGTAAGCAGATTCGGCAGAAAACAAGCAATTCCATTCATTGCACGATGTGTGTCCGGCGGATGAGAGAGAAAACTGCCTCTCATCGCGGGTTAACGGTCGAGCAAGTCAACCACGTGAAATGAGCGAACACCGTAGGATCTGGGGGCTCCAGATCTGACGACGGAGATTGTGCTCGATGGAGAAACTGGATTTGACAGGGGAATTAAGCCGCGACATATAAAAGTCTGAAGTTCGATTTGACCGCTGAGTTGGCAGATGAGTCATTCCACAGTGTAACTGAAATACCGAACCGTTGAGGAAGAGCTGGCGCAGTTCGTCAGAGGACACATGGCCACCTCCCTCTGAGACGCTGACGATGATGCAGAGGCAGGGAACTCCAAGCGAACAGCAGCAGGTGATCCGAAGGGGTGGAAGAGGAACCAAACAATCAAGGATAGATTGGCTTTAAGCCATGAACAAACGGAGAACAGAGCAAGAGAAAAGAGAAGGGAGAACCAGAGAAGGAAACAGTGAAAAAAGACGAAAGAGACAGTGAAGCAAGAGGCAGAAAAACAGAGAGCCGAGCTGACCTACAGCGTAAGGCAGCATCGAGCAGACAGAAGGCTTGAGAGGTTCAAGCAATCCCTGTGAGGATCTGTCGGGAATTGAGTACCACATTGGACTCCTCCCATTAAAGACCAGAGAGGTAAAGACTTGGAAAGGAAAAGAGTCTGTGCACTCTAGTGGCTTGGGGAATCCAAGAACCACCCTACCAAACAGTATCCGTTTCAGGAAACTCAAATTGAGCTCCTCACTGTAAATCTTTGCTTTAAAGACACAATAAAAGAAGGCTACCACTGGAAGCTGGACCAGAGACGTAGCCCTGGAGAATAGGGTGAACTCCTTATTAATTTGTTATGTTCTTGTCTTTGCTTACTGTGTTTCTCTTACTATTTTCCATTTTCCAATGTCTGTGTATTTTGCAATCTGATCGATCCGTTTCCTAAGATAACAAAGACACACACCAGAACATGAGTCTATAATACCTTCATTCAATAATTATTTAACTGAGATCACTCAAGAGTAATTTTCAGATCAAGTGGTATCAGAGCATTAGGCTGTTAAGGTTAGACAAGCTTGTGTTGGATTTAGGTGTTGAATGCTAATTAGATCAAAGCTCAAATTAGGAGAAGGAGAGTTGGTCGAAACTAATCCTTAAATTGGGAGAGTCTATCCTCGGAAGACAATGTCAGAGGAAGGTTCTATGGGGCCAGACCCTCAATTCATAGATAGTTTCCTAGCCATAAAGTCCATGGTAGAAGAAATGTATAGGGACTTTAGAAAACATAACGATGAAGATTCATCAGGCTCTAAACAAGACAAAGGAGAAGATGACTCACATTTCCATGACCACTCAAAAGGCAAAGGGAAAGAGGAAAGATTTCTCACACCTCCTAATAGCCCTGAACAGAAAAAGAAAGCATCTTTGATCAAACTAGATGTCAAATTTGATTTACCCATATATGATGGAGATTTGAATGCAGAAAAGCTAGATAATTGGATTAGACAAATTGATGTTTATTGCAGAGTGTAGAATATCGATTCAGACAAGAGCAAGATTCAGCTAGCAAGCCTACGCCTTGGAGGCACTACCTTGGTTTGGTGGGAAGGTAGGACCCAAGCTGACATGAAAAGACATGGTAAGACTATCTCTGTCTAGATTGAATTCGTTTCTGCAATCAAAAAACAATTATATCCATTGGCCTACATGCAGCAAGCCATGATGAGTTGGAAAACTCTTCGATAGTTGAAAGGGCAAAGTGTGCAAGGGTACACTCAAGAATTTAGAAAGAGAGAATTGATTCTAGGAATCTCATTAGACTCACCTGAGACTCTGTTGAAGTACATTGGTGGTCTACATATCTACATGAGGCACACTATCCTCATGTCTAATCCCACTAGTATAGATGAGGTATCTGTACAAGCTACTCATCTAAAAGCTAGAGGAAAGAATAGAAGTCTAGAAGTTGGAGGATCATCCCAACCCACTGCAAGCAAGAATAAGGAGAAAAGAAAGCAAAAATGGAAAGCAAGGAAGGCTAACATTGCAAAGAAAAGAAAGGCTTCATGCACTCACCGTAAAAAGGATTGTCATGATGATGAGCACTGTTGGATTTTGCATCCGGAGTTGAGGCCTAAGAAGTTTGAGGGCAAGAAGAAAAAGATTGTTGCAGCTATTCAAAAAGATTTGGGGTCAGACTCAGGAGATGAAACAACCATTGCAGCCACAGGTATAAAAGGTAAGAATTTTGAAGCATCTACTAGTAATTCTACACAATCTACTATTGATGAAGAAAATGAGAGAAAAAGACATGAGCTTTTCCATATTCAAGTTATTTCCAAACATCAAAAGATTGATACTTTGTTTGATAGTGGCTCACAAGTAAATTTAATTTCTGAAGCAATTGTAAAGAAGTTGGGATTAGCAACTACACCTCACAAGAAACCATACCCATTAGGATGGTTGAATGATAAAGCACAACTACAAGTGAATAGACAATGCAAACTCAAGTTTTCTTTTGGGTTAGGATTTGTAGATGAGGTTGAGTTAGGCATAATTCCTTTGGATATATGTGGAAATTTTTTAGGACGTCCTTACTTGTATGACAGAAAAGCTATTTTCTAGAGAGCTGAGAACAAGTATCTACTTGTTAAAGATGGAATCGAATACTCTGTAAGAGCTCATAAGCTCAAGAATAATTATACTCTCATAAACTCAGGGCAGATGAAATGAATGATAAATTCATGCAAACAATTCTTATTGATGGTTGTAAAGGAAAAGAAACCTGATAAAACCAATGTATCTGAAGGTTGTAATGCTAAACAACAAGTTGATTTAGAAAAGGTTGTTTCAGAGTATGATATCTTGTTTCAAGACCTAAAGGTCTGCCACCCAAAAAGGAAAGAGTGCATGATATTATTTTGCAGCAAGATGCTCCATTGCCTAACATTGGAATGTACAAGTTGTCAGCTTTAGAGAATGTTGAAATCAAGAAGCAGGTGAAGGAGTTGCTCGAGAAAGGGTTCATCAGACCTAGCACATCACTATGTGGGTCACCAATCGTTTTGGTGAGAAAGAAAGATGGCTCATGGAGAATGTGCATTGATTACCGAGCACTGAATAAGATAACAATAAAAAATCATTATCCCCTTCCTCGCATAGATGATCTTTTAGATCAATTGAAAGAAGTTGTTTATTTCTCCAAGCTAGACTTGCATAGTGGATACCATCAGATCAGAGTTGCAAAACAAGATGCATGGAAGATTGCTTTCAAAACAGAGCAGGGATTGTATGAGTGGTTGGTTATGCCTTTTGGCTTAACTAATGCTCCTGCTACTTTCATAAGATTAATGAATGATGTACTCAGACCTTTTCTTGATGATTTTGTTATTGTGTATCTAGATGACACTCTGATATTTAGCAAAACGTGGGAAGAACACTTAAAGCATGTTAAGTAGACAATAGATGCTTTGAAAAGAGAAAAACTTTATGTTAAATTCTCAAAATGTGAATTTGGCAAAACATCTCTGAATTATTTGGGTCATATAGTAGGGGGTGGTGAATTGAAGATAGATCCCTCTAAGGTGGGAGTCATTGTAAATTGGCCAAAACCCAAATCTGCTACAGAAGTTAGAAGCTTCTTAGGAGCAGCACAATATTGGAGGAAGTTCATTTCTAACTTTTCCTTAATTGTAGCTCCCTTACATGCTTTAATAGGATTGAACAAGGTGTTTCAGTGGGGAGACAAACAACAGAAATCCTTCAATACCTTGAAAGAAAAGATTAGTACAGCACCTGTACTAGCACTACCTGATCTTCAAAGACCATTTGAGATCCAAACGGATGCCAGTGACTATGCCATGGGAGCAGTGTTAACATAGCACGGTAAACCCATATGTTATCATTATGAGACATTTAATTATGCAGTAGTTAACTATCCTACATATGATAAAAAATTGTTTGCATTAGTACAGAGTGTGAAAAAGTGGAAAGATTACTTAATGGGCAAAGAGACAGTAATACATACTGATCATCAACCACTTCAATATCTACACTCCCAAACTAAGTTGCAGCAATCAAGACACTATAGATGGATGAGTTTTCTACAACAGTGTCATTTAGTCATCAGATATAAAAAGGGCATACACAATAAAGTTGTAGATATGTTATCTAGACCCATTATAAATGCATCTACTATACTTAAGCATAATTTTGTGTTGCATGAGAGCTACATTGAACAATATGCTCAAGATATAGACTTTAAAGATGTATATGCAACTTTAAGTCAAGGAAAACGAGTAGAAGAATTGGATTATCATGTAAAGGACCGACTCTTATACCATTGTGGGAAGTTATGCATTCCAAAAACTGAAAGAGTAAAGATAATTCGAGAAGCACACACTTCTCTAATATCCCGTCACTTTGGGGTAAGTAAAACAGTTGCATAGCTGCAAAGATTTTGTTATTGGCCAAAAATGAACGAGATAGTTTCTAGATATGTAAGAGGGTGTACTATGTGTGCTAAAAGCAAGCCTATCAATAGAAAACTAGGCTTGTACACTCCATTACCAGTTCCTTCTCACCCTTGGGAAAGTGTTTCCATGGATTTTGTTGGAGGACTGCATAAATCTAGGAAAGGTCATGATTATCTGTATGTTTTTGTGGATAGGTTCAGCAAAATGTGTATTTTGATACCTTGTAATAAGCAGATTACAGCTAAACAAACTGCAAAACTATTTTTTGAACATGTATGGGTTCATTTTGGATTACCCACTTCCATTGTATCTGATCGAGACACCCAATTTGTGGGGAAGTTTTGGTCAAGTTTGTGGGAACTGATGGACACCAAACTGAAGAAAAGCACAGCTTTTCGTCCACAAACTGATGGCCAGACAGAAGTAGTTAACAGGACAGTGATCCAGTTACTCAGAGGATATTGCAGCAAACATCCTAAGCTTTGGGATGAACGTTTGTGTTATGTGCAGCATGCTTACAACACAGAAAAACATTCTTCTACACAGAGATATAATTTTGAGACCTATTTTCATTTCACACCAAGGTCTCCTTTGGATTTTGTCTTTGGTAAAGACACCACAGTTAAGGGACACAGTGATGTGGACAGGGAAACTAGGTTCATTGAACAAATCCAGGAGATCCACCAGGCAGTACAAGAACAGCTGGAAAAGAGCCAAGCCAAATACAAGGCAAGGCATGACAAGCATCGGATGGAGCATAGTTTCCAAGTTGGTGACCAAGTCTTGTTGTACATCAGCAAGGACAGGATGCAAGGTGAAGGTAAAAAGCTAAAGCCTATCAGGTATGGACCTTTCAAGATACTTGAGAAGATTGGTGAGAATGCTTTTCGCCTTGATCTACCAGCTTACATGCACATCTAATCAGTCCTAAATGCAAATTGCTTGAGATTGCTTGAACCATCACTAATTGAATATCCTGAAGAGCATAGTCAATTGTCTTCTATTGATGACCTGCTACATGAATATCTTAATGAATTGCAGGAAGACACAGTTCTAGACAGGAAAGTGAGGACGATGCTTAGAGGAGATGTTGAGTACCTCAGAATTGGACTCAAGGGTTCAAAGCCAAGCAGTGCAAAGTGGATAGAGATTAAATAAGTGAGACAATTGTACCCTCACTTAGTCGATGCTTGAAAACCAACTTTTGGTGGTCCAAAAGCTTTTTCAGTGGGAAGGTCGTGATCCGAATTGGATCCATGAAAATTATCAAAGTGACATGACTATATCAAATCAGGACAGACTTCAAATTTATGAAAAAACAACTATCAGGAAGACCTCTGGACAGTGGCAGTTTGCAGCCAGCAAGGAACAATGAGGACCTCGATCAATGCGCGTTGACCGAGGCCCATGGAGACCGCGCAGGAGGAAAAACTAGCAGTTAGGAAGCCCAGATCGGGAAACGGAGGCCATTTATGACGCACGATTAACGCTTAGGCAAAAACCCTCGAGACAGTAAAGCCTTGAAGCTCTCGATCGCATGGGAACCCGAGGAACTGTAGGGAAAGCGCTAAGGCGAAAGGTGAGTCCCGCGCTCCAAAAACTGGTGGTATATCAGAGGCATACTGGGGCAGTAAGCGGATTTGGTAGAAAACGAGCGATTCCATTCATCACACGACGCGTGTTCGGTGAATGAGAGAGAAAACCGCCTCTCATCGCGGGCTAACGTTCAAGCAAGTCAACCACGCGAAATGAGCGAACACCATAGGATCTGGGGGCTCCAGATCTGATGGCAGAGATTGCACCCGTTGGAGAAACCGGAATTGACGGGGAATTAAGCAAGAAACATATAAAAGTATGAAGTCTGATTTGACTGCTGAGTTGGCAGATGAGTCATTCCACAGTGTAACTAAAATACCGAACTATTGAGGAAGAGCTGGCACAGTTCGTGAGAGGACACATGGCCACCTCCCTGTGAGACGTTGGCGATGACGCAAAGGCAGGGAACTCCAAGCGAACAGTAGCAGGCGATCCGAAGGGGCGGAAGAGGAAGTAAGCAGTGAAGGACATATTGGCTTTAAGCCATGAACAGACGAAGAATAGAACAAGATAAAAGATAAGGGAGAACCAGAGAAGGAAACAGTGAAAAAAGACGAAAGAGACAGTGAAGAAAGAGGCAGAAAAACACAGAGTCAAGCTGACCTGCAACGTAAGGTAGCATCGAGCAGACAAAAGGCTTGAGAGGTTCAAGCAATCCCTGTGAGGATCTGTCAGGAACTGAGTACCACATTGGACTCCTCCCATTAAAGACCAAAGAGGTCAAGACTTGGAAAGGAAAAGAGTCTGTGCACTCTAGTGGCTTGAGGAATCCAAGAACCACCCTACCAAGTAGTATCTATTTCAGGAGACTCAAATTGAGCTCCTCACTGTAAATCTCTGCTTTAAAGACACAATAAAGGAAGGCCACCACTGAAAGCTGGACCAGAGACGTAGCCCAAGAGAATAGGGTGAACTCATTATTAATTTGTTGTGTTCTTGTCTTTGCTTACTATGTTTCTCTTACTATTTACCAGCACATGAGTTTGTAATACCTTCATCCAATAATTATTTAACTAAGATCACTCAAGAGTGATTTTCAGATCATACACATCCCAAGCTAACGCAACATTGTTGTTTCGATTAGGGTTGAGGGGTATAGAAGTGCACAAGCAGTATAGTCATTAGAGTCTTAGTTTCATCTCTAGTGTTGCTCCACTGCCAGCGGGCCTAAATAGTACCCCAATGGAGTCACATAGGAACACAAGCATGGCTCCACTGCTAGCGAGCTTGGTCAGTACCCAGGTAGAGTTACTTGCATCACCTCCCTATGCAGGAAGCCTTTCTCTTCTTTCACTTTATTCATTTTGAAATTTTGATTTTTTTCTACTTTTCATTTCTTTTCATTTTCATTGTGCACAACACTTATTCATTTCAGAGGCGGAAGAGGGATCACGACTTATTGAGAGCAGAAGAGGTTCTTCCAGTAGAGAAGTAGTTTATTATATCTCTGACATGCCTGTTAAGGTTTTCCCCCTCACCTTACGCTACTTCACTGAGTTGACAAGGGTTAACCCAAAAACAATCGACTAGAGACGGTGACACTAGTTAGCACGCAAGCATTATGTTTACACTAAGGTTCACTCGAATAGTACATATTTTCCTTTGACATATCATGGACTAAAATAAACAAGCTTGTCATACATAGGCAAGATGATAGATAACCAAGTGGTGATAGTTGTACAAGCCCTGTTATACTTTACCTAGCTCACTTCAAGAGTCATACATGTTTCATGAAAAACTAACCTATGAACGAAACAAGCGAACGAACTAACAATCAACAAAGCAAAGCAAGAGAAAAAGCAAAAATGAAAGTGAAGCAAGTAAAAAAACAAGAAAACAAAGCATGTAATAAAACAAGCATGCAAGCAAACAACTAAAAGCAAACACTACTCCTACTCCTACACTGACGGTGCATGGGCCTGATCACGTGAAGTGATACTTCCAATGCAACCACTGGCGCATTGGTAGACCCATGTTGGTGAAGGCTTTGTCCGCGAGCAACCCAGTTGTGCGATCCAACAAGCAAGAAAGATATAACAATGAAGACAACCACACTTTGTGATTCAAAGTGCCCACGGGACATAAGTGAATGCACGTGCATGATGGGAAATTCGTGGACTTATCATGGTGTTGTGTGACACTACGTGCAACTTTGAAGCATAAGAACACTCTTGACTGTGACATGCAAGCAAACAAATGAAACAAATATAACTTGCATTGCGCATGAGTGCTTGCAATCTAAGACTCCTTTGATGCATGAGAAATGGGATCGTGTAGTTCGAGTGGAGGAAGTAAAATCTGAGTGTTGGATTGATCTTGAGTGCATACAAATGAGTGATGAGGAGTCTTGAGTGTTTGAACAATTTCTTGATCAGAAGTGAAACCAACCTCAAGACACCAAGGGCCTGATATAACCATCAACTCAGGCTGAAGTGCCTTGATGGTCTGTGGGGTTTCGACTTCGTTGATAGATGGATCTTCGTAGACTAGTGGCTTAGATGGATTAACGACGAGTGAATCAACATCGTGATCGAATGATGAGGTGAAGATATCACGACAACGAAGATCAGAAAATTCAAGATGTTGGTCGGCATCCTCATGGTTGGATGAATCACACAGAGGGGTATATGAAAAGCAAACAAACTCATCCTCTGTGTTTCTGGAAAAGACAAATGAAGGATCAAGTGGATTTTCAACGAGTAACTTATCCTCTTCATTGTCGAATGATGGACTAACATCCGGTGAGTCATGCGAGTGATCAACAATGGGTGCATCTGTGGATGAAGATACACATGCAAAATCATGGATGGTAGGTTCACCAAAGAGGTTAGGAAAGAACAGAGGGGACTCAGACAGAAGGGAGTCATCCTTCGTCGAGTGTTGATGTTCAAGCTCCCACTCATACTCTTCATGAATGATAGCGCATGTTGGTTGTGCAACACTGACTCTGTCAGTGGGTTTTTCCTCATTCACAACAAGTGAAGAGTCCAGAATGGATGAACACAAGATAGCATCATCCGAAGGAACACCCGGGTGTGATGACAGAGGTCATAGAAAATAAATCCTATGAGAACTCGAAGGAATCACAACCAAATCTACGCGAAAATTGAGCGGAGTGATGTTGGGAGAGTGTGAAGGTTGAACATGTGTACAAAAATGATCCTCAACATCACTGGGCAATGGTGGAGATTTTGAATGAGAGGGAGGCGGACAGTCAGTTGTGACAGTGCCCACTCCCACATGAGATTGCGCAACTCCATCAATGAAGAAGGCTGAGCGAGGCTTGATCTCAAATTTTCTCTTGGAATAGGTAGATTTCTTAAGAAAATACTTGAACCGGTCCCGAAGATAAGCAAATTTCATCTGGCTCCTCAGAGATTGAAACTGCAAGTCACGGAAGCGGTGCCAAAAATCAATAACGGATTCATGTGGAGCCCTCCATTTTTGTAACAGTTTCCGGTCAAGATATTCTGGATCAAAATGATAGAATGTGTCTTCAATGAGATCACAGAAGTGCTCAAATGAGTGCAGAATGTCAAATGGTAGGTTGACCATCCAAAGAAATGGAGATTCGCGAAGTGTGTATGCAAGCAACAAACCGGCCTGTTCGTTAGAAAACTCATCTTCCTCATAAATCATGGAAAGAAAGTTATGTAAGCATTTAGGCCAGGCCACTTCGCCTTCACCATCATACGTGTGACTGGAAAAGAGATTGAAAAGCTTCCCCGAGATGGAGACATCTTCACGATTCGAAAAACACCTCAGGGGAAGAAGAGTGCAAGACTCCATGAAAGATATGTTAAGGTTCAAAACTGGATGAGAGGACAAAACTTGTCATCAGAGCCTCCTTCTAGCGCCAAAAATGTTGACGGTGCTGGACCCACCAACATGTCAAGGGGATCTCCCCAGTAAGAAGTCCCAATTAGACCTCAAATCGTTTGGTGTACGAGTCCCAACAGTGGGTCATAAGGTAATTCCCTCACCACGAAGCTAACTCTGTCAGTAGCAAGGGTGTGACTGATGTAGTGATTCAAGGAAGGTGTATGAGAGGTTCTAACACTTTGAAGTGAGAAGGAGGTGAAGGTGAGTTCCAGGTTGAAATGGATCAGTCCCAACTCAGCTAGTAACACACAACACAAAAAGGACATGCACAACTTCTGACGGAGCAGTCCACTCGGATGCGGCAGTCACATCATATAAGATAAGATAACACATACAACACTCACAGATGAGTCCGAGATGAGTGTGACGGTTGTGTTGGAAATAATACTGAGAGGGGGGGTGAATCAATATTATCAATTTAATAATATTTCATTTCCATAAACAGATTTATATATGCTACTTTGGTTAATGAAACTTGCGTATATACGCAACTATGTTTAGAGCAACCAGCATACACCTTGTAAACTTATAATTTAGTCAGTTGATCTTTAATTTGTGTATCAGAACCATATAAGCAGTAACAGGTACAGTAAAAAATAGAGCAGACAATCACACACAAGAACACAAGATATAAGGTGGAAACCCAATGTGGGTGAAAACCACCTGCTGCAATTTGTCTCTATCTTCTTTTAATAAGAAACTTCTTTTTACAATATTTTTGTACTGGTGCAGTCTTATACCAATACGCAGGCTTCTACCTGTAGAAGGATACAACCTTCTCTCATTCTCCAGCTTCTCCTAGAAGGGAGCTACAACCCCCTTAGCTCTTGTACTAGCTGATGTACTAGTACGTAAGTGCTAACCTACAGAAGGCTACAACCTTCTCTTTTTTTCCAGGGACCACGTTTCATAAATTTTCAGACTAGATCCATCAATAGCATCAATCAAACATCAAAATATATCTACACAAATCAATCTCCCTTGCACTAACCAAAACTGAATCAAAACAATCACTTCTCTCATTGTTGTAACCAGAATACAGTAATAGTACCAGAAACCAGCCAGAGCCTAGAACACTGCAACAGTAAACAAAAGTAGCTAAAACATATTTTATGAGATGTACGCTAATTCAATATGTAGAACCTGTGTGCATACGCTGCTATATGAAGGCAAACTTGCATATACGCTGTTTTGAATTGCCGAACCAGCGTGTATACACGCCTTTGCTATACTAAACCTGCATACAGATCTGTAAAAGATGATTTACCCTTTTCAACTATTCAAACATCAGTTATACCCAAATCATCAGATTTACAGATCAATACATGCGCCAAATATAAAAGATCAAAATCACACAAAGATACTTCTCTTCAAGCCTTAAGATCTTGACCCATCAAAAGAACTTATCCTTCTTCTAGCGCTCAGGTTCCTCCTTGATTTAGATCCAGCTATGCACCATAACCCAATCACTAGTATTCTAGATCTTACAATACATTATATAGTCAATACTTGAGTGTTTTTCTCTAATGATCTCCTCCTCCTTTTATAGTCATAGGCCTTACTCAATACCATGGTCCAAAACCACTTAGAAGCAATACCTTGGACCAAATACCTAGGGTCAACACTTCGATCAGGATACCTTGGATCAATACCACGGGTTAAAATACCAGGTGTTAGTGTCAGTCTTTCCAGCCTTCCTACAGTGATCAAATATGTTCTTACAAAGTGGTCTCAGAGTGTCAAGGTCAAATTTTGTCATTTCAGTGAGTCTTCAAGCAAAATTTGGTCACTAGGAATTAGGCCTAGGGTTTGCCCAAATGTCAGTCCATGTCATCATTCAGCTGAGCATATCATCATTCATAGGTTTGTCATCATCATTTCAGTGTCTAATAGGTCATTTTACACCGTGTTCATGCTTCAGTTGTGCTTTGGCAAGTTCATTTCCCTCTCCTAGGGTTTTGAAGGCAATTTCTCTTGGATGGTCAAATCACTGGCAAAACTTGTTTCCTGATGTTCATACACCTTCCCCTATCCTTAAAGTACCTTATCAAACACTTCCCACCCCTTAGATCCACCAAATTCCTCATTTTTGCACAAACCCTAGTTTCTAGCTACAACCTGGGAATTTTCTAGGTTTTGCCTGTGTTTTGCCCTTTTCGACCCCTTCCCCTCACTCAATCTCTGAGATTCCACTTTCCCCTGCTTCCTAACATCCCTACCTACTTCCAAAAATTTCCCCAAGAATTTACAAGCCCCCTATCCCCTTCATTTCGCTCCATTTCGACAAAATTCCTTGTTTCACACATCGGGACAAGTTTCACTAAAATGATGGTTCTGAGCAATCAAAGATGAATTTTTCAAAACTGAGAGAGGTTTTTGTCCAAAACATGCCAAGGAAGAAAAACCTCCTTCATTTTTTGGACAGGTGTCATGGTTTGAGAGAAATGTCAAAAATGCCGGCGAGAATGAAGGTGCTCCAAGGACGGTTGGCCAAAGCACAAAAACGAAGGAAAACGCCTGATCCACTCCAAATTTTGGCCAAAGCCTCTTTGACTGAGCATGGTACTTTATTGGGGACTCCCAGCCCAAATTTTAAGAAATTTGGAGAAAATTTTGTCATTTGTGAATTTTTTGGGAAATTGACAGGTTTTGGCCTTTTAACGGGTAGCGCCCCGTGCGCTACCCTACATGGGGGCAACTCAGAATGGGGAAAACTCAGCATTTTTGGAATTTTCATGCAAAGTTACACCTACCTATGGATGGACTTCAGTTTTTATGGAGATTTGGGTCTCCAAAAGGTCAAAACACATGCAAATTTTGACTTTCTGCCCCTATTTTGAGTTGCAGAAAGCTGTCATGGGAGAATTGAGTTTTGGGGGGTCAAATGAACTCCAAATTCAAAAATTCCAGTGGGGTTGGAAAATAGACTCGCAGACCTTTCCAATGAGCTATCTTGCACCTAATTTGGACACCGGGAAGGCCCTCAAACAGGCCTCTCAATGTGCGCTACCCGTCAAGCAGATGTGCGCTACCCGTCAAGGAAAATTGCCTGTTTTGACCAGTTCGGCCAGAAAAGTACGGTTTTGACTTGGGTTACCTTTTTGGGCATGTAAATCATGGATTTTTATGTAACTTTCATGGCTCTAAGATACTTTTACTCTCCTTGATCACTTCTAGAAGATTCTTGAATGTAAATGGTAAAAATTTAATGCATGGATAGGTTTCCTAAGTTTTAGAGGCAATTTGTTTTGACTGCCTAGGTTTTAGGGCTCAGTTTAGAATTGGTTGAAACAGCTCCTAGAAGGATGAGCTCGACCCCTAGAGGCAAGGGAAGAGGTTGGCTTGCCTATATTATGTATTTTCTCAATCATTTTCAGGGTTGGAGAGGTTGGACTCTTGAGGGAGAAGCTCCTATTGTATATTTTACTTGTATCTCTGCAATTTGAGGAAAAGGAAGACCAGGGTTTTGCAGACATCATTGGGATTCTTGGGGACTTTTGTGTTGATGGTGTGTTCTCTTATTGTAATTGTAAGTGTGTTTATTTTTTCCATCTCTTTGTTTACTGCAGCCTATTAAACAAATGAAGTGATAAAGTTTGAATTCATGCTTGCCATGCTCAACTTTCAAATTTGTTTAATGTTTATGTTTTCCACTGTCTAGAGAGGATTCAAAGTCATTGTTTTCCCTCTTTAGCTTCTCTTTTTTCTTCCTTGATCATCCATCTCAGCTAAAGGCATCAGCACAAACTCCTACCTTGCCCCAAAGACCCACCTGCAGAAACTGTGTCAAATCCCCGCACCCTAAAATTGCAGATCCTCAATTTGCCACCAAGAAAAACCCCCAAATCAACCTTTTAATCAGTTTACTAGCCTAATATCAGTGTTACCTTTGATTGGTCATCTCACCCCATTGAAAATTTGCCGAGATAGACCGGAGAGAGCCTTCTCATACCCCGTAGGGCTAGCTACGAGGTGAAATGGTTTGATGTTGCCTTGAAGGTTTACCTTCCTCAGCCTAGGGTGAAATCTCAAGCGCTAACATAGTGGCGACCATACTGGGGAGAACAAATTGATTGTTTGCTTATTGGTGTGTTTAATTCATAAGCTTAGACGGAGTCTGAAGGTACGTCAGGTAGCCTTCGAAAACGCTCTTGTTTTACATCAGCGTAAGTAGATAAACGCTCCTTCGGTCGACCTCCGTGAGCTAGTGAATGTAACATGGCAATCTGCAATTTACCCCAGTACATGTATCAAGTTCAGATCTGATTGTTGATGGTGGACAACGATCAGACACTTGCAAGGCTGAAATCATTCACTTGGCGACTCTAAATCAGTTTTGAAGATCATATCCAAAGACTCCACTGGAGGATGATCCCGACCAGCAAAAACATGAAAGGAGAATATGGCAAGATCAGGTACTCAAGTTGGAATTTCATCCAAGACATTTTGTTCTTTGTCATAAATTATTTCTTCTCTTTTCCCAAGAATGTCAAAACTTCTTTGCAAAGTATATTGTATTTGAGAAGAGATCCTCGGCCTGCAGTTGATTCTTTCCCTTTGAAGATTGTAAATACCCAAGATTTGCATGCCTTTGAGCTTGATCAAGATCCTTTTCCCAAATCTTGTGATGACCGTGTTCAAATTGATGAAACTCAAGAGACCAAGACTAATTCTATACCTGTTGTACATACCCCTACACCTTGTAAAATTCCAGATCGGTATAAACCGCTTGTTTTACCTTCTGTTCTCCATGCTTTCCCCAAAAATTATGATTTATACTTGCCGAGGTTTGATGGCGAAAGTAAGAATGTCAACGCTGAACAACATGTCCAGAATTTTGAGAATTTTCTAGATCTTTTTGAATTTGATGATGAAGATGTTAGTATGAGGCTTTTTGCTCTTTCTTTGCAAGCCAAAGTGAAGAGTTGGTTCAAAGCCCTGCCTGATGCGAGCATTTCAGATTTCCAGCAGTTTGTCAAAGTTTTTCTCGACAGGTGGATGATCGGGCAGAATCTTCTCTTGATTGTAGAAGAGTATAATTAGCTGAAAAGATTGCCAGGGGAGACAGTACAGCAGTTTTCAGCGAGATTTAACCATGTTTATTATTCGATCCCAATTGATATAAGGCCTACTCTTAGATCTGCTCTCTTGCACTATCCGGGTGCCTTTGATCCGGAGATGGAGTTTCAGCTGAGAGAAAAAGATATTGCAACACTTCACGAGATGCAAAACAGTGCAGTAAATGTAGAGGCGCATCTGCTGATCCGACGGGCAAGAATGAAGGAAGAAGAGATGAAAAATATAGATCCGGAAAAATCGACATCTTTAGAGGTAAAGCTTGACATTTTGGTAAGTGCAGTAGAAGAGATGATGAAGAAGATCACCACAAGAAATGCTTATGATGTTCATGCTCATGGCTCGCTGATTGAAGAAGAACAAGTTGCTGATCCAAAACATTTTGTTTCCCATCCTAGTTGTCATAGCACTGATAATGATTGTTTTGTAGATCATCTTGGAGAAGAAAGAACTGTTGATATGACGTGTATGTTTGATGATGATTTGCCTCAGTTTGATGAGTATGATGATGATTATGTTCTCCAAACAGTAGCTAATCTTGTAGATAAATCAGCAGCTAGTTTGTGCGAGGAAGAAGTTCATTTTCAGCAGCTTGAATATAATGTTCAACCATCACATCTCAGCTATGACAGTGGCGAGGAAAGTGCAGCAAATTTCGAAGTAAGTGAAGGATCTTTGCCTTTTTGTTTTGATTCATGTCAGTTCATTAAAGACAACTTCCAGGCAATCAGAAATCAAATGTCAACAAGTCTTGATTTAGACCATCTTGAGAGCAATGAAAATTTTGTTCAAGACTTCTCATATTCAGATTTGCAACCCCCGAAAGCCATTGATTGTCAAGTTGCAGCTGAAGACTTGGAAGTGGACACACATAATTTAATGATTCAAGGTGATTCTGTACCATTTTGTTTTGAATCAATTCAGTTTTTGAAGGGTAGATTGCATAGTAAATCATTTAATGTTGAGAATGAGACAGATAACAAAATTCTTGAGCAGCCGGTAGCATCAGATTTGCAGCCACCAAATGAAATTGAAGGGCAGATTATAGATGAAGGTGTGGCAGCCGAAATACCTGATTTGATGATGCAGGAAGATTCTATACCCTTTTGTTTCGAAGCATTTCAGTTTATAAGGCAGAATTCTCGTAAAATTTCTCAAGAACAAGATGAGCAGCATGTAGGCAATCATGTAATCACAATGGAACCAATAGAAATGGGATTGCAGCAGTCTTTTCAAGTTTTTCATGATCCAATAGCTGATGTTTTGGATGAGGTTTGCAGTCAAAGTCTTTCTCCATTAACTACATGTGAGCTTGAAACATGTGCTGATATGAATTTGATCCGGCAGCCGGTTTCTTTGTCATTTTCAGCAGAGGTCTCATCACAAGGTTCAGATCAAAGTTTGCATTCATGGTATGAGGAAAAGAGAAGTAATCCATTGGATGAGCTAGGTTCCAGTGTGCTTGAATTTCAAAATCCTTATGAAGTGTTTTTGGAGGTGGATAGAGAATTCATATCATTCAACGGATCTGTTCCCAAGTTGTCATGGGAGTTGCCTTTCAGTTGTTCTCTCTTGTTGTTCATAAGCAAGCACTTGTGGAGAATTCGAACAGCAGATGGGACACTTACTTGGTTACATTGGTTGTTTCATTTCACTTGACCAGGTGATGAATGAAACTGTTTGTTATAGACAATTTTGTGCCTTACAGCAACAAGCATGAATTGTCAATAATCCAAGGGATCCAAAGTTCCCTAAACATGATGTTCCTACCCCTAGAGGAACAAGGTCAGCAAACCAACAGCTCTCAGATCAGTTCTCCACCTGAAAACACTCAAAAACAAGCAATCCTGAAATCAAAGCAGGTGCTCCACTAGGTTTCTGCGCTGAAACTCAGTTGCTCCATGGTGTACCTGCGTTGCAAAGCAAGTGGGACAAAGGCCACCTGCGCGGAGCGAAAAGGGACAAGTGGCACAGTGAGTCATTGCTTTGGAATCTTCCAAAAATGACACTTGGATCAAGTATTTCGCCTTGTGATGAGTCAGAGGCTCTGTTTCTCCAAGTGGAAGCAAAGTTCTCCAAGTGGACTCAAGAACTGAAGATCAACTAAAGATTAACTGAAGAGAGAGAGGACACAAGGCAGCTACACATCAGTTGCAAGCTGACTCATCCTTTCTCAATTCATCTATATATTGAGCTCTCTCCTATGAGCTCAGGAGGCTGGAATTTTGTGCAAAGTAATGATATGCTGTTGGTTTCACTATTGAGTTATTGAGTGATTGTTTGAGAGAGGTGAAGAAGAGCAATTCTTTCTGCTGGGAGGTGTTGCTGGGTTGGAGCCTTCAATGGTTGTAATACTCTCAGAACCTTTATTTATTCATTAATAAAAGCTATTGAGGTTCTTCTATGTGCTTTTGTTTCAATTATATATTGTGATGATTGCATGTTTGGTTTACACTAATCCATGAACCAGTTATGATTGCATGCCTCTTGTAGTTTCCTTCTTTGTTATTTTGCAGGATCTCAGCGTAGCTGGGCGAGCAGAAGGACAAAGAGCTAGGAGCAAGCGGTCAAAGAGAAGAGTTTGGATTCGACATTAAGCGCAAGGCAACGGTTAGTGCTTTCTCCATTCTCTTTTGCTTTCATAAAGAAGTAAACCTTAAGTAGTTTGTTTTACAGTTGTTGCTAAGGAACTGTCACCCTTAGAGTGGGATAGGGTCATCCGAGTCGGATACTTTTCCCTACAACAAACTGGCGACTCCGCTGGGGATCGTATCCGTTTGATTGTGTTTGTAGTATTTTGCTATTCATTTCCTGAACAAAAGAGTACCAAATGGAAAAGCTTTTGACTATATCAAAAGCGAAGTAGAGGGCAGCTACTCTTGCTCATTTTCTGAGCAAATTCATGATTTGAAGAGCTGATCTACAAGGATCCTTGTAAGCTCTTAGTGATAGCTTTGCACCTTCTTAATCATCCCTTTGAGTGTGCTTGACTGATTGCTTCTGATTTGAGCAAAAACCGTGCATTTTTGAGAAAATTATGACCCGGAAACTGTGAAAACGTAATTCTCGTTTTCCAAAGCAGGTAGTACACAGGCTACCTGCTTTGCAACGCAGGTCCCGAAGGGGCTACCTGCGCTGAGAGCCAGTTTGGCTGTGCAGAGACTGCGTTGGCCCAAATTTGCCTAGTGCATTTGGGGTTTCCTCCTTTCTCTTGCCTGTTTTCACTTAGTTTTACTGCTAGGTGTCAGTCTTGTGCCTGTTTTGAAACCAATATTACTTGCCATCATTCTGCCTCTGTTATATAACGAAATTGTACTTGTTCTTTGTATTTCTTACTCATTTACAATTTCCCATAACGAAAAGTAAACTAGTCATGCTTTTGGCCTTTTAGATCTGAACCTGTGTTAGGCATTTTGCTGGTCTAAAGAGTTAGCTTGTTTGCTGTCCATAGCTGATTAGTCATTTTACTTTCGTTAGTATGGTTTGATTTCATGTATTTCCAGTGATTAAGCAAGTGAATCTTAAGGTGTCTTTTGATTTTGGACAAACTTGTTTACTGTCGCTTTAAATCGAAATCAAAGTTATATGACCACTTTCTTTTTGTAATCCATCCACATTAAGAAAGGGAAAAGAAAATACATGCATTGTGCATTTTGCATTTGAAAAAGTTTGCATGATGATTTAGGAGAAAGTGCATTAGTTTGTGCTGTATGAACTGTGTGAAAAGAATTTGCCTTTCTTCTCCCTCAGTAGTTAAGATTTTCATCAGTCAAAAAGATTTGAAAAAGCTTGCTTCTCATCTTAGGCTGCATTTAGGAATTTGTCATATACATCTCGTGGTGAACCTTGAAAGGCAAACTTTAAAAAGATCAACTTAAAATATACTGAATGAACCTAACAACGCATTTGAAACATAACGCAAACATCTAGAGGTCTAGGTAGAGACGTGTTCCGGCGTCGTTAAACATAGTGACTGTCGATCTCTACGAAGGTTGGTGATTCCTCCTGAGAGTCGGTGGCACTAATACGGACTTGTGCTCCCACGTACCGTCGCGTATATATTGGGAGACCCCTATAGGCAATTATCCTTTATCCATAGGAAGCCGTGTCGGCCGCCCTACTGATCGCGATGCAGTGAACACAGCATTCACGAAGATCGACCACCCGTACCGTAAAACGTATTCTGTGGTTTCGCGAAAGGTTTGGCACACCCTCTGCCTAGATCTCCAGAGCAGTTTCTTTTGGCCCTTTTCAAACTCTATAACTGAAAAGGTCCAACCGAGCATTTGTCACTTCGGGCTCGTTAATACATCGAAGGAGACTAGAGTCATCTTTAGCTTTTTCTCGACTCTTAAAACATGAAAAAGCAAAGTTATGTTTAAAAGCGTCTAATAAAATTTATTCAAATCGGAAACACAAATTTCCCCCTTTATATTTTAGTTGATCGAGTATTCCGCAATCGTGGAAGAAAGTCAATTGAATATCCGTCGTTCTCGGAGGCTTGCGAGTCAACCATCTTTGTCTCCGGAATCGAAAACAATCCGGACAAAGCGAGCTCGTCGAACCAGCTCAAAATCTCCTTTAAAAGTTAGAACAAGTGTTCCGACAACATCTGAGATTCTGGTTACTCCAAACACTTCCGGAAATCCTGCCTCTATAGAAGAAGTTCAACCGCCACAGAAGGACAGTAATACTAATCCTAGTCTGGGGGCAAATACTTGTATAACTGAACCAGTTCCATCTGTAACTGGTCCAGAGAGTTTTGTTCCTCAAACATCTGTCGCTGTTGATACAACCCCTTCTTCGGCACCGGAAATCTTTTACGGACCTGACGGTCTTCCTCTTCCACCTGGTCTGATTGCGATAGAGGAAATTATAGAGGAACCGCAAGTATCCACTCCAATTCATTTTGGAGTAGAGGTCACTCTATTTCCTGCTACAACAGAAGTTTGTCCATCACCAGTGGAAGTTCCTGTAGAATCACTAGGCAATCAATTGGATAGACTCAAAATGTCTGAACATCCGTCGACATCTAGGACTGTGTCAAATGACACAGCGACAGCAGAATTACCTGCTGCGAATCCAACAATGTTCGCCGGCATACCATCTGTCCCAACTAGCTCTCAATCGCTAGAAGGAGTCCACCAAGGGACTATCTCGACAGTATGGTCTGTTCCTGTCTGTTCCGGAGTAATGTCTGGTAACTCTTATGGTGAGACTCATCAAATTGACCCTTTTGGGAATCAATTTAGGCCATCCAGTCCTCCAGGACAATCAATTGCCTTGAGTTCTGGATTACCACCGTATGGGGGGCAGTATGCCTTTTCATTACCCCCTCCGGGAGGGTACCCATACGGGAGTTCTCAACCTTACTCAAGTTATGGTGGAATTGCAACGAGTAGTTGGGTACCTATGCTATCCCAGCCACCAAGAGTTGTATATTCTATGCAACAATGTGTACCTGTGACGAACATCCCAACTACACCGGCTATTGTAACCGTGTCGCAAGTTCAAACGATGCCTGTTGTATGTCAACCTCAGATTTCTCAGGTTCTCATGCAACAGCCCCTTGACCCTGCGACCCAACCACAATCGCCTACTGGTGGGGCAACACAAGTACAATCGGGTACAAGTACCCCACATCTTGGTCCAATGGTTAGTGTAGCACAACAACCCATGGTATCGCAACCATGGATAGTGCAATACCAACAGCCACAATTCCAGCAAGTGTACCAAGGTTCTAAACAGCAAATCTTTGCGAATACTGGACAACCATATATCCAAAATGGTCAAAATCAACCACTTTATAGTGGTCAAGTCCATCAACCGTATCAGTCATACCAACATCAACTCCATTATGCTGGTATGCAAAGACCAACTGTTCAGGCAATTCCATCGTACCCTGGTTACGCTTCACCTAACTTGAATCAACAGTTACCATTCGTGGCGACTTTAGAGTTGCCTGATTTACATCGGTTAACCAATGATCCAATTGCTTACGCCCCATGGTGGCCAGTGATCCCACACAAACTTCCATCCGACATTCCTAAATTCAATGGAAATCCAGGTGAAGACCCGTCGAATCATGTGATGACATTTCATCTGTGGTGTTCGTCGAACACTCTAAATGATGATTCGATAAGGCTTCGCCTCTTTCAGAGGACATTGACAGGTCCAGCGGCAAAATGGTATATAGAATTGCCAAGAGCTTCGTTCGACAATTTTAGCTCCCTTGCCACGACGTTCTTAACCCACTTTCAATTACCAATAAGGTATGAAACGGGAACAGAAATATTGACTAACTTCAAACAGACAACCGCAACTCATATATCAGATCATATACATGAGTGGCGACGTCGACGAAGAATGGTTAAAACATACGTTCCTGATCAGCTTTTAGCTGAGTGGTTTATAAAGTCGTTACTTCCGGCCATAACGGAAGATGTGGCGAAGGGGGGAGTCGTAACAGAAGAGCAGGTTATTGCTCGTGCACAATATTTGGACTTAGTATATACTCAGTCCGGCACGCTCTATGACAAAATACCAGACGCCCCTAGACCAGAATTTTCAATCCCTCCTCCTCCTAAATCAAATAGTGACTCTCATGCCGGCGATGGCGTGATTGGCACGGCAAACACGAATCCGAAAAGGACCCATCAAAAGAAGGCCCGTAAGGATTCGAACCAAAATGCGCATGAAGAAGTTCTTGCTTCGGAAGTAAATGCCATATCGACAGATAAGGGCAAAGAAACCAATCAACCAGGAAGCAAGAAAAATCAAAACAAAGGGAAGAAGAAGAAACAAGGAGAGTCATCTCCTCGAAAAACTTCTTCAAGCCCTCCTCGAGATAGGAAACCACCTTATGGGTGTCAGATATGTGATGAGGATCACTGGACGAGAGAATGTCCATACAAAGCTGATCTAAAAAGATTCTTAAAGAGTTCGCAAACTCCAGCTGTGTTAACTGATCCGTTTCCCGATCGAGGAAAAAATCTGGTTGGTAGTGGAAATGCTTCACCGTCGCAAGTGCTTATGTTATCGATATCGAAGCAACAGAATTATGCTTTGATTTCGACAAGGAACAAAGATTACGGGAATCCACAGGTGTCGAACGATAAAGGTAAAGATCAACCTAGCAGTTCGACAACAACTTCGGCAGAAGTTGTGCCCCCCATCACACATGAATTAACAATAAAACCGCCAAAGGGGGTAGTACACAAGTCGACATTTAATCCTCGTGCCAGAGCGGCACAGCATTATAATATAGTGGAAGATTTGGCGCAATCGCCGTCTGCTATGTCGACTCTTGAAGTACTACAAAATTGCCCATCCCAAAGGCAGGCATTGTTATCAGCAATTGGTGGGGTGGATCCTAAAGATTCCAATCTTGTATCCTTTGATCACAAAGGATATGATCCTCAGTTACCAGCTCAGCTAGCTTTCCTCGTCCAAGTGAAAGCCCTCAACAAAACTGTTCATCGAACAATTATTGATGAGGGGGCATCGACATGTATTATGTCGATGAGTTGCTGGAAAACTTTAGGATCTCCAACCTTGTCGCGATCATCGACAACATTAAAAGCATTCGACGGAAGGACATATACCCCTTACGGTATCCTTAGTAACTTGAAAGTTGAACTAGGGGGCAAAACAGTAGAAATAGATGTTGAAGTCATCGATGGCAATCTTGACTATAACATCCTACTGGGAAGACCATGGATTTATGCCATGGAAGCTGTTGTGTCGACCTATTTTAGGAAAATCGCATTCCCCTTTCAAGGAGGGATTACGATCATTGACCAACAAAATTTCCTCCCTAATGGTTCACAAGTCACAGGAAGCGTTCCTCTGATCCATGGAAACGACCATTCGTTTCAAAATATCGGAGTAGGCCTACTAAAAGATCCTACATTAATGGGAACTTTCACCCTTCCGCCAACGCTCATTGTGGGAGAAGTGGCGACAGTAGGAAACTGCAATATGATATCTTCCGCACAAAAGATGTCAGAAAACGATATCAGCATGGATCATGCAAAGGTTTGGTCCCCAAGCCCAATGGAAATATTGTAGCAATCAATTTTCTTGGCCTGGGGGGCAACCCCAAATCAATCAAGCATTTGGATAGATAGGTCTAGAGAATATGGCACCCCTTTAAGTCCTTGGTCGCGAGTGCATGGAACCGACAAAGGAATAGTCCAATCAATGGTAATTGACGGGGCACCATGGAATGATTCCCACCATCGTTCCCTTCTCCCGGGTTGTGGGGAAGATACTCAAAATAACCTTTATCATCCTTCAGTTTTCGATTTTCTATCGAGTACTGTAAATACAGTGGGCGACGAAGATAGTTCTTATATTATGTCAACCTCGTTAAAAAATGAAATAAGGAGTCAAGAGGACAGTTCTTTACGAGGTCAACCTCAGTAAAAAATGAAATGTTCCCTTAAGGATTAAGGGACATATGCCTCGTCTGCATTATTATGCTGGGGGCATCATAGAGCAGTTTTAGCAATGTTCATGCTCGTTAAAAAATAAACGCAAGAATCGAGCAGTTTTGTACAGAGTTCATGCTCGTTAAAAAATAAACACAAGTTGTGAGCAATCTTTCCCTACAGTTCAAGCTCATCCAGAAAAAATGAACCGGTAAACAACCTCGAGAAATGTAACCTTTGAAAGCCATATTAAAAGCCCTTGGTCGTGTTTATATGCCATCACCTCCATCCGTTCATTTGGCCAATCGTTCACCTCCATATGTTTGTTTACCCATTTTGAGGAACAGCTGCGAAGAGTGATTTCACTTAGCCATCCTTGTGACACTGCCGTGATTGGAGAATTCCAACCTGTACCTGGAATCTGTTGCTATCCCTGTTCATCACTCGTTCCTCAAAAGACGAGTCTTCTTTGAGCTCTTTTCACTGACTCGTAAAATATGAAAAGTTTGCCGAGTTTTGGCCTTCCAGCTCGTTAAAGCGACCGGAAGAGCTATCCCTCCTCTAGATTTTAATCTTTTTGGACCAGAGGGATTATTGCACAAAAAGATCGAGCGCTTGTTTTGTTCGGCTCGTTAAAGCAATCGAAAATTCATCCCTTCTGTATTGTTTTATACTTTTTCGGACTTAAGGGATTAGATGACGAAAAAGGAATTTTGGAGTTGACTTTATGTACCTTTTCAGACTCTCAAAAAATGAGAAGGACCGAGTTATCCTTGTCGTTAGACTCGTTAAATTCATTAAATAGCGACAAACTTGTCTTTAGACGAGAACGAGTTTCCCTATCGCTAGGCTCGTTAAAACATAGCGATGGGCTTGCCCGAAGGGCAGGTTATAGAACAAGCATATGTTATCCTCCTCAAGCTTGATAAAAAATAAAGAGGTACTGGTCAGCAATGACTGGGGAAAAATTGGGAGAACCTCACAGCATTAATGGTAGCAAGTCACTCTTGAACATGACACTTTGTCCTCCGTATCACATCGGGTTGGGTTGTTTCATTCACCGGTCTCATAACCATGGTCTTCGCCACACCATCCACAATTGGGGTAATGCTACCAATCCATCACATCAGTGTCGTTATATGTTCAAGAGATGTGGTTCTGTAAAGAGTCAACCGTGTTCCACCCACTACCATACATTATCCTTCATCCACTTCATGACCGCCACCCTGAATCATACATCACAGTTTGTTTTCACCTCATCACAATCACTAGCTCCGTTCCGTGTCACTGATGTGGGATTCATTAAGGCCCTCCTTTGACGGATCGCTCCTTGTCGACATCAGCTCATTATCCAAGGAGTTGATCTAGGAACACCCCCCTCAGTACTTTGAAGCTTGCATGCCTCAATGGCAAGTTTCTCACTTCCGGCGACAGGTATACATCAATGACCTTCGACCAGAAGATTTTGCATGGTGGTCGACGCCAAGTCTTTTATTCCCACCATGTGGATTGTACTGCCGTACCTTGAGGGTCATCATCCTTATCGGTGACTCCTCTCGCGCTTGTTAACGGTTTACATCATTGACCGGTAATCAAGCGATGTCTTTCCATGTTCGACTTCAAGAAATTCTCACATGGATCGACTTGTACATCGAGTGAAGATCGGAAGAGATTGAAGACCCCGGATCTAGTTTCATCCATCCAGGCTGCGATATATATTCAGGACATAAAGACATTTGATATGTACACCGTTACAGCAGATGATCATCCTTCTCAAAGGATGATAATTTCAGCAGAGAATTATCAGTCTACAATCAGACGATCGTCTGTTCTATGTACCAAAATGTATTTATAAAGCTGAGCATGGGAATGCCCGCCTCAGCTAGATCATGAAAAATGTATGAAAAATAATGTATTGTATTGTATCTTATTACAGGACACTTCTCAGCAGATTGAATGAACTTCGGATCCTCTCAATAAAGCATTTCACCCGATAAACGACCTCATACTTTAGGGGGCATCTGTTATAGACAATTTTGTGCCTTACAGCAACAAGCATGAATTGTCAATAATCCAAGGGATCCAAAGTTCCCTAAACATGATGTTCCTACCCCTAGAGGAACAAGGTCAGCAAACCAACAGCTCTCAGATCAGTTCTCCACCTGAAAACACTCAAAAACAAGCAATCCTGAAATCAAAGCAGGTGCTCCACTAGGTTTCTGCGCTGAAACTCAGTTGCTCCATGGTGTACCTGCGTTGCAAAGCAAGTGGGACAAAGGCCACCTGCGCTGAGCGAAAAGGGACAAGTGGCACAGTGAGTCATTGCTTTGGAATCTTCCAAAAATGACACTTGGATCAGGTATTTCGCCTTGTGATGAGTCAGAGGCTCTGTTTCTTCAAGTGGAAGCAAAGTTCTCCAAGTGGACTCAAGAACTGAAGATCAACTAAAGATTAACTGAAGAGAGAGAGGACACAAGGCAGCTACACATCAGTTGCAAGCTGACTCATCCTTTCTCAATTCATCTATATATTGAGCTCTCTCCTATGAGCTCAGGAGGCTGGAATTTTGTGCAAAGTAATGATATGCTGTTGGTTTCACTATTGAGTTATTGGGTGATTGTTTGAGAGAGGTGAAGAAGAGCAATTCTTTCTGCTGGGAGGTGTTGCTGGGTTGGAGCCTTCAATGGTTGTAATACTCTCAAAACCTTTATTTCTTCATTAATAAAAGCTATTGAGGTTCTTCTATGTGCTTTTGTTTCAATTATATATTGTGATGATTGCATGTTTGGTTTACACTAATCCATGAACCAGTTATGATTGCATGCCTCTTGTAGTTTCCTTCTTTGTTATTTTGCAGGATCTCATCGTAGCTGGGCGAGCAGAAGGACAAAGAGCTAGGAGCAAGCGGTCAAAGAGAAGAGTTTGGATTCGACATTAAGCGCAAGGCAACGGTTAGTGCTTTCTCCATTCTCTTTTGCTTTCATAAAGAAGTAAACCTTAAGTAGTTTGTTTTACAGTTGTTGCTAAGGAACTGTCACCCTTAGAGTGGGATAGGGTCATCCGAGTCGGATACTTTTCCCTACAACACTGTTAGAGTAGGTTTTGATGAATAAGCTCCCCTTTGAGCATCATTTTCAGTTTTTCGGTTGTGTTCAAGTATTGAGTTAGTTTTTAGTTGAGTCATGAGTACTTTATGAGTCAATTTTTAGTCTTGTTGTTAAGTTAGTTTGTGTCAGTTTTCAGTCATGCATTTCAGCTTGAGTTTATGACTCCATTGCCCAATGATTGTAAAGGCACTGGTTTGCTCTCCCAGAGGTCTAAGGTTCTTGGCACCTCCAAGGAGCTACCATCCCCATTGGAGCCAATGTTAGTGTTAGTCTTTCCAGCCTTCCTACAGTGATCAAATATGCTCTTACAAAGTGGTCTCAGAGTGTCAAGGTCAAATTTTGTCATTTCAGTGAGTCTTCAAGCAAAATTTGGTCACTAGGCATTAGGCCTAGGGTTTGCCCAAATGTCAGTCCATGTCATCATTCAGCTAAGCCTATCATCATTCATAGGTTTGTCATCGTCATTTCAGTGTCTAATGGGTCATTTTACACCGTGTTCATGCTTCAGTTGTGCTTTGGCAAGTTCATTTCCCTCTCCTAGGGTTTTGAAGGCAATTTCTCTTGGATGGTCAAATCACTGGAAAAACTTGTTTCCTGATGTTCATACACCTTCCCCTATCCTTAAAGTACCTTATCAAACACTTCCCACCCCTTAGATCCGCCAAATTCCTCATTTTTGCACAAACCCTAGTTTCTAGCTACAACCTGGCAATTTTCTAGGTTTGGCCTGTGTTTTGCCCTTTTCGACCCCTTCCCCTCACTCAATCTCTGAGATTCCAATTTCCACTGCTTCCTAACATCCCTCCCTACTTCCAAAAATTTCTCCAAGAATTTAGAAGCCCCCTATCCCCTTCATTTCGCTCCATTTCGACAAAATTCCTTGTTTCACACATCGGGACAAGTTTCACTAAACTGATGGTTCTGAGCAATCAAAGATGAATTTTTCAAAACTGAGAGAGGTTTTTGTCCAAAACATGCCAAGGAAGAAAAACCTCCTTCACTTTTTGCACAGGTGTCATGGTTTGAGAGAAATGTCAAAAATGCCGGCGAGAATGAAGGTGCTCCAAGGATGGTTGGCCAAAGCACAAAAACAAAGGAAAACGCCCGATCCACTCCAAATTTTGGCCAAAGCCTCTTTGACTGAGCATGGTACTTGATTGGGGACTCCCAGCCCAAATTTTAAGAAATTTGGAGAAAATTTTGTCATTTGTGAATTTTTTGGGAAATTGACAGGTTTTGGCCTTTTAACGGGTAGCGCCCCGTGCGCTACCCTACATGGGGGCAACTCAGAACGGGGAAAACTCAGCATTTTTGGAATTTTCATGCAAAGTTACACCTACCTATGGATGGACTTCAGTTTTTATGGAGATTTGGGCCTCCAAAAGGTCAAAACACATGCAAATTTTGACTTTCTGCCCCTATTTTGAGTTGCAGAAAGCTGTCTTGGGAGAATTGAGTTTTGGGGGGTCAAATGAACTCCAAATTCAAAACTTCCGGTGGGGTTGGAAAATAGACTCGCATACCTTTCCAATGAGCTATCTTGCACCTGATTTGGACACAGGGAAGGCCCTCAAACAGGCCTCTCAATGTGCGCTACCCGTCAAGCAGATGTGCGCTACCCGTCAAGGAAAATTGCCTGTTTTGACCAGTTCGGCCAGAAAAGTACGGTTTTGACTTGAGTTACCTTTTTGGGCATGTAAATCATGGATTTTTATGTAACTTTCATGGCTCTAAGATACTTTTACTCTCCTTGATCACTTCTAGAAGATTCTTGAATGTAAATGGTAAAAATTTAATGCATGGATAGGTTTCCTAAGTTTTAGAGGCAATTTGTTTTGACTGCCAAGGTTTTAGGGCTCAGTTTAGAATTGGTTGAAACAGCTCCTAGAAGGATGAGCTCGACCCCTAGAGGCAAGGGAAGGGGTTGGCTTGCCTATATTATGTATTTTCTCAATCATTTTCAGGGTTGGAGAGGTTGGACTCTTGAGGGAGAAGCTCCTATTGTATATTTTACTTGTATCTCTGCAATTTGAGGAAAAGGAAGACCAGGGTTTTGCAGACATCATTGGGATTCTTGTGGACTTTTGTGTTGATGGTGTGTTCTCTTATTGTAATTGTAAGTGTGTTTATGTGTTCCATCTCTTTGTTTACTGCAGCCTATTAAACAAATGAAGTGATAAAGTTTGAATTCATGCTTGCCATGCTCAACTTTCAAATTTGTTTAATGTTTATGTTTTCCACTGTCTAGAGAGGATTCAAAGTCATTGTTTGCCCTCTTTAGCTTCTCTTTTTTCTTCCTTGATCATCCATCTCAGCTAAAGGCATCAGCACAAACTCCTACCTTGCCCCAAAGACCCACCTGAAGAAACTGTGTCAAATCCCCGCACCCTAAAATTGCAGATCCTCAATTTGCCACCAAAAAAAACCCCAAAAACCCCCAAATCAACCTTTTAATCAGTTTACTAGCCTAATATCAGTGTTACCTTTGATTGGTCATCTCACCCCATTGAAAATTTACCGAGATAGACCGAAGAGAGCCTTCTCATACCCCGTAGGGCTAGCTACGAGGTGAAATGGTTTGATGTTGCCTTGAAGGTTTACCTTCCTCAGCCTAGGGTGAAATCTCAAGCGCTAACATAGTGGCGACCATACTGGGGAGAACAAATTGATTGTTTGCTTATTGGTGTGTTTAATTCATAAGCTTAGACGGAGTCTGAAGGTACGCCAGGTAGCCTTCGAAAACGCTCTTGTTTTACATCAGCGTAAGTAGATAAACGCTCCTTCGGTCGACCTCCGTGAGCTAGTGAATGTAACATGGCAATCTGCAATTTACCCCAGTACATGTATCAAGTTCAGATCTGATTGTTGATGGTGGACAACGATCAGACACTTGCAAGGCTGAAATCATTCACTTGGCGACTCTAAATCAGTTTTGAAGATCAGATCCAAAGACTCCACTAGAGGATGATCCCGACCAGCAAAAACATGAAAGGAGAATATGGCAAGATCAGGTACTCAAGTTGGAATTTCATCCAAGACATTTTGTTCTTTGTCATAAATTATTTCTTCTCTTTTCCCAAGAATGTCAAAACTTCTTTGCAAAGTATATTGTATTTGAGAAGAGATCCTCGGCCTGCAGTTGATTCTTTCCCTTTGAAGATTGTAAATACCCAAGATTTGCATGCCTTTGAGCTTGATCAAGATCCTTTTCCCAAATCTTGTGATGACCGTGTTCAAATTGATGAAACTCAAGAGACCAAGACTAATTCTATACCTGCTGTACATACCCCTACACCTTGTAAAATTCCAGATCGGTATAAACCGCTTGTTTTACCTTCTGTTCTCCATGCTTTCCCCAAAAATTATGATTTATACTTGCCGAGGTTTGATGGCGAAAGTAAGAATGTCAACGCTGAACAACATGTCCAGAATTTTGAGAATTTTCTAGATCTTTTTGAAGTTGATGATGAAGATGTTAGTATGAGGCTTTTTGCTCTTTCTTTGCAAGCCAAAGTGAAGAGTTGGTTCAAAGCCCTGCCTGATGCGAGCATTTCAGATTTCCAGCAGTTTGTCAAAGTTTTTCTCGATAGGTGGATGATCGGGCAGAACCTTCTCTTGATTGTAGAAGAGTATAATCAGCTGAAAAGATTGCCAGGGGAGACAGTACAGCAGTTTTCAGCGAGATTTAACCATGTTTATTATTCGATCCCAATTGATATAAGGCCTACTCTTAGATCTGCTCTCTTGCACTATCCGGGTGCCTTTGATCCGGAGATGGAGTTTCAGCTGAGAGAAAAAGATATTGCAACACTTCATGAGATGCAAAACAGTGCAGTAAATGTAGAGGTGCATCTGCTGATCCGACGGGCAAGAATGAAGGAAGAAGAGATGAAAAATATAGATCCGGAAAAATCGACATCTTTAGAGGTAAAGCTTGACATTTTGGTAAGTGCAGTAGAAGAGATCATGAAGAAGATCACCACAAGAAATGCTTATGATGTTCATGCTCATGGCTCGTTGATTGAAGAAGAACAAGTTGCTGATCCAAAACATTTTGTTTCCCATCCTAGTTGTCATAGCACTGATAATGATTGTTTTGTAGATCATCTTGGAGAAGAAAGAACTGTTGATATGACGTGTATGTTTGATGATGATTTGCCTCAGTTTGATGAGTATGATGATGATTATGTTCTCCAAACAGTAGCTAATCTTGTAGATAAATTAGCAGCTAGTTTGTGCGAGGAAGAAGTTCATTTTCAGCAGCTTGAATATAATGTTCAACCATCACATCTCAGCTATGACAGTGGCGAGGAAAGTGCAGCAAATTTCAAAGTAAGTGAAGGATCTTTGCCTTTTTGTTTTGATTCATGTCAGTTCATTAAAGACAACTTCCAGGCAATCAGAAATCAAATGTCAACAAGTCTTGATTTAGACCATCTTGAGAGCAATGAAAATTTTGTTCAAGACTTCTCATATTCAGATTTGCAACCCCCGAAAGCCATTGATTGTCAAGTTAAAGCTGAAGACTTGGAAGTGGACACACATAATTTAATGATTCAAGGTGATTCTGTACCATTTTGTTTTGAATCAATTCAGTTTTTGAAGGGTAGATTGCATAGTAAATCATTTAATGTTGAGAATGAGACAGATAACAAAATTCTTGAGCAGCCGGTAGCATCAGATTTGCAGCCACCAAATGAAATTGAAGGGCAGATTATAGATGAAGGTGTGGCAGCCGAAATACCTGATTTGATGATGTAGGAAGATTCTATACCCTTTTGTTTCAAAGCATTTCAGTTTATAAGGCAGAATTCTCGTAAAATTTCTCAAGAACAAGATGAGCAGCATGTAGGCAATCATGTAATCACAATGGAACCAATAGAAATGGGATTGCAGCAGTCTTTTCAAGTTTTTCATGATCCAATAGCTGATGTTTTGGATGAGGTTTGCAGTCAAAGTCTTTCTCCATTAACTACATGTGAGCTTGAAACATGTGCTGATATGAATTTGATCCGGCAGTCGGTTTCTTTGTCATTTTCAGCAGAGGTCTCATCACAAGGCTCAGATCAAAGTTTGCATTCATGGTATGAGGAAAAGAGAAGTAATCCATTGGATGAGCTAGGTTCCAGTGTGCTTGAATTTCAAAATCCTTATGCAGTGTTTTTGGAGGTGGATAGAGAATTCATATCATTCAACGGATCTGTTCCCAAGTTGTCATGGGAGTTGCCTTTCAGTTGTTCTCTCTTGTTGTTCATAAGCAAGCACTTGTGGAGAATTCGAACAGCAGATGGGACACTTACTTGGTTACATTGGTTGTTTCATTTCACTTGACCAGGTGATGAATGAAACTGTTAGAGTAGGTTTTGATGAATAAGCTCCCCTTTGAGCATCATTTTCAGTTTGTCGGTTGTGTTCAAGTATTGAGTCAGTTTTTAGTTGAGTCATGAGTCCTTTATGAGTCAATTTTTAGTCTTGTTGTTAAGTTAGTTTGTGTCAGTTTTCAGTCATGCATTTCAGCTTGAGTTTATGACTCCATTGCCCAATGATTGTAAAGGCACTGGTCTGCTCTCCCAGAGGTCTAAGGTTCTTGGCACCTCCAAGGAGCTACCATCCCCATTGGAGCCAATGTTAGTGTCAGTCTTTCCAGCCTTCCTACAGTGATCAAATATGCTCTTACAAAGTGGTCTCAGAGTGTCAAGGTCAAATTTTGTCATTTCAGTGAGTCTTCAAGCAAAATTTGGTCACTAGGCATTAGGCCTAGGGTTTGCCCAAATGTCAGTCCATGTCATCATTCAGCTGAGCCTATCATCATTCATAGGTTTGTCATCGTCATTTCAGTGTCTAATGGGTCATTTTACACCGTGTTCATGCTTCAGTTGTGCTTTGGCAAGTTCATTTCCCTCTCCTAGGGTTTTGAAGGCAATTTCTCTTGGATGTTCAAATCACTGGCAAAACTTGTTTCCTGATGTTCATACACCTTCCCCTATCCTTAAAGTACCTTATCAAACACTTCCCACCCCTTAGATCCGCCAAATTCCTCATTTTTGCACAAACCCTAGTTTCTAGCTACAACCTGGCAATTTTCTAGGTTTGGCCTGTGTTTTGCCCTTTTCGACCCCTTCCTCTCACTCAATCTCTGAGATTCCACTTTCCCCTGCTTCCTAACATCCCTCCCTACTTCCAAAAATTTCTCCAAGAATTTAGAAGCCCCCTATCCCCTTCATTTCGCTCCATTTCGACAAAATTCCTTGTTTCACACATCGGGACAAGTTTCACTAAAATGATGGTTCTGAGCAATCAAAGATGAATTTTTCAAAACTGAGAGAGGTTTTTGTCCAAAACATGCCAAGGAAGAAAAACCTCCTTCACTTTTTGCACAGGTGTCATGGTTTGAGAGAAATGTCAAAAATTCCGGCGAGAATGAAGGTGCTCCAAGGACGGTTGGCCAAAGCACAAAAATGAAGGAAAACGCCTGATCCACTCCAAATTTTGGCCAAAGCCTCTTTGAATGAGCATGGTACTTGATTGGGGACTCCCAGCCCAAATTTTAAGAAATTTGGAGAAAATTTTGTCATTTGTGAATTTTTTGGGAAATTGACAGGTTTTGGCCTTTTAACGGGTAGCGCCCCGTGCGCTACCCTACATGGGGGCAACTCAGAACGGGGAAAACTCAGCATTTTTGGAATTTTCATGCAAAGTTACACCTACCTATGGATGGACTTCAGTTTTTATGGAGATTTGGGCCTCCAAAAGGTCAAAACACATGCAAATTTTGACTTTCTGCCCCTATTTTGAGTTGCAGAAAGCTGTCTTGGGAGAATTGAGTTTTGGGGGGTCAAATGAACTCTAAATTCAAAACTTCCAGTGGGGTTGGAAAATAGACTCAAAGACCTTTCCAATGAGCTATCTTGGACCTGATTTGGACACCGGGAAGGCCCTCAAACAGGCCTCTCAATGTGCGCTACCCATCAAGCAGATGTGCGCTACCCGTCAAGGAAAATTGCCTGTTTTGACCAGTTCGGCCAGAAAAGTACGGTTTTGACTTGGGTTACCTTTTTGGGCATGTAAATCATGGATTTTTATGTAACTTTCATGGCTCTAAGATACTTTTACTCTCCTTGATCACTTCTAGAAGATTTTTGAATGTAAATGGTAAAAATTTAATGCATGGATAGGTTTCCTAAGTTTTAGAGGCAATTTGTTTTGACTGCCTAGGTTTTAGGGCTCAGTTTAGAATTGGTTGAAACAGCTCCTAGAAGGATGAGCTCGACCCCTAGAGGCAAGGGAAGAGGTTGGCTTGCCTATATTATGTATTTTCTCAATCATTTTCAGGGTTGGAGAGGTTGGACTCTTGAGGGAGAAGCTCCTATTGTATATTTTACTTGTATCTCTGCAATTTGAGGAAAAGGAAGACCAGGGTTTTGCAGACATCATTGGGATTCTTGTGGACTTTTGTGTTGATGGTGTGTTCTCTTATTGTAATTGTAAGTTTGTTTATGTGTTCCATCTCTTTGTTTACTGCAGCCTATTAAACAAATGAAGTGATAAAGTTTGAATTCATGCTTGCCATGCTCAACTTTCAAATTTGTTTAATGTTTATGTTTTCCACTGTCTAGAGAGGATTCAAAGTCATTGTTTGCCCTCTTTAGCTTCTATTTTTTCTTCCTTGATCATCCATCTCAGCTAAAGGCATCAACACAAACTCCTACCTTGCCCCAAAGACCCACCTGCAAAAACTGTGTCAAATCCCCGCACCCTAAAATTGCAGATCCTCAATTTGCCACCAAAAAAAACCCCAAAAACCCCCAAATCAACCTTTTAATCAGTTTACTAGCCTAATATCAGTGTTACCTTTGATTGGTCATCTCACCCCATTGAAAATTTGCCGAGATAGACCGGAGAGAGCCTTCTCATACCCCGTAGGGCTAGCTACGAGGTGAAATGGTTTGATGTTGCCTTGAAGGTTTACCTTCCTCAGCCTAGGGTGAAATCTCAAGCGCTAACACCAGGGACAAAATACCATGGACCAAAACCAAGTTTTCCAACATGTACTCGCTTTTCCTTACGTGAAAGTGCGTGTATACACATACACGTCTTTTGGACTGCTAACCCGCGTGTATACACGACTTGGTCAAGGGGAACCTGCATATATCTCTTTTCCTTCATTCTAAGAGCCTTGACTGTGATCTGTCATTTGAGTGAGTTTCCATCAAGGACAACACCTGTGTCATAGCGCCAAACTTGTTTCATAATGCCAACAATCTCCCCCTTTTGACTTGATGGCAACCCTAAGTCACTCAAAGTCATTCTCCCCCTTTGTCATCAAGGGTAAACTCCCCTTGACTGAAGGCAAGGACTGCAGAAAGATTTTCTATAAGAAGAACACGAGTCTATACATCATAAATGACCTCCCTATCACCAAGGACTCATACATATATCCATCTCCCAACCAAGTGGGGATATACCAAGATTGACTCATCCACCCAACCAAGTGGGGATACACCAAAAGTTTATACATGATAAAACAAGGACCTTACGTCATCCATCTCAGGCATAGTGGGGAAACAAAATAGGTCATTACATGACCTTGATAATAAAAGATATACATGACATAGAGATGAAATATCTAAAACAAGACTATGATAGTCATCAGCAACTATCATCAGCAGCATCTGTCAATCACCATCCAGACCAGCAACCATGATCTCCCTCTGCACCTGTTCCACCTGAATCACAAACAACTGTGAAATTGTACCAAGATCTTCTAAGGTAATGCCAACAATGATACTGTATTATTAGAAGTAAATGTTCCCCCTGAACCTATGCTAGATGATCACTGATAGACCCATATCAGACTCTTTTCATCCTGAGTCTGGCCCACTGATATTCTTGAAACCAACATATACGCAGCTGCATCCACAGAAACCGGCATATGTACGTGGATATGCTTCATGAAACTCGCATACAACCACTGTTCTCCAAAATAGATAAGTGTCAACAGCAAGATGATGCATCAACTATTCCCAGGTTCTGTCTGAGGTATTCAAATGTCTCTCTAGGCAGTGGTTTTTTGAATATATCATCAACTTATTCCTTGGAGGGAACATACTCCAATTTGACCTTTTGTTCAAGCACCTGTTCCTGGAGAAAATTATATTTGATAGGTATGTGCTTAGTCTTGCAATGTTTGCATCATCCAAAGGAGTTGTGTGCAACAAGATGCAGCAGCCACATATTCTACTTCAGTTGTAGATAATGCAATTGAACTTTTTTTCTTGTTGAACCAAGACACTAATCTGGAACCCATATAGAATGCACCACCACTAGTGTTTTTTCTATCATCCACGCTTCCTGCCCAATCTGCATCTGTGTATGCATGAAGTGTAAGATCTGTGTCCCTAGGATACCATAAGCCAAAATTCTGAGTTCCTTGAAGATATTTGAAGATCCTTTTGACTGCCTGAAGGTGTGATTCCTTTGGATTTTCTTGGAATCTTCCAACTATTCCCACTGCATGCATGATGTCTGGTTGGGTACCTGTTAGATAGAGCAGACTACCAATCATGGATCTGTAGGTTGGTTGATGTACTGCTGCTGATTCATCATTTGCGCTGAGGCTGCATCCTATTACCATAGGGGTACATACTAGTTTAGAATCTTCCATTCCATATTTCTTCAAGATCTGCTTGAGGTACTTGGTTTGTGATAGAAAAATACCATCTTTATTTTGTTGAACTTGTAAACCAAGAAAATATGTGAGCTCACCAAGAAGGGACATTTCAAATTATTTTTGCATTACCAAAGCAAAGTTTTGACTTGTGCTTCTTCATTACTCCCAAAAATGATATCATCAACATACACAACAAGTATTAGAAATTTATCATTGTCAACTTTTATATAGATTGCTATCAGCCGATCGTTTTGAAAAACCTTGTTGATGAAGGTATTTGTGAAGACGATAATACCAGGCCCTTGGAGCTTTTTTTAGACCATAGAGAGCCTTTCTGAGTCTGCATACAAGTTTTGGATCATTTCCAAGGATGAATCCGTCTGGTTGCTCAATATATACTTCTTCTTCTAGGTCTCCATTAAGAAAGGCAGATTTCACATCCATTTGATATACTTTGAACTTCTGAAAGCTAGAAAGAGCAAGGAACATTCTTATGGCTTCAAGTCTAGCAATAGGTGCAAAAGTTTCTTCAAAGTCTATACCTTCTTGTTGAGCATACCCTTTACAAACAAGTCTGGCCTTGTTTCTAATAACTTCTCCATTTTCATTCAGCTTGTTTTTGAATATCCATTTGGTTCCTATGACATTCTTATCATGAGGTCTAGGAACTAATTCCCAAGTATTATTCTTTTCAATTTGCTCAAGCTCTTCATTCATGGCCTTGACCCAACATTCATCTTTGCATGCTTCATGTACATTTTGTGGTTCTATGGAAGAGAGCAATGCTAGATAGCTTGAAGCTTCTGTAATAGTTCTTCTTGTCTGCACACCTGCCTCTTTCTGTCCCAAAATTTGAGTCTCTGGATGATTTTTCTGAACATATCTGGATGGAGTCTTTTCTTCTGTCATTATCTGCTCTTTTGGTGCTTCATTGGTTTCTTCTTCTTCAGCATTAGTCTGATTTGATGTGGAAGGATAATCCTCATCATCTTCCCACTCTTCAGTTTTTACATGCTTTAGATTTTTGCCTGCTTCATCAACCACAACATCAATACTTTCAACATTTTTTCCTAGTCTTTTATTATAACACTTGTACCCTTTACTCCGGGAAGAGTAACCAAGGAGAATGCCTTCATCTGCTCCAGGTTCAAACTTGCCAAGTTTTTCATCAGTCCTTTTGAAATAACATTTGCTTCCAAAAACTTTGAAGTATTTTACAGTAGGAGCCTTACCATACCAAATTTCATGAGGAGTTTGAGTGTTGTTTACCCGAACATTTGTTTTGTTGAGAATAGTGACGGCAGCGAATGCAGCTTCACCCAGAAGGTTGCAGGAGTTTCAGACTTATCTAGCATAGCACGAGCCATTTGTTGAATGGTTCTGTTCATCCTTTCTACCACTCCATTTTGCTTAGGATTCCTTGCGGTAGAGAATTCCCTTCTTATTCCATGTTCTTCACAGAAGTCAAGGAATTCATCTGAGGTAAATTCCCCTCCTTGATCAGATCTGAGACATTTGATTTTGCGATTTGATTCATTTTCAACCAAAGCTTTGAAGGCTTTGAACTTTTCAAATGCTTTGTCTTTATGCTTTAGAAGTCCTATCCAGCACATTCTGGAAAAGTCGTCAATGAACAATATAAATTATTCTTCTCCACGAGGTGACTTTTTCCTTGATGGACCACATAAATCAGTATGGACAAGTTCAAGAGACTTACTAGCTGATCCTTCTTTCTCAGGGAAATGTGTTTTGGTTTGCTTACCAAATTGACATGATTTGCATATTGTATTTTCTGGAATTCTGATGTCACGAAGATCACGTACAGCCTGGAATTTGCATGCTTTCCTTATCTGAGGGAAGCTTAGATGCCCCAATCTTCTATGCCATAGCCAGTGTTCATCATTTTTGCTTAGATAGCATTGTTGTTGTCCTCCCTTGAGTATGTATAAATTATTTGGAGTTCTTATGCCTTTGATCAATGTTTCTCCTGTATCAAGCTCACGAACAACACATCCATTTGATCAAAATACTACCTCATTTCCTTGATCACACATTTGACTAACACTCAATAGATTATGCTTTAAACCATCAACATACATAACATTCCCAGATTTGGCCTTTTCTTTTAAGAGAACAGAGCCTTTACCTTTTATGACTGCAGGGGTGTTATTTCCAAATGAGACCTTCCTTTCCTTTTCTAAGGCACTATATGACTGCAGTTTTTCTTTATCACCTGTCATGTGTTTCGAGCATCCACTGTCAATGTACCATTGATTTTCTTATCCTTCAGCATATAAGGCTATACCACATCTTTCAGTTTGCGGTTCTTTCTTTTTCCAAGTTTTGGGACCCAATGAATCTTGCTCCTTTTGAGATGTTTGCCGAAATTTACTCCTACATTCAGAGTCTTCATGACCGAAGTTGTTACAGATAGAGCATTCTATTTCATTTTCAAGAACATAAAAGTTATTATAGGTCATTTTTATGATCCCAGTCACATTCCTTTGATTTCGTGCTTCACTAGTCATGATGGTCTTGTAAGCAACACATTGAGCAGCTTTGTGTCCAAAGTTATGACATGAAAAACATTGGCCATTAAAGAAATTCCTGCGATTATCGAATCTACTGACCTGATGATTGTAGTTTCAATTGACATTCATTCTTGAAGCAAATTGAGAATGATTTACCTATGGTTGGTTATAGCTTCTATTCATCCTTGAAGTAGATTGAGCCCGATTTACCTGGTGATCTGCTTTAAGCCTCTGTTGATGATTGTCAACCTGTTCATTTCTCCTTGCTGCATCAAGATAGCTTTTGGAGGTTGATGGCTTCTGTGCTTGAGATGGTTCTTCAGTATATCCAAGACCTGTCTTTATCAGAGGAGAACATTGCACTTTAATAATTTCATCTAAAGTTTCTGATCCTTTAGCAAACTTAAGATTGAGAGCTTTTGTTTTCAAAATTTATTTTCTTAGACCCACAATTTCACATTCTAACTTTTCATTGTGTTTTTCCCTTTCAGCAAGTTGGAATGTAAGAGTATCTATAATCATACTCTTTTCTCCTAAACAGATTTTAAGTTTAGAAATTTCTTCATAGAGACCATCTTCATCTAAAGCATCCAAGGAATCATCATCTTCAAAAGCCATCAGAAGTCTATAATCATTACTATTTTCATCTTCATCACTATTTGATAAACCATCACTATCTTCATGCGTATAGTAGCTCTTCTTATTTACACTTTGTTTTCTATTCCATTTTGTTGATTCCTTACCTTTATCAAGCTTATCTTTGTGAGGACAATTGGCAGCATAATGACCTACTCTTCCACAACCAAAACATTTGAAAGGTAGTTTACCTCTGAATCTTCCAGAACCCCGTTGAAGGTTCTTGACAAAGTTTGATTCTTCCTCTCCTTCTGACGTATGTCCTGACTCATTGAGCTCTCCTTTTCTTGAAGCTTTGAATGCAGCTTCTCTCATATCTGATGGACCCCCTTTTCTCATTTCGAAAGCAGTTAGGATTCTGTGCAGCTGTGACATAGTAATACTCTGAAGATTTTGCTTTTCTTCTATGGCAGAAACTTTTGATTCAAGCTTAGAAGACAAAGATCTTAGAGCCTTTTCAACTAAAGTAACTTCTTTTATCTCTTCACCCAAGTTTTTCATGAGATTAACAATCTCATATATACGTAGGAAATAATTAGCTACACTTTCATCATTGTGCATTCTGAGAGTTTCATATTGAATTCTAAGAGATTGTAGTTTTGCACATTTTACCTGATCGTCTCCTTCATAGCTTAGAATGATCTTGTCCCATATTTCTTTGGCGGTTTTGAGCTGCATAATCTTGACGAATTCTGATTGTGATAGACTCCCCAATAGAGTATTGATAGCCTTTGCATTTGTTTCATACTACTTTTTACCTGCCGTATCTATAGGAGTTGCTGATGGAAATGTGTATCCTCCTTCCACGATATCCCAAACTTATGTTCCAAGAGATTGAAGATAGGTTGTGGTTCTTACCTTCCAATAGACAAAGTTGCTCCCATCAAAAATTGGTGGCCTGATGGATGCCTCTTTTGCGTAGTTGCTCATGATGATAGATCTTCCTTCAAGTGATAAAGCTTCCTCTAAAGGACCTGCTCTGATACCAATTGTTGGAAATAATACTAAGAGCGGGGGTGAATCAGTATTTATATACGCTACTTCGGTTAATGAAACTTGCATATATACGCAACTATGTTTAGAGCAACCACTGTACACCTTGTAAACTTATAATTTAGTCAGTTGATCTTTAATCTGTGTATCAGAACCATATAAGCAGTAATAGGTACAGTAAAAAATAGAGCAGACAACTACACACAAGAACACAAGATATAAGGTGGAAACCCAATGTGGGTGAAAACCACCTGCTGCAATTCGTCTCTATCTTATTTTAATAAGAAACTTCTTTTTACAATATTTTTGTACTGGTGCAGTCTTATACTAGTATGCAGGCTTCTACCTGCAGAAGGCTACAACCTTCTCTCATTCTCCAGCTTCTCCTGGAAGGGAGCTACAACCCCCTTAGCTCTTGTACTGGCTGATGTACTAGTACGTAGGTGCTGACCTACAGAAGGCTACAACCTTCTCTTTTCTTCTAGGGACCACGTTTCATAAATTTTCAAACTGGATCCATCAATAGCATCAATCAAACATCAAAATATATCTACATCAATCAATCTCCCTTGCACTAACCGAAACTGAATCAAAACAATCACTTCTATGAATGTTGTAACCAAAATAGAGTAATAGTACCAGAACCCAGAACACTGCAACAGTAAACAGAAGTAGCTAAAGCATACTTTATGAGACGTACGCTACTTCAATATGTAGAACCTGCATGCATACACTGCTATATGAAGGAAAACTTGCATATACGTTGTTTTGAATTGCCAAACCAGTGTGTATACGCACCTTTGCTATACTAAACCTGCATATAGATCTATAAAAGATGATTTACCCTTTTCAACTATTCAAACATCAGTTATACCCAGATCATCAAATTTACAAATCAAGACACGCGTCGAATATAAAAGATCAAAATCACACAAAGATACTTCTTTTCAAGCCTTAAGATCTTGACCCATCAATAGAACTTATCCTTCTTCTAGTGCTCAAGTTCCTCCTTGATTCAGATCCAACTATGCACCATAACCCAATCACTAGTATTCTAGATCTTACTCTTCATTAGATATTCAATACTTGAGCGCTTTTTCCTAATGATCTCCTCCTCCTTTTATAGTCTTAGGCCTTACTCAATACCATGGTCCAAAACCACTTAGAAGAAATACCTTGGACCAAATACCTGGGGTCAACACTTCGGTCAGGATACCTTGGATCAATACCATGGGTCAAAATACCAGGGACCAAATATCATAGACCAAAACCAAGTTTTCCAACATGTACGCGCTTTTCCTTGAGTGAAAGTGCGTGTATACACATACGCATCTTCTGGACTGCTAACCCACATGTATATGCGGCTTGGTCAAGGGAAACCTGCATATATCTCTTTTCTTTCATTCTGAGAGCCTGAACTATGATCTGTCATCTGATTGAGTTGCCATCAAGGACAACACCTATGTCATAGCACCAAACCTCTGTCATAATGCCAACAGGTTGTTATAGCAAGGTTCATGTGAAAGTTTTGTCTGATGTCCGGCAAAGCAGTCGACATGGACGATGACAGGATTAATAACATATGCAACACATTAATTGCATACAAATCAACTCATACACAAGTATGTAAGTTAAACAACATGTATCATCAAGGCAACCAGAGCAGTCCAACAACAATAATAACATATGCATGAAAATGTGTTAGTTCTTATTATATAAAGAAGTGTAAGTCTCAATCATACAATATATCCATGTAAACCTGCTAGCCCCAACAGTGGAACATTACAACCACATTCGCCTACTCCTCCAAAGAGATGTACTAACTCTGTGCAGTGGAGAAGCCAAGGTGCGTTACAATATTGTCCGAGCCTTCTTCAAGATAATCTTAGTAGAAGCTTGGCTAACCAAAAGCCTATACAATGAGTTATAAGGGACTATTTATAGCAAATGGTGGGGTGACCCTTGACATTCCCCTTTGTGACAGTTCAAATACCCTCATGACTCTTCACCTACTCTATGACTATTACATACAACTGTTGACACTTGACTTACACTTGACATGACTCAACATTACAATGCACATGTACTCATGTGAGACAACATGGCTTGAGCAAGCCTTGCAAGACATCACTGACACTCGGTCCATTGTGGTGAGACCAACTCTTTGACATGCTTGTGATGGCAAAGTTGGTGATTTAATGCCAAGCTTGGTCATCTGTGATGGTGTGTATGCACCTCATGGTGACATCTTGCTGAAGCGAGCTCTTGCTCTTGTTGCAATCGGTGCATTGGTTCAACCCCTTCATCTAACTCGACTGCTAACATGCGCATGGTCCCCTTGGGTGCAGTTGAACCGGCAGCACATTGATGCATAGTGTCCATGCTGATCTTCAAGTGTGTGCTACTGGTCATGCGCATCAACTTGCCAAAGTACCCATTCGGCTCCAGTTGGACTTGGTTCTTGTCTTCGCCTTGGTGAGTGTGTTGAATGGGTTGGATTGCATGCGTGCGCACAATGACATGCATGTTGTTGAATCCCTTGCATGCGATCAACCACATTGCTCACCATGTCTTCTCCATGTTAGCTACTAGGATGGGTCTTTAACTTGTCCGGGCGCAGTTTCGTCCATGAGTGCACGTTGCGCCCACTATTGTTCCTGATCCTGCTACAACTCATTCAGCTGTCTGCGCAGTTTAATTTTATTCCTGAGTTGTTGCTTCAACACATGCAACTCCGTCTTTGTTACATCTTTTGCCTTCACGCGATTTTCATGTCGCGCCGTCACTCCATAGCTGGAGTCTCCAAAATTGATTTCATCATCAATGGACCTGCTTGAGCCGGCAACCTTGTTCCGCCTCCGTGTTGTCAATAACCCTCCTCTTGCATTCGTTGCATTTGGTATGTTGTCTTTAGCTATTGTTCATGATGTTGCTCGTTGTGATGTTATCACTTGATGTCCTTGTCTACGAACAACTTGATGTCTTCATGAGTAAGCAATCTCATAGACACTTGATTGACTGCATCCCCAAGTGTGCTATGAACGGTGTCCTCGTCTCTAATCTCCTGGAAACCATTGTACCTGTACTGTTGAGAGGTAGATGAACACCTGCAATACCTGGAGACATGGAAAAACTCCTAATAAACAATCTGTCAAATGAAAACCAAAATGAACATGAGAACTGACTTGCAACATACCTGGGTGAACGATCATGAAGGTTGCGCAATTTCGGCCGGGAGATCGGGAGACCAACTACCAAGACTACTCAAGGCACAGTCTAGGCTACTGGGAGATTGGCTGACTGCTGGAACTGCGCAATGCATAGTCCAATCTGACTGCTCATTGCTGGGATTGTGCAATGCGCAATTCCAGCTAGGAAGGACTGTTGGCCTAAGGATAGATATGTGCAATTTCTTGGGCCAAGCAACCACTATCCTTCATAAATACACAAAACGGTCATGGAGGTTAGTGTCAATCAGGAATGCGCAAATATGGAGGGGAAGATGAGCCTTCCTTTCCCATATTGTGCAATGCATCCTTGGTGAAGGCAGAGCCCGAGCCAAGGTTGGCCCGACTCGCCAACGAGAGACTGAAATCAAGTAAGTCAGTGAATGCACGGTGACACTAAGTGATAGCATAAGTGATTGACAGTGCATGCAAAACATGAATGAAATATTCAACAAACAGATCAACATGCATGTGGTTGAGGCAGTTCGCCGGTTGGGAGACTGAAATCAAGTAAGTCAGTGAATGCACGGTGACACTAAGTGATAGCAGAAGTGATTGACAGTGCATGCAAAACATGAATGAAAGATTCAACAAACAGATCAACATGCATGTGGTTGAGGCAATTCGTCGATTGGGCGAATGTCCGTGCAAAACAATTTCATGCAAGTGACAGCAGTGAGATAACAACGAAAACTAAAAAAAGCTAGGACAGGCTAGTATATATGTAAACGATAGCAATCATTCAAGGAAATCAAGCAAACAGTACTCCTACAAGTGAAAACACAAAAAGCGACAGAAATGTAGCACAAGGCATGGGAAGCGGGTTTACCCCAAAACAACTGAGTTGAATGTGCCAACTGCTCCTAGATGTGATGCGGGATGTTAGAATTGCAAGCTTAATGTGAGGAATGAACTCTACAACGTCTGTTGATGAGTCTTCATAACATCGAGGTTGTGACATGCATGCCACGAATATAAGGGAAGAGACACTTGGTGGGAGGTTTCGGAATTTCTCCTTGCATGTAACCTCCACTGCTAAATGTAGATCCCTGAAACAAGGGATGCCTTTGCATGCTGCCTTGGGAGAAGCAGCCCATGCATGCAAGTTTGTTTTGCTCGGTCCCGGAGGGAACTGGTCAACTCAGCTGCACATGCAAGAGACTGCTTAACTGCTAGAGAAAAATGTGCATTTTTGGTTGGGAGCTGGGTTGGTTGCTCAGGAGATTTGTAAAATTTATGGGCAAAGTAGTTGATTGCTGCCCATATTTGCGCAAATCCTGGGCTGAACAGTCTATTTCTAGGAAAATTTGAGCAAATCCTGCTGGGAGGGTTGGCTGGTAGGATTGCATAATCCTAGAACCCAGCAGGTTGTCAGAGAGGATTGTGCAATTCCTAGAGGGAAGGCTGGTTACCCTCCAGAAATGTGCAATTTTCAAGGGGAATTTGCTCAGACTGCAACTGGACCAAGTCCGAGTGAGAAGCCTATGAAGGGAAAATATCAAACTGTGATCGACAGGCTTCCTTTGAGCAAGAAAGACACTGAAGCTTGAGGACTTGACGAAGCAAGGCAAACTACTGTGAAGGTCAGTAGGGAGGCTCCAAAATAGGATAAGGACAAATTTTGGAGGGTGTTTGTAGCTCTACAACACAGTAATTTTTCGATCTTATAAGGGATGAACTTACTGGGGTGTTAGAGGAATCTCGGGATAAAGGATCAATTTATGAACCCTTCAACTCTACCTTCCTAGCCTTAATCCCAAAATCGGAGGATCCCTCTTCTTTTGAGGAAATTAGGCCTATCTCTCTTTGCAACTATACCTATAGAATTATAGAAAAAGTTATTGCAGTCCATCTGAAGCCTATTCTCTTAGGAAACATATCCAAGGAGAAATTTGGATTCCTAGATGGAAAATAGATCGATGAAGCAATTGGGATTGCCCAGGAGACACTGCATAATATTAAGCGAATCAGGAAAAATAGTGTGACTGTAAAAATTGATCTTTCCAAAGTGTATGGAAGAATCAGTTGGTTATATATTTGTATGTTAATGACCCATCTATGGTTTAGTATTGGGTTTATAAACTACGTAATGGGAGGTATTTCAAACGTCATTTTTGTTGTCCTGATCAATGGGGCAACATCCACTTTCTTCCATAGTCAAAGAGGCCTTAGACAAGGATGCCCAATGTCTCCCCTTCTTTTCTTACTAGTGGCAGAAGGACTCATTCAATTGATGCTAGAAGCAAAGAGAATAGGAGATTTAAAAGGCACTAAAGTTACAATAAACCTTCATATCACTAATTTGTTGCTTTTTGATGATATTATTTTATTCTGTGACAGAAGTAGAAGTGGCATTCAACACATAAAAATATCTCTTGATCTATTCCTAATAGCTACAAGTCTGAGTATGAATGCTCAAAAATCATCATTGATTCTTGAGGGTTTTTGAGGGACTGAAATCATGAGGATTACATCGGCCCTCCCTTTTGAAGCTAAGTCAATGAAGGAAAGCTTCAAGTACCTAGGATTTCATCTAAAACTGAACTCTTACAGGAAATAAGATTGGTACAACCTTGTAGCTAAAACTGAAAACTAGATCAAACATTGGAGTTATAAATGGTTGTCGAGAGCGGGGAGGTTGGTTTTGATTAAATCAGTCCTTGTGGCCATCCCTGTGTACTAGACTGCATTGACATGGATCCCAAAAGGAATACTCTCACGAATAAGAAAAATATGCAGTAGGTTCCTGTGGGCCAAATCAAAGGAGGATTTAGTGTTGCCATGGGTGGCCTAGGAAAAAGTAGCTAGACCAAAGGAATGGGGTGGATGGGGCATTAAAGACCTACCAGCCTTTGCATCTTCACTAGCAGAAAAATTGGGGTGGAGGCTAATATCAATGGAGAATCTGTGGATGACAGTCATCAAAAGGAAATATATAGATCCGACTCCCATGGATGAATGGTTGAGGAACCCTGAAAAGAAGTCTCCACATGCTTCAGTAGTATGGAAGGCAACTTTGGAATCCTTTAGGATCATAGAAGAAGGATTGGCCTGGCACATTGGAAATAGAGAGAAGCTTAGATTAGGTATAGACCCGTGGGTAGGATGCGATGAGAGGTATGCCCTATCAAGAGAGGTCATGACATGTTTACATACACAGGGCTTTGTCTTCTTGAATCATATTGCAAGGGAAGGTCGGTCAATAATATGGAAACAAGGATGGATTTCAGCAGAGGAATTGCAAATGGAACCCAAATGGAAAGAGGAATGGAAAAATTATATTAGAGATCTCCAGAGAACAAATATTCATCTAAGGGATCGTCCTGATGTGTTGAGATGGGTCCATGCTCCCATAGGAAAACAGTCTCCAAAGTTTGGCTGCTCTTACCTAATGGAAAGAAGGGCATGGGGAGCACCGGTGTGGTGGTTCAAACCTCTATGGAAATCAAAAAATCCTGCAAAATCAAGACTTTTTCTGGTGTATCTCAAGGAAAAAAATACCTATGTGGGATAACCTATAGAAAAGAAATAAGAAGGGTCCAGGTTGGTGCACCCTCTGCAAAAGGAAGGAGGAATCAGTACAACACCTTTTTTTAAAGTTCCCTTTATTTATTAGAACTTGAGAAGAAACATTGAGATTACTGGGGAAGACTCAAACTTGGAATGGGGAAAACATGTGTATGCCTGGCAAAGATGGTGGGATGAGGTTCAGCAGGAAAATATGAAAAATATCCCTTTAATAATCTCATGGGGCATTTGGCTAGCTTAAAACAGGAGCATCTTTAAGGATTTGGTCCATGCTCACGTACCTATTGTTGTAGAAAGTGCCTCAATCTATGCTCTTATCCCCTTACCAAATCCTATAAATATTTCCAAGCGAATGAGAGAAGAACAGATCAGGGATGATATACCATGGGCCTATTTTGATGGCGCGCCTAATCAATAGGACATCTGTGGTGCAGGCCTTGTCATTGACATCAACAACCAAAAAAGTTTAAAATCTCTTATGGGCCTTGCCTAAGGAACAAATAATTATGCAGAACTTCAATCCTTGAAACTTTTACTTTGCTGGCTTACTCACATGAGGATGGGATCGGTCCAGATTTTTGGAGACTCACATAATGTTGTTAAATGGTTTAATGGAGAACAAAGATGTCAAAATTATATTTTGATTCCGTTACTAGAATAAGTCTTACATCTAAAACAAAATTTTGACTTTATAATTGTCTGTCATATTTACAGGGAGCGGAACTCAGTCGCAGACCTCCTTTCTAAGGAGGGTCTACAACTGGATATGGGTAACTAGCGCATAACAGAAGTTGATAAGGATAGTATTTGTGTGTCGGATCAACAACCTTACACCTCCTAATCGAGAGGGGAAGCCCTTTTTCAAAATGTTTTTTCTCTACACATGCTATGGTCTCTTTTTTTATACTGTTTGTTTTTACAGGGGACAATAACATGATATTTTCTTGAAATGTTAATTTTTGTATTTTTGTACAATCTCTATGTTCCTGTTTGGTTCGTTACTCACTAATGGGGAGGCCCGGGAACTGGACTTGGATTTGTTCTGGTTTTTTTGGGTTTGAGTAGTACACAGTTCTACGTACAACCTATACATGACTTACTCTATGTTTATCTTATGGACATACAGTATTCTAAATGCTTAAATGCATCTACAAAAATAGCTTTTTATTGCCTTAATAGAAAGTTTGACTTTTTTCCTTGGATAAAAAAATAAAAGAATCAAGCATAGCTACAAATTACTAACAAAACAAAAATTTAAGGCAAATGAAAGAGGACAAATCAAGAGAAAACATATAGACACATACCTCATACATTTCAAAATTTTGATATCATTAATATTATTCTTCATCCAATTCAACATATGTATCATCTGATTCAGAATTGATGTTAAAAGGATTGGCCATATCAGCATCATCATCAGTGTCACCATTTCCAATCATATCATCGTCGTTATCATTATAAGGAACATTTTCTCCTACATTTTGTTTGAATTCTTCAAGACCTTCATCCAATAATACATTGTCGATATCATCTTCATCTAGAACATTGTCTCGATTAACATGTTCTTCAATTCCTTCGTCTGAAACATGAAGTGACTGCTCCTCTACATCATCTTCATCTTCAATATCATTTTCTTCCACTACATTATATTCTATCAGCCTTCCCCTTGGATCCTATCTAACAACATGTGACCAACCCCCTCTACTAGGAACATCTGAGTAAAAATACTTATTCGTATTGGATTGGAAGAGCATAGTGATCTGGTCCTCGATTAAATGATCTTGTATTAACCATTTTAAATCTATTATCATGTTGAATAACAAATCTAGCATGATCATGTTCATTCATTCATAGCCTGTACCATTTCACGTCGAACAAAATCAATTTGAAGGAATTAAAGTTACACTCAAGTATGTCATCCAAATACCCATAGTATCAATTTTCAGAGACTTGTGTCACTTCTAGAGGAAACATTAGTGACGTGGAAGACTGCAGTTATCCCACAATTTGAAGTTTTCCTCTTTTCATCCAACTTTTTAATGCAAAATTTACGACCATTGTACCACATAGCCTTGTGGTGTTTCACATGCAATATGTTGAACACATAAGAAAGACATTGTTAAATAATAAACATTTTTTCATAAATTGGAAATAATATGAAAAAAAACAACAACAAAAACAACTTGCATTCACATTAATAACTAATAAAATATTGCAGGCTTACCTGTTTATCTTTCGAACCATTTACTAAATCAATTCCCCTTATGTAAGATTGGTATCTCCTTTAAGATGTGTTTCTAATAACCAATGTATACACCCATTCCCATGATAAACTACCATCATATTGTATACATCTTTCAATCCATACCTTCATCTAGTTAAGATTGTTTGCACTGTACATATGTAGTGCATCCCACTCTCGACTAACTTTATCAAAGAATCAAAATTCACTAATAAATATTAGTTACCATGGTTAGTGTTAATAATTGATGAAAGAATAATAAATAAATAAGAATGGTATAAAAAAAAACGAAAATATACATGTATTATAAATAATCACCACAATAGATATTTAATTACATCTCACTTTGCTTATTCTATCTTGTCCCAATAGGTGCTCCCCTTCAAAAAATTTGATGGAGTCCACATCCCAAATGAGATCCACATGCATATTTGTTGCTAATTCAAGAAGATATTGACAAATATATACCATATATCCCTCTACCATAGAACGCTCGGGACGTGGTCTTTGACTAACCAACTCCTACAATGATTTCAAGTGCCTCTCCACCATCCACGTTGATCTTATGTCTATGGGTCTAGACAATTCAATCTCCTCAACTTGGTGTATGAGATAGTGTTCTTGTGCATCAAAAAAGGTAGGAGGTAGATGGTTTTTCATTTTGTACATCAGTCGAGAAATTTCTCTCTTCCAGTACTTTATATCTTGTTTATAGATTTCTTTCGATGACAGCCATCTACAGATGATACAAGCAAATAACATGTTTCAACAAAACATAATATATTACATTACAAGTAAAACACTTCTCATTAAGTTGAACAACAAATTGAAAAAACACTTTGCATATAAATCACTACTTACCTCATGTAATTCTCAAAATCATATATAATCTGTTTGAAGTTGTTGTCCAAGTCGTTTGAGAGAGATAGAGGTAGAACATATTGTAACAATAAAAATGAATCGTTATTTGTTTAAATAGAAAAAAAACTATGAAGATTTATACGAAAACTGAAATATTTATAACAAAATAATTACCTTAATGAAGTCATGTGTTTTTACCCCACCAAATTTACTTTTCTTTGTTAAGATATTTTTTATGTTTGAAGAAAAACCTATGGGAAATTTAATTTTCTGAATGACCTCTTTTAGACAATTGCTTTTCTTCTCTATTAATAACCATGGAAGGTTATTTCAGTCTCCATCATTATTTGATCAAATCACACTTTGCATTGCATGATTAGCTTCTTGAATGTCACTACAAATTTTAATGATTCTTTCTTTATCCCTCCTACCATTTATGATTCGTCATAACGTTTCTGGCACATTCTTCTCGATATGCATTGTATCAAAGAAATGAACTATGCTTAGGTCCTCATAGTAAGGAAACCTCATCAATTGAGTGGGATAACTTTTCATTCCTTGTGGAATCCCATTATTAATATCTTCATGACCTTCATGATGAAGCATAAAAGAAATCACAACAATAATTCTCAAATACACTAAAATAAATTATAGAAATAAAAATCTGAAACATTACATATATGATACATAAACAAATTGCATACCTTAACATTTTATATTATATTCCAACTTCCATAAGTGAGGTGTCATTCTCTGTGGTTTTAATCCAGTCCCTTCTTTCCCATTGAAAAGATGTTTTTCAATAGTGTGATACCTATGGTTTTTAGAGAGGAAGTGCCTATGCTCATCCAACGCCTCCTTTCCTAAACTTTTCAAATGACGAGATTTCATCTTAGGACCATAAAACAGACATGCAAATCTATCTTTGTTTGAAGACCTATATTAAAATATGGATTAATGTCATATCTATAAAGGTATTATTTTTTAAAAATGCATGAAATCTTCAAAAAATTATATACTATTAAAGTGCAATATTGGAATGTTACATATCACAAAAATGTGTTAGTCCTTGGGCATCATGAATTATCCATACAAGTATTCCATGGAATTGAAATTGCCTCTGCCTTATTGGTTTACATATGTCATACATAGTGATGTCGACCCATAACTTTAGTAACTCGTCAGTAAGAAGCTCGATATATACATTCATATCTTTAAATTGGTACTTACCTAGTAATTGTTTCAAATTACACATAATTATTACCATGATATGTATGTATATAAGTAAATAAACAAATATAAGATGTTATGCAACAAACAAGACAAATGAAAATGTTACATTCGGAAAATTAATGTAAACAAATATCGAGAACCATTATCAACATTATGTGCTCCCTCTTTATTGACATCCAAGGAAGAAGGTTATTGTTGTGTTGATGCCTCTAAAATCATAGCACCAATATTGGATAACCACCCGGTCTGGACCTTAGTACAGCTCCTTCTCCATTTGGTATAGTGGCTCCCACTGGATATTATGGGACCAGTTTCCCAATAATGTATGGTTTGATGAATGAGTGTTTTAAATGTATAACAAAGATGATAGGTGATTTAATCCATAACTCTAAAATATACATATATATCTATATAACCTAGGTAATCTCATAACGATGTGATTCTTTATGACTCCTAGTAGACAAATAATAATATAGATTATTTACTTATCCATAGAAATATTCATTTAAATAATGATTACTTTGTTTAAGAAATTAAATAAAGTAATTGTGAAAACATATCGCATAACATACTAATATTTATTGCTGGCATATATCGTTAATATAACCATTCTAAATCATTCAGAAGTGACATAATATAGAGTTGTTTGAAGCATTTGAATACATCAACAATAGAAAATCAAATGGAATGCTAAATACATAGAAAACAAGACAAAAAGGAACAGCGATAGAAATACCAAATGCATTTGGGTCTCGTTATGTAAGTAACATTCTGGTTCCACCTTATTCCAAAAACTCCAAGGAGATACAAAAATGCAAGTCTTGATGAAGTTCTTTCACAAAAATATGAAACCTTGATCCACGGCTTATAAAAAACAAATTAAGAAGTGCAAAAGTGAAAACTTCTCAAGTCTAGTTTTTATACAAATTGAGGACCCTTTCTAAAATAACATGAAAGGGTTTTTATAATAAAACTAAAACAAATTGTCCACAAAAATTGTTGAGAGTTGTTGGAACTGCCTACATTAAAATCTGGAATTTGAATTTCAAAAATAGTATTGTGATCACCTTTGAAGAGATTCATCGCATCTATTTCTTCTCCTGTATCAGCAACCAACAAATTGAGAGCATGTTTTGAATCTCTAGAGGATGACTCATCCTGGAGTGTAGTTGTCCAGTGTATGTGGCATCTGAAAGCTCGGGCATCATGCGATCAAAAACATTGGCAAGGCATTTGATGACCATCTGTTGACTGTGCAGCTTGACCAAAAAGGACCAATACGCATCCCAGTTAAGGCTTTGTACTCTGTTGAGTTGTTCATCTTTGGTGGCCAAATCTTGCTTCCATTGATTTTCTAACACTTTCTCCTTTGGAATATTTCCTAGGAAACAATCAGAAATTAAACTGACTCCATATAAATTATCAATTACCAGCTCAATCACATTATTCATTATAGCCCTGGCCCTGGAGGTAGCCCTCTCTGCCTTTATTAACTGCGTTTCCCATTCTGAAAACAATATTTCTTTATGTGATTCTTGAATTTTCGGTAGTTTAGAAACTCTTCCTTCCTCTGTGCTTTGCCAGGAGAGGTATTTTGTGACCTTATCATCTGCATCCTCAAATTGTAATCTGGTATTAACTGCTTGATCGATCAGTGATGTAGTTGTGATGCATAATGGGTCGATAAGAGATATTTTATGGCAAAGTAGATTCAGCTGTTGAGATAAGGCTTTATTTGCCTCTAGGGCTTCCTTCTTAAATTCCTCAACCTTGGGATAATCTCTGAATTGTTCTATATAGAGTTGTAGCTGTGTGATTTGTTCCTCTTTAGCCTTAATATCTTATTGATGTGTAAATTGAAGTTGTTCGAGCTCTTGAGACAATTGGTGTTGTTTTTGGATAGCATGCTGGTCAATCTTTTGTTTCTCTAGGTTTAATTGTACTTCAAGCTGCTCGTTCTTTTGTTTTTCTTCTGCCAACTGTTCCTCTAGCCAATTAATCTTCTATTGTTCTACTGTTGTTTTTTCTTCAATCTGATTAATCCTTTGATCCTTTTCTTTGATTAATTGGTTAACTTCAGTTGCCTTATCAATTGTAGCAGCTGTGTATGCCACTGCAAATTGACATAACTTATTCAAATTCTCAGAAGGATTGACCTCTGAATCCTTCCATATAACATTCATAAATTCAGATTGAGGAGTTGTGGATGATGTCTCGCCTATTTTCCTCTTTCATCTGCCTCTTGACTACAACCCTGTGTTTTGGGTTGTAAAATACATCAAAGGGTGGTATTTCCTCAATATTTAATGTAATTTCTCCTGAAGGATTCTCAGGGATTATTTCAATCTCTTTATGAGCTATGTCTTTACTGGGTGTTCCTTCAATCGCACTATCAGGAACGTTGGGTCATTGTGTTGCTGGTGATGCTGATGTGATAATGTTTTGGGGACCACTCTGGCTTTTGATCTGTTGATCAAATTGCTCCCATTCTTTAATCAAGATGGGGTCAATATGAACGTCTGTGCTAAGCGGATCACTGGTATTTTCACTTCTTTCACCTTCTCCGGAAATCTTTTCAATAGTCTGCTCCCCGCTGTGCTCTGCTTGCTGAACAATATGGGTAGTATTTAATAAATCCATAGGTATTGTCAGTAACCTCCATGTCTTGTATTCCATGAATTTGTCCATCTTCTCGGCGCCCAATTTGAATCTTGCCAGATGACTTACTGTTGAGAATAACTCTATTGAAGCAAATAAGTCATCAAACTCATCATTCTCATGTATGAATTTACTAACTTTCACCTAAGTGGTGAAATTGAAAGTGACCTTGTATGGATCATATTGTCTTTTAGGAATAATCGCTAGACTCAGATCCTTTGTTTTCTCTGCTTCTTTCTCAGCATGTTTAAAATCATGCAATGTGTAAGTGCCACAGTGGAGGGGAAATAGAGGCCACACTTGTTTCTTAGACTCTTTAAGGTTTCTAGACATCCCTTTTTCCACTATCTGGTAGGCTATTTCCCTAGCTAATAGCTTATCTAGAATGTAGAGTGGAAGGACATGGGGATCTGTAATACTACCAAAAACCCTAATATAGGTAAACTTCTCCTCCCCGAACCAACTGTCGATTGAGGTTAAATCAATGCTAGCCTAATCAGACAACCGAGGAGAAGGTTTATTAAAGATGGCTTGATGGATAGGTAAAATGAAACCATGGAAAATCATGTATAAATGATTCTTGTATTCAAACTTCCATAAGTACTTATGATCAATATGAATGGGGGTTGGAACCTGAACAGTCCATTTCCAACCTAGGATGGGAAAGTCGGAATTAAAACAGATTGTGTCCATTATGTAAGCAATCATATAGAATGGGGGCACAAATCGGGTGGTGACAAATCTGTTCCTTCTATAATCTAGTATTTGACTGGCCATTTTATCCGATAGAATAGTTACCCAATCCATAACAAAGGAGTTGATCGCTGCTTCTATCAATGGAACCATTTCTATAGAAAATCTAGCAGAATCGAGGCTTCCAAAGAGCCTACATACCATAGTAGCAGCATAACAATATGGAGATGCTAAGGAATCCACAAAGTACATAGCATAAGATTCATGTTTATGCTTGTTAGGAAAATGTCTCCACTGTTTGATAAGGTCTGACTCTATCTGATTCTCCTTAGCAAAAGCAGCCAGGAATGATTTGTTGTAGTGTCACTGGGGCTCCGGCAAGCGATGCATTCTCTTGACATCTTCAGGTTTCAATGTCCCGAACATCCTTCCATCGGTTGTGAAGAATGCTCTATCTATTATATTAATACTTTCGATTACCCACCTCACTAGATCGTTATATGGTAAAACTTTTGCATGGGTTGTTGTTCTATGGAGGAAGGAGCTGACCAAATCACTGAGTGTGTTTTATGTTTCATTAGTTCCATCAATTGTTGCTTCTTCTTCTATCTCCTTTGGATTTTCTGCTTCAAGTAAAGCATATATGCCTCCCCATGAAATTTTACCAAGGCCTTGACGGGTAGTATCTGAAATTAACACCAATTTTCCTTGTCCTTCTTCCACTGTAATGGGGGCCTTTGTCTTACGAGATTTCTTAGACATCATGACCAACTGTGTGATTTTGGATTAATACTACAAAATGAGAAAGAGGAGCGTAACAGGTGAAAAAACTTGAGAGGAGATAATACACAAATTACAAACTAAAAGTAGTTATGCACATTAGATGCAAAATATCTTTCATTGTACATAGCCACCACGGATAAAATCCTTAAAGGAATTAACCATAATTGCCCCTTAATTCTCTTACCATAAATTCATAACGTGAAACTTTAATGTTGAAGTAATATATGTCGCATCGCAGGTTTTGTAATGGTCCTTTTTTAGAACAGGTGTCGTGACTCTGCGATTTGAGATTTAGTGATTGTAGTATTTTAATATTTGTGGAACCATCGCGTATCGCAAATCGGGAGTTCCAAGTGCCATGCTCAAAAGTTTTTTTTTTTTTTTTTTTTTCATCGTAGGTTTTGTAATGGTCCTTTTTTAGAACAGGTGTCGTGACTCTGCGATTTAGAGATTGTATTATTTTATTATTTGTGGAACCATCGCGTATCGCAAATCGGGAGTTACAAGTGCCACGCTCAAAAAGTTTTTAAGTTTTTTGTTTTTTGTTTTTTTTTTGTTTGTTTTTTTTTTTTTTTTGCAATTGCGATGAGTGATGAGCTGGCATGGGGAGATGGTGGTTTCAAACTTGGAAAATCACGCTTTTTATTTATAATTGATTTATCCCTATATCGCATGTATTCATAGTATCCATTACTTGCTTTTATCAAGAGCGCGAAATGCGATAATTATATCGCATTGCAATTTTTCAATGGAGTGTTTTGGATGCTTTGCTATGAATTGGTGATATGCGATTGCAATATCCTTGTCGCATCGCAAGGTTTCAATGAAACGCTATAAGTCATTCCTTGGGATTAATCATGTGCAAGACGTGATAGTTATATCCCATCGTATTTTTTTATAAATGGCTTATTTTGATTAAAACTTCGCGATGAGGGTTTTGCTATGACTTTGATCGCATCACAACTTTCCAACTGGATGTTCATGGGTTCTAAAGAATTGCGATTTGCGATGAGCAGTCCTAAATACTCATAAAGCAACTTTTATATGACCAATATGGAAAATCTATTTTATTCAAAAGTTTTATTGCTTTTTAATATTCTAAAGGGGACCCATTTCTTATTTAGCATTTTAAGACTAAGATTAAAAATTGAAATGGGGGGTTGTTGTATAGCACAACAATTGGCGATTCACTGCCAGAACCAGTAATCTCTGAAAAATAATGAAATTTCTAAAACTTCCTTAAGTAGAATCAATTGAGGAAAAGAAAACTATCTAAGAATTGGTAAAAAAAAAAAAAAAAAAAATTGCTCTAAATAAACAAAATATCAATATTGCAATTTCTTTTACAAACCCTTATGATAAAATAAAAACATTTTTTGGTTTCTTCAAGCTTTGATTGGTTGTTAAAGATAAAGTAGGGGGCTCTTCCAACTTAGCTTTTAAATTTACTCTTTTGTCACAGGTAGTGCCTCTGCTACTAGCAAACATCTATAGTCTCGACAGGGTTACCTTTTAACCATTAATCATTCATTGTCCCATCCATCTAAGAGTATAACTTTTGAAAGATAAATCCAGAAAGATATATCTACATGTATTTTTTTTTTTACTTTTTATTATTATTTTTTTTGGATAAAATCCATTGTCCTGGTTTGGGAGCTAGAAGATGACAATGCCATTCACCGGTTGTAATTGAAATGAACAAGCTAACTCGTAATGAGACGCCTTGCCTTATGATTATAATCCATTACCCTGTTTTGATATGCAGTATTGGTAATGTCAGTTTAATTAGTTCCCTATGATCATGGTAAGCAGGCTCGTCATGAGACCTCTTATCTTTTAAATCAGATATATTTTAGAATTACACTCTGAAAAATCATAAACCTAGTGGATGGGGTGAATGACTTACTCCTTAAGAGTTTATGGATGACAATTCTAGAGTTGTGGATGCTTAACTGGAGTAAGTCTTTACCTTTTTATATATAGCCCTTCTCAACTGATAAAACTCAAAATGATTTACTGTATTTTCAAGGTTTGGAAGATTTCACAAATTTGAAGAGGATCTCAAAGTTTCATGTTTTATCTAATTTCCAAAACTGTGATTATTTCCTTGAAAGTTTCTACTTTTTAAAAGCAAGTATTCATGATATTCTTTCAAAGAGATTTTCAATAATGAAAAGCCAATGGTAGACTATTTACCACATTATTTTCTAAAAGAAACTAGCTTGCATAAAGAATATGTACAGGTAAGAAGGGGTTACCTCGTTAGGAAAATAATTTCTTTAAAATAAGCCCATTCACAGGAAGAGAATCTCTCTTTCATGATAAGTATTGTAGTAGAAATGTTGATGAACTTATCTTTTCAACGATCCGAAATGGTCCAAGCCACATCTTCTGAAATTTGGTATGCTTACCTTTGTCTTCATGTGCTTTGTCCCATTTCAAAATGAGATCACCAATCTATAATGTTTTTGAGCCGGCATAACTTGCATCAAAAGAAGATTTAATGACTTGCTAATGTTTAGCATGATTAATTTTGGCCTTTTCTCTTTCCTCATCCAATTTAAGGATTTGATCAAACCTCAATTGAATAGAGGAAGAAGGAATTTATTCAATGAATTGTACTACGGCTAGAGATGGGAATGCTAACTTTGGTGGTATTATAGCTTCTTTCCTATACACCAAGTTAAAAGGAGAAGTACCTATTGAGGCCTTCTGAGTAATGCAATCTACCCATAATGCAAATATTAAGATTTATTCCAATTCTTTTGGTTTTGATCAACAGTTCTTTTAATAATCTTGATGAAATTTTTGTTAGTTGACTCTGCTAAGCCATTTCCTTGAGGATAGTAATTTGTAGAGTATTTTAACTTAAAACCTCTCTTAAGAGCAAATTCAACTATACTATTCTCAGAAAAATAAGATGCATTATCAAAAATAAGCGCGTTAGGTAAACTAAACCATGTAATGATGAACTGATCAATAAATTCAATAATTGCATCAGAATTGGCTACCTTTAGTGGAATTTCTTCTACCCACTTTGTGAAGTAGTCTGTGGTCGTGAGGATGTATCTGTGTTGCTTGGAAGAATGTGGAACAATCTCTCCTATAATATCAAGCCCCCACTGTTCAAATGGTTGCTCAATGTTACTGGTTGTAAAGGAAAGGATGGTTTCCTTTGTCTTCCGCTAGCAATTTGGCATATCTTACATTTCCTTACATAGTCATGGGCATCTCTAAACAAATTTGGCCAATAATATCCAACATGTATTATTTTGTGAGCTGTAATGTCTCCTCCAAAATGTTCACCTGCTGGGCCATTATGCAATTCCTGCAAAACTGTTTGTGCTTCAGTTTTTTCAAGGCATCCTAATAAAATTGAATCATAGTTTCTCATGAATAACACATTATCAATGATTTCAAAGTGTTTGGCTTTTAATCTTAAGACATGTTTGTTTTGGTAACTGAATTCAGGGGGATCATATCCATTTTTTAAATAAAAGATCAGATCAGCATATTGAGATTCAGAATTAATGATACTTATCTCATTTACTTGTGCAGTATTATCTGAATCTTCATGGTCTAGAATATTGGAAGCTCCTGCCAATAACCTGCAAAAACCTTTCCCTCTAACAATTTTCACTGGTTTAATATCAATATCATACTCTTATAAATCTGTTATCTAGTTAGCTCTCTTCTCTACTACTTCTCCTTGAACTAGCAATTGTCTCACTGTAGAAAATGGGACTATTACTTTAGTGTGTGTTTTTAGGAGGAATGGTCTAAAGTGTTTAATAGACTTAAATACAGCGAAAGCTTGTTTTTCAACTTCAGAATAGTTGAGCTCAGCACCTTGCAAATTAGAACTAAAGAAAGATATGGGTGCTTCTACTTGTTGGTCATTGATCTGTGTTAAAACAGCAGTGTAAGATGTTTTAGTGGCAAAATTATACAAAATAAAATAACTAGAAAAATTTAGAGTATTCAATGCAGGAGCATTAATGATTGTTTGTTTTATCGAGGCAAAGGCCTCCTTTTCGTTATGTCCCCATTTGAAAACTAAATTTTTCTTGATCATGGATTGCAAGGGAAAAACTATATGAGAAAAATCAGGAACAAATCTCTTCACAAAATTTATTTGTCCCAAAAATGGTTGCATTGATTTCTTATTATGCAGCAAAGGGATATCAAAAATCTCTTTTATCCTGTCAGGATCAATGTATATGCCATCTATGGATATAATAAACCCTAAGAGTTTACCTTCATTAAGAGCAAAGAATGATTTCCTGGTATTTAAAGAAATCCCATATTTTTTGCAACTTTCAAAGATCTGTTTTAAATCATGGAGATGATTGTTCTTTTTCTTAAAATAGATAGTTATGTCATCTAAGTAAACAACGACTATCCTATTGATCAAACCTTTGAAGGCTATATCCATGGAAATCCCATATTTTTTGCAACTTTCAAAGATCTGTTTTAAATCATGGAGATGATTGTTCTTTTTCTTAAAATAGACAGTTATGTCATCTAAGTAAACAACAACTATCCTATTGATCAAACCTTTGAAGGCTATATCCATGGCTCGTTGGAAAGTAGCTCCAGCATTTATCAAACCAAAAGGCATTTTTTGATAAGCATAAGTTCCCCATTTAGTTCTGAATGTAGCCTTTAATATATCGTCTGGGTGTACCATTATCTGATTGTATCGTAAAAAACCATCAAGAAAGGACATTAACTATGAGCCAACTATTGATTGAAGTATCTGCTCCATTGTTGGTAATGGGAAATTATCTTCTGACATGCTTTGTTGATATTTCTAAAATCTATGCAAATCCTAATATCACCATTCTTTTTTCTTACAGGTACTAAGTTTGAGACCCATTTAGAATGTCTGACAGGAAAGATTATTTTGGCTTTAAGGAGTTTATTCAACTCTGCTTTGATTTGACTTTCAAGATTTGGGCCAATTTTCCTTAGCTTTTGTTGTACAAGTTTCTCATCAGAAATCATTGGAATTGTATGTTGAATGATAGAAGTATCATAAGTTTTCAGATCTTCGTAATTCCAAGCGAAAACATTTTTGTATTTCTTCAATAATCTGATGAAAACAAATCTTTCATCTGATGAAATTCCAAGTCCTAGATTGACATTTTGTGGTTTGGCCTCAGTGCCGAGATTTACTAATTCAAACCTTAAAGTAGAACTTTGAAGTTTTGCATTAATGACCTTTTTGAATCTATCCTTAATATCATAAAGATCTTCTAGCTTTACCACAGATTTAGGAATATGATTTTCATTGAATCTTTGCTTTAATTGAAGATCATGATCGCTTTCATCGATAATATGATCGTCATAAGATCCTTCAGAAGTCAAGAAATTTAAGATATCCTCATCATGATTAAACACACGCCAATTGGTGACATTATCTGGGACAGATGGCCAAAAAATTAATTCAATAGAAAATCTATCTAGACTATAATCCTCAGATGGAAGGAGTTTAGAAGCAACATTAGCCAAAAGATCAGTTGTTGCATTCTATGATCTAGGAATAGGAGAAATGTCAAATGCCAGAAAATGAGTTATGAGATCTTGAACAAGTGATTGATAATGTTTGAGATGCCTCGAGAGACAATGGATAGTATTTCTCACTTGTTTAATGACAATTTCGGAATCACCAAATACTTTCAGATATTGGATATTCAGGCCTATTGCTTTATAGAGCCCTTGAATCAATGCCTCATATTCTGCAGTGTTATTGGTACACTCAAATTCTAATCTACATGATAACATTGTTTTTTCTCCTTCTGGACTAACTAAAATACATCATGTTCCTGCACCATCATTAGATTTTGATCCATCAAAATAAAAAGACCAAAACAAAGGCTTATTTACAGGCTTATTTACAAGTTCTTCTGCAACACTAACACATTTTGAGGTATCATTACGGGAGAAATTTTCGATTTGTGACATGACACTATTAACAGGAAAAAGAGATTGTTGAGCATTAAAATTCCCAAAAAATGATTCAGCCGAATAGTTTCCGAGAATGTTATTATTGAAGGCTAGAGGTTGATTTCTTCTTCAAACTCAGTGACTATATGAGTCAAATGTTTTCCCGATCTATTATGTTTTGATTTGGTTTCCCATTGTAGGGAAGCCACATGTGAGACCAATCAATTGAAATATAACCATGAAGTTTTTCGGACCAATCTCTAGTAAGGATCAAACCATAAAACTCAGGGATGTTAGCAATTAATATATCAATTCTTTGGACAAACCTGGGATCAGCTGATAATCTGATAGTAACTGGAATTTTCTCTCCTAAAACTTGTACTTTAGTTCAATCTAATTGAACAATATGAACTACAGACTTCTGGGGCTCAATATTTAACTTGGAGCAAACTAAGGCTGGCATTATATTTGATGAAGCCCCTGAATCTATCAAGCAGTTATGCAAATTTCTATTGTAGATCTCATAAGTCAGGAGAAAAGGAGGAGTATGAGAATTTGACCTATCCCCAATTAAAACAACATTAGTAGCATCTACCTTATCAAATGGTGGCTTACTTGATCCTCTAGCTGCCTTGGATAATACACTAGTTGGAAGAGGAGAAGAAGGTACTGCATTTAATTCTTTAAGCAACAATTTTTGTTGATGTTTGAGCTTGCTAACTTCATGTAAAGACATATTTGCTCGAGTCTTCTTCATGTCTTCCACAATGTTATAATCCATGGAATCTGAAACTACTAGCATTTTAGATGATGAGGGAGGATTGGAGGATGATGGTTGATTGTGGGGAGACACAACTAGAGTTTTCTTTGTGGGAGCTTTGTCTTTAGTAATAAGACTTGAGTTTTTCTTCTTTGAATTTGCTTAATTAGGCCCTACTATACTTTTGCTTTTGATATTTACTAGGAGAGCTTCATGTTCACTTTCATTATCAGAGTTGGGTAAGATAAAGTCCCACATTCCATGACATTCAACTGTTTCATCTTCTTCCATTTCTTCAACTGATAAAATTGTATATTTATCTTCATCATCATTCAAATCAAATTCTGCATTAGATATAGCATTAGGTGGTTCAGGATTAGTTAACTGATTTCTTTTAAAGTTCCTAAATGGTCTTTTCGTAGAAGTTTTAGCTACCTGCTTTTTTATTTCAACCATTTAATTAGACATAGTTTTAAGAACTTTTTGTAAACCTTCCATGTCATATAGATCCTTGATTGCTTTCTTCTTTGAATCATCTATAAAGGTAACCTTTTTTGGATTTGCTTTCTTCTAGAGCATTTTTCTTTTCCAAAGCAAGGATACATTTTTCAATAGTGATTGCTTCCTTCATATTTTCTACTAATGTTGGTTTAGCAGCCCTATCAACGAAGATGGCTATGTTTGAAGGCAAGGTAGAAATATACCATTCATTTCGGACTTCCTCACTGGGCTTGGATGTCGCAGGAATTTTATTCAGCAGCGTATTAAAGCGTGAGTTGAAGTCATTAATGGGTTCCTTTGATTCAGATTTCATATTGGAGAGATCATTAATCAAAGTTGTTGTAGACATATCGCCTCCAAACTTAGTTAGAAACTGCTCCTGAAAAGCATCCCAGCCATTGATAGACCCTAGTGGTAAGGAAAAGTACCACGACCCTACTGCTCCTTGTAGAGTGTATGGAAATAGTCTAACAACAGCATCTTCTTCCGTTACTCCATTCAAGTTGATTGATAACATGTAATGTTTATATGTTCTTCTACTAACAGGCCAATGTCACGATTAAATTTTGGTAACCATTTTTCAGGATGTGTTGGAAATTGGCTTAAAGGTGCAGGCATTCTGACAGCTCCTGGGTTGATCCATGGCCTTGGTTGAGGTTGATTATGTGCCATCATTGAGCTAATAGTAGAAGAGGGTGACGAAGCAGTTGAAAGTGATTGGGTAGAGGATGTTGAAGTTCCTATACTTGTTTGGGCTGTGATCTAAAGTTGGGAAATGGATAGATGACCTTGCAATGGTATGGATGATGATGAGGAAAAAGTCTCAATGTTAGATTCTGATGGTGACTTCCTAGCCCTTTTTCGACTTGGTATAGGGAATTCAACTAGTGGAATACCAAGTTTTTCACGTTTTTCCCTAGTAAGCGGCTGCGATGGGATATATTGCGAAGTCACACTGCCTTGGGATAACGCAGACTCTTCTTTGGATATTGAAAACCCTTGGAGTTTATGAATCAAAGGCTGTACTTCAAGGGGTTCAAGAGAAGAATTGTATGGTGTGTTTAGGGTTTCAGTAGTGGGTGTTGTATTTTTCTTTTCAACTTCTCGCTTAGGAATATGAGATTTAGAATGTGAAGGAGAAGTTGGAGGAGATGGTGAGGGAGTTTTACTCTTAGAATGGCCTGTGGATTTAGATTTACTCGCCATTCACAGTTAGGCCCTCCTTCTAGCGCCAAAAATGTTGATGCCTCTAAAATCGTAGCACCAACATTGGGGATAACCACCCAGTCTGGACCTTAGTACAGCTCCTTCTCTGTTTGGTATGGTGGCTCTGACTAGATATTATGGGACTAGTTTCCCAATAATGTATGGTTTAATGAATGAGTGTTTTAAATGTATAACAAAGATGATAGGTGATTTAATCTATAACTCTAAATTATACAGATATATCTATATAACCCGGGTAATCTCATAACAATCGATTCTTTATGACTCCTAGTAAACAAATAATAATATAGATTATTTACTTATACATAGAAAGATGCATTTAAATAATGATTACTTTGTTTAAGAATTTAAATAAAGTAATTGTGAAAACATATCGCATAACATACTAATATTTATTGCTGATATATATCTTTAATAGAGCAATTCTAAATCATTCAGAAGTGACATAATATAGAGTTGTTTGAAGCATTTGAATACGTCAACAATAGCAAATCAAGTGGAATGCTAATTACATAGAAAACAAGACAAAAAGGAACAGTGATAGAAATACAAAATGCATTTGGGTCTCGTTATGTAAGTAACATTCTGGTTCCACCTTCTTATTCCAGAAACTCCAAGGAGATACAAAAATGTAGGTCTTGGTGAAGTTCTTTCACAAAAATCTGAAACCTTGATCCACGGCTTATAAAAAACAAATTAAGAAGTGCAAAAGTGCAAACTTCTCAAGTCTAGTTTTTCTACAAATTGAGGACCCTTTCTAAAATAACATGAAAGGGTTTTTATAATAAAATTAAAACAAACTGTCCAAAAAAATTGCTGAGAGTTGTTGGAACTGCCTACATTAAAATCTGGGATTTGAATTTCAAAAATAGTATTGTGATCGCCTTTGAAGAGATTCATCGCATATATTTCTTCTCATGTATCCACAACCGACAAATTGAGAGCATGTTTTGAATCTCTGGAGGATGACTCATGGGGATGCGATTCGCCAAGCTGGGGCAAACAAAGCCGTCCGGCCCCCTACCGGATTAGGAATGCGAAGGCCTTTCCTTCGAAAGGCGGGAAAGAAAGAGTTATGCTATTGACCGACCCTTTCGTAGTGACTTCGAATCAATAGGCCTCTCCTTTTTTCTCATTTTGTTTGAGGCGGGCCGATTCACTTACTCGATCTATCTCTTTAGCCAGCCTATGTTGCGGTAGTTTTCCAGAGGCATGCATCGAGAGTGGAATCTCGTCTGAAAGGATGCGTAAGCAGGCTCGACTGTTAAGGATGCGTAAGCAGGCTCGACCATAGGACCTTTAGGTACTCGAGTGTAGTTGTCCCGTGTATGTGGCATCTGAAAGCTTGGGCATCATGCGATCAACAACATCGGCAAGGCATTTGATGGTCATCTGTTGGTTGTGTGGCTTAACCAAAAAGGACCAATACACATCCCAGTTAAGGCTTTGTACTCTGTTGAGTTGTTCATCTTTGGTGGCCAAATCTTGTTTCCATTGATTTTCTAACACTTTCGCCTTTGGAAGATTTCCCGGGGAACAATCAGAAATTAAATTGGCTCTATATAAATTATCATTTACCAACTCAATCACATTTTTCATTTTAGCCCTGGTCCTGGAGGTAGCCCTTTTTTCCTTTATCAATTGTGTCTCCCATTCTAAAATAATATTTCTTTATGCGATTCTTGAATTTACGGTAGTTTAGCAGCTCTTCCTTCCTCTGTTCTTTGCCAGGAGAGGTAATTTGTGACCTTATCATCTGCATCGTCAAATTCTAATCTGGTATTAATTTCTTGATCGATCAGTGATGTAGTTGTGATGCATAATGGGTCGATAAGAGATATTTTATGGCAAAGTAGATTCAGCGATTGAGATAAGGCTTTATTTGCCTCTAGGGATTCCTTCTTAAATTCCTCAACCTTGGGATAATCTCTGAATTGTTCTATATAGAGTTGTAGATGTGTGATTTGTTCCTCTTTAGCCATAATTTCTTGTTGATGTGTCAATTGAAGCTGTTCGAGCTCTTGAGGAAACTGTTGTTGTTTTTGGATGGCATGCTGGTCAATCTTTTGTTTCTCCAGGTTTAACTGTACTTCAAGTTGCTCGTTCTTTTATTTTTCTTCTGCCAATTGTTCCTCTAGCCAATTAATCTTCTATTGTTCTACTATTTTTTGTTCTTCAAGCTGATTAATCCTTTGATCCTTTTCTTTGATTAATTGGTTAGCTTCAGTTGCCTTATCAAGTGTAGCAGTTGTCTATGCCCCTGCAAATTGAGATAACTTAGTCAAATCCTCAGAAGGATTGACCTATGAATCCTTCCATATAACATTCGTAAGTTCAAATTGAGGAGTTGTGGATGATGTCTCATCTATTTTCCTCTTTTTCCTCTGCCTCTTACTACATCCCTGTGTTTTGGGCTGTAAAATACATCCAAGGGTGGTATTTCCTCAATATTCAATGTAAGTTCTCCTGAAGGATTCTCAGGGATTATTTCAATCTCTTTTTGAGCTATGTCTTTAGTAGGTGTTCCTTCAATTGCACCATCAGGAACGTTGGGTCGTTGTGTTGCGGGCGATGTTGATGTGATAATGTTTTGGAGATTGCTCTAGCTTTTGGTCTGTTGATCAAATTGCTCCCATTCTTTAATCAAGATGGGGTCAATATGAATGTCTGTGTTAAGCGATTCACTGGTATTTTCACTTCTTTCACCTTCTCCGGAAATCTTTTAAATAGTCTGCTCCCCGCTGTGCTCTGCTTGCTGAACAATAGGGGTAGTAATTAATAAATCTAGAGGTACTGTAAGTAACCTCAGTGTCTTGTATTCCATGAATTTGTCCATCTTCTCAACTCCCAATTTGAATCTTGCCAGATGACTTACTATTGAGAATAACTCTGTTGAAGCAGATAAGTCATCAAACTCATCATTCTCATGTATGAATTTAATAACTTTCACCTGAGTGGTGAAATTGAAAGTGACCTTGTTTGGATCATATTGTCTTTTAGGAATAACCGCTAGACTCAGATCCTTTGTTTTCTCTGCTTCTTTCTCAGCATGTTTAAAATCATGCAATGTGTAAGTGCCACAGCGGAGGGTAAATGGAGGCCACACTTGTTTCTTAGACTCTTTAAGGTTTCTAGACATCCCTTTTTCCACTATCTGGTAGGCTATTTCCCTAGCTAATTGCTTATCTGGAATGTAGAGTGGAAGGACATGAGGACCTATAATACTACCAAAAACCCTAACATAGGTGAACTTCTCCTCCCCGAACCAACTATCGATTGAGGTTAAATCAATGCTAGCCTCGTCAAACAGTCGAGGAGCAGGTTTATTAAAGATGGCTTGATGGATAGGTAAAATGAATCCATGGAAAATCCTGTATAAATGATTCTTGTATTCAAACTTCCATAAGTACTTATGATAAATATGAATGGGGGTTGGATCCTGAACAGTCCATTTCCAACCTAGGATGGGAAAGTCAGAATTAAAATAGATTGTGTCCATTATGTAAGCACTCATATAGAATGGGGGCACAACTCGGGTGGTGACAAATTTGTTCCTTCTATAATCTAGTATTTGACTGGCCATTTTATCCAATAGAATAGTTGTCCAATCCATAACAAAGGAGTTGATCGTTGCTTCTATCAATGGAACCATTTCTATAGAAAATCAAGCAGAATCGGGGCTTCCAAAGAGCCTACATACCATAGCAGCAGCATAACAATATGGAGATGCTAAGGAATCCACAAAGTACATAGCATAAGATTCATGTTTATGCTTTTTAGGAAAATGTCTCCACTATTTGATAGGGTCTGACTCTATCTGATTCTCCTTAGCGAAAGCTTCCAGGAATGATTTGTTGCAGTGTCGTTGGGGATCTGGCAAGTGATACATTCCATTGACATCTTCAGGTTTGAAAAACCATTCAAAAACTTTAAGTTCAACAACAATAATGTAGCAGAGAGAAAATTTACTTTTGAGCCTTCATAGAGTGGTGTCATTGCCTTTTCTAACAAAGGTTCATCAAGAATATTATCGTCATTGTCCTCGTCCTCATCATTGACTAGTCGAGCAAACAAATCTTGGACCAATTCATTTGTCCCATTATCTTGAACTATGTTATTATTGTCATTATCTTCCATAGGATCATTAACTTGACCTTTAATATTTTCTCCATGTTCCTTAGTGTGTGCAACTTTTCTACTACTACTTGGGTTATTTCAACACTAGCTAAGGATTCAGCTTGACTTCATAATCATGCAAATTAAAATTAGTCCGTATAAAAAATATTATAACAATATAAAATTTTACAAATACAATTAATATAAACACCATAGATAATGAATATATAGCTTGCTAAGGGACGATATTCCTTCAATCCCCCTTCAGTGTGCCCATGTTTTCTACAATGTCTTTTAGTTGTTTCTCTTAAAACTCTTATGGGATGTAATCCCCTCATTTAGCACAAGGGCAATAACATCTCCCATCATCCCCTTGATTTTTCCCCCAAATAATGTTCGTTGACATTCTTCCCCACAAAAAAATTATGCAATGATTATGTTAGAAAATTGAGTAGCGTACAAGATTTAATATATTTTGTCATGTTTATATATATATATATAGCAAAAATATTGTAATGTCTCTTAAAACAAACATATTTATAAATTTACTTACTATCAGAATTCTCACGATATTTGACCAAGTCAAAGTTGACTAATCAAAAAGTGACCCAATATTCCATTAACAATGCAATGCATAGAGAAAAAGGCTTTCATCGATATTGCGACAACCATAAAATGCCATCACTCTTATGAAAATATAGAGAATACCTATGGAATTATAACATGTTCAAGTCATGTCATCGGAAGATCGATGAATTTAGGTTGATTAAAAATTAAAAGAAGGAAAAAATTGACATTAATTTTTATAATTTTCAATGGTACAACCAATTTTAGTTGTACTGTCGTACTTTTCTGTAAAATTTTATCACTATATATTATAGTACGCTAACGAGGAGGTATCATAGCAGGTGGTTGGGACACCTAATACCTCCATCCTTGTGATGAATTACCCCATCGAGGAAGTTGGTTATAATATGGATGGAAGGGAGGAACAATAGGTTGAGGAGAATGTGGCCAAAGAATGGGCATGGGACAATGTGAAGGAGTAGGAGGGTAACAAGGCTTATAGTGAGAATTGTAATTATGATTGAAATGAGAAGGCGAATTTATACCCTGCTAAAATTGTCTCGAGGCTTATGGTCTATTCTGAATTGCGTAATTGCTCCATTCTCCCTTCTATTACTCAGTAAACAACCTTCAAACTTGGTAGAGATGGACACTTGTCAATAGAATAGTTTTCTTCGTATAAGGAACAAACTTCTATAACATTCAAATGACATTCATTCCTAGGGTGACTCTTAATACACTAGGGGAAAAAATCAACCAATGCTTTTTCTGCTTCTTCTTGCTTCTCCTAATTTGCAAATTGTTCATCTGTAAGGAAAATGTGTGTAATATTTTGGTTTTCAGGTCTTCTAACATTCCACCTATTTCATTTTTAGTAAGCATTGAGGAAGAAGAAGGACCTACCAAACTTTTTCCTAAGGATGAACCACATTAGTTGGTTCAAAATGTCGTTCAAATCCTAATGAACTAATTAATCCGAAAGACATTCACATTTGCAATATGGATCACAAAAGTCTAAGATCTAACAAAACTCTTTCTTATTCTAGATTTTTTACAAATGGCTCTAGAATGATTTTTAAAAACTTATTTAATCTAGTCATAATTGAATTGATAGGTGTCTCCATTACCCAATAATTTGGGAGTTTCCATGAGATCTTCTTTGACTCCCCTCAATAGTACAACTTTTAAGGAGTTTGGTCCCAAAGTATAATTATATGATATTTTGTAAATTAGTTGGAACCTTTCCTCATAATCCTCTAAAGACTCATTTTCCCCTTGAGTCATTATGAAAATATCATCTTTGGTGTCCCTTGGTCTGCGATGATATCGATACTAAGTGTTAATATCTTCTTGAATTTGATCCCAAGTGGTGATATTATTAAATTCAAGGTTCATGAACCCACAAAGAGTTTCATCCTTCAAGGTGGAATGAAAGAGCATGAGCTTTTGCTCATCTGTGGTGTAGTCATAAGTTTTGCACACAACAATAAACTCAAACATAAAGGTGTTAGGATATTTTGTAATCAGGCCATAGATGTGTGGAAGTACAAATGGGTTAATAATTTTCATTTTTTCTGCTTCATATGTCTCTCTAATGGGGAATACAAACACTTCAAGTTGTCTTTATTTAGCCATAGTAGTAGTGGGGGTTGAAGGATTTTCACCTCCTGCAAACTCCTAAAAAATCCATGCTTGCTCACTCAAAAGGGCCTCAAAGATCCATGTGTATAGGGAAAGAGGCTCATAATTAGTTGAAAAGGCATGGATGCTAGTAGAAGTGTGGGTTTTTGGTAAAAATTCTCTATATTATCCCTAATTATGCGAGGCATAAAATAAGAGAAGTTCTAAAAATAGGAAAAAAAAATATTTTTGTATTTTTTGAAAGAATGCTTAGTGTTTATTCTTTTTACAAAAGAAAAAATAAGGAAAAAGAGTGAACCAATCAAAGATAAAAGCAATGCATACCTCGACACTTCCCCGACAATGCCATCAAAAAGTGATGGGCCTCAGTATTGTTGCAAATCCAAGGGTCTCAGTTTTAATTATCAACGTAGGGTTCATACAAATTTAAAAAATCTAGTTAAGTTGTCAGGTAGATTGTGCTACATGAAAGTGAAATTGCAGAAGTAACTTGCAAAAATGAAATGGAACACACCTATAATGATTGCAATAAATGGAAAGCACACTTTGCTTGAAAATAAAAGACTTAGAAATTAAACCTAAAATCTATGTTGCATAAGCTAAAGACAACATTTAGAAAGCATACAGTAAAAGCATCCAAAGGTGACTTTATGAGATTTATATTCTTTCAAACCCCATCCTCAACATCCTAGACATGTTCTAATATGTTAAGGAGGCTAAACCAAGGGTTTATTTCCTGAATTAGGTTAAAAAAATTGGTTGTTTGCGGATTGCTACAGGAAAATACCAAAAGGCTTGGAATGCAAACCTAAGGTGAGAGAAAGGGCTAGGAATGATGGGAAATGGTGTTATTCAACTATTAAACATAGGTAAGTGTAAGCTTTATTATTACAAAAATAAACAATGTTTACCCTCTGCAATCATAATCTTGACTGCATGGTAAAATAATAATAAAAAAAATTGTAAAAATTGTAAAAACAAATGTAATGAAATGGAAAGAGAATTAAAAATGAAATGGTAAGTGGTGTGATTGATCTAAGAGGCTGATAGATTGTATAAATAATATGTAAATAACGTTAGCTCATAAAACTACCTACTTAACTAAGCACAAATCTATCAAACTTTAATTTCCAAAAATGTTAATTTAAAAGCTCAACAAAGCAAATACAAAGCATTGAGATAATACCAATAAAAATAAAAGAGGGATCTGAAGCTCCTGAGGTGGGCCCTACCCAAGGATGCTCAAATTTCTTGAAGAAGAACCAAGCTAAGAATTAAAATAAGGAATTCCCATTAACTGAAAATCAGTCTTACATCATAAATTACAATGCTACAAAATTTACTTAGAAATATTCAAAAACATGGTTTATTCCTTCTCTAATGCCTCTAGGGTCAATTTGAATCTCCTATTTATACATCAAGTGGGGGAGTATCCTCCTTGAGAGGAGGGTTTCATTTCCCTAAAAAAATCCTTAAAAGAAGGGATCTTGCCCCAGATCCAACTTAGACAAATAGGAGGAGGCATTAAATGCCCCGATCTGGCCAAGTCTTAGTCTAATTGCCACAATAAGCAAGTCCCTAGAATCTCTATAGTGTTATATTCCTCATAATCTACTCAATATATTTATAACTTCTGCGTAATAGACATATTAAGGCACATAAAGCATGAAAACCACATCAAATCATCTAAGAACTCATTAAGCTAGGAAAATATGCCATCTAGTGCAAAATGTGGGGTCAAACATTGTTTTATGTGCCTAGGAGTGTTGATGGGCCTTATAATTTACTTATTTTGAAGGCACATCACCAATTGAGAGAATATTTCTATTTATATTGTTACTTTATTTGAATGTATATATCTATGTTGGTTATTGGTCATATAGGAGAACATTATGTGTTTTGTTGATGCTAGAGTGTCTCCTTCAATGTTACTCCGTAGCATTTATTTCTCGATGGAGTTGCAACCTTTCATTTTTTGAAATTGAAGGGGAATAATTAATTTTTTGTGGGAGTGTTGTATAAAACTCTAGTTTAAGTATCATTGGCATTTGGTTTCAATTGTTTACAAGAAAGAACATATCCATATTCTCAGTGCCTTTCCTCCAATTAAGAAACCATTAAGGTGAGCATTTATATGGTAAGAGTGCTTGGTGTGATCCTATTATCTACTTGAAAAACAAACTCAACTGCTCCTTCATATGTTTGATGAAAATATTTGAGTGTTGGGTAGAATATACAAAATATAGAGTAACATCCCACTTAAATTGTAGTCCATCTTAAGGAATTGATTAGTGAATTGACATTCAATTTTGGACATTTCCCAAAGCATGTTTGAATGTTTATGGATGCGTGGAGGGATAGGGAAACATGCCCTCTTGCATTACATTCTTCCTTGAATAGAGCACTAATCGGTAATTACCTTGTCATTATATAGAGTTCAAACAAAATCATCCTTCCATAGCTTGGGGGGAGGAATAAGAAGAGAAGTTTGCCCTCAACATATAATTTATTATTACCATTATTAGTTGGTTGTATCATGTACAGGCTACATTGTAAATAGAGGAAGAACAAAAGTCTTGTAGCCATTTAGAGGCTAGAGTTCGTTGCATAAGACCACCAAACATTCAAGCAATGGACCTAGACAACGTGTCATCCTCACTTGCCTATTGAAGGATAATGGACAAAGAGGCTTATTGGTAGTTTTCATACATGTTACACCCAAGTAGAGGTCTTGGAACCATCATAAGAACATATATCCTTGTACAAGGGAGAGGAAAAGAAACCCAATAGCATTTTTTAAGACGTAGAGAAGAATAAATAACTCTCTATACAAGACTAATAGAGAGAATAGAAATAGCTCTCTATACAAGATCGATAGAGAGAATTTGCAGAAAAAATTTAAAGAGAGAATATAAATATATTTTTATACAAGAATGACAGAGAGAATAGAAAGAAAATTTTTCACAGGATTTGTGTTGTTGAAACAAGTGGGCTAAAAGCTACTTCTTTACAGATCAAATAAATTTTCATAAGACAACTCTATTGTCCAATCCATTTAAGGTGAGTTTCTAGTTTTTAATTGAGGACTGTGTGATATTTGTTATCATGTGGTCATTCTGTTGGGAAAAATACTAGGGGGGGTGAATCAGTATTTTTAACTCACTTTAACTATTCATTTATTATTCTAAATTATGTACGCTACTTTTCTTCTCGCAACCAGTGTGTGTACGCAACTCTTTTAAATACAAACAACATATATCTAGTTAACTTAATTTGGCAAATATTTCATCAGTGAATTACTTTAACCAGTGCATTATTAATTCATTTATCAACCAGAATGTAGTAAATAATAGATAAATCACAGAACATAAGCAACACACATAGAACACCAGGATTTTAGGTGGAAACCCAATGTGGGAGAAAACCAACGTTGTCGTCGTCTCTATCTTCTTCTTTTATTATTAAGAAAAATTTCATTACATCTTATATTGGCGCAAACTCTTACCAACACGCAAGAACCCACCTACAGGAGGCTATAACGTCCACTCGTTCTCCAACACTAACTGGAAGGGAGCTACAACCCCCAAATTTCATTTATCGGCTCCTACTGGAATGGAGAACCTACCCCCTAAAGAAATTTACCAGCTACCACTCGAAGGAAGCTCTAACTCCCTCATTGAAGGCTCCAACCCTCAGCATCTCTTTGTGGACCACATTTCATAATATATCATATTGGATCCACCTTACTCAAAACATCAAACAAATTGTAGGCCACCTTTCATCATATTTTCAAACTAGATCCACACCCAACATTATGCTTAATACCAAACTAAGTATTGAATTTGAGCTATAATCACAAAACCAACTGAATCTCAACCAACTACTGCAACCAGATCACACCAATCCATATCATCATAACTAGATCATACTGATGCACAACCACTCATAAATATACTAAGCCATATATTGTTAACCATCACAAAAACCAAGTGTTGTCACTGCTAACCCTGATCAAATTTAGTTTAGAATGTATATGTTATTGTTCTGAAGCATTCCCACGTATATACGCGCTTCCTCTGTATATAACCTGCATGCAAATATCAGTTTACTAAACACTGAATTATTTAGCTAATTGAATTATTGTGACACTGAATCATGTACTGAATCAATCACCGATTATTGAACCATACCCAGTCACACTTATGCATCATTAACATTGATCAACATTTCAATTCACAGCAGAGTCAACTTAATCAACATTATCAAACACAAATCATCATCATAGAGATTTCATTGACAGATGATAACAAATAGATCAGAATTCGTCAATTGTGAACATCAAGCAACAGTTCAAACCTTAGTATGTATACGTGACTTCCATAAAACAGATCAACGTATGTATGCGACTACCATGCATAACACCCACGTACAAATTTCAACATATTGAAAACCATATCTCAAATTATATACATGACCCTACAAAGACATATTTGTGTACGTACGCGACCATTTAGAAGCAAACCAAAGTACAGATATTAAATCACTGAACCATATCTTTGCTGCATAACACAACATACGTCAAACCCAAATCTCGACACACATCATTATATGCACATTCTTACCATCATCATAGATCTATCATTATTAGCTACAAACATAAACAGATAAAGCAATATGTATTTATTTCAGATCTATCAAATCTGAGCTATCTCCTTGCTTCCCGATGCACACATGTTACAAATCAGATCACACATGAATACCCATCACTTTCACCCTAACACCTTGATCTCCATCTCTTTATATAGTTTTTGCCTTAGCCAATACCTTAGGTAAATCCTTTGGTAATGTCGTTAGTGTTCGTTGACGGGATCAAATAAACGTTGTCGCAACTATTACTATGGACCAATATCATGGTAAAGATCCCTGGTATCCAAATTAGCATGGTTCATATTTGTACGTGACTTTTACTCATAATACCTACGTATGTACGCAACCCTTCTTCATAGGAACCGCATATACTTTCTCAAACTTCACTAAATTGTCATCCATCTTCCATTTCTTTGTCCACATCATCAATAACATCCATACTGATATGCATTAGTTCCATAGTCATCAATGTTGAAATCAAGTACATCTTTATCAAACAGGTTGCCATCAAAGACAACACATTAACCATAATTCCAACAATCTCCCCTTTTGGGCTTGATGGAAACCACTTTGGCGTTTGGACACCATCCGCAAACACCTGCAAATACCAAGTCTTTTCTCCAAATACCTCTCTCCAAACACCAAGCTTCTTTACCCCTTTGACATCAAGGGAAAAGGGCTGAACTAGGCTGAATAAATTACTTCCCTTATAGTGTCATTGTTGTGAGACTGATCTTCTGAATATGAATCATGAACTTTGCATACTGAACGTGCTCCCCTAGAGCATATGTTGGACCTTCCAAAGATATGCAATAAAAGTACAAGTTTTTAAGACTCAAACAAATATGACCTTTCCTATCACCAATGACTTTATGCTCCCATGATGACATCAATTACCCAACATATTAGTTTTACATTTTTGACCCAAATTTTACATCAATGTCCCAAAATAATGGGATTATATACATGACATGACTTTATCCCAATAACCCATACATGGCTAAATTTTACAATGATTTAAAACAAGGGTCTTTACATGACCTTTACATCAAGAGATAGATATGAAACTTATAATAAAAAATAGGAACCTCAATAATGAGGTAGCAACACCATGATATTCATTGGAAACCATCATGCACCAAATGTGCATCTGCAATATAATCATATGAAACAACAACATAGAAGCATGAACCTCCTCATCATAAAGAAATCGTGTAAGATTAGGCAGCGTATCATCAATTTCTTCAAGCATCACCAATCAACTGTAGCAGAAGCATAAGATTGTACAAGAAGGTTTTGTCATCAACTCATCCCCTTTATCTTATGTCATCAATGTTGGCATACTCTCTCCATATATAGGAAGAGCCACAATCCTCAAGTAGCAAAGAGATATCAATATCTTGTACCATAACACCATATGTAGCATATACAACATTATATTATCTCCATGCATCAATCAAAACCAAAGAGAACTTCGAGCATCATAAGTTATCAACCAACATCAATAATGACCATAGCATGCAAATTTTCCTTATCAATATCAAGCAGGATTAACCAACTTCACCAAGTGCAATTCATCATCCATAACTTCATCACATGCAATCCATGCATAACTAATAACCCATAACATAATGACATCAACATATGTATCTTTAGTAACCACGGACACAATAGTACATTAACAATGATATGTACTCACCATAAACATCATCAAGAAATAAGGAGTGCTCAAAATATCATAATACCAACAATGAACTATTAGAAGCATAGTAGGTGCCCCTTGAACCTGTGCCAACTCTACACCATCAATTATGATCACATTATATTCATATTATCAATCAACAAATGCACCAAATAACCATTTCATCAACAATCATATAAAATCTGCAACAACTACTCGTAAACTCATCATGAGCCAATAAGGGCATAAGGGCATCCCCACTAATCTGCAATATCAGAACCAGAATGTCGGTAATTACTAATGGAAGCATATGAGAAGCTCCCTTTGAATCTATGTCATTCCTCTTTCATTACTGCGAGGCATACGTGACTGTCTAAATCAAAGCTAGTGTATACACGTGACTGTATTTTATAAGATTTGCATACATAAATTAAAATGCTAATATCTCAGCTCCCCCTGAACCTGTCTTGTTTGTTCCTATTCATTGTTACTTCATCAGATGCAATGTAATTAATATACACATCATCAAAAGAATATCAAAACAAAATCGAGAACCATCACCAAGGCACTGATGCATAGATCCCCCTGAGATCATACAATATTGATCCTATGGACCTAATAATCATCACCTGCTCTTCATGAGGTTATGTACCTCTCATTTACTTCTGCAGGCATTGTTTAAGCAAAATATACTATAGTGGGGACCATCTTCTTTTACTCTAAATCTGAAGAAGAGGAACTACACCTCTTATTTATGCTTGAATTCTCCTTTATTAGCACATATAATTTGTCTGGATTTCCATATCCTCCTACTAAAACCTTTCCAATTTCTTCTTCTATAACTTTGCATTTAGTTGATGTAAATACAATTATATGTCCTTTGTCAGCCATTTGACCTACACAAATATTTTGCCTTAGCCCTTGAATTAGCAATGCATCAACTACTTTTGTATACTTATCAAGTTTGTGTGTACCATTTCCAAGAAATTTTGTTGGAGCACTATTTCCAAGAATATTCTTACCATCTTTATTTTCCTTGAGAGACTCAAACTTATTCTTATCTCTAGACATGTGATGAGAGCATCTGCTATCTATGTACCATTTATCTTCAAATGAGCACAGAGGAAGGCCACACTTACTTTGTTCTTATTCCTTTTTCTTAATATGAGAAGTGTTGGTGGATTCATCTTTCTTCGGTCTTTTGATAACAAAAATATTGTATGGTTGCTTGCCAGGTTTTTTGTGGAGATCCATTGACTTGTTCCTGCATTATTTTGTTGCATGTCCAAACTTGTTACAAATATAACATCTTACATGACCAGAAAAGGGAGCAAAGGAATCATAATATTTATGTTTCATATTCCTCTTATTGCAATCAATAGCTTTGTGACCAAATATGTTGCAAGAAAAACAGTATCCCTTAAAGAAACCTAGGTACTTGAGAGTTGATGATATTTCTGTGAAGTGGCTATTTGCTTGAAATAGAAATAATCTGCTTATGCAATTGCCTACAATTTGTCCATAGTTATGAGATATAAAACATTCAACATCACTGATTAGAGGAGAGAACCAGTTAATGTTTCTATTAATGGGAATAAATTATATCCTTAGAAAATTCATCTTCCTTGGGTGTTGATTAGCTTGAATTCTTATCTCTTTTTCATGAATTTTGGATTTTGCATTGTTATACTTCAAGTTCCTTGCACAAGTATGTCAACTAGATTCTCCTTTTATAGTTTCATGAAAACCAAGTCCGGATCTAATGGAGGGAGATCTTTGACAGCTAAGAATGTTATCCAAAATATTAGTATTATCTTGAAATCTCAAATGTTTATCTTTTTATTCTAATTTACCTTTTAAAATGTTTACCTCGAACTCCAGTCTTTGACATTGTTCTTCCTTTTCCAAATACTAATTCCTCATTCATTCTTCAACCTTTCTTCCTTCTGTCAGTTGCTCTTTTAATTCGATAATCTCTTCCTTCAATCCATTCTCTTGTTCTTCAAATACTTGAACTAGCTCTTCATTTGTTTGTTTGACTTTTCAAGATCTGACCTTAGAGAGACTATCTTAGCTTCAAGTCCTTCACAATATTAATTAGGTTCTATTTCAGTATTTATCGATTTATCATGATCCTTGTTCTCATATGCCTCCAACTTATTCCTAAGATTATTAATCCTTTTCAAAGCAAAAACAAGTTTTCTTCTAAGATTAAGTGTTATCTCCAATGTGTTGTCTTCTAAATCAGTAACTCCATCTGACATATCATACTCATTTTTTGAAACATCAGTATTTCCTTTAAAAATAAGATTGCATGTTGGTTCCCCTGATGAATAGTATTACTTTGTTTTTCCTTCATGGATTGCTTGCAATTATCCCATACTTCCTTTGCGGTTTCATATTGCATGACTTTCTCTAATACTGAATCAGGTAAGCCCAAAAGATTACATTTATTTCTTGTTTATTCTTTTATAATTCTTCACTTGATGGGGAAGCTCTGACTCCCTCACTAAAGGCTCCAACCCTCAGCATCTCTTCTGGACCACATTTCGTAATATTTCAAACTGGATCCACTTGACTCAAAACGTCAAACAACTTGTAGGCCACCTTTCATCATATTGTAAAAATGGAACCAGACCGAACATTATGCTTAATACCAAACTTAATATTGAATATGAGCTATAATCACATAACCAACTGAATCACTAAATCTGAACTAACTATTGCAACCAGATCAAACCAATCCATGTCATCATAACCAGATTATACCAATGCATAACCACTCATAAATATACCACGCCATATATTTTTAACCCTCATAGAAACCAATTGTTGTCACTAGAAACCCTAATTATATTTACTTCATAATGTATATGCTATTGTTCTGAAGTATTCATGCATATATACGTGCTTCCTCTGCATATAACCTGCATACAGATCTTAGTTTATTGAACATTGAATCATTTAACTAACTGAAATATTGTGACACTGAATCAACCATTGAGTCATGTACTAAATCAATCACAAATTATTGAACCATACCCAGTCACAATTTTTGCATGATTAACACTGATCAATATTTCAATTCACAACAAATTCAACTCAAACAACATTGTCAGACATAGGTCATCATGATAGAGAAATCAATGAAACAAAACAACAAATAGATCACACTTCATCAACTATGAACATCAAGCAACAATTCAAACCCTAGTATGTATTCGCGACTTTCATAGAACATTTCAGCATATGTACACGACTACCATGCATAACACATGAATACAGATCTCAACATATTGAAAACCATATCTCAGACTATATACGTGACCCTACAGAGACAAATCCGTGTATGTATGCGACCATTTAAAAGAAAACCGATGTACAAATCTTAAATCACTGAATCATACCTTCGCTACATAACGCAACATCTATCAAACCCAAATCTCGACACACATCATTATATGCATATTCATACCATCATCATAGATCTATCATTGTTAACTAAAAACATAAACAGATCAAGCAATATGTATTTATTTCAAATATATTAGATATGAGCTATCTCCTTGCTTCCTGGTGCACACCTATTCTAGATCAGATCACACATGAATAACCCATTACTTGCACCCTAACACCTTGATCTCCATCTCTTTATATATATTTTGCCTTAGCCAATACGTAGGTAAATCCTTTGGTAATGTCGTTAATATTTGCTGACGGGATCAAATAAACATTTTCGCAACCATTACTATGGGAAAATACCATGGTAAATGGTATCCAGATTACCATGGTTCAAATTTTTTACGCGACTTTTACTCACAAGACATGCCTATGTACGCGACCCTTCTTTATAGGAAGTGCGCATGCTTTTTCAAACTTCACTAAACTATCATCAATCTGCCATTTCTCTGTCCACATATTTTGTAACATCTATACTAATCTGCATTAGTTCCATAGTCATCAATGTTGATATCAAGTACATCTTTATCAAGTAGGTTTCCATCAAGGATAACACATTAGCCATAATGCCAACACATTGATGGTGTGTTGGTTCATCTAGGCTTGTGTTCTATCACTTTAACAAATTTCATGTTGTTTTCTAATATTGATTAATCATGATGCCTCAATGATTTGATCAACTTAATTTATAAAATAATTGTAGAAAATGGTTTTTTAAGTCATTTACAAAACAAATAATCAAGGTTGCATTTATAATTTAGTTGAATATGAGAAGTTCATTAGAAATAAATGATGAAAAAGAAGTAGTAAATTATTAATTTAGATTAGATGAACAAATAATGATGACAATGATGGTTAATGTCTGTTGGTACCATAATTAGTTTATTGATGCTTAAGAAATGTAAGAAATTACTTGGATTTCTTTTGAATAATTTTTTTGTGCTAAAAGGGTATTAATAGAAGCATTCCATTATCACTAGTTTTTTTATGAATTATAAGATTAGGAAGTTCAATATTATGACAAATATTTGGAAATTGTGATCTAATTTAGGTATATGCGAGGGACTTGAAGAGAATGTGTTTTTGTCCTCAACCATTTAAGTGTCACAAAGACAACAAATTCTTTCATATTGCTATTGTTTGAGAATTATTTAATGTTCAATTCACTATACAACTTATGAACAAGATATAATACAATAATATTATAATTATGTAATCATTCAATTTAAAATAATTATTAACTATGCTATATAAAAGAGATTTTTTTTGTTTGGGGCAGTGGGGGGAGGGTGTTTGTATTTATCTTTATAGGGTTATGCTAGGGGTTTAAAATTAATTTTAATAGACTTTGCCTTATACTATGAGTTTTTTTTTTGTTTATTGAGTACTTTAAGCTTAACATTACTTTTGGACAAGTAATTTTGTGTTAATGTTTTTTATAACTTTTCCAAAACTATGACTTAAAATAAATATTTTGAAACTTGAAATTGATAAAATATATTGTATTTTTTGGGGTGACCGGAGGGGAAGGAATTATATTTAAGCCTGGAGGAAATATAGTCTCTAAGTATTCCTAGGGGCTCAGCAAGAAGACCAACAATCAAGCGGAACTATATGCTATATTAATAGGCACAATATTGGCTCAAGATATGGGAATCTCTGAGACAATAATCGTGCGAGACTCTGTGACTACTATTCAACATTTGAGTAATGACACAAATCCAAATGAGAACCATCTTAAACTCTTTCTACAAAGGATTGAACATACTTTGGAACACTTTATGTCGAAGTCTTTCTTCCATATTTTTAGAGGTCTAAATTTAGAAGTCGATCGTCAAGCCAATCTAGCCCACCTCCTCAATGTGGGCCAAACAAAATCAATGGCTCCAAGAATTGGAGAACCATACACTAGGTTTTATTTTGATGCATAAAAACTCTATGCCAGCCATGTTGCATCACATTCATGATGGCAATATTAAGGGAAGTTGTAACACCCTCATCCCACATCTACCCAAATAACCAACCAACCGGGGTAGACATGCGACGAGAGGCCACTATAATGGGGTTCAACCTCCTAAGTCACCTTAACGAAGTGGAATCAATGAAAACACACCATACATACCTTCCACATAAGAAACAAACTCCCAAGAGCCATCCCAACCACTCAGGTAACCAACCCCTGGGTCCCACTAAGTTTTTATACCATTAAACCCCTAGGCACTCCCTTGATATGGACATGCATGCATTCAAGAGATTCTAGATGCTCCCACAACATGGGTATGCATACGCCTGGGGACTTTTCTCCTCACACCTATGCCTATGGCTTTGGGATTTGTGCCACTTTTTCAGGCCGAGAGCCGATGTCACTTTCCAGAACTCAATGACACTTTCAGAACTAAAAGATAACAATAGAATAATGATAAAAATGTAATTACTTTAACAAGGACTTAACTGGACCCCTACTAGCCATGACAGTTATTTCATCAAACATGTCACAAATATGTAATCTATAGATTTAAACAACATATTTGAGCATAAGCGTCTCATACTTATATGAGAATCACTAAGAACCATTGTTCCCTTATATCATTGGTTGCATTATCATCTATTAGGTCATAGATACATTGTTCATTCATTTACAAATCAAAACATGAGGAGAGCCATACATCATCATTGTCATAATACATGCTTATAACCATCATAATAACAATTATAAGTAACAAGGATACATCAGACATAGAATCCACATATAAACTAGTACAATTAAACATAAGATACCAAGGAAATAACCTCTTATTAATGAATGCAAAAGCTAACCTGAGATGGGACTACCACGTTCCAACCAACCATAGATTGGTTGAGCCAAGTCTCTCTTCATCCAATCACCCCCGTGCCATAATCCAAGCATGAATCTGGGACTCAAACCAAAAGAACCAACCAGGGCATCGTTAGGCTAAACCACTTCACCCTCATCAATAGAAACCAGGCTTTACCGCAATCCACACTGGATCACTAGGCCAACACAATAAACATGTAATAACATGCTTTACCATGATCTCCACTAGATCACTAAGTCAAAACAAGCATGGTGCCACCAATTTATCCACCTACATCGTGTGGAATTTTCCTGTCTCCTAGTCTCTCAGGCTTTACCGCAATCCATAGTCCGATCCAGGGATCACTAGACCCTAAACTGAGACTCCACCCTTTAGGCTTTACCGTATATCCCGCCATTCACTGGCAAGGATTCCTAGTCTTAATCAAGGGCAACCACCTCTAGGATTTACCGTATACCCCACCATTAATTGATTGAGGATTTTTAAGCCCACCGAAGCACAGAATACTTAGCTTTAACACAACCCACAATCCAATTCAGGAGTCACTAGGCCAGTGGCTTTACCGCAATCCAAAGTTTGGTTCAAGGATCAATAGGCCATGTTCTCTTTCTTTCGGAGATCCACCTTACTCAACTTCGAATCCATTCAGCAATCCAGCTCAACCAAAACATGAGAACCCCATCACGCCATGATTATCCAAAAATGGAAATTCTAGGTTGAAAACATTGTAACACCTGGAAAAACCCATGCCATAACAGCAAAGAACCACATACAATACCATGCATGCCAAATCTAGTAAGGAAAACACACATACAAATCGATACCTGCAAAGAATCTTGTTGTAGCTGCTTGATCTTACTATTCCTTGCTTACTCTTTCCTTCCTCTTGCCTTCTTTTCCTTTTTTGATCTAATGCCAAAGTGCTCGAAGAGAGAGAGAGAGAGCTCCAAAATTGAACTAACAAAAGGTACCAACTTATCATCAGAAGCCTTTCTAGCAATTAGGCCTCTATTTTCTTCATTTTCCATTATTTTCCTTCATTTTCCTCCTCACATGTAACCTGTGACCTTTCACCTTCTTTTTCTCCTAATTTCCATTATTTTCATAAATAAATGTGCCAAAAATGTCATTTTTCCTTTCCAAAGACTTATCCATTTCCTTAGTTGTAATAAACCAATGAACGCCCACACTAGGATGTTTTGCCCAACATTAAGCTTGGAATAAGTGTCCCATCAACCGTGGTTATTATTTTGCCTTTATTAACTTTGATTACATGGAATTTTCAACAGGGTTGTTACAAAACCCTCCCCCTTGGGGGACATCGTCCTCAGTGTTCAACCACACCTATACCTCAGTAAAACCATTGAAAAGCAAACATACTACCCATGGAGATTTATAACATATCTGGATGTAGTATTTACAATGATCACCCTGATGAAAAGCAACCAACATGACAACATAACAACATGACAACTATAATGACATGAACCCATACCGCTTATTGGAGATTTATATCATAACTCATGGCAATATTTAAATCCATATATATATGTACATATATGAAAACATATACCAAACATCATACCAAAACTATTTTGACTCAACCAAAAAACAATGAAGGATAAATAGCCCACATCCAATCCGCCATCTCCCATGTAGCTTCATTTGGCCCAAAGTGATTCCACTTCACTTTAACTTGCTCGATTACTCAATTCCAAAGCATGAGCACCTTTCTCTGCAATATACATTGACTGGAATTCTCCATATGGCTCCACCTGCAATACATACTAGTTAATCACATGATCAACATCTTTAACATACCTCTTAAGTAATGACACACGGAAAACATCATGGAATTTCATTGTCGGAGGTAGTGCAAGTCGGTAGGCTACTGATCTGATCCTCTCAATAATCCTGAAAGGTCCATAAAACCAGGGTGCCAGCTTGGCACATGATCCAAGCCGCAAGGAGTTCTTCTTTGGTTTGATGTGCAAGTACACCTATTCCCCAACCTGGAACTCCTTGAAAAACCTATTTCGATCTGCATAACTCTTCTACCTATCCTGTGATGCTTTCAAATTCTTCTTAATTACTTGCATTTCCCGCTCCATGTCTACCAACATGTCCGGTCCAATCAACACCCTGTTAACTGGATCACTCTAGCTTATGGGAGTATTACAACTCCGCTCATACAATGCCTCAAATGGACTCATCTTCAAATATTTTTGATACCCATTATTGTAAGCAAAATCTACCAGTGGAAGGTACTTTTCCCACTTCCATTGCTAATGCATCACATACATCCTCAACATTTCCTCCAATATCATGTTGACCCTCTCTGTCTATCCTTCTATCTGCAGATGATAAGTTGTACTAAAGGCCAACTTTGTGCCCAAACTTGCAAATAACTCATTCCAAAACTTGGAAGTGAAATTTGCATCCATGTCTGACACAATATTCTTTGGAACACCATGCAATTTGACCACATCTCTGATGAACAACTGCGCCACATCACTCACTGAGAATGTAGAATTCACTGGAATGAAGTGTTCTACCTTTGTCAACCTGTCCACCACTACCATGATGGAATCATGTTGTCTCGCTGTCCTCGACAAACCTGTGATAAAGTCCATGGAAATGACCTCCCATTTCCATTCTAGAATCGAAATTAGTTGTAGAAGTCCACCTAGATGCTTACACTTTGCCTTCACCTGCTGACAATCTAAGCACCTAGCCAAAAATTCTGCTACATTCTTCTTCATATTCAGCCAATAATAAAACTTCTTCATTGCGGTCAATGTCTTTTGATAGCCTAGGTGACCTGAATATGGTTTCGCATGAAACTCCCTCAAGATCACCTTCTTGAGCTCATTGTTGTCTGACACATATATCCTATCTCATAATCTGATCAATCCATCTGTCATGAGACAATAGTCCACATCCTATACACCTGCACCTGTACCTGTACCACTGCCTGTACCTATGCATGTACCACTACTTGTATATGTACCTGTACTATGGTGTAACATGTGCACAATCTCCATATACCTATCATCCTGTTGACATGCCTACAATATCCTATTATGTAAATCTGTCTCATAGGAGCTCATAGCTGCTATGTGATTTACATGTATCTGCCTACCAAGCGCATTTGCCACCCTGTTCTCTTTACCTTTGATATACCTAATCTCAAAATCAAACTCATTGATCATGGCTAACCACCGAGCCTGCTAGCCATTCAGATTAGTTGGTAAAATAGATACCGCAAACCAAGAAGATAGTGCCTCCACATCTTCAATGCATGTATGATATCTACTAGCCCAAGATCGTGTGTTGGATAGTTTTGCTCATGCTCATTCATTTATTGTGACATAGCACACTACTTGTCCTTCCCGCATAAGGACACCACCAAGTCCTCTCTTGCAAGCATGTGTACATACTACAAACTCTTTGTTTGTATCTATGACTTTTAACACTAGAGCATGTGACAACAACTGCTTAAGTTGCTCAAAACTGGTCTCACACTCCTCTGTCCATTCAAACTTCTTACCTTTCCTCTATAATGATGTCATAGGATAAGCAATATCTAATAAGTTCTTGATGAACCTCCTGTAATAAGTTGCCAATCCCTTGAAGGATCTCACCTCATCTACATTCATAGGAGCTTCCCATTCCATGATTGCTATTATCTTCTCTGGATCCACTATTATGCCCTCCTTGGAGACAACCTGTCCCAAGTAATGTACCTCAGTCTCAAAGAAACTACACTTGTTTAGCTTAGCATACAACTGATTCTCTCTTAACAACCTCGAGACTGCTTCCAAATGCTCAACATTCTCTTCCTAATTTTTAGAATATACTGATATTCATCAATGAACATAATAAAAAACTTGTCCAAATAGGGGCGCAACACAATATTCGGCAAACACATAAAGGTAGTTGGAGCATGTAACACCCTCCTCCCACATCTACCCAACCAACCAACCAGCCATGGTAAACATGAAACAAGGGGCCACTATGATGTGATTTCACCTCCTAAGTCACGTTAAGGAAGTGGAACCAACAAAAACACACCATACAAACATTCAACATCGGCATGTGGAACCCCAGGAACCAATCCAACCTTTCTGCCAACCAGCCCCTAGGTCCCACTGAGCTTTTGGACCACTTAACCTTTGGACACTCTCATGTTATAGGCATGCCAGCGTCCAGGGACCTCTGGAAGCTCTCACAGGCCTTCAAGCCAACGTCCAGGGACTTTTTTGCACAGTGTTGTCCAACGTCCACAGGATTTGAGCCACTTTTTCAGGTCCAAAGCCCAGGTCACTACCCATAATATAATGACATCCTCAAAACAATAAGATAACAGGGAAATGACAGTGCAAAAACAATTACTTGAATAAGACCTTGACTAGACCCCTACTAGCCATGACAGGCATTTAGTCAAACATATCACGAATATGTAATCTTAGACCCTCGCAGAGGTTTAGAGGATGAATAAGGAGAATATATCGATAAGCCATAAAAGGCTTATAGACCTGTGCAAGGAAAGAGTTGAAAGTATAAAATCGACATCACAACCATCTCAGGGTGTAGAAACTTGGTTCTTGCATCCCCCCATATTGCTTTGGGTGAGACTTCAGTTCATTCCATTAGTGTAGGGATTTGCTTGGCTAATTAACGTTGAACGTGGTTTAGGGCCCAACACAAATATGGTGACTCACCCTCGAGTCACTCTGTTGGCATGGAGATCTTGTAGCGAAGACCTCCCAGCTCCACTTGTACCATTGCGACTTCTTGGATGCACTGTGTTGCCACCTACTTCATCTGTTTGACCAACTACTCCATCATTGGCCCTGCGCCATCTACCTGTACCTTATGTTGTGTTTCTTGCATACTATCAAGTTTGCCTTCAATGGTGGCCATGAGCACATATGCTTCATCTAGCCAAGGCTTCAAACGAATCTTCAATAATGCTTCCCTGTGTTGTGTCGCGTCCACCTACTCTTTCAACGCCTTTTCTTCCTGCAGCTTTGCTAGCCTTTGGGTAATAGCGACGGTGCACGCCATCGCTTTAACCTCGTCATATAATTGCTACAACTCCTGCGCCTCTATTTCCAACCTCTACACATTAGGATCCTCTTGTAAGCTGGTGACTACTTCGAGTGACTGCTCAAAGAGCACAATGCAATCATTTACTGCGTTATTTATGCTGCAGTGGCATCCTTAACAGTTGCCTCACGCTACTCTCTAACTTATAGCAAAGTCAAAGGTTGGGCCTTCAACTCAAGTTCTGCAATCTTAAGGTTCAGTTCAAACTAAACCTTTGTTAACTCCATTCTCGCTTCACTCACTCCAGCAGCGAGCTTCCGAATTCTCACATCCATTAGCTCATCTTCAGGAATGACCAGTTCTAGGACAGACTTGCATGCCTCAGCCACTACCTTGGTCATGCACTCATGCTTATCTGTGATGGCCTAAAAGAGATCAATAGCGAAGTTCTTCTGTGCAGCCATCTGAGCGTTGTCCACCCTTTGATCACTAATAACGTGTAGCGCGTGCTGTTCGTGGGCCTGAAGTTCCACGATCACACCATCCTGCAAAGTGTGAAGGGCTTCACTTGGAAGCGCAGCCAAATTGAGCCCAACCCCCTTGAGGGCGCTAATAATGGCCTTGTCAGCTTCTTCTTCTATAGTAAGCGCTCCGTCCGGCAGCGCTATTGCCCAGGGATCCAATGTGTGCACCATCCATGTTGCTTCTAAGGTGCCAAGCGCCAAACTAGTTGACATCGCGCTGCTCCATTCCACACTCGTTTGTACCTGCGATGCCTGGATCTACAGCTCACACAGACTTGTCTGAATGGCGCCCAAGGCCTGTTTTTGCTATTGCTCGAACTGCTGCAGTAGTTCTGCAGTCGCATCCCTTACAGCAACACCAATGTCATTCAAATCACCTTCAGTCAAGGTGATTGGGTCAAGGGAAGCCTTGTTGGCCTTGGACTTCTTTTGCGGCCCTACTTTGTCCTGTTCCTTGTTGCACTTAATCCAGAATGGATTAGTCTCCGAGTCTGCTCCTCCCTTCTCTGATTGTTGCTCTTCCTCCTTTGTCTCCGGGGAAGGCGAATTCTGACTCTTGTTAGAGTTGCACTCCTCCTCTTCTTCATGTCCTCCTGTTCTCTTCACGACAGTGCACTCCACCTTGGTTTTATCCTCAGCCTCCTTCTTCCTTTCTCAACCAATTGTTCCATCTTCATCCTAGCCTCTTCCTTTTTTCGCTTCGCTGCAGACTTGCTAGACTGAGCTGTCAAGTTTGAAGCGGTCTGCCAATCTGTCAGCCAGTGGTCGAGGACCATTGTAATCACGTCGTCTGTGTCCAGGCATGAAATGTCGTGCCACTTTTGTTCAGGACCCTTTTGCGTGCACATAGAGACATGGTGGAAGTCCACCTTGGAATCCACATACTCTGTCAGTTGATCAAAAACTGTTGGCGACAACCGCAGCTTGTAGTTGATGGCCATGTGGATACTCATCTCCATCAAGATCCAAAAGATCTTGCTATCCTTAACCCTTTCCGGGTCCTTCGTAGCCCAGAGTGAAGTGAACTTCGCTGCTTCCAATAGGTCCTACGTGACCAGAGGAAACTAACTATCCCCTAGTAACTCCCATGCAACCCGCACTATGGACAGCAAATTGAAATGTTTTTCTTTGATCATGCGCCTCTCTGTAATTCATGAGGAACTCGCTGCAGAGGCAGCACACCTAGTTGAACTGTATGCCCTCCGTGCACTAGGCCGCTAATGAAACTACTAGTGTTGACACTTCATCTGCGCAACACTTCCTTGTAATCTTTATTTCCAGGATCTAAGCAACTACCTTGACCGCGGGGTTGGTTATGCTAGTGATGGAGTAGTTGCGCAACTTCTTAGCGAGCTTAAATTTATCCTCCATTGCTTTGGTGAGGTCACGCTCACCTGTCTTTCTGCCAAATGCCATGGCCGGATTTTCTCATTTGTGCGACAGCCGAGTGATCCTATGGATCAGCATGTCAGTGATCAGTATCGGCTCCTCTAGCCACAAGCACCCATCGTGCACCAAGCACAACAACTGCTTGATCACTATCATAGTTATGGGTGTGTAGTTGTAACACGGTACCTGCAGCATGTTTAACAAACCAACCTTAACCACCCATTTTGCCCACTTTCTTCGCTCCAGCGTGGTCACACCAGAGTCTTTATAGAAGACACGGTGCATGAGTTGATCTGTCGCTAAGTGGGGAAAGCGCTTTGTATCAGCGAAATCCAAATCCTCCAATTTTAAATGGGGGACGTGCCCTAGGTGCAGTCCTTTAAAGATGATTTTGTATGGTAGTAAGGGTGTATGCAGCATGACCTTGCTTTCATCAATGTCCTTCGGAACCTTTGTCTTGCCTCTACGCGGAGGAATGTACTCAGGAAGTTTAGAGATAGGATCGGACCCATCAATGTCAATGTCCTCTGCCCCCATGTCAATGTCTTCCTCACCCATATGGATTTCTTCAACATCGTCTTCAGGATCCAAGTCAACTACCTTGCCCTTCTACTTCACGGTGGGATTTTCCTTCTATGGGCACTTTCTGGGTGATGCGCACACCGACTGTGGTGCTTTCTACTTATATTTCTTTGTTTTTTGACCCTCTTTGGTTTGCGTAGGCCTCGGCCTGGGTGACCTCGGTGATTTAGGCACTTTTGCTGGTACTCGATGCTTGCAACCTCTAGGGCAGCTCCCTCAACTACCATTGCTACTTTTGGGGAAGTTCCCTCAGCTGCCATTGCTTCTCCAGTGATCGTGGTTTCTGCGGGCGCCGACATGATACTAGACAACAACTCCTGCATCTCCTTTGGCAACTTCTCAAATGCTGAACTCACTATCAAAGCTTCAAAGTACTCATGGTTCATACGCGCCTAAGAGCTCAACACCTCAATTCTCAAAATGCCAAGTGTTTTTCACTGGGAAGCCACTTGTAATTTATAGGCATTTTCGAATTCAAATCTGACCGTTCCCCCCAAAATTCATTCATAAATGCTAGATTGGCGGCAGATTTTCACAGATCTTGCCCTTAAATTCCAAATTAAATGTTGCTGCCCTGCTTCATTTAGTTGTTTTCCCACTGTCAAGTCATGAAGAGTGACCATAACGGTCACTTTCCGTCTATCCTGCATGGTCCCTTCTTTGATAGCGTAGCTCCCTGTGTGTTTCTGCTACCACTGTGACATTCCTTCATTCCGCACAGCTCCCCAACCCAGGTAGTGTAGTTTATAGTCTCGCACCTCCTTTCAGCTGCCTGGAGAGCTAAGATTGTGCTTCCGTCATGTAGTCATCTAGCCAGATCACCGGTGTATGGCTTCAATCGGTTGCCATTCACTCGCCCTGGGAATGGTTCTCCATTCAACTTTACCAACTAAACTACTCCACCATCGGTAATCTCCTTGATGAAATATGGACCCAGCCTATGCATCTGAAATTTTCCTAGAATTTTATCAAACTTGTTGTCATATAATAGAACTAAATCATTTACCTTGAAGGTGCACAGTTTAATGTGTCGATCGTGCCATGCCTTTTCGCACTCCTTTTGAACTTGTTGATGGAATCCACCTAGAAATCTATCCTCCTCAAGCTTTGTTAGCTACACGAGCCTCTCTTCCAGGGCTCCGTGATCCGTCATTCTTGTGAATGTCGCTATGCAGAGACTAGGTACAATGTACTCCATCACATCACAGCTTCTACGTCATAAACCAACCTGAACGACATTTGTCGAGTTAGCTTCTTGCAAGTCGTTTTGTAAGCCCATAGTATCGCGAGTACACGCATATCCTAGTCATTCCTTTGAGCATTGAAAACCTTTGTTAGCGTGTTCTCCAATATCTTACTAAACACTTCTACCATTCCATTAGCTTGAGGGTGATAAGGTGTGCTCTTCTGATGGTAAACCTGAAACTCTTTTGTCATCGCGTTAATCGTCTCATTAAGAAAGTGTGTACCACGATCGCTCATTAAAATTTTTGGACAACCAAATCTTGTTAATATGTACTCAAAGATAAATTTTGTTCTTTTCATGCTCGTACAGTCCTTCACAAGCTATGTCTATGCCCATCTGGTTAAGTACTTAGTCACGGTGATGATGTACCGCGCACCCGTCTTCTTCCCTGGAGGCTGAATTGGTCCTACAAAGTCAATCACCCACTTCTCGAAGGGTTGTAGCGATATCTGCGGATTCAGCGACAGCTCATCCCTGCGCGAGGGTTTGCCAGTCCTTTGGCATGCATCGCATGCCCTACAATATGCTTTTGAATCCTTATGTAAGGTCGACCACCACAACCCAGCACATAGAATATTCTACGTTGTTGCTTTTCCCGCATAATGACCTCCCACGACTCCACCATGAGCCTAAGCGAGGATGTTGTTTCGTTCAAACTTTGGCACATAATGTCATAATATTTCATCTGATCCCATTTTGTACAAGTGCCCTGCAATGACAAAAAAGTTTGCCACGTGCACCACCAATTCCTTCTTCTGTTGGCTTGTATATCCTTCCGAAACTGTACCTGTTTTCAGGAAGTGTATAGTATCTTCAAAGTGGTTGTTTGCGACGTGCATTGCAAAGAGCTACGTGTCAGGCAGTCCTTCCTCCAAATTAGTAGGCTCTTTGCCAATTTCAATGCGCAACAGATGATTAGGTCCTGCATTCAATCGTCCTGGTTTCACAATGACTTCAAAACCATATTCTTGGAACAATAACAACCACATGCATATCTTTCCCCCCAACACAATCTTGTGACCAAGTATTTCAATGCAGAATGGTCTGTATACATCTTAAAATCTCCACCCAAAAAATTATGCCTAAACTTCTAGAGCACGTACACCATAGCCCCCCTCACCGACCTGTGTCAATACTGCTCCCAGCGCAACACATGACACGTCCACATGCACATGAAATTCCTTCTTCCAATCGGGAAGACTAGGATCGGCGCAGTGACCATCTTCTCCTTTAGCACATCCAAGCTCTTCTGGCATTATTCATTCCAACCGAACGTAACATCCTTCTTTAACAGTTTTTCCATCAGCGCGGTGATCTAGGCATAGCTCTTGATGAATTTCCTATAGTATCCCATATGCCTCAATGTTGCGCGCAACTATTTCACACTCCTTGGCGCCTCCAAATTGATTATGACTGCAATCTTCGTAGGGTCTAACATCAAGCCTTGTCTACATACCACATGACCCAACAAGATCCCGAAAGGGACACAGAACAAACATTTCTTCAGATTGAGCACGATTTGGTACCTCTGGAATGTATCTAGCATCAAGCGCAGACTTGCCACATGGCACTTTATCAATCTAAACATTGTCCAATCGTCAAAGTATACCTCCAGAAATTTGTGAATGAAATCATTGAACGTTGCGATGACTACGCGTGAAAAGATCGTCGACGCGTTCTTCAGCCCAAAAGGCGTCACCGTATACTGGAAGCATCCCCATCCAGACACGAAGGTCATCTTACTTCTATCCTCTGGTGCAATCTTGATTTGATAGTACCCAGAGAACCCATTCGTGAACGAATATGCATCTTGGCCGCCAACATTATTCAGGACCTCATCGGTGAATGGAGTTTGGAAGGGATCATGCACGCAAGCATCATTCAAATTCCTGAGATCTATGCATATCCTTATTTCTTCCTTCTGCTTCTTTTCTTGAACCACTATTGGGCTCACCCAATCAGATTCTTCCACCAGTTCAATAATACCTACCGCAAGCATCTTGTCTAACTCTAAGCGGACCCTTTCTTTGTTCTTTGGATTGAGGCGGTAAGGTCTTTGCTTCACAAGCTTTGCGTCTGATTTTAGGGCGATCTTCATGACACCTAGGTCCTTGATTATCCCTTTCAGATTTGAAAACTTTGTGGGAAACAAATCCTGATATTTGTGGAGTAGTTCGGCAACCTTATCTACTGTCACGTTGTCCCAGTTATCCCTAATCTTTACAAACTTCGGCTCTGCCTCCGTGCAAATTTTCACCTGTCTGGTTTTGAGCAGATCGGTTATGTCTGGGTTCTCTAGTTGCGGTCCTTCAACTTCACGGTGACCTTCAGCCTCTGGAATATTAATCTTCCTCAGGTCTTCGTCTTCTTCTTCCGTTGTTACATTGTAGCACTCCAGCGCATGGCTCAGCTGGGTAGTCTAATCAGATTGAATCAAGTCTAGAGGGTCATGCGGTAACCTGAAAATTGTTGTCTTAACCTCCTGCAACACTTAATCAATAGATTAAAATCCATCCTCAAAACTGAACGTCATAAAAAATCCTTGGCGCAAAATATCCCATTCTTCGGTGCCATGGCGGAGTTCCATCTCCAAGCACCAATTTATGGGTATAATATCCAAGGTATGACAAAACAGATGGACCCACTCCGGTTGAGAATTTTCTCCGTACACTTCAGTCCATTTGGTCAAATGGTCGCGCGGGTCATTTCTTCCATCATACTTTTCTGTTAATCACACCTTTGGATGACCAAAGCATACCCTAATCATCCTTCGATATTCACACCAATCATCAAAACTATCTTTGTGCGTACCCCACCATCTTGCGGGTGTAGTCCGCAACGCCCAATCCAATGCCTGGAAGCGATGCTTCTCTAGTAATTCCCTTTCAAATGCATCCAAAAAGTGATCAACATCAGTTAACCCATCATAGTAAGGCATTTTTCTACCTCTTATGATACACAGCGCAAACGACTTGATCATCATATTACAACGCAGTGTAGATACCTCATGCAGTCGGTTCTTCCAGTGCTCCAGTTCTTCGTTTGAATCTAATGTGCATGAGCTCTCGCGATCCCACGCAATAAATCTATCCATTGCCGAATTCATCCAATCCTGATCCCACGTCGTTATTTTGTAAATCTGGTCCAAATCATCATCACTTTCATAATCGCAGACTGGTTCATTATAGCGCGGTCATTCCGCAGGGTCCAGTGGCACCACTACGGGGAGCAATTTCTTCTCAAATATCATCTTTTGCTTCTTCAAATTTATTACCCCATTCATGTTAGTGGCCTAATCGATCCCAAGGAGCACGGGGTAAGGATTGTTGTCATCCACAATCTCTATCACTTCAAATTAGCTAGTGCACTCGCGCCTTCGATATTAACTGTTACCCCCTGCAACCTCCCCATTGGGATGATTTTCTATTGATTCGCCATCTTTAACTGAATCGAATACCTCTATAGCACAGGTCTCCCCATTCTTTCCCATGTCTGTTTTGGCAAAACTTTTGCGTCGAACCCTAGATCCAAGATAAATTGGTCCATTTCATATTCTCCTATCTATGCGGTGAGTCTCATCTCATGTCTAATTCTTGTCTTAAGCTTACCAAGCTTTCTAACTACACGGGGTCTATCAGTAGCGTTTTCCTTGCCAACGCACCTATTAATCAGCTCCTGAAGTCCCATCACAGCCTTGCTATCGCGAAGCAGTTTCATTCAAGTCCCCAAGAACGTGGTAATCATGGACGGGTCCATTTCTTCAGTCGGCTTCTCTTGACTCCCTGAGGTAGAGGCCTCAGCGAAACTTTTCTTTGCTTCCATAAATGTTTCTTTTGCATGTTCTAGATCAAACCCAGTATCCTTTTTTGGTGCTTTGTGGACCCACTCACCTTCTTCGGGTTGCTTCCCCTTATCCTCACCAATCGTTGCTCCACTCCGCAACACAATATTTACCTTAGGGTCTTCCTCGCGAGGCTCAGCCCTCATCATCTGCAGGTTCTGAGTCGGTTGTTAAGGTTGCGCCCCCTTCTCACGTATCTTAGCTAACAATATATGGCAATCCTCCGTTGCATGGTCAAACTGAGTACAATAGCGGCATGACAGTCGCGTCAAGTTTGGGTAGTCTCGTGCGTAGTGTCCTAGTCCTCCACAATTGTAACAAATAACCTACCCTCAACCTCTACCAGGTCCTCCTCCACCTCGGCCTCATTCACACCCCTGATACTCACCTCGCGCTCCTCCAGTGCCTTAGTCTGGAGGCCGTGTTTCTGCCTGCACCCTATATGCTGGTGTCCTATCCATCATTAATTCATAACTCTGACAATTTTGCTCTTCATGACCCACATATTGACAGAAGTTGCAGAAGAGTTGTTGCGGTGTCTGTATGAATTTCTGCATCAAATGGCAATTGTCTGTCGTATGTTTCCCAGCTGCCTGAAAGATAGCACACCATAGCACGGGCCCTGTACTTGGCCATGTTGCAACTTCTAGCCTCAAAGGCATTGGTCCCCTTGCTGCAACATAATTTGTGAAATCTAGACATTGATCTTTGTCATGCCCCTGGCTTTTGCACTTTAGGCACCACACTTCTTCGCACGCCTCTAGCCAAGTTGTTCTATCTTTTTTCAGACTTTGCATTTCGAGGCAAAGGTTCTGCAACTGTGGATGAAATTTTTGAACCCCCATATTAGCATCTTGCATCGCTGTCTTGTGTAGTCTCATCGCAATTTCCAGAGCTTCCTCCTGGGTCGCAATCTCCTGTTGCGATAACACAACCCTTAGATGAGGCAGGAGCGAGGCCACAAACCATTCACGGTGCTACCCATCAGTTAGATTCATGTTAGCTTCACGGATCGTACACTTTAATCGTTGATCCAAATCCCAGGGCGTCTCACGAGGCTTCATCATGATCTCTTTGAATCCCATAATTGATTGCGCCTCAGACTTAGGTCTACTAAATTCCTTGTTCAACGCAGTCTGGATATCTGCCAATGCGAATGTCAGATTATCAATGCAGTACTTAATGTACCAAGTTAGCATGCAATCTTGCAAAGCACTAGCCAATGTCACTTTCTTCATTTGATCATCTGCGTGATACCCTGAGCTTCTCATACAACCTTCACGACAAACCAAAACTAGTCTAGATCTTCATTTCCCACACCCTTGAACACAGGTAGCTTTACGGATTTTGCCATGTTGAATGGTGGTGGAAGTGGCGGTGGTATGGGTGAGGGTGTAAGCGGTGGGGTTGAAGATGGAGGTGGTGTGGGTGGATGAGGTATTCATGGGAACCCTTGCTTTATCAACTGAATAGTGCTCTGCGAAGAAGCATGTGCTGCTCCCTCGTCGTCATTCAAATGAGGCTCAATCAGCAGGTAATATTCAGGGCTATTTCTTCCTCCGTCCCTGAAAGTCCTTCCACTTCACGTAGCCCCAAACATCAAGGTAACTGCATAACCCGCTTTTCACACAAGAGCATCTTAATCCAAGTATTTAACGATTTCAAATACTTACCTTGCGCCCTTTGAAGAAGCGGTCCTCTACTTCGCTATAACTGACCAAAGTATCGACCGCCAACTCTATCACAAATCCTCCTATGATATGGTCGAGCCAATGATCGACAGCATGTGTGATCTTATCTTCAGATGCTTCCAATTTCTGCACTAACTTCGGGGTCCAGGCAATCGGACCATCAAGCCTCCACCTCCCTTGGTCATTTTCCAACTTCATGATCCACTCATATAATTGAACCGGAAGGAACAGAAGAAGATTTCATGTATCTTTGTGTACAGATATCTGTCCAACCACTGTTATTTTGTCAATCGCGGATTCACATTTTCTTACGCCATGAATTCGTGGATTTTTCTATCCAATCAGTCTTCAATCTCCTTCTTAGTTGGATTCCATTGATGCGACATCAGACATCTCGTTATGAAGATCTCGCTCCCGGCAACAGAACCATTTGTTGCCTTGATGGGCCCTGACCCAAGTTTGGCGTTAATTAGCCAAGCAAATCCCTACACTACTGGCCCTTTCGGCATCAATTCGCGGAGCGCGGACTGAAGTCTCACCCGAAGCAGTATGGGGGGATGCAGGAACCAAGTTTCTACACCCTGAGATGGTTGTGATGTCAGTTTTATACCTTCAACTCTTTCCTCATGCAGGTCGATAAGCCTTTTAGGAATTATTGATATATTCTCCTTATTCGTCCTCTGAACCTCTGCGAAGGTCTACGACAGTCCTTCGTGCAACCTTAATAGGTGGTTCAGGCACTTACACGCCTCTACTGTATAATTACCCAAATTATCTTAAGTGTTGGCCAACTTTAACATGCATTTATGATTATCTTCGCGTAAACATATATCTCTACTTGCGGTCATATAACACAGGGAAATATATAGATTCACGCATCAGAATAACAATAAAACATAAACCCAGTGTTCAACATAACATAATCGCATGCAATTAACAGAAGTAAAATACACAGGTAATTCCAGAATACTCCTCTTTATTATTGATTCAAATCTCCAGTACAGACTCTGACTACCCTGCGCACACAACTGTAGGGGTCTGCGCATTCAGCTACGGACTTCTACCCTAGGCGTCTACGCACTCAGCTGCGGACTTCTACCCTAGGCCTCTACGCACTCAGCTGCAAAGCCTCTTCCTACACTAAGACTCTTTGCTCTTAGCTTCATAGACCCAACAATGACTCCAACTTATCCACTACTAAACTCTTATTGACTACTGAACTGCCTTAGACTCTTCTAAGACTCCCTTTTTATACAATCCCATGGTCCGCGGACCATGGGTAGATCTCTAAAGCCAACATGACTTATACAAAAGAAGGGCGAAAAACCCTTAGTAACTCTTTACATCTTTGCGCTCCATGGCCACAAAATGCGGATACTTTACATTCTTTCCTACAAAATTTGGGCTTTCTGCCCCAAAACTTGGGCTTTTAACCCCAAAATTGACCCCAGGGAACTCGTTCCCAACACATATCACGAATATGTAATCTATAGGTGTAATAACAGATATGAACATAGGGGTCTCATACTTAGCTGAGAATCGCTAAGAAACATTGATGCTTCAACACATCAACTGCCATTTTATTCATTAGGTCATAGATACATTATTCATTCATTTACCAGTAAAAACATGATGAGATCCATACATAGCTACTATCATAAAACATATATATAACCAGCATAAGAGCATTAGAAATACCAAAGAAATCACAACCATATGATCCACATATAAACCAATATAATACTCATAGAAATACAAGGAGAAATAACCTCATATTGATGATGCAAAATCCAAACCTAGGATGGGACTTCCACATTCCACCCAACCGTAGAATGACTTAGCCAAATCTCTCTTTGACCATTCACCCCCATGCAATATTCTAAGCATGAAAGTGGGAACTCATAGAACACATCAATCCAAAACCATCCAGGGTTTCTAAAGGCCAACCACCTCAACCCATCAAACTTTGATTCAACCTCACATTTGGACATCACAAAATCATCATCATGTCGGTCTTTATCCCAGCCATTTAGGGCTCCAAAGCATTTGTTCCAACCAAGGCTTCAGGACTAGTAACTCAACCCACGGTTGTCCCCGAGCTCCAGAGGGTTTGTCCAACCAAGGCTCTCGAACTAGTAACTCAACCCACCAAGGGCTCCATAACGTTTGTCCAACCAAGGCTACACGATTAGTAACTCAACCCAAGTTGTTACAGGGCTCTAGAGTGTTTTTCCAACCAAGGCTCCTGGAACTAGTAACTCAACCCAAGTTAAGGAAACATGAAAACCAACCAAAACAACACAAGGAAATAAACCCATAATCTCCATGGCTATCCATGAAATGGAAAGGCTAGGAAATCCACTCTTAATCTAGGTAGTCCTCCATACCAATGATAAATCATGACCAATAATCCACATGAATGTGCCATGCATGCCAAAACTAGTGAGGAAAACATGCATGCAACTCAGTACCTGCAAATAAATCCCATTGTAGCTATTGATCTCGGTGTCCTCTTGCGCATTCCTGCTCTTCCTTTTCCTTCTTACACCAAAAATCCAAGTATGCCACACCCTCCAAGAGTGTTCCAAGAAAACTCTAAGTATCCAAGAGTATGAGAGAGAGAGAGAATAATGAGAGAGATCCAAAATTGAACTGAAAAAAGGTTACCAACCAATGCTGAGAAGACCTTTTTATAAATGAGGCCTCTATTTTCTTCATTTTCCATTATTTTCTTTCATTTTCCTCCTCACATGCAACTTGTGACCTTTCACCGCCCTTTTCTCCTAATTTTCATAAATAAATATGCCAGTTGCCTTTCCAAAGCCTTATCCATTGCTTCTGTCAATGTCCTTAGCCATTAATCAATCACAAGTGATCCCCATCACTAGGATTTTGCCCAACATTCAACTTGGAATAAGTGTCCCATCAACCATGGTTATCGTTTTGCCTTTATTAACTTTTATTACATGGAATTTTCACCAGGGTTGTTACAGAACCCTCCCCCTTGGGGGAAAACCATCCTCGATGTTCAACAACACCTATAACCACAAAACTGTTGTAAGCAAAATATATTGTCGATGGAGCTTTATAACTGCTCGATGCAATATTTACAATGATCGACCTGCTAAAAGGAAAACCAACATGAAAACATAACAACATAACATCATAATGACATGACACCCATGCCGCTTATTAGAGCTTTATAACATAGCTCATGGTGGTATTTACATCCATATACATATGTACATATACCAAAACACCATACCAAAATTGCTTTGCCTCAATCGGCAAACAATGAAGGATACATAGCCCGCATCTGATATGCCATCTCCCATGTAGCTTCTTCGGGCTCAAAGTGCTTCCATTGCACTTTAACTTGTTTGATTGCTCAGTTCCGAAACATGAGCACCTTTTTCTGCAATATACATTGAGGCTCAGGCTGTAATTCTCCATCTGGTTCCACCCGCAATACAGACTATTCAATCACATTATGATCATCTCTAACATACTTCTTAAGCAATGACACATGGAAAACATCATGGACTTTCATTGTCGGAGGCAGTGCAAGTCGATAGGCTACTGGACCAATCCTCTTAATGATACTAAAGGGTCCACAAAACTATGGTGCCATCTTGGCACATGATTCAATCCATAAGGAGATCTTATTTGGTTTGATGCACAAGTACACTTGCTCCCCAACCTGGAACTCCTTGAAAAACCTGTTTAGGTCTGCATAGCTCTTTTGTGTATCATGTCTTGCATTTAGATTCTTCTTGATCACCTGCATTTCCTATTCCATGTTTGCCAACATGACTGGTCCAATCAACACCTTGTTAACTGGATCACTCCAACTGATAGGAGTATTGCAACTTCACCCATACAATGCCTTAAACAGACTCATCCTCATAGATTCCTGATACCCATTATTGTAAGCAAACTCTACCAGTGGAAGGTACTCTTCTCAGTTTTGTTGTTGATGCATCACATACATCCTCAACATGTCCTCCAATATCCTATTGACCCTCTTTATCTGTACATCTATCTGCAGATGAAAAGGTATACTAAAGGCCAACTCTGTGCCCAAACCTGCAAATAACTCCTTACAAAACTTGGAAGTGAACTTTGCATCCCTGTCTGACACGATCTTCTTTGGAACACCATGCAATCTGACCACATATCTGATAAATACCTATGCTACATCACTAGCTGAGAATGTAGACTTCACTGGGATGAAATGTGCAACCTTTTTCAGCCTGTCCACAATAACCATGATGGAATCATGTTGTTTCACTGTCCTCGGCAACCCTGTGATCAAGTCCATATAAATGACTTCCCATTTCCATTATAGTATTGCAATCGGCTATAGCACTCCACCTAGATGTTTACGCTCCGCCTTCACACACCTACAATCAAAAAACCTAGCCACAACTCTGCTACATCCCTCTCGAGGTTTGACCAATAATAAAATCTCTTCACTGCTCTGAGTGTCTTCTAATAACCAGAGTGACCTGAATATGGTTTTGCATGAAACTCCCTCAATATCACCTTCTTGAGCTCACTACTGTCTTTCACATCTATCTTGTCTCTGAATCTGACCAATCCATCTGTTGTAAGACAACATCCATATCCTATGCACCTGCACTTGTACCTGTACCTGTAATATCACTTGTACATGTACCTATACTATGTTGCAACTTATGCATAATATCCATATATCTGACATCCTGTTGACCTACCTGCAAGATCTTATCCTAGAAGTCTGTCCCATAGGAGCTCATAGCTGCTAAGTGATTTACCTATACTCGCATGCTAAGAGCATCTACCACTTTGTTCTCATTGCTTTAATGTACTTGATATCAAAATCAAATTCATTGATCGTGGGCAACCACCAAGCTTGCCTGCCATTCTGATCTGGTTGGTCAAATAAATATCTCAAACGACTGTGATCACTCATAAATGTAAACATCTTTCCCATAAGATAGTGTCTCCACATCTTCAATGCATGCATAGTTGTTTCCATCTCAAGATCATGTGTGGGGTAGTTTTGCTCGTGCACTTTCAGTTTTCGCGACTCACAACATACCACCTGTCCATCCTACATAAGGACCCCACCAAGTCCTTTATTGCAAGAATTTGTGCATACCACAAACTCTTTATTTGGATCTTTAATATTTAACGCTGGTGCATGTGTCAAGAACTGCTTAAGCTACTCAAAACTAGCCTCACACTCCCCTATCCATTCAAACTTCTTACCTTTCCTCTGCAATGATGTGATATGATAAGCAATATGTGAGAAGTTCCTTATGAACCTCCTATAATAGCTTGCCAACCCCATGAAAGATCTCATGTCATCTACATTCTTAGGAGCTACCTACTCCATGATGGCCCTTATCTTTTTTGGATCTACTGCAATTCCCTCCTTAGAGACAACATGCCCCAAGTAATGTACCTCCGTCTGAAAGAACTACACTTGTTGAGCTCAGCATACAACTGATTCTCTCTCAACAACCTCAACACTAGTGCTAAATGCTCAGCATGATCTTCCTCATTTTTAAAATACACCAATATGTCATCAATGAACACAATAACAAACTTATCCAAATACGGATGCAATACATTATTCATCAAGCACATAAATGTAGTTGGATCATTAGTCAAACTGAATGGAACTACAACAAAATCATAATGCCCATACCTGGTCCGATTTTTTTTTTTTGTAAATGTCCTCCTCTTTGATGCGTACCTAATGATATCTGTATCTTAGATCAATCTTCAAGAACACTACTACTACCTTCAATTGATCGAACAAGTCATCAATCCTTGGTAACATATACATGTTCTTGATAGTCACTTTGTTCAACTGCACGTAGTCGATGCATAATCCGAGAGTACCATATTTCTTCTTCACAAATAACACTGATGCGTCCCATGGTGACACACTTGGTCTAATGTATCCCTAGTCCAACATTTCCTTCAACTGTAGCTTCAACTCCACCAACTGAGGTGTGCTTGTCCTATAAGGTGCTTTTGATGTTGGAGATGCCCTTGGCACTAACTCAATAAAAAAGTTTACCTCCCTGTGAGGTGGCAACTAGGTAATGTCCTCAGGAAATACATCCTTGAACTGCTGTAAAATTGGGCACTCTCTCAACACATCTGCATCTTCAAATTCGTTACCCTTCTCACTATAAATGTGCATTGCAAATAACACACACCCTTTCCTGCGGCTACCCTTTGCTTGCATAACTTTCACCATCCTAACTGATGTGGCTTTCTTCTTTCCTTGCAAGACTCTTGGTTCCCCATTATCATCCACACACTTAATTGATTTGTCATAACAATCTACCTTGGTTCTATGATTTAGTACAACCAGTCCATGCCCAAGAAATTAAATGCACAAGCTCTTACCCAATGGTGAACTCGCTTCTTTGTACCTGTAGCCAACTGCACTAACCAAGATTTTGCATCAATTCCTTACTCAAAGCACACTTATCCACCGAGTCAAGACTAACATAGCTATAATTAGATCCAGGGTCAATCAAAATGAAAATAACTTGATTACAAAGCTTACCATTCATCTCAATGATAGATGCATGATGGTATGCATGTTTGTTATCCAATGTTGCATAAATACGAGGAACACTTTGACCATCATCCCCAATAGTCTGTGCATCGTGTGCACTATATATATGAGGCATACCACCCTAATATTATGGACAATCTCTCCTGCGATGAACCCCTCCACAAGTACAACACCGCACGGGCCCCTTATTATGCTCCTCATATTGATGTCCCTATCCTCTATCTGATGCAATGAACTTCTTAGATGGCACAGCATTCTCTTTATTATCTATACCCGGAGATCTTGCTCATTTCTTGTCCCATTTTCCTTTGTTCTTTGCATTACCTTTCTAGTATGGATTATTCTCATATCTGCGCTTCGATTGTTCATAGCAATGGCTTAGCTTTCGAATGGCCTCCTCCAATGATCTAGGTTCATCGAACTCAATCATGTGTTTGAACCAACCGGTAATCCACTAATGAACCTCTAAATCTTGTCCTTTTCCTTTGTGAGATAAGGCACATACCTTAGTAGCTCCAAGAACCTGCTATTGTACTTGTCATTTGTCATTGATCCTATCTTTAGCTCATATAATACCTTTTCCCTGTCATCAAAGTATCTCTCTGACAAATGCTTCTTCTTGAATAATCGCTCAAACTCACTCCAAGTCAAGTCTTCCTCATGAATACATCTACCATTCTTCACATCTTCCCACCAAATGTTTGCTTTGCCTTAGAGACTAAATGTAGCTACTTTGGCTTTCATGTTCTCTGAATAATCATGCAACCTAAATAATTTCCTCATGCCAAGAAACCATGCCTCTGCATCATGTGGTTTCTTCATCTCTCCATCAAATGTAGGTGTCATTTCTTTCTTAAACTCATATGGCAAGTATCCCCTATCACTTCTCCTATAGGGATGATAATGATGACAATCATAATGCCTATCTAAATCAGAACTAGAATAATACTTGTGTATATCCCTCCTCCTATCTAGAGTGTCCAACAATCTGCCATCTCTAACCGTGTGATCTCTATGTGACCTATGACCACCATTCGACCTACTTACATATGCTCCATTAGTTCTATCCTCTTGCTCATAGTTGATCCGATGTGGTCCCTGTTGATACAAATTTGACAAACTTTGAAGTATCATTGCATTTACCTCTGCTTGTTTCTCCTGTGTCGGCATGATTTTGTCATTATCTGTCTTACAACTCCTTATTTCTTCCTTTAAGCTTCTCAGTGTATCTGCCAAATCGAAAGAGTTCCCAACACCACACTGCTCTTATGATTCATAGGGAGAGTCTTTGTAGTCTACCATCTTGCTAGCCATTTGATATTTCTGCCACCAAGGTATATCATGTCAGCTAAACCAAATCACCATAAACCAACATACCTTAGTATAGCTCGGGGAGGATACCTTGTTTGCAGGATCAACAAATCAACATGATACATGTATAACATAATCATGACATCGTTTAGAAACATAATACATAAGCATATAACCATGAAACCATCATTCTAGCTATGGTCCAGTCATCAATGCATGACCTTATCAATAAAGCATACCACGACCTCATGCATGAAAACAACCACTACATCACTATACACTTGACCACATGCAAACATGAACATGCACAAGCAATGCGTAATGAACCATGCATGTGCATAAACACATGTAATCAAGTATAAACAAACAATACTTGTAACCAAACCTACAATAATAATACATGTAACCAAGTATACAAGAATGTAAACAAACATACGAGAATGTAACCAAGCATGCAAAATAATGTATGTAAGCGACATATAACAACATGTAACCAATCATACACTCATGGCGATGCACTCCACAATGAAAATGTCAACTTCCACATGATGACATCACTACAACCATGATCAACACTATGAAAATGCAACAAGAACATTGAATGCAAGTGTAAGAGACACACATACAACTGACATGATGCATTTCCAACACACATCCCATCCAGTCTGAGGGGTGAACCATGCTTTTATACCACTTTGTAACACCCTCCTCCCACATCTACCCAAACAATTGGCCAGCTGGGGTAAACATGCGAAGAGAGGCCACTATAATATGATTCGACCTCCTAAGTCACGTCAAGGAAGTGGAACTGACGGAAACACACCATATAAACATTCAACATTAGTATTAGGACCCCTAAGAACCAATCCAACCTTTCTTCCAGATAGCCCCTGGGTCCCACTGAGCTTTTGAACCACTTGACCTTTGGACACTCTCATGTTATGGGCATGACAACATCCAGAGACTTTTGGATGCTCTCACAGGCCTACAAGCTAGTTTTTTGCCAGCGTCCCCGAGATTTGAGCCACTTTTTCAGGCCCAGAGCCTAGGTCACTGCCCATAATAGAAATACATGTTCAGAATAGTAATATAATAGGGAAATGACAGTGCAAAAACAATTACTTGAATAAGACCTTGACTGGACCCCTACTAGCCATGACAGGGATTTTGTCAAACATATCATGAATATGTAATCTACAGGTGTAAATAACAGATATGAGCATAGGGGTCTCATACTTAGCTGAGAATCACTAAGAAACATTGATGCCTCAACACATCAACTACCATTTCATCCATTAGGTCATAAATACATTGTTCATTCATTTACCAATAAAAACATGATGAGAGCCATACATAGCTACTGTCATAAAACATATATATAACCAACATAATAGCAACATAAATACCAATGAAATCACATCCATATGATCCACATATAAACCAGTATAATACTCATAGAAATACAAGGAGAAATAACTTCATATTGATGATGCAAAATCCAAACTCGAGATGGGACTTCCATGTTCCACCCGACCTAGAATTGTTGAACCAAATCTCTCTTCATCCATTCACCCATGTGCCATATTCCAAGCATGAAAATGGATCTCATAGAACACGTCAATCCAAAACCATTCAGGGCTTCCAAAGGCCAACCACCTCAACCCATCAAATAGTGATTCCACCTCATAGTTGGACATCACAAAACCATCATCAGGTCAGTCGCTATCCCAACCATACAGAGCTCCATAGCATTCGTTCCTACCAAGGCTTCAAGACTAGTAACTCAAAACACAACTGTCGCTGGGCTCAAGAGCGTTTGTCCAACTAAGGCTCCAAGAACTCAACCCACCAAGGGCTCCAGAGCGTTTGTCCAACCAACGCTATGGGACTAGTAACTCAACCCAAGTTGTTACAGGGCTCCTGAGCATTTGTCCAACCAAGGATCCAAGAACTAGTAACTCAACCCAAGTTAAGGAAACATGAGAAACAACTAAAAAACACAAGGAAATAAACCCACAATCTCCATGGCTATCTAGGAAATGGCAAGGCTAGGCAATCCACTGTCAATCCGGGCATTCCCCTATGCGAGTGAAAAATCATGACCAATAATCCACATGCATGTCAAAACTAGTGAGGAAAACATACATGCAACTCAGTACCTGTAAGCAAATCCACCTGTAGTTGTTGATCTGGATGTCCTCTTGCACTTTCCTTCTCTTCCTTTGCCTTGTTGCTAAAAAATCCAAGTATGCCACACCCTCCAAGAGTGCTCCAAGAAAACTCTAAGTATCCAAAAGTATGATAGAGAGAGAGAGAATAACGAGAACTCCAAAACTTAACAGACAAAAGGTTACCAATTGATCCTCAAAAGCCTTTTTTATGAACGAGGCCTCTATTTTATTCATTTTCCATTATTTTCCTTCATTTTCTTCCTCACATGAAACCTGTGACCTTTCACCTCCCTTTTCTCCTAATTTCCATTATTTTCATAAATAAATATGCCAAAAATGCCATTTGCCTTTCCAAAGCCTTAGCCATTGCCTTTGCCAATTTCCTTAGCCATTAATAAATCACAAGTGATCCCCATGACTAGGATTTTTTCCCAACATTCAGCTTGGAATAAGTATCCCATCAACCATGGTTATTGTTTTGCCTTTATTAACTTTTATTACACGAAATTTTCACTAGGGATGTTACAAAGCATTATTCAAACTGAATGTAACTACAAAAAACTCATAATGCCCATATTGTTTCTAGAAAGTTGTCTTGTAAATGTCCTCCTCTTTAATGTGTACCTAATCATATCCGAATCTTAGATCAATTGTCTAGAACATGTATGCTCCATTTAGTTGATCAAACAAGTCATCAATCCTTGGCAGCCAATACCTGTTCTTGATGGTCACTTTGTTCAACTGCATGTAGTCAATGCATAATTTGAGAGTATCATCCTTCTTCTTCACAAACAATATTGGTGCACCCCAAGGCGATACACTTTGCCTAATGTATCCTTTCTCAAGCATCTCTTTCAGTTGCAACTTTAACTCTACCAACTCAGGTGTGCTCATCCTGTAAGGTGTTTTTGTTGTTGGAGCTGCCCCTGGCACCAACTCAATAGAAAAATTTACTTCCTTGTGAGGTGGCAACATTGAAATCTTCGCGAGAAACACATCTTGAAACTGTTGTAGAACTGGGTACCTGCTCAAAACATCTGCATCCTCAACTTCCTTATCTTTATCACTAGAGATATGCACTGCAAATAATACACACACTTTCCTGCGACTACACTTTGTCTGCATAGTTGTCACCCTTCTAACTGATGTGGCCTTCTTCTTTCCATGTAAGACTCTTGGTTCCCCATTTTCATCCATAAGATTAATGGATTTTTCATAAAAATCCACCTTGGTCCTGTGAAGGTGTAACTAGTCCATTCCCAATAGCATACTATATGATCCCAATGGAAATATGTTCAAGTGTGTTGCTATAGGCATACCATTTAAATCAAATGCACAAGTTCTTACCTAATGGTGAACTCTTTTCTTTGTACCTATAGCCAACTGCACTAACCAATATTTTGCATGCAATTATTTACTCAAACCACACTTATCCACCAAGTCAGGACTTACATAACTATAATTAGATCCAAGATCAATCAAAACAGAAACGACTTGATCACAAAGCTTACTGTCCATCTCAATGATAGATGATTGATGTTCTCCCTGTTTGTTGTCCAATGCCGCATAGATGCAAGGAATGCTCTGTCCAACATCCCCAACAGTCTGCGCCTCCTGTGCATTATAGATCTTAGGCTTACCACCCTAATTTTGTGGACAATCTCTCTTAAGGTGTTCCTTACCGCATGTCCAACATTCCAATCGTCTAGTGCCATCACCCCTATGTTGTTGTTGTGATCCATGTCCCTATGTAGCTGCATTGAACTTATTTTGTGGTGCCACATTTTCTTTCTCTTATGCATTTTGAGGCCTTGTTATTTTTGGTTGCCATTTACCTTTACCTTTATCTTTCCCTTTCCATCCTTGTTGAGATTCATTCTTACACTTTGACTGCTCATAACAATGCTTCAATTTCCCAATAACTTCCTCAAGTGACCAAGGCTCATCATACTCAATCTGATCTCTAAATGCTAATGGAAAACCACTGACAAATCATTGAACTTTAGCCTTATCATCTTTAAGATATGGTACATACCTCAATAGCTCTAAGAACTTGGTCGTATACTCCTCATCTGTCATTGATCCCATCTTTAGCTCATAGAATTCTTTGGCCTTACTGTCATAGTACCTTTCTGACAAGTACTTCTTCCTGAAAAGCCTCTTGAACTCATGCCAACTCAAGTCCTCTATCCTGATGTCTCTAACCCGCTTCACATCTTCCCACTAGATATCTGCTTTACCTTTCAGGTTGAAGATAACAATTATGGCCTTCATGTTTTTTGTGTACTCATGCAATTGAAAGAACTTGTTCATCCCAAGTATCCAAACCTTTGCATCTTTTGGTTTATTCAAGTCTCCATCAAAAGTAGGTGGCTTTGCTTTCTTAAATTCTTCTGGAAAGTATCCCCTATCACTCCTCCTATAACGATTATCATGATGATGATCATGATGCCTATCAGAACTAGCACTGAAGTAGTACCTGTGTCCATCACCTCTCCTATCCAGAGTATCCAATAATTTGTCATCTCTAATTATGTCATCTCTATCTGATCTCTGCTCACCATGAGACCTATTGCCATATGCCCCATTGGTTATGTCCTCTTGTCCATGGCTGATCTGAAGTGGTCCTTGACACTGTAATTCTCACAAACTCTGAAGGAGTATCGCATTAACCTCTGCTTGTTTCTCTTTGTGCCTGCATGATTTTTTCATTGTCTACCTCACAACTCCTTATTTCTTCCTTCAAGCTTCTCAATGTGCTTGTTAAGTCAGAAGAGTGCCTAAACCACGCTACCTCTCTAAATCATAGAGAGAATCTTTGTAATCTACCATCTTGCTAGTCATTTTGAACTCTTTCCTGTAAGGCATACTATGTCAGCTAAACAAAATCATAATAAGCAATGTACCTTAACAAAATTCAAGGAGAATATCTCATCTGCAAGATCAACCAATCAGCGTAGTACATGTATAACATAATCATGACAACATATATACATATAATACATAAGCATATAACCATGTAACCATCATTCTAGCTAGAGTCTAGTCATCAATGCATGACCATATCAAGTATACATACCATGACCTCGTGCATGGCAACAACAACCATACCAATGTACACAGACAATATAGAAGCATAAACAAACATGTAACCAATCATACACTCATGACAACATACTTCACAACAACAACATCCTCTTTCACATGGCGACATAACTACAACCATGACCGACACTCTACATATGCAACAAGCATATATACCACAAGGATTATTAACACACATGCAATCGACATGAATGCATGACCAACACACACCACCCATCCAATCCAAGGGGTGAACCATGCTCTAATACCACTTTATAAAAGCCTCATCCCACATCTACACAAGTAACTGGCCAACAAGGGTAAACATGCGATGAGAGGCCACTATAATGGGATTCCACCTCCTAAGTCACCTTAAGGAAGTGGAATCAATGAAATCACACCATACAGACTTCCACATTAGCAACAAAACTCTTAGGAGCCATCCCAACCACTTAGGTAACCAACCCCTAGGTCCCACTGAGTTTTTAGACCATTAAACCCTCATACGCTCCCTTGATATGGACAAGCATGTATCTAGGAGGCTTTAGACGCTCCCACAACATGGGTATGCATGCGTCTGGGGAATTTTTTCCTCAAACCTGTGCTTGCAACTCTAAAATTTGTGCCACTTTTTCAGGCCTAGAGCCCAATTCACTGCCTAAAACTTAATGACACTTTCAGAATAGATAGATAATAATAGAATAATGATACAAATGCAATTATTTGAACAAGGAACTGACTAGACCCCTACTATCCATGACATACATTTCGTCAAACATGTCACAAATATGTAATCTACAGGTTTAAACAACAAATCTGAGCATAGGGGTCTCATACTTATCTATGAATCACTAAGAAGCATTATTTCCTTATATCATTAGCTGCATTATCATATATTAGGTCATATATACATTGTTTATTCATTTACAAATCAAAACATGAGGAGAGCCATACATCATCATTGTCATAATACATGCTTATTAAACAACATAATAACAACAAAAATATCAAGGATACATCAGCCATAGAATCCACATATAAACCGGTCAATTACATATAAGATACCAAGGAAATAACCTCTTATTAATTAATGAAAAAGCCAACCTGGAATGGGACTGCCACGTTCCACCCAACCATAGATTGGTTGAGCCAAGTCTCTCTTCAGCCAATCACCCCCGTGCCATATTCCAAGCATGGATGTGGGACTCAAACCAAAAGAAACAACCAGGTCATCCCGAGGCTAAACCACCTCACCCTCATCAATAGAGACTAGGCTTTACCACAATCCACGCCGGATCACTAGGCCAACATAGTAAACATGTAATAATAGGCTTTACCATTATCTCCATGAGATCACTAGGCCAAAACAAGCATGGATGCCACTAGATTTCTCCACCTACATCGTCAGGAATTTTCATGTCTCCTAGTCTCTTAGGCTTTACCGCAATCAACAGTCTGATCTAGGGATCACTAGGTCCTAAACTGAGTCTCCACCTTCTAGGTTTTACCGTATATCCCACCATTCACCAACAAGGATTTCTAGGCCTAATCAAGGGAAACCACCTCTAGGATTTACCATATATCCCACCATTAACCAGCCGAGGATTCCTAGGCCCACCAAGGCACGCAATACCTGGCTTTACCACAACCCACAATCCGGTTCAGGGGTTTCTAGGCCAATGGATTTATTGCAATCCACAGTCTTGTTCAGGGATCACCGTGCCATGTGTTATTTCTTTTGAAGAGCCACCTCACTCAGCTTCTAGTTCATCCAACAATCAACTCGATCAAAACATGAGAACCCCATCACACCATGGCTATCCAGAAATGGCAAGGCTAGGCTGAAAACATCGTAACACCTGGCGAAACCCATGCCATAACAACAAAGAACCACATGTAATACCATGCATGCCAAATCTAGCAAGGAAAACACACATACAAATTGATACCTGCAAAGAATCTTGTTGTAGCTCCTTGATCCTTCTCTTCCTTGCTTACTCGTTCCTTCCTCTTGCCTTATTTCCCTTTTTTGATACAATGCCAAAGTGCTCCAAGATTGAGAGAGAGAGAGAGAGAGAGAGAGAATTATGAGAAAGCTCCAAAACTGGATTGACAAAGGTACCAACTAATCCTTGGAAGCCTTTTTATTAAACATGCCTTTATTTTCTTCATTTTCCATTATGTTCCTTCATTTTCCTCCTCACATGCAACCTGTGACATTTCACCTTCCTTTTCTCCTAATTTCCATTACTTTCATAAATAAATGTGCCAAAAATGCCATTTTGCCTTTCCAAAGTCGTATCAATTGCCTTTGCCAACTTCCTTAGCCAGAATAAACCAATGAACACTGACACTAGGATGCTTGCCCAACACTCAGCTTGGAATAAGTGTCCCATCAACTGTGGTTAATATTTTGCCTTTATTAACTTTTATTACATGGAATTTTCACTAGGGATGTTACAGAACCCCCCACCCCCCTTAGGGGACATTGTCCTTGGTGTTCAACAACACCTATACCCCAACAAAACTGTTGAAAAGAAAACATACTTCCAGTGGAGCTTTATAACATACCTCAATATAGTATTTACAATGACCACCCTGGTGAAAAGAAACCAACATGACAACTATAATGACATGACACCCATACTGCTTATTGGAGCTTTATAGCATAGCTCATGGTGGTATTTACATCCATACAGATAAGTACATATATCAAAACATCACCAAAATATATGCCAAAACATATACCAAACATCATACCAAATTTGCTTTGCCTTAACTAGCAAAGAATGAAGGATACATAGCCTACATATGATCTGCCATCTCCCATGTAGCTTCAACGGGTCCAAAGTTCTTCCACTACACTCTAACCTGCTCTATTGCTCAGTTATGGAGCATGAGAACCTTTCTCTGCAATATAAACTAAGGTTCCAACTGGAATTATCCATTTGGCTCCACCTACAATACAGACAAGTCAATCACATGATCAACATCTTTAACATACTTCTTAAGCAATGACACATGGAAAACATCATGGAATTTCACTGTTGGAGGCAGTGCAAGTCGATATGCTACTGGTCTGATCCTCTCAATAATCCTGAAAGGTCCACAAAATCAGGGTGCCAGTTTGGCACATGATCCAATCCGCGAGGAGATCTTCTTCGGTTTGATGCGCAAGTACATCTGTTCCCCAACCTAGAACTCCTTGAACAACCTATTTTGATCTGCATAGTTCTTCTGCCTATCCTATGTTGCTTTCAAATTATACTTAATTACCTACATTTCTTGCTCCATGTCTACCAACATGTCCGGTCCAATCAACACCCTGTTAACTGTATCACTCTAATTGATGGGAGTATTACAACTTTTCCCACACAAAACAGACTAATCTTCAAAGATTTCTGATACCCATTATTGTAAGTGAACTCTATTAGTCGAAGGTACTCTTCCCACTTCCACTACTGATGCATCACATACATCCTCAACATTGCCTCCAATATCCTGTAGACTCTCTTTGTCTGTCCATCTTTCTGTGGATGATAAGTTGTACTTAAGGCCAGCCTTGTGCCCAAACCTGTAAATAACTCCTTCCATAAATTGGAAGTGAACTTTGCATCCCTTTCTGACACAATCTTCTTTGGAACACCATGCAATTTGACCATCACTCTGATGAACACCTGTGCCACATCACTCGTTGAGAATGTAGACTTCACTGGAATGAAGTGTGCTACCTTTGTCAACTTGTCCACCACTACCATGATCGATCATGTTGTCTCATTGTCCTCGATAAACCTGTGATAAAGTCCATGGAAATGACCTCCCATTTCCATTCTAGAATCGCAATCGGCTGTAGCAGTCCACCTAGATGCTTACAATCTACCTTCACCTATTGACAATCTAAGCACCTAGCCACGAACTCTGCTACATCCTTCTTCAGATTTAGCTAATAATAAAATTTCTTCACTGCGGTCAATGTCTTCTGACAGCTTGGGTGACATGAATATTGTTTCACATGAAACTCCCTCAAGATCACCTTCTTGAGCTCACTATTGTCAGACACATATATCCTATCTCTAAATCTAATCAATCCATCTATTGTGAGACAATAGTCCACATCTTGTACACCTGCACTTGCACCTGTACCTGTACCTGTACTTAATGGCGCTAGGAACTAGTAACTCAACCCAAGTTGTTCCAAGGATTCCATAGCGTTTGTTCCAACCCATGACCATAAGGAACCTAAGCACCAATAAGGAAAACAAGTGGAAGAAACACACAACACCATGACTATCAAAGAAATGGCAAGGCAAGGATAAAAATATTATCAATCTAGGTAAATTTGTATGCCAACGACAACACATAACCATGGAATCACATGCATATACCATGCATCCAAAAATCGATAAGGAAATCACACATGCAACTTGTTACTTGCAAAGCAATCTAGTTGTAGCTATTGATCCAATTGTTTTTTGCGCCTCCTGCTTTCCTTTACCTTCTTTTTCCAAATCCAAGTGAATGTTAGAGTGTTCCAAGCATGCTCCAAGAATGCTCTAAGTGTGCTAGATTATGAGAGAACAAAGCTAAACTAACAAAAGGTTGTGAATTGATCCTCAAAAGCCTTTTTATTGTCAAGGCCTCTATTTTCTTCATTTTCCTCTAATTTCCCTTGCATGCAAATATGTGTCTCTTCACCTTCCTTTTCTCCCATTTTCCTCTATTTTCATAAATAAATGTCAATTATTGCCACTTTTCCTTTTCCAATGCCTTTGCCAATTTCCATAGCTATTAATTAATCACAAGTGATGCCAAGTGAAGTGTTTTTCTCAACATTCAGCTTGGAATATGTGTCCCATGACCTTGGTCTTATTTTATTATATGGAAAATCAACCAGAGGCTATTACAAACCCCTCCCCCTTAGGGGGACACTGTCCTCGGTGTTCTATGACACCTATGACCAACAAACCGCTGAAAAACAAAACATACTGCTCATGGAGCTTTATAACATAGCTATGCATTATTTATAATGGCATCATATCTAAAAACAAAACAAACATACCGCTTATTGGAGCTTTATAACACATCTCATTGTGGTATTTACAACAACATCCATATCCATATACATATACATATACATATACCAAAAACTCATTTGTTTGAACCAACAAATAATGAAGGATACATAGCTCATATCTAATCAACCATCTCCTATGTAGCTTCATCGGGCCTAAAGTGCTTCCATTGCACTTTAACCTGCTCGATTGCTCTGTTCCAGAGCATGAGTTGTTTCCGCTGCAATATGCATTGTGGTTCTGACTGGAATTCTCTCTTTGGTTCCACCTGCAATATAGACAAGTCAATCACATGATCAACATCCAGTACATACTTCCTAAGAAATGAGACATGGAAAACATCATGGGCTGTCACTATCGTAGGCAGTGCAATTCAATAGGCTATTGGTCCAATCCTCTCAAGGATCTCAAAAGTCCCACAATACTGATGTGCCAACTTGGCACATGACCCAATCTTTAAGGACCTCCTTCTGGACTTGATATGCAAGTACACATGCTCCCCAACCTAAAACTCCTTGAATGCTTTATTTTGATCTACATAAATATTCTACCTATCTTGTGATGCCTTTAAATTCATTTTAATAACCTACATCTCTTGTTCCATCTTGGCTAACATATTTGGTCCAATCAGCACCTTGTTCACTGGATCACTCTAGCTAATAGGAGTATTAAAACTCTGACCATAAAGTGCCTCAAATAGACTCATCCTCAAGGATTCGTGATACCCATTATTATATGGAAACTCCACTAGTGGAAGATACTCCTCCCACTTCCTTTGTTGATGCATGACATACATCCTCAACATGTCCTCAAGAATCTTGTTGATCCTCTTTGTTTGTCCATATATCTCTAGATGATAAGCTTCACTGAAAGCTAACTCTATCCACAAACCTGTAAATAACTCCTTCCAAAACCTAGAAGTGAACTTGGTATCTATGTCGAATGTAATCTTCTTGGGAACACCATATAATATCACTATATCCATAATGAAAATATGAGCTATCTTGTTGGCTGAATTCGTAGATTTAACTACAGTGAAGTGAGCTACCTTACTTAACCTATCAACCACAAACATGATGGAATCATGTTGTCTTGATGTCCTCAACAAACCTATAATGAAAACCATGGAAATGACCTCCAATTTCCACTTTGGAATCAGAATAGGCTATAATAAATGACCTAGTTCTTACACTCTGCTTTTACATGCTGACAGTCCAAACATATTGCAACAAAATACACCATCTCTTTCTACAATTTCGGCTAGTGGTAGACCTTCTTAGCTGCTATCAAAGTCTTCAGGTATCCCGAATGACCTGAATACGTCTTAACATGAAACTCCCTCAAGATAAGCTTCTTGATGTCACTATCATTCAACACATAAATCATGTCCCTAAATCTATCCAAGCCATCTGTTATGAGATGATACTCCTCATCCCTATCACCTTCACCCTACTGTTGTAACTTGTGCTTCAACTGTTGGTGCATGTCATCATGTTGTCCTGCCTACAAGATCCACCCCTGTAAATCTATCCCATAAGAACTCACTCCTGCAATATGATTCACCTGCACTCTCCTATTGAGAGCATCTACAACTCTGTTCTCTTTACCCTTAATGTATATGATCTCAAAATCAAACTCACTAAGGGTAGCCAACCATTTAGCTTCCCTGGCATTTATATTAGGTTGGTAAAACAAGTACCTTAGTCCACTATGATCGCTCATTAAGATGAACCTCTTTCCAAGAAGATAATGTATCCACATCTTCAAAGCATGAATGAGAACTGCCAACTCAAGATCATGAATCACATAGTTTTGCTTGTGCTCATTTAACTTCCTTGACTCATAGCATACCACCCATCCTTCCTGCATTAGGAATCCACCAAGTCCTTTCTTGCAAGAATTTCTACATACTACGAAATCTTTGTTAGGATCTGCAATCTTCAAGAGTGGAGCATTTGTAAGCAAATGCTTCAACTGCTCAAAACTAGGTTCGCATTATTCAGTCCATTCAAAATTCTTTCCTTTTCGCTGCAAAGATGCAATAGGATAGGCAATCCGTGAGAAGTTCCTGATGAACCTCATGTAGTAACCTACTAGTCCCATAAATGATCTGACCTCATCCACATTCTGTAACATCGCCTCCTCTCACATCTACCCACTTTCACCAGCGTACGCCGGTAAACATGAGATGAGGGGTTACTATGATATGACTCAACCTCCTAGGTGACCTTAAGGGAATGGAGTCAACACAAAAATACTTTACTAACTTCCCTCAGGTGCCACAGGACCTCCAACAATAACCCAACCCCTCCAGGTGTCCAACCCCTTAGACAACCCACCTTTTCCATGACCTAGAGCCCAAATCACTCCCTTGCCAAGGCCTCCAAGCGACTATGGGTTCCCAGTCACTCCCATAGGCCTAAATTAGTGCGAATGTGGAATTTTTTTGCCAGTGTTGTGCCAATGACTGTGAGAATTAAGGCTATTTTCCAAGGTGGGGGCTCCGCCTCTGCCCAGAAAGCTATGAAACTTCCATATCTCATAAAATACATGAAGAAAATGCTTGTAAACTAATAACTAGAAACATGTCTTGACCTGACCATCCCCAACTGGGACTGACATTTTGTCAAACACTTGGTAGATATGCGACCTATAGGTCATCAACACAAGGCTGAATATAAGGGACTGAAAACTTATCTGAGGTTTAACAAGAAGGGTCTCCGCCTTCTCACATTCGCTATCATAACATCAATTAGGTCTTACATTCATTATTTATTCAATTACAAGTAAAAACATGAATAGATCCATGACTGAGATCTGTCATAAAACCATGATTATAACCAACATATAACCATATAAATAACCATAAGAGAACAACCATTAAATCCACATAATAACAAGTACATTTACTCATCAAAGAAAGAGAAACATAACTTTTATTGAACACGGGAAATTACCAACTGGGTTCGAGACTTCCACGTTCCATCTGACCATAGATTGGATGAACCAGATCTTTCTTTCAGCCAATCACCCCCGTGCCATATTCCAACCATGAATGTGGGATCTCATGGGATAACCAATCCATAAACAACCAAGAGAACCCATAGGTTGAACCACTTCCACCCTCACCATACCTTTACCTTACCTAAACTGGTGTTGAGATCACATAAACCAAACCGAGCTTGGATTCCTGAGAATTTCTTCACCATCCTTGAGGTTTTTTCCTATCTCCACCCTCAGGCTTTATCGTGTATTCCATCATTATCGGTCAAGGGATTCCTGGGCCTTTGTGAATTTTCTAAAGACCACCTCACCCCAGACTCTGAAACCATTCGGAAACCCAAAGCTCAAATCGAGAACAATCCCATCACACCATGGTTATTTGAAAATGTCAAGGATAGGCTAAAATCCACTGCCGAATCTTGGAAAAATCCATTCCAATGACAGTAAAAGAACCATATACCAACATGCACATATAATGCATGTCAAAACTAGCTAGGAAATCACACACACAAGTTGTTACCTACAAGTATGCCCGCTTAAGCAACTCAATCCTTGCCTTCATTTGCTTTCCTTGTCCTTCTTTTATTTTCCTTTCCTTTCCTTGCTTTTCCTTTCCTTTCCTTTCTTGCTTACTTTCTTTCTCCTCTTCGTGCTTTCTCCTCTCTGAGACAAATTCCAACACTAAACTGACAGAAGGCTACCAATTGATGCTCTGAGGTTTTTTTATTGACGAGGCCTCTAATTTCTTCAATTTTCCATTATTTTCCTCCTCGCGTGCAACTTGTGACCTTTCACCTTCCTTTTCTCCTAATTTCCATTATTTTTCATAAATAATATGCCAACATGCCTTTTTGCCTTTCCAAAGCCTTAGCCATTGCCTTTTCCAATTTACCCTTAGCCATAAAACACAACAAGTGATGTGCACTAGGATATTTTGCCCAACATTCAGCTTGGAATAAGTGTCCCTTGTCCGTGGTCTTATTTTAAATTTATTAACTTTTACTACATTAACTTTTAACTCAAGGTTGTTACACATTCCTAGGAGTTGGCCACTCCGTGATAGTTTTAATCTTTTCTAGGTCCACTGCTATACCTTCCTTGGAAACAACATGTCCCAAGTAGTGAACTCCAGTATGAAATAAACTGCACTTACTAAGCTTGGCATATAACTGATGCTCTCTCAGTAATCTTAACATTGCTCCCAGGTGCTCTACATGCTCTTCCTTATTCTTAGAGCATATCAATATATCATCAATGAACACTATCGCAAACTTGTCCAGATATGGATGCATCACATTTTTCATCAAACACATGAAAATAGTTGGAGCATTAGTAAGACCAAAAGGAACCATGACAAACTCATAATGCCATACCTAGTACGGAACACGGTCTTGTAAATATCTTCTTCTTTGATGTGCACCTAATGATATCATGATCTCAAGTTAATCGTTGAGAATATCATTGCTCCCTTCAACTGATCAAACAAGTCATCAATCCACAACAATGTATACATGTTCTTGATAGTCACGTTGTTCAACATCCTGTAGTCAATGCACAGTCTAAGAGTACCACCCTTCTTCTTTACAAATGACACACTTAGCCTAATGTATCCCTTATCAAGCATTTTCTTAAGCTGCAACTTCAATTCCATCAACTCTGGAGTACTCATTCAGTAAGGTGCATTTAATGTTGGTGTTTCTCCTCGTACCAACTCAATAGAGAAATCCATCTCTCTATAATGAGGAAACTCTAAAATATTCACAGGATACACATCCTGGAACTGCTGCAAAACATGATACCTCTTCAGGACTTCATCATCCTCAACACCCTTCCCTTTATCAATGGAAATATGAACTGCAAACAATACACATCCTTTCCTGCAACTGCGCTTTGCCTGCATAGTTGTAACCATTCTTGTTGATGTAGGCTTCTTTTTACCCTACAAGATTCTTCTTTCCCCATCATCATCCATACACTCAATATCCTTATCATAGCAATCTCCCTTAGTCTTGTGAATGTACAACCATGCCCAAAAGAATATCGTATGAACCAAAAGGAAGCACATTTAAACGTGCTGATGTAGACATGCCATTCAACTCAAATGCACAAGGTCTCACCAAATGATGAACTCTTTTCTTGGTCCCTGTAGCCAACTGCACCAACCAATATTAGGCATGCACTTCTTTTTCCAAGCAACACTTATCCACCATGTCAGGACTAATATAACTATAGTTAGATATAGGATCAATCAAAATAGAAACAACTTGATCACAAAGTTTACCTTCCATCTCCATAATAGATGTATGATCATCAACCTGCCTATTATCCAGCGCTGCAGAAATCTGAGTAATTCTTTGACCAACATCCCCAACTGTTTGTGTCTCCTAAGCACAGTAAATCTGAGGTTTGCTACCCTGATGATGTGGATAATCTCTCCTATGGTGCTCTCCACCACAAGTCCAACACTGCAAAGGCTTCTTGGCATCACCTTTGTTATGCTCCTCAGGCTAAAATTTGTGTCATCTTTCAACTGCATTGAACTTCTTATATGATGCTACATTCTCCTTGTCACCTGCATCTTGAGGTCTTCCTCACTTCTTATCCCACTTTCCTTTAGTCTTGTCATTACTTTTCTAATCCCACTTAGGCTTAGAATTATGCTTCGAGTGCTCATAACAATGCTTCAATTTTCCAATGACTTCCTATAATGACCAACACTCATCATACTCAATCAAATCCTTAAATGATAAAGAAATCCACTGATGAACCTTTGAACCTTTGTCTTCTTATCCTTAAGAAATGGCACATACCTAAACAACTCCAGAACTTAGTCGTATACTCTTCATTTGCCATAGAACCCATCTTAAGCTCACATAACTCCTTAGCCTTTACATCATAATATCTCTCAAACAAGTACTTCTTTATGAAGAGTCTTTTAAACTCATGACAACTAAACTCCTCTATCTGGATGCCTCTGATACGCTTCATGTCTTCACTATATATCCATTTTCCCTTTGAGATTGAAAATAGTTATCCTGGCTTTCATATTCTCTAAATAATCACGCAGCTCAAAGAACTTCTTCATCCCAAGTATCCATGGTTCTGCATCTTCTGGTTTCTTCATATCTACATCAAAGGTAGGAGGCTTGGATTTCTTGAACTCATCCGGAAAGTACCCCCTCTCACTCCTCATGTAAGGATGATAACGATGATGACCATGATCTCTCTCTGATCCATAACTAAAATATAACCCATAACTACTACCACTCTTGTCAGATGTATCCAACCATCTACCACCTATGACTGTGTCATCCCAGTCCGACCTATGCCCTCCATGAGACATGCTACCATATGCCCCATTAGTCCTTTCATCTTGTCCATAATTGATCCTTAGTTATCCCTGTCTTTGTATATCTAATAAGCTCTAAAGAATCACTATATTGACCTCTGCTTGCTTTTCTTGAGCTCTAGCGAGCCTTTCTTGTGACTAAATTATCTTGTCATTATTCGCCTTACAACTTCTGATATTTTCCTTCAAGCTTCTAAGTGTACCTTCTATATCAAGAGAGTTCTTATCTCTTTGCTTCCCAACTAATCTATAAGGAGAGTCATGTGAACTGTAATCCACCATTTTTCTCGTCATCTCTGCTCTTCTTCTTTTAGCCAATCACCCATGTGCCATATTTCAGGCAAAACCAAATCTCTCTTTCAGCCAATCACCCCTGTGCCATATTCCAAGCATGAATGTGGGATCTCATTAATTAAATCAAAACAAACCAACTGGGGCTTCTAGAGGCCAAACCACCTCAACCCTCAACCACAGTGGTTTCACCTCTACATTCCAGAAATCAATAACATCAACTAGATCGATCTCTACACAAGATGTCCAGGGCTCCATGAACTAGTAACTCAACCCACAACCTTCTAGGGCTCCAGAGCGTTTGTTCTAATCGTGGCTCAAGGGACTAGTAAATCAACCCACCCAGGGCTCTAAAACATTTGTCCCAACCAAGGACTCCATGAACTAGTAACTCGACCCAACTTGTTCCAAGGCTTCAAGAGCGTTTAATGGCAAGGCAAAGCTAAAACCACTGTCAATTCAGGCAAATATCCAATGACAACACATAATAATAGAATCACATGCATATACCATGCATCTAAAAATTGGCAAGGAAATCACACATGTAACCTATTACCTACAAAGCAATCCAACTATAACTATTGATCCAACTGTTTCCTTGCGTTCCCTGCTTTCCTTTGCCTTCTTTCTCTAAATCCAAGTGAATGTTGGAGTGCTCCAAGCATGCTCCAAGAATGCTCTAAGTGTGAAACAGTATGAGAGAACAAAGCTAAACTAATAACATGCTGTGAACTGGTCCTCATAAGCCTTTTTATCATTGAAGCCTCTGTTTTCTTCATTTTCCTCTAATTTCCCTTGCATGCAAATATGTGTCTCTTTGCCTTCATTTTCTCCTATTTTCCTTTATTTTCATAAATAAATGCCAATTATTACTACTTTGCCTTTGTCAATTTCCACAGCTAATAATTAATCACAAGTGATGCCCACTAAAGTGTTTTTCCCAACATTCAGCTTGGAATACATGTCCCATGACCTTGGTCTTATTTTATTTACATGGAAAATCAACTAGGGGTTGTTACATCAAAAGTCCAGTCTTCGATGACAAAGAGTGAAATTATTAGGTCGATCTTCTTCTAAATTCTGTTACTTCTTGGTTTCCTCTATTATGTAAGGATAAATTTTCAGTTATTACTTGCCTTCACCACCCTTGGTTGTCAGTTTCCCTTATTTGGAATCCCCATCTATTTTGGGCTCGCTAAGCTTTCCCGACCCCTATGAATCCATGTGAAAGGATTATGGCCAGGCTGGCCTTCTTTGTTACCACCCTTCCCATCAGTGTAACTACCACCAGTTTTGCGCATGTCGACATTCTTTGCACTACCTTTGACTGGGCTAACGTTGCCTATTCGAATCCCCTGAGCCCTACTTACTCTGTCACATGGATCCCCCTATTCCACTATCCTTCATGCTTACTAGGAAAAACAACTTAGCTTTTACTAGAGGCACTAATGCCTATAACATCTACAACCACCAAATTGAGGCCCTTTAGATGGAGAACATGAAAATCAAATGGAAACTTCATCAACAAACGATCTCTCTCATCTTCCTCACTGAAGGATAGGTTGTCCTGGTAAGATGGCGAATTTGATGCTCTAATGCGGCAGATAAAGGACTTGGAGTAAATGCCACATGCTATAGAAAACCATGATATTTCCAGTATTTCCTCAAGCCATTCCATGGGAAATTGACCATTTATTTTTTATTTATTTTTATTTTAGTTTAGTTTAGTTTATTATTATTTTATTTATTTACTTATTTTATATATATATATATATTTTATTTATTTATTTTTATTTTTTCGGTCAACAAGCTTGAATTATATTATCGAAAGGAAACTAAGTGCAAAATTCATCTCCAAAGAACCTATCTTCTCATGCGAGCCAAATTTAGAGAACATAGGGCTTGGAGGAAAACATTTTACACCTAGTAACAAAATTTATTTCTGCTTGGCCTACTGGCCATACCATACATTTACTAAAATTGAGCCACATCTACAATAAGAAATAACCTCTCAAGGAGGCGGATTGGGCGGAAAGATAGGAGGGGCAACAAAGAGAGCTGCCTGATCATGCATGTGGAATTCAATGTGTTCTATCCTCGCCTCCAGAGTGTGAAGGTGATCGTTGGTGTGTCGGTGTTATCATCGAAGGCTTTCCAAATTGTTCAGGATCTTATTTTGGATATGTTGTACATCATTGATGTAAGCTACCAATTTGTTCCGGTCCTTGTAGCGTTGGTTCCTCATAATTTCTATATTCAGTTGGACATGGTGCAACTAGTCTACAATCATATCCAAGGTGTCTAGAGCTAAAACTTGCCCCATAGAGCGAGCAGGAGAAATGGCTGAATCCTCCTCTATGTCTCGACCGGTGGCATCATCAAAGGACAAGTGACTGCCCTCATTATGTTGTTGATTCACTTCTAGATGAGGAGCAGCTCCCCCTGACGCGGACGACCCCTTTAGCACGACATTGAGGCGAGCTAAGGGGAATTGCAGATGACCAATGACAGGCAGACAAACACACACCGACTAGAGAAACACTTTCCAAGGGTCTTGCAGTTTGACCTCCCTTTTGACAAGAAAAACCAAATTGAATCGAAATGAGCAGTGAACAAGAAATCACAAAACCAATTACCAGAGCTTGCCGACCCCGGACTAGAGGCTCAATACTTCAACTTCCTGAGGCCCTCTGCGCCATCCCAAATCAAGCTCGCGCGAATTGCAACCCTCTCGATGAGAGTTTCCCGACCCACTAAGCCAGTAGGATAGCAGGGGGTAGTTGTCACAGAACCACCCCTTCCAATACCGATGGAATTGACCTGAAGCAACTCCCACCTCAAAACCAAACTGGAGCCAAAACATAGACCGAGGAGCTAGTGATGCAGCCTAGAGCACAATTCGTCCTCCGTGGGCAGAATTGGATGCACAAACAACAAACTCATAAGACCCCGGTGGAGCCACAACGCTGCAACCACCCTTGGTGTGCCAATATCCCACGAGCCTCCCCAGGAGGATACCTCGCCTTGCTCCCAACTAATCCATACCTCACATCTGCCGCCTACCCAGGGCCATGACCTCTGTTAGGCAAACCACAGTTCAAAACCCAAATTCTCTATAGACCCCCACCTCATCGCCCATCACAATACACTGAAAGCCTTCCCAGGCTGAGATGGAGATTTAACGATGCAATCAGCAGGAAGGATGCCCGCGTGCTGGGTATTAATGATGCCCATAGTCATTAAGGAGCATTCAGTGGGTGTGTGGAAGCCAGACGAGCTTCGTACGCCGCCCGTTCGCCACACATTATTTCGATTCCGTCACCCCCATCGGGGAATTGATATTTAGATCTTTATTTTTCCTTTGTTAATGTGCTCTTATTGTAAATGCATCCCACTATTAGAACAATCGTGTAGGATCTATGAATGTTGTTTCACTATTATAGTTTGTTTCCACCATAATTTTTTTGGCACATCAGATAGTGTCTCCTTGGAGGATTCTATGAAAAAGGATGTAATGCTCTATATCTCCCATATATTTGCCGCGACTGGGTGCAAATTTTAATCTAATCTCTACTATATATATATATATATATATAGAGAGAGAGAGAGAGAGAGAGAGAGAGAGAGAGAGATATATATATATATATATATATATATATATATATATATATATATATATATATATATATATATATATATATATATATATATATAATAAAAATATTAAACATTAAATTTGTAATTTTATTTTATTTTATAATATTTTTTCATTAAAATTAAATAAAATAGATTTATAATAATATTATTTTATCATATAAAAATATAAAAATTTGGAATCATGATAAAACTATATTAATTTAAAATTTCAGTTTTTAATAATTTGAATCCATTTACAATTTAATAAAATAAAGGCCAGGAGAATATTATTTCACCACATATAAATTTTAGATCATAATAAAATGTGTGTACATCTGAAATTTATATTAGATTTTTTATAATATTTATGATTGGAAAAAACTCATTATATCACAAGATTAACTTACTATGTTTTTCTTTATAAGATTCACATAAACACATTATGATATTGAAAAAAAGAATGAATAAATTCATATTATGTTTCTTCCTAATGTCCTGCTTTTATATGCTCAAGTAGGTAGGAGTTAAGATTGCATCTTATCCAAATGTTGAAGAATACAAATTTGGGTTGAACACCTTACTCTTCTAGTTGTTGGGCTTGACAATTATGAACACCTATAATTCCAACTCGATAAATTCTCCTTATCTTATGATGCATGAGCATACCCCCCCCCCTCCCCCAAACCAAACCTGATATTTGGGAGCCTCTAAAAGGCGCATTGTAGCACTCGTAGCAAGATGAAACGATTTCCTCTAATTTTGTAAATTTTAAGTGAATATCTGAAGCCTCTAAAAGGCGTGTACTCATGGCAAGAGGACATGATTCCTCATATATGTTAGGTTTTTTCTTCTTCTTCTTGTTATATAGGCAACTTGCGAATGTCCTAACAAAAGGCGACTAGTACGATGTAAAATTAGGCTAAGAGGGCGTCCAGGACCTAAGAGGTTGTGATATATATTCATGTTTTATTTTAATCTAAGTATCCAATGTGTTTGTAAATTTGTGTGTTGTCTTATGCCTACAAACCATATCAATTGTATATTATGTCATGGTTGCTGTATTTTTGTTTGAGAGCCACGAGAATTATTGGTGATTGTAGGTGGTCGTAGTCACTGTAGAGAGAGATGGTGTAGAGGCCGACGTGAATAATCGAAGAGAACATTCACTCAAGCCCTTGGAGTTTGAACGCGAGGTTGAATGAGGAATGGGAATGCAAGCATATAGAATGCATGAAGAGGAGGGCCAAAAGCACAAGAGGGAACCGTGAGTCTGAACCCCCTCACTTCTCGTGTGACATCATAAGGGTACCCTGCATAAAGCGTTGATCTCCTCTATTGAGTTTCAATCATCTAATCATTTTGGTGGAACCATGAGAAGAACATAGAGTGCATACCCCCCTCTCCGTTGTTGACGTTATAGTGGGAGGCACCCTGCAATTCCTGTCAGCCATTGATTTGCAACATTAAATCAAGGTCATTGAGCCTTGGACCAATCACATCCCGTCAAGCTCCAGATGAGGGTTCATCGGAGAACTTGTTTTGCACTCGATAACACTATCAGGCCCCACGCGAAAGTGTCCATTAGACCCAAGAGGGGTTGATCGAGTTTGGGAATTGGTGGTGTCCGATGAGCCCAAAGTTCTTGATCTTTGTCATTCAATCTTCTGATCCGAATTTAGACAAGAACGCAACAAATCACAGAGATAACCATAAACACAGATATGCAGTGGAAATAATACTTCATTTCATTACTGTAAAATACTGAAATATGCTTACAACCAGAAATGGAAATGAACCAGCTAGGGCGATGGTAGCTTATCTCTGAGAAGAGATGTGGCGGCCACATGCCTCTGAACTGTGTTACAATGAGGCTCGAAGGCCTATTTATTGTTGAGAAACAATGGAAAACCTTTCACATCCCGAAACCTAACCCTAGAAGATGAAACGCCAAATTGTGGGCCCCGTTTGGGTAAATTGGTACATCAATTTCCCGGGGTCGTAACTTTGGCATACGATCTTCGTTTGACGCGTACAATAGCTCATTAGAAAGATCTATCTGAGCACTACCACTTTGGGAGGCAACATGGGTCGTTTAGCGCCTCAAAACGGCTCGGGAAGTTCATGACCCGAAAAACTACTAAAAATAGTAAACTGTGCTACAATTTAGGAAACTAAAAAAGCTTAAAGAGACAGTTGTGGGGGTCCAAATGGGATAGGTGGGTGGCCACCAACATCCACCTGGATCATTCCTCCCCCATTTGGAAGCAATGGTCCCCATTGCGTTGAGTTCCTCCCTGAGATGAGGAAGCTTCTGGTGAGCTGGGTCTCTGGTGAGCTGTTTTGTAATCTCTGATGTGACTAGAAATGGTGGGAAGCATGGTTGACGATGGTCCACATTGAACACTTGGTGCAAGCAAAGGAATGGAGGAATGTTGTGCTTCAAAGCATTGTTGCCCGTAGCCTTGGTACTGGTGTAAGGACCATGTCGGAGTGGTCGGAGCTTCTGATGGGCTCTTGTAAGGCGTTCTTTTTGCAGATGTAACCAAACTTTGTCGCCCACCTGAAACTTGTGTGGTACCCCTATGGGTGAGGAGAAGTTGTTCCTGTGTTCTATCATGACCGTATCCCTTTGTTGCTGCTGCTGCGTGGAGGAACCCTTTGCGGGGGTCATGGATGTAGCAACGATCTTCCCCTTACTTTGGGAGTGAGCCAGACAGATGAATTTCCTGGTCTGGGAGATGAGCTTGCTGCCTTTCTTAGCAGTGATCAAAGAGGTGGTGGTAGGTGGGGCTACCTCCGGTATCCTGTATAATGAATCACCCAAAAAAATAATGACAGCACGAGGCCTTGACTCATACACAGCATGTCGCCTCCACAAGTATGGCTGGCCTAAAAGTACATCGCAAACATCTAGAGGTGTAACATCACACAATACCTCGTCCATGAAGGGCTTAATGCTGTAGGGAAGGCGACACTGCTGGCGAACTTTGAGATCTCGTCCTTCATGAAGCCACCCGATAATGTACGGCTGTGGGTGTGCTGTAGTCGGTAGGCCCAACCGCTTCACGAACTCTGTTGAAATAAGGTTCTTTTGGCTGCCACTGTCAACAATGAATTGCAGTGGCGAACCCTTCACCCACATCTCTGAGTGGAAAAGATGCTCCCCTTCCTCTGGATTTTCGGACTCATTTTTCTGGATCTTGGCGGTGGCAACAGTGGCACTGGGATCTGCATCAATGATCTGCTTCCCTTTGCCATTCCCCTTGTCGGGTTCTGGCTCAGGGTCGGAACATGTATCTGATTTGGAAGCCTTCAACTCGGCCACCAGCGACTGCTTGGTCCGACACTCACTTGTGTTATGAGTGGGACTCTTGTGGAACTCGCACCACTTTCCTGTGTCCTTATTTGGCTTCATGGTGTTGTTCTTTTCTTGCGGCTTCGACAGGTTGTCTTGGGTCACCCCGCCTTGGCTTTGTCCTTTGGGCTTCGGATTGGCAGATCCAAAGTCTCGCTTCTTCTGTTTGAACTTTTGCTCGATTTTGACAGCATACCGGTACGCCGTGCCGAGTGAGGAGATGTTCAAGAACTCCATCTCTTCTTGGATGTATCTGTGCAGGCAGCCGCGGTATTTGAGTACCAGATGTAGCCTAGAATCTTTGATACCCAACTGTGTGCGAAGGGTATGAAAAATGTTTGTGAACTCCGGCACATCTTGGTCTCGTCCCTGCCGCAGTGTGGTCCATTTGATGTATTTGTCCTCATAGCTTTTGACAGGGTAGTGCTGCTCCTTGACGGCATCCCGAAAGTCATTCCAAGTGGGTGCAGCTGAAAATAGTGAGCCTGTACTTTCATCCTTCTGCTCGCAGTAGGTTTCCCACCAGTCCTTGACGTGGGGGGCTGCTTTGAGAAGAGCGAAAAAATCTTTTCCTGACTTGAAAATTCATGAACAGAAAAATAACCCTCTAGCAGATTTAACCATTTATCTACGACATCTGCGTCTATTTGACCCTCGAATATGGGGATTTCAAAATTAACTTGTACCTTAAATGGCGTGGCGTTTCCAGAGTAGCTGCTGGAAGCTGATGCGTTGCCTCTGGGCAGCCGTTGAAGAATCTGGGCAAAGTTGTCCATCATCACGTTCCGTTGTCGCTCGAGGGCTTCTTCGAGCAAGATTTTGATAGGATCTCCGACCCCCTCGTCTTTCTTCTCATCCGCCATGGGAGGCCATCGGGATTTGCGAGGTTGGTCTTGCAAAGGCTCGACCAGTTCAAGCCCTAACCCCTTATATCCCGACCTCGTTGGGGACATGCAAAGAAAAACAGAGAAAAAGCAGACCCCTCTGATACCACTGATCCGGATTTAGACAAGAACGCAACAAATTACAGAGATAACCATAAACACAGATATGCAGCAAAAATAATACTTCATTTCATTACTGTAAAATACTGAAATATGCTTACAACCAGAAATGGAAATAAACCAGCTAGGGCGATGGTAGCTTATCTCTGAGAAGAGATGTGGCGGCTACATGCCTCTGAACTGTGTTACAATGAGGCTCGAAGGCCTATTTATTGTTGAGAAACAATGGAAAACCTTTCACATCCCGAAACCTAACCCTAGAAGATGAAACGCCAAATTGTGGGCCCCGTTTGGGTAAATTGGTACATCAATTTCCTGGGGTCATAACTTTGGCATACGATCTCCGTTTGATACGTACAATAGCTTGTTAGAAAGATCTATCTGAGCACTACCACTTTGGAAGGCATTACCCCAGATTTCCCAAAAAACGTCGTTTAGGGCCTCAAAACGGCTCCGGAAGTTAAGGACCCGAAAAACTACTAAAAATAGTAAACTGTGCTACAATTTAGGAAACTGAAAAAGCTGAAAGAGACAGTTGTGGGGGTCCAAATGGGATAGGTGGGTGGCCACCAACATCCACCTAGAGTGCATACCCCCCTCTCCTTTGTTGACGTTATAGTGGGAGGCACCCTGCAATTCCTGTCAGCCCTTGATTCGCAACATTGAATCAAGGTCGTTGAGCCTTGGACCAATCACATCCTGTCAAGCTCCAGATGAGGGTTCATCGGAGAACTTGTTTTGCACTCGATAACACTATCAGGCCCCACGCAAAAGTGTCCATTGGACCCAAGAGGGGTTGATCGAGTTTGGGAATTGGTGGTGTTCGATGAGCCCAAAGTTCTTGATCTTTGTCATTCAATCATCACCATTGATTTGGTTTAGAGGATCACCACGGATGTTAAAGTGTGGGCCTTAAGACAAGGATACTTGTGCTTGTTTTGGACCATGGACTGGTTCACACAGTCATGACTGATGGATGCAAAGTGACAACACTTGGTTTCGAGCCCATGATCACATGAGGGTTAGAATAGATGGACAACAGGGTCCCTGTGCCGATATAGGAGTTGAGGCAGTCGAGGACCAAAGAAGAAAGTTGGTCGTGTGCATTTTTTTTGGGGATTTGGAGGTGTGTGAGCTACATTGCTATAGAAAGGCTGAGATTAACCAAATTTCGTGGGCCGAAAACCCACAGGTTCATGAATCCAACCATTAGAGGTTCAAATTGATTAGACCACTAGAATCAATTTTCATCAAGAGGTATTAGAGTAGGGAGAGATTTCCTATAGGTTGTTGGAGATGAGAACGTGAAAAGTTCTCGAGAGAGGTGAGCAAAGGGAAACAACTAGAGGAGTAGAGGAAGCTCGAGAGATTCCAAAGGAGGTGGATTTGTGATACCAAAATGCTGAGCTAGAGGAGAGATCTTGGTGAGGTTTTTGTGGAGGCTTGGTTATAACTCACTATTTAGTACGAGTATAGGCTCAGTGATACACGAGGAGAAAGACGATCAAGATTAGAGATGAAAAAGATGCAATAATGATTGCATATGATTTGGAGATAATGAAAATTTTCTACCATGGGAGTATGATGCAAGAGCATAACCCCCCAAATCAAATCTGATATTTGACAACCTTTAGAAGGCACATCATGTTACTTGTAGCAAGAGGACACGATTTCCTCTAATTTTGTAAATTCTAAATGGACATCTGAAGCCTCTAGAAGGCGTGTTGTGATTCCTCGTACATGTTAGGGTTTGTTTTTGCTTGTTATATAGGTAGCTTGTAAATGTCTTTGATAGAAGGCGGCTAATAAGATGTAAAATCAGGCTAAGAGGGTGGCTAGGCCTTGAGAGGGAATGATATTGAATCATGTTTTATTTTACTAAGATCTTGTGTTGTCTTATGCCTACAAGCCCTATCAATTGTTTATTATGTCATGCTTGCTATAGTTTTGTTCAAGAGCCACAAGAATTATTAGTGATTGCAGGTGGCCCTAGTTTCTCCAAAGGGAGATGGTGTAGAGGTCAACATGAATAATGAAAAAGAGCATTGAGTGATGCCTTAGAGTTTGAACACGAGGTTGAATGAGAAACGAGAATGTTGGCATATAGAACGTGTGAAGAGGAGGGTCAAAATCATAAGAGGGAACCATAGGTACAAACCCCCCTTCTCGTGTGACATCATGGGGGTACCCCCCCCACAAAGTGTTGATCTCCTCCACCGAGTTTCAATCGTCTAACCATTTTGGTGGAACCAAGAGCAGAACGTAAAGTGTAGACCCCCCTCCTTCGTTGACATCATAGGGGGAGGGGCCACACAATTCCTTCCAGCCATTAATCTACAACATCGAATTGGGCTCGTTGATCCCTGGACTAATCACATCCCATTGTGCTCCAAAGGAGGGGTCGGTAGAGAATTTTTTGCACTCGATAACACTATTGAGCCCCACGTGAAAGTGTTTATCAAACCTAAGAGGGGTTAGTCGGGTTTGGGACTTGGTGGTGTCCAATGAACCTAAAGCCATTGATCTTTGTCATTCAATTGGCGCTATTGATTTGGTTTAGAGGGCCACCACGACTGTCAAAATGAGGGCCACCACGATTGTCAAAGTGAGGGCCCCGATACAAGGCTAATTACATTTGTTTTGGATCATGGAATAGTTTGTGCAGTCGTGACCGATGGATGTTGAGCGAGAATACTTAGTCTCAAGCCCACAGTCACATGAGGGTTGGAATAGATGGAGAGCGAGGCCCCCACACCGATATAATAGTTGAAGCAACCGAAGACCAAAGAAGAACGTTGGTCCTGTGCGTTGTTTTTAGGGATTTGGAGGTGTGCAATCTCCAATGCTGTAGAAAGGACAAGATTAACCAAATTTCACGGGCCCATAACCCACAGGTTTAAGAATCAAACCGTTAAGGGTTCAAATTGATCAAACCCCTAAAATCGGTTTTCATCATCTTAATAGGCCTAAACACCTCTAGAATGCTTATGAGCTAATAGTCTAACATATTCTCCTTACTTTGCCACGCCCAAACACTCCCTACTAACCACCAATACACTCTAAGGTCATTTGTGGGAATCATAATATCCCTTAGCTTTCCCTTGCATATCCCATGTTATGGATCCAATTGCATAAGCAGTAGTTGCAACCACATTTGTTCCAGTTACATATGCATTAACGTGAATTTAGAAGTTTTATGGCACCAACTATTGTCTTTAATGTATATATGCTCATTGATGGTTTTTATTCATAGACGCAAGCCAACCAAACTAACAAGAACTTGAAACATTGCTTTTGCTCATCTATGCGAGATGCAATTAAATCAATAGTTGGTTCTACTTTCTTTTATTATCTAAAGATCACTTTTGCTTCTCTTTGCCTAATGCATTTAAATCAATAACTTATTTTACCTTCTTCTATTATCTATTTACAAGGAGGTTACTAGGACTTCTCTTCCACGCACAAAGAGATAGACTAACTACATAATAGCTTATCCTTGTTGTTATTCTTGTCTTTGTGTCAAACTTGATATCTATTTCAACAAGTATATTGATAGGACCCTTATTATGTTTCAATCCCTATAAACTTATTTTTAAAAATTATTCTCTATACTCATCTGGGAGAAAATAATCAATATTTACTTTTTCATATATGAAATATTTCAATCCATTTTACAAAGATTGCATATGATAAATTCAATGAGAAATATTGACTAAACAACCATCACTAAAGAAAATCTTTTCCATCAAAATCTCTTAGAAAATGTACCTATGAGCAATCTATTCCATTGAAATCTCTAAGGGATGGTATCTATGACCAACCACATGAAACAAGGTTGAAATCTCCAAGGGATTGTACGGAAGGGTCGAGCAGCACTAATTATTATATTATTAGTTAGGAAGAAAAAGTTGCTTGTTCCCCGCTTCCTTGATGCTTATTGGGTGGGGGGCATATGATGAGTGAGCGTTAAAACGATGGCGGCCTTAGCAGTCGAGCCGATGGCGGCCAGTCGAGCATGCTTACGCATCCTGCCGGTTAGGGTTTAACCAACCATATGAAACAACTCCACGTGAAAACAAATTGATCCATGATAAAGAGAGGCGCATCACTTGTAAAAATCAAACCTTATTGCAGCGCATGTAACTTGCCCAATGGTGTTTCAAAAATAAAAACATGATTTCTTCACATAAGACCATGTGTTTAAGGCACTTTGTCTAGCACATGACTAGTACGTGTTAGACACAAAATTTATTAAATTAAATGAAGGGAATAAGTAACCAACAAATTGAAGCTTTATTATGAAGCCCCCACAAGTGAAATTGAAGCTTTATTATGAAGCATCCACAACACAAGTCAAAAATGCACGACAACCTTGTAAAAAATACGGAAATGAATTGCAATTGCGTTACATCCAATGTTGCACCTTTGGCGTGAAATCGGAAATGAATGAATGGCAAAAGGAAAGGAGCCGGAAATGAATGAATGGCAAAAGGAGCCAAAAACCGCTGGCGTTTTATTATTCGGGGCATATGCCCGCGGTCAATGGCGAACAACTTGGATTTTGCGGTATACGTAGGCATAAAATTAGATATAGTTGCGATTCTTACAGGAAGACTGCCACGTGTATCAGTGAAGTACTGCAATTAGCAATTGGTGATTTGCCACGTGTATCAGTAAGCAATTGGTGATTTGCCACGTGTTGGGCATACATGATGAGGATGAGATGTGTTTCATTTCAAAATATTCGTGCGTACTTGAGTTGGGCCCGACTCCTTCGCCAATGGAGAGACGCCGCATCATATGAGTGACCCAACCCAAAATACCGCGGGCGGGCGGGCACCCTATGTGCATGTAATCTCAGCCCTCTCAAAAATATATTGTTAGCACATTCCATTGGGCCAGCTGTCAGCCTACGTGGGACCCACTTATCGGGAAACTTTGCGCTGGGTCCATGTTGCAACGACGGTGAACCGGGCGAGCCGGTTTGGAACGTCCGGCGGAGATGGTGCGGCGAATCCGAGAGGCGCCGGGAAGCGTCGATCTCGGTTTGATTATTATCACGAGAGAAAGGGATATGAATAGGAAGTGGAGTATATCATTGGGGTCTCCGGAAATGTCTCCATGTTTGTGGTTGGCCATGGAGGAGGCTGGGGACGCTATGGAAGCGGATGTGTTGATCAAGAATGGACAGAGACGGGAAAGAGACACAGGCGACATTTCCATTAAATTGCACATATTTTCCTTTTCTGTCGATCCACCTCGGTGTCGGTTTTCTTCGATCTCTAGGCAGGTAACCGAAATAAAAAATCCCTAGTTTCCTTCTTTACCTTTCATGTCTAGGGTTCGATTCATGGTTTTGTACGAGCTGCGATATGAGGAGATCAAGCTACTACATTATATCTTTCCTTTTATTAAGAAGCCTAAAAAAACGCGAACAGTACCTCACGATCTTGATATTATTTTGTACTTTCCGTTGGATTTCGATTTTTTGAGAGGTAATTCTTTCCCCGTGCCTTTTGATTAGAGTTTTAAGGGGGCCTGGACTTTGGAACCTGCCCTTCTGTTCTAACTCTATTTCGAAATTGTGAGATTTCACAGGCACAATTGGAAATACAATGGTTTTATTGTTTATTTTCTTATGGTGTTTTGGTGCCAACAGTTTCATCTTCCACAGTTTGTGCCTTATGGCCTTATTTTTTCATCTCGTGTTTCCTATGTCTTGAAACACTTCCAATTCTGCGAAAGTTGGATGATTTATTTGTCGGGCGCTCAATCTGCATGCCTTAATTGATGATTTATTCGTCAATAAAATCTAACTTGTGATAACAATCGTCCCTATTGGGCCACTCGACACTAGTTTAGGCTCATTTTCAGCAGATTCACGAGTAACCTATTAATTCCCATGTATTCGGGACGCCAAACTGCTTATTTTTTTTCTTTTAGAACACAGCTGAGCGGTGTCTGGATGTTCGAGAGCATTTGTAAAAACCGTTTGCTTGGTTTTGATCTCTAATGGTTTCTTAGTTAAAGAATTTCGTCTTCATGCGAACTCTAATAATTTTCATGATTTTGATTTTCTCATTATTAGGCCTTTTATTAGTTTTCGTTTTCGACTGACAGTATGCAGGCAGTTGGTTTTACTTTGCATATTATTTTGACTGATCACATCAATCCAATTTTCTTAGCCAGGAATAGGTTTGATGGGAAGTTTGGTATTTTTTCAATGGAGCAGGATAAAGTGCGAACATTTTCCCCTTTTCCGATTTGCTCTCACCAAATCTGGTCACCAATATTTGATGAAATAGAGCATGACATCCCACTGAAATTGCAGAATCTTATTGCGCAGATGGATTCAGCAAACCTCAAAAACCCCTAATGCACTAGGATTACGCAATCTTCTTTTTTTCCTTGGATTACAATTCGTCCCACCTCAAGTCTGTAAGTGAGAATGAAATTGCTGGTACCTTGCCAAATCCCGCTTACGAAGACCCTGGTTTGAATCCAGGTGGAGAGGATAATAATCTCCTGTCAACCACCTGTGTTAAAACCAATTGACATTTGGATTATGCAATTCAGGCAACTCATATGTGCAATTTCTTGAAGTGAAAATAATTTTTGCTGGGAAACTCTGATTTTGTCTCTCATTGTTTTGGCTGGACGGAAAAGGGGCAAAATGTTGAGCTTTTATCTCACTATTTTTTTCAATTATAAGGCATGGGCAGTACGCAGAGAGAGATTAGGTAGAGCTTTTGATGTTGCTGTGGCCATGAGCTATTTTGGTTATATTTATTAGAGATGAATATGCGTATTGACAAAACTCTAATTTCATGTTGTTAATCCAGAGTGCATGGCAATTGTGAATGGCTTGTATCTACGTAAGGTTTGTTGTGTTCGCTGCATTTTGAGATTAAACTGTATACCCACCTTAACGTTGAGGGCAGTTTGCATGACTCTGTTTCTCAGGCCACATGTTCCTGCCTGAATATTTGTGTTTATTTTGTGGTTTCTGGACAGGTATCCCTTATTTAAGTCCTGAACTGTTTTTATATTTTATATTTATAACTCCATAATATGAAGGTTTTTGGAACTAATTCCATATATTAGTTCATTGCATGTATTTTGAATAGTTCATTACTAAGGTTTTCTAAATTGGTTCTTTTCATGGGTTTTGGCACATTTGTATTGGTTAAGATTCACTCTGTTAAGATTCACTAAATTAATACATTGCATGGTTAAGATTCACTAAATTAATACATTGCATGGTTAAGATTCACTCCGTTGCTAAGGATCTTGTTATAATTGCAGGTTATAATAGCATAGGAGGCGTCCTTGTAGGAGGAGGTATTATGTGGCTATCTAAATGCTTTTGTGGTAACGAGACATTGAAAGGTGATTTTCATTGTGGTGTGCATTGAGTCAAGGTCATTTATAGTGGAGGTTGGGGTTAAATGGAATAGAGAATCAGAACTCCAAATGTTTTGTTGACAGTAAAACATGTAAATTGGTGAATTTCAGTTTATCGTGTGGCGAAGCGGTATACTGCGTTAGTTGTTTCGTGTGTCTAAAATGGAGCAGGTGATATTAAAGTGGCATAAAGGAGGATTAACAATAATTGGATTGTTGTCTCTGTTTTCTCTGCTTTTGGGAGGGTCATCTGCGAATGTGGTCCTCATTGGCAACAACATATCTCAATCATTTGATGATATTGAAGCAAACTTTGGTAGGGCTATACCTTGACTCCTGTGCAGTTTTGTTACTGTATGATTCTTAAGGTTGACATGTGATTTTATATTGTGGCTGTTTTTTAATCATTGTTTGTTCCCAATTTCTGATTGATATTTCTAGAGGTGCAGAAATGTTCTTTTCCTTTATTTTCCCCGGAAATTGTATGGCATTATTACTGCTGCTTTGTCAATGGTGCTCAATCACGCAGATTTGTAATATGCCCTTGTATGTTTTCTTGATAAATTGAGGTAGTCCTGCAACTATTTGTAGGCGCACCTACTGTGAGTGTTTTTGCAATCTGTATGCTGATTAAGCGTGAACATTTACTTTAGAAATTGTGATTGAAAAAACATGGCAGTCTCACTGGTGTGGTGTCAGTGGTGGTCAAATTCAGTTCACAATACATTCTTTGGAGTAAATGCAGGTATGTAATCTTCCCTCATGTTTTCTAGATAACAGCTTTGTTTTTGGACAAAATCCTGCAATACTTGCAGGTACCTACTGTTTTTTTGAGTTTTTGCAATCTGCGCATGATGATCAAGAGTACCTACTGTTTTTTTGAGTTTTTGCAATCTGCGCATGATGATTAAGAGTATTCCCTCAATCAGAGCATACATTTTCTAAATTTGAGAGTCTAATTTTGTGTTCATCAATTGTTGAAAAACTGTCTGTGCCACAAGCTGCAAAAAAACAGCTAGTAGAGATCTCTAGTCACTATTTAGACCAATTAATGGTGACCCATGAAAATAGCTACATGATTACTATAAGAATTTTAGCTCCAAAGAGCTACATATTACATACAATTTCTAGAACCTTGGAAACTTTGTATCTGTAAACGAACCACCTTCTAAATCGATTCTCTTGTTGGTAAGACTTCCATATTATCTGGGTGAATGAAATGAAACAGAGCAGCAGTGTTATTCAAGAGAAATCAAATTTATGCCTTCCAAATCCATTCTTGTGTGTTTAAGACTCATATTTCATGTGTCGATGAAATGCAATGGAGAAACATTGTTATTCAAGAGAAATCAAATTTCATAATTCATTCATATTTCCCTGAGTGGTACCAAACTTGAATATACAGAGGTCCATTTTGGAATCCGAAAGTTAAAATTCCAAGGTTTGAACTGTTGGAATTTCAACAGTTATCCTGAAATCTTTAAGAGCCATATATTTACAAAAGGCATTCCAAAAGTGGGACGTACTCTTTCTGGAGGTGATTATTTAACATGTAAAATGCATTCTGACTAAAACTTGCCTCACTCTAATCTTTTAGACAAACGTGAATGTCAACAAACTTAAATTGCCATACTATTTTGTTCTCCTTGCTAAACCTTTTGAAGGGTTACGCCAAACCCAAATTCCTACCACATGCTTTGGGAGAGAAATCTTTGTAAAAGAAACGAAAATATTTCCTCATTTTCCAAGTTTACATCCTCAATTGATAGAATTTTTTGATTTAATAAGGATTTTGTCACCTATTTACTCTTACAATGTCTAAAGGTAACTCGCTTCAGCATTGTTTATTGGTGTTATTTATGGGTGACTAGAAGTTTATTACTCATTTATAATTTTCTGTTAGTTGACAGACTTTATATTAAGATCAAGTTTATGTCAGTCAGTTGTGCTTTTATGTTAGTTAATGGATTTTTACGTAAAGTCCTAGTTATCCCACATGCAAAAGACAGAAGCCAAAGGGGGACCATTACCTATAAACAGGCTTTTAGGTATTAGAGTAGTCATTTTGGGAATGTGTTATTATAGGTAGTCTGTAAGAAACTATTGTTGGCCAAGTACGATCCTGAGTTGGTGACAATTTGAAAAATAAAGCTGGATCTGTTCACTGATATCTGCTATCAGTGCCAGTGCTGAAATATTGTTTCAATTACTGCTGTTATTACTGAACTTATTGCTGTTACCGCTGATTTTCCCTGTTGTTTACTACTATTAGTGCCATATTAGTTTCAGATGTATTAGTTTCCAGATTCCATATATCTGCTGCTAATTTTTTCAGTTATTAAAATTAGATTCCAAATTAGGTTAGGCTAAAAAAAGCTTTGGGAGAAAGTTTTAGTAGAAAAAAGGAATTGCAGAAATATATGCCCATTTTCTTAGTTTGACATCCTCAATTGATAGATTTTATAATTTGATTAAGAATTCTGTTACTTATTTACTTTCATGTTGGTTCCTTTGATGGCCAATATGGGTATAGGACCATAGGTCCAATGTTTTACCTTTCTTGTTGAAGGAAAAGTTGCTTCCATTTGGTGTATAACTATGATTTCAAGTTCTAAAACTTACCTTTGCTGTCCAATTAGAAGTTGCTTCCTTTTGTATACTACAGCTTTGGGTTCTAAAATTAGTTTACCTTCTTTTTAAAAGAGGCCAGTTCGACTTCAGGATTGACATGTTGACCAATTTGGAAAATGGCCATATATTTTTGCAATTCCTTAATACGACATTATAATTTTGAAAGAGGAGAGCAAACAAAAATCATAAGAAGTTGACCAACTTTTCTTGGTACTTGGTATAGGTCATAAAACATGGGAAATAGTTTTGCCTTACTGCCCTTCTTTGATGAAGTTTTTTGTAGAGTTGGAGCTGCACAAAGACTCAATCATTGAACCTCAAACTCTCTCATCAGAATGCTTTTGATTGGGTTGAAGTTTTGAACATCAACAAGATTTTCTTGGAGGTTTGAAGAACTTTATTCTCATATCTGAACAGTTCCTCCATTGTAGGCACAATGTTTCTTCAAGCACTCAAACACATTAGGATGATTTTATATTTTTAGCAATGGGAAAGGGCTGATTTTAAAAAAGGTTGAAAGAAGTATTGTACCAATGCTCCAACAAAGGGATCCATTTTATTCATTCAGTTTGATCGTCATCTTGGAAGTTCATCAAGTCACCCTTTAGATCTTCTGCTTAAATTCATTTGGTTGTGTTCTTCGGGATGGTAGCCATGACTCCTTCAGACTCCTTTGACATCTTTTATGTCAAACTGTCCCAATCACCTCAATTTCTGTGCCAATAAATTCGGCCTTCAAAGATCGAATTTCTGCCCTCAAAAACGAAGTCAACGCTGGTCAAAAGAGTCCTGGTCAACACTAGTCTCTTTTCCTGAAATTCGGCGAGCAAACAATCCCAGAAATGCCTTCAAAGATCGAATTTCTGCCCTCAAAAATGAAGTCAACGGTGGTCAAAAGAGTCCTGGTCAACACTAGTCCCTTTTCCTGAAATTCGGTAAGCAAACAATCCCAGAAATTCGGCCTCCTGCCACATGTGTGAAGTAGAGAGAAGCTGCCTCTAAGCTGTACGAACCAATCAAGAGAGGAGAGGGAGATCTGTGATGAGATGATTGATGTCCAAATGGGGAGAGAGGTTACTCCTATTTATACACTTCGTTGAGGGTGAGGAGACACATCTATTGGGCTTCATGAGCCTACATTTGACTGAGGCTGACCTTTACAATTTGTGCATGAGAGAATAAATTCAAAATTCCATTCTGTTTGTCAGAATGAGATGATCTTTATATCAAAATTGGACCCCTCGATCAGAGGAATCCAATGCAATAATCATCTCCACGATATGAGCTGACCTAAGGTGGAATTTGGCCCTATTTACCCAGTCCTTTTGAGAAGGTTGCCATTTGGCTCCTTTTCTATCTATTATGTTCATTGATGCTCTACCATATTTGATATAACTTTCTAGGATATGAGGGAAAATATGAGGGATAACTCTTACAAATGGTGAAGGGTGTTTTTTTAATGTTCAATTTGTTGATGACTCCACTAATCCCAAAATTAGCTCTTGTATTTTACTGCAACTATTGGTGCTATTGTGCTTGGAGGAAAGACAAGGGCTCTTTGTAAAGGGCATAAAGAGTTGTTTGTTCAGCTTAATGTGATTTGGAAATTTCTTTATTGAGGGCATGTTGTTTATTTGTTTTGTTTTGTTTTTGTGATTGGAGGAATCTACAACTAGTTTCGTACTCGCTTGACACGGGGTTGATTTCAACTGCTACCACTATAACCCCTAGGTGCCTACTTATCCCCCTTTCGCAGAAATGGGTAAGTCAGGGGGATTTGAATCTCGAATCCCTTGGTACACAAGACTCCATTTTTATGGAGCTTGCTAATTGCGCTGCTCCCTTGGGCACGAGGGCATGTCGTTTATTATAAAGGGATCCTTTTTGGTATTGATGTGTCTAGTAAGGACTTTAGGATTCAGTTTTAGCAAAATTGACAAGAAGGTCCAATGGTGGATGGCTTAGGACATTCCTCTTGTAGGGCATGTTGCTATCAACGATAGTTGTGTTTCTTGCTCTTCCTACATCTTCTTGTCTAGTTCAAGATACAAAAATCTAGAAATGCTTCTTTGAGTATTTCCCTAGGGAAGAAGAACATGGAACAAGGCCTATTTTTAGTTTCATGGGCCCATTTCACTTTATGAATAGTAGACGGATCATGGCTTGGCAAATATCTATGCGTTGAGGTTGTGCTAGCTACAAAATGGGTAGCCAAGGCCATGCACTTTGACAGATACTTGTTTGGCATGATGTTCACAATGTTGCACATATTAATGGCGTACTTGGCCGTTACAGTCCTCACGGTATAGTTGGTGTGGCCACAACTTTTAAGATTTTTGGTTCATGCATTCAAGATGGTTTGAGGACAATTTGTGCTTCTTTCAATTTGGGAAAATGTTTAGCAACGAAAGAGTTTCATACATGGGGTGATTTATGGCATGAGAATGCTGACAAGTGGCTCCCATGGCAACCTCTTAGTGCCATGGCTGTCTTTGGAAGGATTGTAATGGTCTAATAGGAAGCCAATTATGGATTACCAAACCAAAGAACTCCATGACATGATCCAACCAACTTGTGTAATGGTTGATTGTCTAAACATAAGATGGAATGTTCAAGATCACGAATCAAGGTGGCTATGAATGTGTCATGAATTGTTTTCTCATAAAATGCATCAAAAACACAAAATGAAAGTAATTTACAAGCATTATAACAAAAAGGGGCCATGAGAACAACTATGGAAGGTTGTAGGGAAAAAAAACCATAGGGTGTAAAAAAAAAGACTCAAGAGTCAATACTAATCCACAGAGAGTAAGACATGAAACAAAAAACACAATTAAGCAAGTCAACTAATTAGACTAAAAAACAGATCAAGGAATTTCTAGAACCAAACCTGTTGCGGGAAGATGCTCTTTGTCTTCAGGAAGAGATCAATAGAGCTTATATGCCCATTCTCAGGGAAACTGGGTGTAATTGCAGTACTGGGAAAGATGCTTCAAGGTTTCATTTCTGCCACAAGGAGGACACTTGAGTCAAGGGACTCTTAAGCATTTTAGGCATTGGGCAATAGGCAGGCCTACATGAATAAGAGATTGGGCAAAGCAATTTTTTTAGTTCTAGATGGATATTTGTTTGTAAATCCATGCTTCTCATTTGACTTAATTCTCTAAATTTTTTAAAGTTTTACTTCAACCTGGTGGGCCTAGATGATAATCACTAGTATCCATCAATTAACTTAGATTTCTTGCGTTCTTTCATTTGTTGTCATCTCTAGTCTCTGTCCACCAAGCCTGGGGTCCCTAGGAAGCCAAGGTGTAGAAAAATCTTGTTTGGAAGTAGATCCTGTACTTTTTCTAATATAATTCTATTAAAAGTTATAAGTTTGAACTCCCCTCTTAAAACCTATCATTCTTCTAGCCTTTAGATTGGTTGTTATAGATATCTTCAACGAAATAGATGCCTTTTTTTTAAGCAATATCTTGGTCAAGAACTGGGCATTCTCAACTAAAGGTTTTCCATCTTGTAGAGCCACTAGTGATCACCATAGATTGTGGGCATTGAAGGAAAGCCCCCCACCCTTTTAGAGAATCACTTTTCTAAACCAATTTGTGCTTGATGGCCTCCTAGGCCTGCTAAATGCTCGTGGCTAGAAAAGCCCCCTTCACCTTGACAACGGCTAGGGTAATTGGGAAAGTCCACAAATTCACATTGCCCCACACCTTGTGACCATAAGGGGATCTTGAGGTGATGTGATTTCTTAGTAGGCTATTCTAGTCTTGATGGCCCTCAACAGCTTTAATGATCCATTTGGCACAGGGCTCAAGCTTGATCTCTAGTGGTAAGAATTCCCATCCCTCGATCTAATTAGATCATGTGTACAGCACATGATCTAATTAGCTCTATGGAAGCTAGCCCATAAAGAGTTTGTGAGAATTTTTTTCTGACTAGAAGTAGGCTTGGGTTGAAGGAACCCAACATGAGTATTTCACATTGGTGGTAGACAAAAAATTGGTGTAGATTTGGAATTTCGTAGTAAGGGACATAGGCTTCAAAATCCAATTTTCAATCTTGTTGGCCACTCTTTGCAATACTGTCTCACAAAGTTCTTCAGGGAAGATGTGAAAAGAAAAGGAGATTCCAGGAAACTTGAATACCTGGCTAGGTTGAATCGAAGCCCATCCTTGCCCCATCAACCAGTTTGGTGCTTTCATTTGGCAAATACTGAAGCACCGAATCTTGTTTGTTTGCAACTTAGACCTTGAGACATTCCAAAAGATTTCAACGTAGTACATTGTGTTTTCTAGAGTTTCTTTTTCATTTGAATCACAAAGAAAGAATCATCTCACAAAATGCCTATTCACTGATTGTCCACCATTATAGCCAGAGAGAGGGATACCTTTAATTAGGCTAAGTGCTATTCTACTCCATATAAGGTAGCAGAGAGCATTTGCTGCAGTTACATTGAGGGCAGGTGTGAAGGGGCATCCATTTCTTGAGAATTAACCTAGTTAATATGAATGTATGCAGTATCTTTTGAGAAAAAGGGTTTCACTGCTTTGGAAAAGAAGGGACAAACCCCAAGGCTTTGAGCATGGCACAAGGGAATATTCACTTGTTGTTTTCATATATATCTGTATAGAGATAGATAATTTCAATTCAGAAAACTCTTCCAAATTCTAAATGTCTTTAGCAGAAGAAGGCATTTAAATTTTATACCTTGCTATTGTCCTATAGCTTTCCCCATTATGTTTATGGCTTACTGATAATATCAAACCTGTAAAAGATGTGATCAACTACCCTGATATCAAGATCTAGAGGTTATTGGCTGTTGTATATTCTTCTGTTTATTTGAATATCCATTATGAATTTCTTATTGTCTTTCATTGATTCATATTGTTCAAGTGCCCATTCCTGGCATGATCACAATGCAAACCCAAAGTTTATAGACCAACTTTCATTGAAGCAGTCTGTTCAATATTCATACCATGTCCCTCTTTGGAATAATGTGTCTAATTCTCAAAGAGTGTTGACTATTGCTTTTTGTCTATCTTTTTCTGATTATTGGCTTTTGGATTCTCTTGCTCGATATGGAAGGTGTCAGTTAGCTTTCAGTGGTCCATGTTTCATATGTCTGCTAGTGAATCATCAATCTATGTTTTAGAACTCTCTTTTTAAGCTGCTATGCTTAATTGAGCCATTTTTATACTGACAAATTCCCAAACGTGGTCATTATAGTGCTATTTGACACTGACATAAAATGTAGAAGTTATTATGGTGCTATTTTTGGTGTTTGACATTGTATTTCTGATAGATGTTTTCCTTTCACTATTCTTTTTGCTGTTATAAAATGCGAGCATGGCAGGGATGGGTTTATGAGATTTTCCAAAATAACCTGGAAGTTTATATTGGCCTGTTGCTTTTTATGCTTTTCATGCTTTGCATTCTGTTTGCTGATGAAAAAGGCCATTCTTCCCTATAATGCCTTCTTGGTTACAGCAACCTTGAATCATTGATTGATGTTTTTCTTGTATTGAATGTTTGTTCATGGACTATTATTTCAGCATGAAGAGTAATACAATTATATAACGTTTTTCAGCTCCATCAATTAGAGGACCAGGAGCTTGCGGTGGTTTACAACTTGCTGAACCTTTTGATGCCTGTACACCACTTACTAACAAAGCAGTCCCACCTGAAGGGGTATATGCCCTATTTGCTCTAATAATCCGGGGTACATGCACCTTTGAGAAGAAAGTTAGAAATGCACAAGCTGCAGGATTTAGTGCAGCCATTATTTACAACAATGAAGATAGTACTGATCTAGTTTCAAGTAAGTCGTTTCATTACCATTTTAGTTTGTTGTTTTATGGAGTTTTTAGATAACATGAAAATGATATTGTTGCGAGCATTCTAACTTCTGCGTGGTTCCCTTAATTGTCTCCAGATCTAACTACATTAAGTCCACAACATAAAGAGGAATGAATATTTTAAAAAGAGAAAATAAAAAAGGTCTACAGGTGAACACTAAAAGGAAATAACTGTCTCATAAATAATCAGACAAGAAATTAATTTGCTTTGGTTTTGGTCCAGATCTGCTGGGCTTCTATATTAGCAGTTTCTTTCTATACTACCTAACCAACTTTTGTTGAAGGATATAATATTTTCTCCTAAAAAATATTCACATTTCTTACTATAGTTATCCATTGGTCCCTATTTTAGTTATTAACTTTTTTGTTTTGTTTCATTACTGATTTATTACATGTCTAAATATTATAAGCACAATGCTCGTGATATTCAAGTTCCCAAATACTGGTTTTTGAAAGATATTATAGTGTATGTATCCTGGTTGAATATGCTGATACAAACTTGTAGTAATATTTCCTTTTTCCGGAGTTTGACACCCTATAGTAAGTGAAAGGTATTATGAGGTTTATGCATGGGCATTCTACTGACCTATGAGAACGGGTTTTAATGTGTATGTGTGTTACTCTAGCTGTTGCAACTTCATATAACTAACCATGTGCTCTTTCACTGTCTCATTATACAGTGGCTGGAAATTCAGATGGTGTCACAATTCATGCAGTGTTCGTCTCTAAAGCAGCAGGAGAAATGCTTTTGAAACATGTTGGAGATCCAAATATGGAATTTTGGCTCGTGCCTTCATATGAGAACACAGCATGGTCAGTAATGGCAATTGCTTTCATCTCCCTTCTTGCTATATGTGCAGTGCTTGCAACTTGTTTCTTTGTGCGAAGGCATCGATTGAGACATGTTGGACATCGTTCACGTGTTCGTGAATTTCATGGTATGAGCGGTCGATTGGTAAAAGCATTACCTAGTATGATATTCAGTTCAGTGGTGGATGACAACTGCACATCCGAGACATGTGCAATATGTCTTGAAGACTATAAAGCTGGGGAGAAATTGCGTATCCTCCCATGCCACCATAGTAAGTTCGTTATGTTAAAGTTTCACTGCTAACATTCCCACCTTAGTTTTGTTGGAGGCCTTTTATGCTTGAAAAATACCTATATGTTGGTAATTGAATAGTTTAGTTATTGTTGCATTCCACATAATTGTTGTGTTATTTCCTTGGCAGAATTCCATTTGCTCTGCATAGACTCCTGGCTCACAATGTGGCGGACATTTTGTCCAGTATGCAAGCGTGATGCGAGGATAAGCACAGGTGAACCTCCAGCCTCAGAAAACACCCCTCTCTTATCTTCATCCTTGTCAGTTCCTGCTCCGCTTTTGTCAGTTGGTGCATCATCTCAGTCATCTCTAATAGGGTCTCCAGCTATGCTGATACCTTCAAGCTCACTACGATCTCGTGCTACATCATCTTATGTGGTTTCATATTCTGGTGCTTCTCGTAATGGTTCGTCATACTTGCCGCAATCAATTGGTTCCCATTATATATCCCCTGTGTCCAGCAGAAACTCTATAAACACTGGAAATACATCCTATGTTTCTCACCACCTGTCTTTGCAGTCCTTAAATGTTCAGCCTTCATTATTCTCACGTCCTAACTCCTTAGACATGTATGATACTTCTTCACAAATGACTCCCCAGTCGTATAGTTCCAGATATGCTTCATTCATCCCAGGCTCCTACAGTGCATCAACACACATTGCTAATTCAAGCAGTAGACCTCCTCGTGTACCACGCATGCCTTCATATAGTGGCATGCCATCTTATTGTGGGTCATTGACAAGCATTTCCCCATTTGCATCTACGAGATCCTTACCAGTTTATCAAGATGAGACAAGATAGTGTAGTAATGTTATCAGACATGGCTTTGAATATTATAATTTGAGGACCTCCATATAAGAGATTCCAGACAAATCCTGATAGCTTAGTTATGTTAACACGTCAGTATGTAAATACAGGTTTGCGTAGTGGGAATCTTTTTGTTGTGGCTCTTCAAAATCTCAGACCTGTATTGTTTGTTAAAACATGGGTGTGTGCATTACCTTTCCAAGGGCGGGGTCAAATGCCTTGTATTATTAGTTGTATATTAGATCTAGGTGGACTTTCTTGGGGTCTTTACAAAGAGCATTGTGTGGTTTACTTTGTCGGGAAGAGGCTATGTACTAACTTATTTACTCATTTAGAAGAAAGGCTTTGATATGAGTAATGATCTTTCGGATTTCATGCTTCCAGCAATGGAGTATTATTTTGCTACTTGAGTTCTTCAAGCATCTTAAATTTGTCCATGGCATAACATGTCAGACTCCTGACACAATTGTTTCCTAAAAGTGGCATTGCCGTGGGAGGGCTAAGGGTTTCAATTTTAATGGAGTTGTTCATCTTTGTCTGAAACCAGTAATATGTGAGTCAGGAGTTGGCAGTTGTATTTAATCAAATAAAATTCAGTATTGTAAAATAGCCCTTGAGATGGTGCGTGATTTAATTCCTTCCTCCAGAGGAAGAATTAGGAGATTGGTAACTGTAAGTGGAAGTGAAACAACATTTTAAAGAGCTTGTGGAATTTAATGTATTTTATTACTTAAAGATTCATTTTGTGCAACAGAACCTTCAGGCAGGCAGGCTTTGACTTTGATGGTCAGCCTTGCTGAGGGTGTAAGTTTCAAGTAATATCCCTAATATTTTATGGAGTTGATCTAACCTTCAAGATCATTTTTTGATGTAAACAAATGAATATAAGTTATAATGACATTAACTCATTATGATCATATTTATATTTGCATTGGGAGTGTGTTTTTCGCAAGGGAAATTTTGCAGGAAACCCAAGGGATAAAACCCCACATTCATGGATGGAATCTCTAGTAAACTTGTCAACATACACTAGTGCCCTAGGACCTAAACCCAAGGTGCTTTGTTTCAAGGAAACAGCGAACTGCACAGAAATATTGGCAGCAACCAGTTGAGCTAACCATTTGGGTTTGTGTTGAGAGTCTCTATAGACCAAGCCAGAATACTTCAACTGGTAGCTACATTTGTAATAAATCAAAGTAAACCCCGAAATTCCTAAATTATAATTATGAACATTAGCTAAGATTGGTTCTGGACTCTGGAGAAAGGGGTAAGCCGGTTTTTGAATAGCAATCTCCATTCTCAAACTTCCATATGTATGAGAAGCACTAATACAACCACTTGCTAGGCTGCTATAAATAAGGATAACCACATACAAGCTATCCGTTGATAGCAGAATACAAGTATCTAATTCAAATCAAAACTACCTTGATATCTAGTAGCATTGGCTATCTAATACAGACAATAATTTGTTATGGGATTTTTATAATAGATTTTCATCGTTCTGTGAATAACACTGTTTTGACTTTCTTTGCATGGAATATACAATATTAGAGCCAAAAAATTAAAAAAAGCGTTGGAGATGTGCTACGAAGATAATAAAAAGCACTGATTTCTGGACAGTTTACCTGTTGGCCATTAGCAAGTCACAATTGATGTTAAATAACCAAAATGAAAATAGTTTCCGTATGACAAAGCAAATGTGTTTTCTCACTATGGTTGAACTTCCTATTGTTTACTTGCACATTTTTCTATTTTCTTATTAACCACAATGGAAGACTAATTTCCCCTCTATGAATAAAGAGTGTAACTCTTAATGAACTGTAATGTCAGATTACTAAGACCAAGAAATGCCCTCACTAAGGATATCAGGTGTGAAGGGAGACACATTGATATGTAAGAAGAATTGACATGTTGAGGTTTCCAAATATTACTCCTACATTGTAAAGCCGTGTGACCAAGTGCGAATGGGTTTACAATCCAATAACATTGTCATTTTGTGTGCGCACGTGTATGTGTGAGAGAGATGGAGGTGCTCCTTATGTACTTGGCTTGTCAGTTACCTTTTCTGTCTATGTCTAGACTCTTTCTCGCTGAATAGTTTAGTAAGATTGAGTACCTTATTTTCTGTCTATGTCTAGACTCTTTCTTGATGAGTAGTTTATTAAGATTGAGTACCTTAAAGGTAAGATAAGTAATGAACCTATTAGATAAGTGTAAAACCTATGGTTGATGTAATACATTGCATAATCTTTTTCTCTGTGAAATTTTATATGGTATACTGCTTTTAATGGCAACACAGTGCTCTCTAAAAACAATTCACATGTTTAATCATTTGTTGGTTTGTCCCATGCATATGCATTGTGTGACATACAAGACAAAGAAAGTGGAAATGAAAAATATTAGAGAGCACATGAAAATAAGAACAAGAACAAGTGTATGTTGTTAAAGTGTATATATACATGGCACTCCATGTTATGCAAGATTATGAGTACACATTTTTTATTTTATTTTATTTGTCTCCCCAACAAGACGGGTAGTAGGGATTATATTAATAAAAAATACGGAGAGGGCCCTGGTCCTTTACATCTATTTTTTGAAAGTATCAAAACCACTTTAACCAAGTAAACATAAGATTTATTGTTACCAAGACTATATGACCAATTATAGCATAGAAGACAACAACTATAAGCTTAGCAGTGAGACACTAATAGAAGCATACACTGCAATAGTACATTATAGACAAAAATTGGAAAATAAGACCATGTTGCAGGGCCAAAAAAGACCTACGGAGAGAGCAACGACCACACAAGGAGCTTGGGTTGCTAACATTTGAACCTCTTGGGCAGCGGGGCCTCTTGCGTGCAATAGGAGCCACAAGACCATTGTCTTTGGGGAGAGTTTTGCTACCGAGGAGGAAACTTACAGTGCAACGACACGAGAGAAGAGCTAGCATATTTCATCCTTCATCCCATTGAGAGAGAACTCCATTTCAGCATTATGAACCAACAATATCTACCAAAAAATACCAGGAGCTTTTTTGACGTTCCACCATAACTTCTAACTTTTGAATTGAGGCAATCAAACCTCAAGAAGAATCCAACATTTTGTCTATAATGTTAGAAGGAAAGATATTTTCCAAAGGAACAAAGATTTCCTCATTCCTTTGAAGAGAGCCTTGAGCTCCAGAAACTGATGCAAGACAGTTACTCTCTCCCTGATCCATGATGCAGAAATAAGCTAGAACCCAAATACCAAAAGTACAAAGACAACTTGACGATAACATAATCTTCGATAGCATAGTCTTAGAAGAGTTTGATAAATAGGAGAGAGGACGTTGGCACGAGCCAACCTGCAACAAAGTGCCTCAAAAATCCATGTAGAAGTCGCTTAAGCCGGGAGACAACGGGACAAGATCATAGTATGACAACAAAATCAAATTCATACTCTTGAAATGTTGTGATCACTACAATCGAGAGAGGGCACATTAAATCCAACTTGCAACAAAATAAATGGATGTGATCACTTGAAGTTGAAGGGAACTGGAGAGGGTGCCAACTGTGCCTCATAATGTGACACTTGGGCCGATTATAATAGGAGAAGGCCAAAAAGGAGGGTTCGTTCATTGAACAATTAGAGTTGGCTTCCGAAGAGGTGCTGTAAATTCTTATGTAATCGCCTCCCAAGGCGCATTACCATGTATGTCCAAGGAGGGGGGCATGAAGCAATATCCTAGTGGGGGTTAGGTTTTTTTTGAGAATTTGTCCATGATTAGGGAATAGGGAAGTAGCTTAAAACCTGATTAACCTCAATCTCACCTTGATTCATATAAGAGCCTTTTTTGGCAAGTTCATTAGCTATTAGGTTTAGTTGCCCGCAGATATGGAAGAAGTGCACCTCGTCAAATCGAGAGATTAGGACCAGGATCCTTTGACAAAGGCAAGGAGAGTTGGGATTAATTGTCATCTTAATTTTGGTAAACTAGCGTATGACCATCATAGAATCCTCGAAGACAATGTCTTTTTGAATGAACACTTTTTGTGATCCATAATGTTTGAATTGTGCCTTTCAGAATAATCACATTAATCCTTTTCGGGGTTGACGTTCTGAACCACCCACTGTGGGTCAACATCAAGACATTGATGGAGGATTTGATCTAGCCAGAGAAATAAATAATGTGAGGGTGCTCCAAGAAATTCAATAGAAAATCAAATTCATTTGTTAGAAAGTCAAATATAATTACAAAATAACAATCACAAAATAATTAACTAATATATTTCCATCAATGTCTTGATGATGAACCAGAGGGTGGTTCGAAACATTGACCCCAAAAAAGATTGATTTGATTATTCTAGAAGAGACTTTAGGATTTTGAGATCCCTAGCGATCTCCAAACCTTTCTAAAGAGCAAGAAATTCCGCATGGTTATTTGTTGTTCCAAGGCCCCATGCTACCTAAAATACAAAATTTTCATTAGGATCATAGTTGACCCACCCCCTCTCCCCCCGCTCTAGTCTCCCTATATATGAGTACACATTTAAATTTCAAAGCTTTGTGAAAATTGTGTAGTAAAATGAGATTGCCTAGAGGATATATACTCATAGATGAACATAATATGTGATGCCTTAACTAAAATTAAGCCAAATTCAAATAAACATTAAGCATTGAATGTGTGAAGGAACAAAAAGATAGAGGATCAAGTTAACAATAGACTTTATGTCATAATGTTTATTCCCTGCTCAAAATAAATTGTCATAATGTTTATTCCTTGCTTAAAATAAATTGTTGCGAACTTTTTATTGTAGAAAGGGAAGCCTTTTAAGACACATTGAGAGAGCCACTTGGCCTCTGAATGTAAGGTGCCATTATCTCCAATGAAATAAATAGTGTATTTTGTTCAATTACTTTGGGTGTTGGCATGGAGAAAAATATCTACCTAATGTAGATGTTTAGCGTCATGTGTTGTCTTTTGTTTCGGTGATGGTGAGTCATAGCTTGCATTGATTTACATTGACCACATCTTGGATCTCAGGATGAGTTCGAAGATCATAGTGCTTGAACTGATTTACAATGACCACATCTTGGATCTTAGGATGCGTTGGAAGATTCAAGCAAGATTTGACAACTTGAGTGATTGTATAATGTTATATCGATAGTGTTTGTTTTGTTGTTTATCTAAGTGTAACCATGCTTATCACCAACCCATCCCCTGGAACTTTCCCCTAAAAAATTAGAAGGAGCTTGGTTAACTATTATAAAAGAGCCAATGCTACATTGTTTTGTACGTCATACATTGGGTTAGTGTTTTTCTAACCACATGGGGGTTTTCCTAAATGATCTAAATTATAGCTGAATGAATTTTGGATGTAAATAATGACCTAGAAGTGATTATGTTGTCCAAAAAACTCAAAGGTGGACCAACAAGAATAATATGCAGGAATCAAGTACCCTTAAGTGAATAGTAATCTTATGTTGTTTTGCAGTTTTAAAGTCCAAATTTATAAGCAAATATCACTCAAAAATATCATACACAATAAAAGGATGATAATCAAATGTTAGAATCAAAGAAAATTGATTATAACAACATTCTATATTTGAGCAAAAAAATATAAATTGACAGGTTAATCTTGATGCTTTTGATGATAGACATTATAATGATAAATAATCAAAGCTGATGAAAATACATGTAAAAGGGGAAATTGTAAATTTTTTATTTGTGCATAATAACAAGAAACTGATGATCAAAACTTGCACTTCTTTGACAGAAATTGCAAAAGAAAATTAAACTAAATGATCCTACGCGATTCTAAATTCACATAAATCAATAAATAACTAATGTACCTTCCTAATTTGAGGAAAAACGTAGGCAAGTGTTTTGCACTAGTGCATATAACGCTTGGAAATCACTTAGAAAGTTTAAACATGTAATCCCCTTGCAAGCAATCCAATCAAAGGCAATTAGATAGACTGTCAAATTTTAGTGAGTTATTTCAAAATGTGATTAAAATATGTTAAATGTAGTGATCACACTGATTCACAATGATCACTGTCTCGTCTTTGTAATGGAATGATGAATGAAAGAAAGAAAATATGAGCAAACAAAATATATATTTGAATTCCCCTCGTTCAACTCATATAAAGGTATCAATAAAAGCAAATACGAGTCTTATGTTAGTAGACATGGTTAACAAAATCGTAATAATTTATTTGACCCGAGTGTTGTAGAAAAAGTAAAGCGCTAAATAAGTGGGAAAAAACTAATGCTCTCAAGGATTTTGGTGGACCCATGAATTTTTAACCTCTCTGCATATAATGGGATACAATCATGATGTTGAATGATCAATCATCCAGTCAATACAAGTGTGTTGCTTTGCTAGTGCTTAATCACAAATTTTCGAGGAAAATAATGAAAGCAAGGAAGTAAAAAAGAAGCAAAGCACATATCCCCTCCTTGCTTGTAGAGTGATTTATAGAGATGGAGAGTGCTAAGAATATAGAAATCAAGAATAAGGATCCAAATCTGGTATATAGTCTACATAGTTGAAAGTTTCATTGTATAGCCAAAGTTTCACTAGTTTCATTATATAGCTAGAGTCCTTAATCCTTCACTCAAATTTACTATCCTAAACCCTTGACACCAAGTGAGCTTAACTACAGAAGCTCCCAAATTTCTTGATTGCAATTTCCATAGTCCCATAATGTTGACACATTCAAATTAGAACATCCAATTACCAAGGATGGAGATCACATCTAAAGGGGTTGGGCTTTGTATTTTTGCTCATCATGATACACTCAACTGATTTACATGTCAGTTAGCCATGTGCATATTAATTGTTGATTGACAAATTATTAATAAGATGTGAGCTCACCCCATTTTGGGTGTATTGGCCTATAGTTAAAATGGTGGCCATCTTGGCCCATTGATATGCTTTGTAATTAATTTCTTGTCTCAATATAAAAAGAGATATTGTTAAGAAAGTTTTCCTCCTTGCTCTAGAGATGACTATTTCTAGCTTAGTTTTCATCAGAACAAAGTCTCCAGTCATGACTTTGATAATTACTAGAGTCTCCCAAAACTATCATTTGTTTGATCCTTAATTCCTTAGTTAGATACCCATTAAACCAACACATGCTTTGCTAGATTATTAGAGACTGCGTCAAGACCCCACACATCTGTGACTACTATTATTCCTTTGGGATCATAAATGATCCCCCCACTTTCTTGCCACCTTGGATTTTTTCTCAAAGCACCATCAAAGAATAGACAAAATGAGTTTTTGCCTATCTCCCCATCTCTAGAGGTTCTAGGCTTACAAATAAATCTACTACTACAGATTTGAGCTCTAGCTTATGGTTTTTGGGTGTTAAGGGTTGTGTTGTAGTGGCTATAACCAACCTCCAAATTTTTGTCTATGCTTCATTTTGGAGCCTCCTTGCTAAATCACAATAACTCTGTTGCATTTAATTATGCAAGGAACTATTGCTCCACAATCTCATGCTTGATTGAGATCAGTAGACAACAAAATAGAATGGCTAAGACAATCTAATAATGATCCCCAATCAACCCCGATCGGGGTGTGAGTCAGCGGTTGGGAAATCAAATAGATATTTAATGGATGGTACCTCTGAGTACAATATCACTGTCCCCCACATGCTCGAGGTGATGGGAGCGGTGGCCCTTTGCATGATGGCATGTAGGGAAGGTGGGAAAGGTGGCAATGAGAGTTATGTTGTTGAAGGCCTGAACAATAGTGAAGGGAGACAGTTGGGTGTTGTAGTTCGGATCGATCGTGGACGAGGATGCTAGTGCAACAGACAAGTTTTGCGACGCCATCCACAACACCAAAAACATTGCCTTCCTGCAGGAGTTAATGGGTATGGACTTCGATATCTCTCAACCCTCGCAATGTTGACCTGTTCTGGTTTTCGCTAGAGGGAGAGGGGGATTATTATGGGGGAAAATTGGAAAAGTGAGCAGTGTTGGAGGAATTGGGGGTGGAGGCTGGTGGCATTATGGTCTTGTGTCTATCTCTTGCATCCGCTTGGTATTGTATCCATTTCCCTTAGCTTCGAAATTCTTCTGTCTCGAATGGGAACCATAGGAATTCTAGGCAAAGGGCCGAGTGGGGCAGCTCGTAGGGGTCCTACAGGTATAGGTAGAGAGATAGGCTTGGGGGGTAGAGTTTGCCAATCCACCCGCAATCTGGGAGAAGGCCCCTGCTGTAGATGCATGTGTAGCTGCTGGGAGATAGGTAGAAACCTCATCAAAAGGGGAAAGGATGAGAATTATGGGAAGGAAGTCTAGCAAGGGAACAGAGCTGGTTATAACAGGAAGATAGGCGATGGCGGCATCATGGGGCTCAGGGATGAGGGGATGACTGGGTTGGGATCTCTGATTGGGTCTTGGACAGAGGGGAAAGGGTATGCATACCTTAGCTGGTTGAACGAGGGCATGTGGAAACGCTCACCAACCTGTAATTAGGGAGTGGAAACTAACCTACTTGAGGCCGAGAGGAAGTGTTTGTGGCAACGGGGTACCACTGGGGATGGTAGTGGGTCGGCCACCTTCGGGGAATTGACCTATGACCATGAAGGCCCCAACACTGCAATTGATGGGGAAGGGGAGGAACAAGGCGGGTTGGCAAGTTGTAATACTACCACCCGGGTACAAGACCACTATTATATTCTGTTTAACCGTTTTCGGTTAATGAATTATTGCAATGAACAACACTAGGACAACGAAACCATGTCTCATCCTGCGAAATGCCATGGCCGTGGAAGACGAGCCCAAGCAACTAAAAGGGACATGGACCTGGGCACGTTTGAGGCATGCAAAGGTAGGAAATATGTGGAAAGACTTATCAATGAGGCAGCTGAGGTATACCGTGAGGGCACAAATGAAGGTATCTGCAAAATTCTAGAGGAATGGGAAGATGAAGTTAACCAGGAAAGTGAGACGAACACGGAAATAGAGGACTGAGGACCCTTGTCCCGAACCCTGACAACACTAGAGGCAGGATCACTCAATAAAAACAGAGCCTATACATGTACTGGCTGATGAAAAGCTCGCTGGGCAAGGCTATGGCGCAGATTTTGGTGGGCATGGCTATGACTGTTCAAGGCACGCTGAATTATAAACAAGAATTTCAGAAGGTGCAGTTTCAACTGCATAAGAAGGATGTTAGACTTAGCATAATTGAGAGGCACATCGCATGTCTCCTAGAACCGATCGAGCTACTGGGATCGAATGTAAAAAACCTAATGCTAGTGGAATCGACTTCGACTGAACATAATGACTAGACAATCTCTCTTGTTATTTTTGTTTATATATGTGGATAGCTTTTACATTTCCTTATACAAGCATATGTATAGGTAGATATCTAGAGTATGGACATGAATTTGAGACTTATATTGCTTGGCTAGAAAGACTAAAACTCTTATGTCACTGGATGGCATACAATGCAGATAGGTGGCCAACAGACTTGGTTTCCCACTAGGCAAGTTGAGGCCGCCTAGCCAATCTATGTGGCGTAAATTTGCTTTATAAACTAATGAAAAAGAAAGATCTACCAAGCTTAACAAAAAAAATAATAATCTTCAATCCAAATGGCCATGCATGTAGTTTTGTTGCAATTTTTGATGTTATGAAGTGTAAGCAAGTACCTTGCCTTCTCGCAGGTTCACCGGTGAAGGGTTTTGGCCCTGATGCAAATTTTTTGTGCTCCAATCAAGCAATCTCTTTCATCCACTCCCGTTCCAAATCCTGAACACAAACACAACCAAACAAAGATGACAAGTGATCTTTCGTAGAAGACTGTCAACTCAAAGCATCTAGAAATCACACATATAGATCACTGCAAAACGAACATAAGGGGAAGGAACATAGATTTTTATTAACCATATAAGTGAAAATATATCAATATACCTTCAACAAATAAGATCCTCTCAAGTTTCTAGTATGGTCCCATCTCCCAATATAGCAGAGCTCTTGCGCTATAGTTTGGATACTCTCTCCTTTCCCCCTTTCCTCTTGGTGAGATTATATAGGTTCATTTTATCCTTTAGGAGCATGTATCTAGACATCTAGGGGCTTGAGAAGTTAGGAAACTTCTACAATAATGGACCCCTAGTCAACTCATACACAAGTGGGTCAAGTTGATCTTCTTGGGAATGACAAACTATAAAAACCTTTTTCACAATTATGAAATAATTATTATCTCATAATTATGATATTTTGGTAAAATAATTATGAGAAATAACTAAACCATGTAATTCAACCCTTTTATCATGGGATACATATCATATAAGTAAAATAAAATGTGAAAAATATGCATTTTAGCCAAACAATTGAGGTAAGTTGAACTTGGGTTTCTCTCACTATAATGGAGTGGCAAATAGGGCTATAACAAGCTCATCTCACACTGATCCAAGTACTTGTGCTTTGATTGAGCCTCATCCTTTTCATTATGGCTTGTGTTTGCTTACTTGATTTATTGTTTAACTTGCAAGCCGATCTCTTGACTTGGTTTTCACCCGGTTCTAGGCTTGCCTTAGAGAACTGCACAATCCTTGAGGGTAACTAGCCTTGCTCTTCAGAATTTCACAGTCCAAGCTGATAGTGAGCCTTCAGCTCAAAAATTCCGTAGAGCTAGTTGAAAACTATCCTTCAGCTCAAGAATTGCGCAGAGCATGAGAGGCGGCCCAGAGCCACTCAACCAAAAAATTGCGCAGAAGCTTTTTGCTCAGAAGCTGCTTAGTGCATGAGCCAGTGAGTTACCCAGTCTTGCCCAGAACTGCGCAATCTTTCCGGGCAATGCATGACAAATTTTCTTGAAAAAGAAAAAAGAAAAAAAAGCGAAGAAGCATCCCTAGAAAATACGGATATGTTTTTAGCAGTCAGAAGGAGGCACTTGAGTTATTTTGGAAACTGCCACCAAGTGTCACTTTTTCCTTTATTTTTGACCTTCGCGTCATAAACCCTAAATTGACCAAATCTATTTAATCAACGTTTCCAGAGCTCATTTGCATATTCGATCTTGGAGCTCTAGCATTCCCTAGGAGATCAAGGAACCTTCGGTGCGATCGTCGTCGCTTTTCTGGGTAAGTCTTATTTTCTAGTCTTTTGTAGTTTTTTCTGTCACTTTTGCTTTTTTAGTTTGTGAGTGTTGTTTCACTTGTTTTGTTGAACGAATATTGGCATTTTAACTTGTTTTAGTTTGTAGAAGTGTTGTTTCAAGTTTTGCATTGCCTTTCCCAAGTGTCACATGCATTACCTCATTTTTGCACTAACGGTTGTCGTTACAGCGACTCTCTCCACATACTTCATTTTCCTTCAGTTTGATTGATTTTTGCACTTGTTTCACTTGTATGCATCATCATTTAGTTAGATATGCACTCAGAATCACACCATCCTTCAAATATGCTCGATTTCACACTCCCCTTGGGCAGATTTGGGATTCCCTTGCCCGGATCTCGCTTTCCCTTGCATGCACTGCGCATTCTGGGAGCTCAAGGCCTTTGCCTTGGCTTTTGGAACTGCATAGGAGCTACCCTGGCCTCGCTTCAATTACACAGTTCTAGGAGCCAGCCTCAGAGTCTTGGCCACTGAGACAACGCAATGCGCAGTCTCTCCTGGCTTCCAGTCAACAATCCTCCCCCACTAACTGTTGGGACTATGCAATTCTGGTTCACAGAGTTGAATGGTTGCTTGTTGGGACTTGTTTCTTGATCTTGTCTTGAAGTTTCTTTTGGTTTTAAGCTAACATTTGCATGCCATGAGTGTCCTCTTTGTCTCCAGGTACATCAGTTGTTGAGCATCTCTCTAGTAGTTACAATTAACATGGACTCCAAGAGAGATGAATCAAAGGAAACCATAAAGGGCAGTACTGAGGAAGAATTTGAGCAGACATCAATTAATCTACGAGTTTATGCAGACACTTAGCCATTCATTGAGAAGGGCACAAAGTTAACATGAAATCAAATAAATGATACTTTTGCAGAGGAATTCAAGGAAGACTTAGAAAACGAGAAGGTTTATATCAATATCCAGCGGTCAGACTTATACAAGGTTGCATGTAGGTATCCCGCCTTCCTATGTGGAAACATTATCAACTGGATTGTCTCACACACATATCCAAAGACTATGACATTGAAAAGTGCTAGCGGGATAGAGTTTGCCACCTTCAGGGAATTTTTTTTTCATAAGATGTATTATTTACCTTAGTCGGCGAGGCGCATGGACACACTTTTCTATGCCACCCCACAACTAGGTGAACACAAGAGATATAGTCAAGTGATGGGTAAAAGAGCCGTCAAAGTTTAGACAAACAACCAATCATGTTTACAAGAAGAAGTCTTTCAGGAAGGCCTACCAACTCTTGATCATCTTTGCATGCCAAATATACGATCAAGAGAGCACATAGAACTTTCTTGAAGGTTGGGTAGTTGTATTGGACCAGTTGATGAGCGATGGAATACCATTCAACTGGTCGGACTTGTTGACTCATTAGTCGAAAATCCATGTGACTAACGCTTGAAATTCGCCCAAGGATGTGCAAGCGAGATTCTACATGTTCGCATACTTACTAGATGCAATCTGTGCCCAACAACAATGTCTTGGCATGAGCTGGACATGGACACTGAAAGAGACTACCGCCAACATTTATTGCAAGTTTCTTTCTGATTGCAACTATCGAAGAGTAATGGAAAGGCTGATTGACCATTTCATCATCCCATTGTATAAGCTTATCATTGATCAGGATCCACCTTGCATGTCCCAAGAAGCAATGGAGGAAATACCTAACATTGCAGATTGGTATGCCTCACTTGGTGGCACCTTTATTAGAGTGTTTGGTGGAGAGAAGCCTCTGCATGTTTTACCAAGGTATGCCACGGACAAGATGGTTATGCAAGAGGTCTCATATAACCTCTCCACAGGGTTATCAACAAGATTGCATAGGAAGAAGAAGGCACCATGGACTGCTCTTCCTTTGTGGATCAGGTTATATGAGATTAAGAGCTTGAAATATGCATATGCCAAAGCTAAGGAGATATTGAATTTCCATATCGGCACCAAGGACGTTAATACGTATGATCCCCACGATATTTTCAAGAGCAATTGTGCGAAGGTGTACTATCCATAGATCCATAGGACATTTCACTGGCAGGAGGAGGACCCTTGGAGGTACTGTTATAATGACCTCAAGTTCCACGATCTGGTCAGTGTAACCACAACTTGGAAGGCTGCTTTGCAAGCAACAACAATGTAGGAAGCAACAACATCAACAACAAAAAGTAGCGATCCAATGCAAGACAAGAGAAAGAAGAAGATTTTTGAGAACCCAGAGGCAAAGAAAAGCTACAAGATGAGAGCAGATCCTATCATGGAGAAAACAAATTTGGAAGCAGCGGCAAAGAGGGAGAAGCAAATAAAGAGAGATGAGAGAAGGAAGAGAGAAAAGAAAAGGCTGTAGGAAGTAGAACTAAAGTTACAGGAAGCAAAGAAGAAGTTGAAGGAAGAGCAGGAGCTGAGGAGGAGAGAAAGAGAAGAGAATCAGAAACATGTGGAAGAAGAAAGGCAAGGCACGATGACAGAGAAAACAACGCCCATTTAGGTTTAGGAGTCAGAACAAATAGGAGCTGAATAAGAGGGTGAATAGATGTAGGATCGAGATCTTTCTCAGCAGATTGAGCAACCGATGGAAGTGACAGATATGGAGTTGGGGCAAGAGACACAAAATGAAGACACTGACCTTACCCTGAGAGCACCCGAGGTCACCTCTCAGTCTCCACCAACTCTAGTGTTAGAACCTGTCCTGAGTGAGAAAGGAGAGGTTGTTCTCCTTGATGATGATTTAGTTATGGATGTGTATAATCTATCATTTGATGAGTTGCAGAACAATATTGTACATGCGCGGAAGAAACACTTTTCGGATAATCATGCGTCACCTGAATTCATGAAGGAAAGGGTGATAGTGTTGGGAAAAACACTTGGGGGGGGGGGGGTGAATCAGTATTTTAAAAACTCACAATAATAATTTTTTTCTCTGAAATATGTACGCGACTTTACTGAACCCAACTCACATATGTACGCGACTTTACTGAACCCAACTCGCGTATGTACGTGACTGTTGTAAAAGAAACTAGGGTATGCTTAGTAAACTTGTTAAACAACTAATTATTTATCTGTTAAACTTAAACCAGAATGTAAGAGATTTATTAGGCATTTGATAAGCAGTTGTTGGTGTAGTAAGAACATAATAAAGTATCACATGTAAGCAACACATATGAACACCAAGATTTAAAGTGGAAACCCAATGTAGGAGAAAACCACTGCTGCTGTCGTCTTTAAACTTATTAATTTAAAAAATTTCTTATATTCTTGTACTGGTGCAGACTCATGCCAGCACACAGGAACCCATCTGTTGAAGGCTACAACCTTCATTCGTTCTACAACTCCTATGGGAAGGTAGCTCCAACCCACTGATCTGATTACCAGTTACTATTGGCAGGAAGCTTCGACTTCCTCACTGAAGGCTCCAACCCTCAACAACATCCATGGCCCACGTTTAATAAATTTTCACACTAGATCCATCTGCTCTAATACATCACAACTTGTAGATCAACTGAAGAAAACACCAACTTAACTCAAACAAACAATGTAAACTTTGAAACAAGAACTATAAACTCAAAACGAGAACTTTGGCCAAAAAACCCCAAAAAATGAAAAATAGTGCTAAAAATGAAAAGTGTGTATACTGGAATGATGGTTTTTTTTTTGGGTCAATTACCAACATTTTTAAAAAATGGCAATAAAATTGAATTTTTTGGGTGCAAAAAATAACTGTTTTTGAGGAAAAAATCACACTAATGTTTTTGGTGGAATAACATTTTTCTTTCCTAGGTATAATTTCAACAATTTTTAGCAATGACGATAAAAATAAAATAATGGGATCTGAAACACATTAAAATTCTATCAGTTTTCATCCATGTTGTTAAACATATAATAACATGGCAGTAAAGATTGCTAAAATTCTAATTGTTTTCAACTATAACATTAAAGATACAAAAACGTTTGGAAAATTTTCAACCATAAAATTAAAAAACCATGAATTATGAACAAATTACATAACTAAATTAATCAAAATCTCATTACTTGTAGATTGAATGAAACGTACATTATATATCTAAGTTATTGTTGCATTGTAGATATTCTAAACAATAAAAATCATCACAAATAAAACATATAATCCAACAAACATAAAAATTGACTCATAACTTCATTTAACACCATATGGAAACCAAAATTTTTATTTCAAGGTACGATGTAAACATCAGTTATATAAACTATCTTGGACAATAATTCAAAATAACTCATATTTTCTTGCACACCATTAGAATTCACATCTTCAGATGAATGACTGGATGTAGATGAAGATGTTCCATATTCTTCTCTTTCATCAACTAGTGCCCCATCTGAGTCCACATTCCTGCCCACCATTTCAGCTTTCAAAGTTCTTCTGGATCTACGACTAGTTTCAATAGACTCTCATCTCAACACTATTCCTTTTGGTAACAACCTCTTTAGAATCTCTATCATCTTGAAGCGAAGAGTTCCTCTCTTTGTTAAATGGAAGTCATAAAAAAGTATGCCAACATCCTCCAATTTTAAGAGGTATGTGCAGCGAGATAGTTGTATCCTTTCTTTTTCTCTTTCTGCCAATATTTTTATCAACTACCATCTCTGGCTTATACACACCATTGAATGGGTGTGTATTTGTGGCATACAGATGTACTTCAACACCTGAAACATCTTCATTTTCTGTTATGACCTTTATAACCTTAGCAACCCAGAATGGATAGCCAACGGGATCTCCATTTGTCAGCACTGTGATCACGAAAGCCTCCTTCAGATCCTATACTGAACCCCTGTAAAGGTCTTCCATGGCTTCACGTTGTGCATGAGATCTTCTGGAACCAATATACATTTTTCTTTCCTCTACCTGTGAAGAATTAATAATAGCTTGAGATTGTTGTTGTTCAACAATGTTTCTTTCTTCATTTTCATTTGACACATTTTGTGACCAAATAAATGGATTTTTCAAAGGTGTATCTTCATTTGTTGTTCTTGAAATGATATCACTTTGATTATTGAAAAAAGACTCCCACCATACTGAATCAACAATATCAAAGTACTCATATGTATATCTAATACATTTCTAATTTTCTTCTAGTTAATCAAAATAATTTATATCTCTATTCTGTTTGTGTGAATTATGAACTTTAGTAACTGATTGTAATATCAATATATTTGATGCAAATAATGGATGATCTGGAATGAACTTCAAAATTTCCGAACTTGATGACGGTGCCCATTTTGTAGTAGTTGAATATTTCTTGCCCCATAGTAGTGTTTTCCCATCAATTTTTTTGATATGAAATTGATGTTGGAAGATAATGTCATTAAGTTGTTCAATGCATTTCTCCTCACCATGCGATTCCAGAATAAACCTTCGCATGTCAGCAATTTCTTCCAATACATCAAAAGTAGGCTTTGGCATGTATGATTTCTTAATACATTCAATTAATGATGGCAAGCTCCCAAATTCCTTCCTCCTCAATGTGATTGAAAAATGACTGACATCTGAGCAATATGGTCAGGAGTGTTCCCAACAAGAAGGAAACCAACCCTTACCTTTTGGAAAATTCTCAATTCAACAAGCATGTTTAGATATCCAAAAGCAATCTGATTTTTGTTTTCACGACAACTGTTGTCCAATTGTAGATACAAAACTTCAGGAAGATTACCAGTCCAACAAGAAATCACATCTTGAATTATGGTTATTGTTAGATTTTTGCGTCATTATAAATATTTGGAGCTGTGAAGTATACCCTTTGGAAATATTTTCCCATTGAAGACCATACAACCGACCAAGTGATACTAAATAAAATTTTCCTCCAGTAAATTTTTGGGTGTGGGAACAAAAAGTGGTTAAAGTGTTTTCTTCTAGTCCATACCATCAATTATCAAACCCAAATATTTATTTGAGTTATCATAACACTTCTTTCAATGCTTGTATAACCTTTTCCTTTCTCTTGTTTGTTGTTCACAATGCTCTTGAAGTGCTTTGACAATGGAATCTACACAACATAAAAGAAAGTCATTAAGAAATACGTTTTCATAGTTGATGACTATACAATTTTAAAAGATAAAGTTATGAATGATTACCTCTTTTTGACCCTTCACATTTATCCCTTTTTGATTTAAGAGAAGAACATGTACTGCAAATCCCCATCCTTGTCTTCTTAGGAATACAAACATTGTTGAATTCTTTCTTCCATATCTTCACAAAATATTGATATGTAATAAATCGACCATGTTCGTCAACACCTATTGCATCTCTTGTATAAGTTGTAGATTTCTTGTCTTGAGAAATTATTTGGAATATGTATTGTCTCTCTATTTTTCATACACTCTCCATTCTTTGAAAATAAATCTTTCATCCATGACATTGCAGTATTTGATAGTGGCCCAAACTATCGTTTATGACGTATTTCTGAATAAAACGTGGGATCATTTTCCAAATTTTCTTGGATTCTTGATAGGTGAAAATTACCCATTGAATGAAACATTTTGAAAGCCTTTCTACAGATAAATAAAGACCCAATATGATAATCATAACCTGACAATGTAGATTGCATGCACCCCAATAAATATGAATTTTGCATGTTTTTATTCATTGACAAATATCTCTTCCTTTTCTCTAATGTAAACTTGAAATCCATATGTTTCAAGCAATCTTTTTGACAACATTCACTTGAAATGAGAGCGCTGATAGAACTTATTGTCGCCAGATATTCTACTCTACCCCTTGTATAACTATAACATCATGGATTGATATGAAAAGGTTTGCTCCTACTCCTTGATACAATATTTCCTGGCAACATCTCCATTATTGGATCATCATTTCTATACACATTTTCATAATCATTATGATGAATGTTATCCTCACTATGATCATTTGTGCTTTTGAAATACTGACTTGGAGGATATTCTTCATCTTGCCCTTCTTCAATGATACTCTCATAGTCCTTAGAATTAGGACAAAATGGAAAATTTGACTCGATTTTTATTGGATATTCTTCATCATGTGCATTGTCAGTGCTGCTCTCATAGTCCATAGGATTAGGACTACGTAAAAAATATGACTCTTTACTTACTGAAAATTCTTCATCCTACCCTTTGTCACTGCTGCTCTCATAGTCCTTATGATTAGGATTAAGTGTTTCATCCTGTCTTTCGTCACTACTACTCTCATAGTCCTTAGGATTAGGACTAGGTAGAAAATGTGACTCTCGATTTATTGGAAATTCTTCATCCTGGTCTTCATCACTGCTGCTCTCATAGTCCATGGGCTTAGGACTAAGTGGAAACCACGACCCTTTATTTATTTGAAAATCTTCATCATGCTCTTTATCACTACTGCTCTCATAGTCCATCGGATTAGGACTAAGTGGACACTGTGACACTCTATTCATTTGAAATGATTCATCATGTTCTTCATCATTGCTGCTCTCATAGTACATAGGATTAGGACTAAGTGGACACCGTGACACTCTATTCATTTGAAATTCTTCATCATGTTATTCATCACTGCTGCTCTCATAGTCCATAGGATTAAGACTAAGTGGACACTGTGAAACTCTATTCATTTGAAATTATTCATCATTCTTTTCATCATTGCTACTCTCATAGCCCATAGGATTAGGACTAAGTGGACACCATGACACTCTATTCAATTGAAATTCTTCATCATGCTCTTCATCACTATTGCTCTCATAGTCCATAGGATTATGACTAAGTGGATACTGTGGTACTATTCATTTGAAATTCTTCATCACTGCTGCTCTCATAGTCCATAGGATTAGGACTAAGTGGAAACCGAGACTCTTTATTTATTTGAAAATCTTCATCATGCTCTTCATCACTGCTCTCATAGTCCATAGGATTAGGACTAAGTGGAAATAATGACTCCTTATTTGTTTGAAATTATTCATCTTGTCTTTCATCAATGCTGCTCTCATAGTTCTTAGGATTAGGACTAAGTGGAAGATTTGACTTTCTATTCATAGTGGAGAATTTTCGTTATATTCATTAATATGAATAGAGTTGTTATGCGGCGAAGATGTTGATGCTTCACAAAGCAAAACTTTACTATCAAAAGAATCCATGCCTTTCAAACATAAGAGGTTGAATGATACAAATGCATTCTCTCCTAATGATAATATATAGCTTAAAGAATGAAAATTTCTCTCCAAAAATTTGTTTCATGTATTTTCCTCCATAATTTTTTTCTACAATTTATTGAAAAAATTTAACTAAAATTTTCTTATGAAATAAATATTATAAACTAAATTTTTAAATTAAAATAGTAAACTAACTCTTTTACCTAAATTGAATTTTTACTTAAACTATATAATATTTACTATACAATTGAATGTTTTTTAAAATTTTTTGTTATATCTTCTAAAAAAAAATTAATCCCACATTCACCGTGCGGTAATTTTTTTTTGTAATGTTCACTTTATCATAATTTATTATATCGCCATAACAATAATTATATGCTAAAGTCTTTATAAGAACAAATTAACCCCACATTCACCGTGTGATAAGACAATTTCGTAATGTTCGTTTTATCATAGTTCCCTATATCACCATAACAAATTTACATGTTAAAGTTTTTATAAAAACAAATTAGTCCCACATTAACAATGCGATAAAACAATTCTGTAATTTCCATTATAACATAAATTTTATTATTACTATTCTTCACATCACATCACATCAAGGTTTTTCGAGGTTCGTTAAAAGACTTGGAGCGAATTTGTGGAGCAATTACGTTGCTGTCAACAACATATTCAACGAAAGATTATCGCATTTGAAAGGTTAGTTTCCCTTTTGCTGTGTGCAAGTTTTAAAATTCAATAGGTTTAATGGTTTTTTTTTTTTAGAAATTAAAAATTTAGATGAGACAGATTTACCCACTACGTCCACAATGGGTGTGGTGGGCACGATCGTGCTCACCGTCGGCCAGGGTGGGGCGGTGGGCTGGGCACAATCGGCCTACCAAACGTTGATCCACAGGGGTGGGGCGGTGGGCTGGGCGCAATCGGCCTACCGGATGTTGAGCCACGGGGGTGGGGCAGGAGGATGATGCATTTTTTTTTAAATCGTTATGTTTTACAAAATTATTTATCATTTATCGTTTTGTTTGTTAATTTAAGCTATTATTTTTTTTGTAATTTACTGATTTATATGTGTATGTTTTTGCAGGAAAATGACATCAAAGAAGATTTATGTGATTCTTCCTCAACCAAAGACCGCTAAAATTAAAGGTGGATCCTAAAAAAGCACTGTTGAACGAACCAAACCTGAGATAATAGCTACAAATCTATCAAGTGCCTAAAACAATAAGAAAACGATTTCATATTGGAAGAAATCAAAAGAAGTGAAACTTCCAGAAAATGTATGGTATGTGAAAGAAAGAGAAGACGAAGATGTGTAGATATATTTATATGTTGATATCCCTAACGATAGTGGAATTTATGAGGTGATGGGAAAGGTCATAGGCATGTGTTTGATACCAGACACTGAAGTTATTTATATACTTACAAAACCACCCAAATCACATGACAAGATTAAATATTAGTTACCATATTCATTGTATGACACAAGAGAGGTATTTACAAAGTTGTCTAAACAAATCATAAATGAGATTGCACAAGATATCATAAGTATTGTTATTTATATTTGTGTTTTGCGTTATTGTAACTGTCTCATTATATTTTTATAACTTAATTTTTATTGACATATGATATTTTGTTTGACAGAATTTTGTTGAAAGTCTTTCAATTATGTTGGGAGGCATTCATTTCATAAAGCAAGATATTATGAATGTTGTCAACAGTTTCTACTCAGGGTCAGAAGAAGATATGGCAAACAAGCAAAAAGTAGTAATTCATGATGCTACAAAACTACATCCAAGGGATCAGAAAAAAATGCCTCTAGTGGATAAATCTAGCAAAGGTAGACAGGTTACTTTTGAAGATGAGGAAGTTGAAACTGACACTGAAGAATATGTTGCCATTATTGAGGATGACATTGGAACTGATGTTAGAAAGAAGAAAAGCCATAAAAGACCAAAAGTAACAATTCCCAGGAATGTCTTTGTTCTAGTTAATGATGAGAATGTTAGGAGGAAGAAAAGTAAAGTTGAACATTTTCAAGTAGTCATTACCAACAGTGAAGATCCTAGTGAAACTTCAAAAGAAAGAAGGGAAATCATTACACTAGGAGATGATTTAGAGGATCACATTATTAAAACAAAACAAATGCCATTCGATAGAACTTGACAAAGAGAAACTTAATTGAGGGTGGTCGTACATTTCAGCTTAATGTGAGACAAATCTATAAGGCAAGTGAAGGACAATATAAATATCAAATCAGAAAGCCACACCACATGCATGTTCATAACTTGAAGACATTAATGAGGTACAATCCATATGATAATGTGGTCAATTATGTGCTTCTTATTGATTCAGTTCAAGTTCCCAACAAATAAGCATTTGATAAGTCAAAATGTTTTGAATACAATTATTATGTGCTTGGGGGAACCATTCTGTAGAAGCTCAAAATAAATTGATGGAGGAATATCCCAATAACCCACGTTTTGAAACAATGAAATGTATCATTTATGCTGGTTTATCAGATACATAAGCAAATTTATTGACATGGGATCATAATTCAGATAATGAATATAGGATGTCTATGAATTTCATCTAAAGGGTTAGATTTATTCATAGCGAATTTGAAGAAAAAAGTGGCAGAGATAAGATAAATGTTATTGTATATTTCTGAAATGAATGTTGTATGGAAATAAGCTATCAAATTGAGGAGAAAATCAATTCAAAAGGTGACATACTAAACACTCATATATTTAGAGGTATTGATAACATTTTCTAGTTGGCATTTAGAACAAGAGAGATATGAGAATTTATTAATGAGATTTTTAGCATGTGGGAGAACATTGGCATTAAAAACCAGAAGGTCAAAATGTCTAAACCATTGATATGTAGCAATAGTAAATTAGGTATTGAAATGAAGCAGCTTCCAAAAGATATGACTCACACCTTGGAGAGCAATGCAAGGAACGAAGGATGAAAAACTTGTCAAAACAATATTATGTCGTGTGAGGTCAGGGGAATTATCATTGGAGGAGATGTCTGAGGAATTTCAAAAGTAAGTTTGTTGAATTATTTTTACTTATTTCTAGATTATAATTTTCTTTTAAATATAACATATTGTTCTTGGTAGTATTTGTTATACATATCATTATATTAACATTTTTTACTTTATCTAGTTAGCCACAAATTTTAAATGAAAAATACATGAACAAATGGTTAAATTGTTGAATGAAGATAGTTGGGATGATGTTGTACGAAACTATCCAGATTCAAGTTCTACATCAACACTAAAAGATTTTTATCTTGCATTTAAAAAGATATGTTAATTTATACATTCATTTTTATTCATCTATATACTATTTTCATTTTATAACTTATACATATATTTGTTTATTTTATTAAAGATAAGGAAGGATGCAAATGGAGCACTAGATAGTTTCAAAACCTTTATTGAAAAAATTAAGATCGAAAGACTGAAGAAGTAACATCTTGATCCAACTCTTACTCATTTCATTTGGAATGGGCTTGACACTATTCAATATCAAGTAATACAAGAGAACCGTGAAGACATTGCTAAACTCATACCTAAAGGGTATTATTCCCTAGTTATTGCAGATATTCACCATGGTTTCAATATCCCAAACATTGAATATGATAGTGACCCTTATACTTATCAAGCTCTTAGTAAAGTGGTTGCGGGATTTGTAGAAGTCACATCATCACCATTATGGAGATTTGTGACATTTCATTCAGACACACAATTGGCAATGTTATTGTCAAGCTTCAAGGGGAAAACAAACTCAAGGATGCAACTTACATGGTAAGATGTTGAAAATGTATGTTTGATTAATGTTAAAAAATTCATTTATGTACAAGTTAATTGAAATTTTACTATTTCATGTTACAGGAAAAAGTCAAATCTTCTTAACCGTGAAGATCAACCATTTATAAATGATTGTGAGTTCATCCATATTGATAGTTGGGCAAAAGATGATAGCTATATGTCTATGCTTTTTAATCGGGTAGATGGAAAGAGTCATAGCCAAGTACTAGTTTATGATGTTGTGAAAAAACTAACATATGAAGACAAAGAAGCAAAAGGAGAGATAGTTAACATTTATCAAAAACCACAGTCATTGATTAATCTTATATACATATGTTCAAATGAAGGAGATTGGGCTCCAGATTTATTTTCTGACTCGGGTAAGTTTTATTATATAGAATTGAATTTCAATATTTTCTTTCTTAATTTATATGTCATTATACTAATTTACTTCATTATTTCTTTTGTGCTTGATAATTAGGTACAACACTAGCATGTTTCTTACAAAAGGAATAAATTGCATTGCCATTGAAAAAGATCTAGTACAGTGAAAATTTATTCAACAAATAATTAATGCTCTTCAATTTCTTCCAGATGGAATGCAAGAAATTGGGTTGAAGAAAGGGGATTTTAGTGAAACACGTGTGGAAAAAAAGACAAAGGAATCTCAACCACCATTACATGGAATGATTAGAAAGACATACATTGAGAGATTCGCAGACATCATAGATCCATTAGAAGAGGAAAACGAGCAAAATGAAGCAAAAAATATTGTGGGAGAAGACAATGATGAAACTCTAGAGGATGAAGAGTTTGGATTACGTGATATTGTTGATTAAATTTAAGTTATGCTTGGAAATCAAGCTCATTTTTTGTAACTATTAATTAGTTATACTTGTAATGTTTTTGACTTTGACATTTTATGAGAAGAATAAACATTCAATTAATGTTGTTATGTGTTCAATATTTGTATTATGTGATTTTCGCTTTAGTTTTTATGTAAATCATCAATTTTTGAAAAAAAGAAGTGATTATCATTAGTTTTTGACATTTTTTTTTCCAAAAGAAAAAATCGAACTTTTTATAACCAAATAAAAAGTTACATAGTATATGCTGAGGCATTCAGTTTGCTGTATGATTTGAAAATCATAGAGCTCCACAGGATGTGACTACCAATCCTGTCCAAAACCATGAGGAAAAAAGATAGACCACTGATCTGAAAACATGGACCTCCTCATATCGAGGAAAACAACCCCAGTCTCCAGCTCAAGATAAACAGTATATAACAGTTTTAAAACTAAGTGTGAACGTCTCCATGAGAGGATAAAAATGATGCGTCCACTTCCCGGGTCTCCTCATCGAGGAAAACAACCCAAACAGGAAGTAGAGCATAGATCAACCAAAGTCTGAAAACAGTTTATAAAAATAGTGACAAAATAGAGAAAAACATCATGATAGCCGCTGTAAACAAAATCAGGCTGTGCAAAAAGCCTGAAGAGTCCATGGTGAAAACTGACTATGAATATGGTGGCTGATCCGACACATGGATCTCTCCCTGGTCCTCATCCGCTATTCTCCAACTGCCCATATCTTGTTGCAGACCCTCTTTAGAAAGCCTGTTTGCTGTATCATTGCGATCCCTATAGATGTGGCAAAGAGAAAAAACATTAAAGGAGTGCTTTAACTATTTTGTCTCTTCTAATAAAGGTAATAAGATATAGTTTTGACATCTGCTTTGCCCATTAAACCACTTAATAACATTCATTGAGTCCCCGAAGATCTGAACTGTGAAGATGTTCCTGTGAATAAGCCAGCGTAAAATAAATTTTAGAGCAGACAACTCCGCGAAATTATTTGTACCAGTTCCTAGGCCCACAGAGGCTTTAAGGCACCGATTTTGATTTATGTGAATTACCAGCCCTACTCCAACTCTGTTGTTTTGGGATGCCCCATTGAAATATGCCCACAGAATGCCTTCCTTAATTTGTTCCTCAATAACTTGTCTGGGCACATTCTTTGTATCAGGCTTAGGGATATTTGTATATATAGAAGTACATTGAATTGCAATAGCCTCAAAAGGTGTGTCCTTATCCAAAAAAATGCTCCTATTTCTGGCTATTCAAATGCCCCACGCTATGATGAGGGGTAAATTCCGCAAGTTCCCTTCTGGATAAAGATGCCACCATTTTTGCCAAACATCTGAATATATTATTATTTTTTGACATGAAATTCATAAAAAACTATTATTTAATCATTTTTTGTTAAATTTTTCCTATAAAAATTGTGATTTTGACATGCCATTTTTAGTAAAAACATATCAAAATGTTAAATTTTTAGTTATTTTTATGTTAAAAATTATTGTTTTTTAAAGACAATTATTGGATGTGCATTGAAAAATTAATTAACGATATATAAATATGTAGAATATCAAAACTTTAAAATATTGACCTTCTTCTTTAACTATGCAAAAAAATAAAAACCTCACTACAAAAAAAAATTAAAATAAAAACAAGAAAATATGAAGAAGAATACCACTTAAAAAATTGTTAAATTTAGAAAATAATTATTCACATTTAATCCATTAGAAAATTTAAAGTAAAAAAGTAGGTCTTTTAAAAAAGGGCCTGATGCAGAATCAACACTTTTTAAAATAAGCATGCAAATCACTAACATTCTAGAAACTAATGTACCTAAAAAATTTTAAAAAGTAAAAAACTATGCTAAAAGGAAAATATGTGTATTCTGCATTACCACTTTTTAAAATCGGGTCACTTTTTTGCTACCTCTATGAAACAGGTAATCGTATAAGTTCCTGTTTCAAAGTTTACATTGTTAACAAAACAATGAGATCACTGTAACCAGAACACATAACTAAACTTAGAATACTGCATCAACACATAGAATCAACTGCAACCCTGATCATTCACATGCCAACATGTATACGCTACTTCACTTAAGACAACCCACATGTCTACACACTTTTCTGTAGAGAACCCTGCATACAAATCTCAATATACTAAAAACTTATAATTCTGAATCAAACATAGAGTTGACCAGAGTTATTATGAAATATTCTATTAGCTTACATAACCCTCATACAATTAACATCATCATTAATATTGTCAACCAATCAACATATAACCAAATTCAACTTCATTATACAATCAGTTCTACTTCAGACATTATCACTCAACCTAGATCAACATGAGGACATCATTCAAAGATAACAAAGATACAACAACACTGATCAGGTTGATCGGTAATTTATGAACAAAAACCCTTCCCTTATGTACGCGACTTTGAAGAAACGAAGCCGCGTGTATACGCGAGTTAACCGAGACCAACCTGTGTACAGGTCTGCAAATTTTGACCTAAACCTGCGCACTCTTCATAACTTCAGAAATACCCAGATCATAATATTCAGAGATAAAAACGTGCATCAATACTTAGATCTAGCCAATCCATGAGCAGATCATACAATGGAAAGTCATTTCAAGTCTCATGATCTTGATCCATTATTATATTCATCAGTGCATAATTATTTCATATCTATGTGTCAACTATGGCCCTTACAATGCAAATACTTTAGATTGAAGTATTCATCAAAAACCCTTTCACATGCACACTTAGCACTTTGATCTTCACCTCCTTATATAGTTAGATCCTTAGCTAATACCTTGAGTAAAAAACACACTAGTGCTGATGGTAATCTTGGACTGGATCAAGTAACCATTACTGTGCTCAATATTGTGGGCTAATACCATGGTAACGACCCTTGGTATTCTTAAATTAGTGTGCCAACATGTACATGACTTTGCTTCTTTGTACCTGCATGTATACACGACTTGGCCTTGACGAACCCACGTATAGACCTTCGAATATTCACCTTTATCAAACTTCTAATTCTGATCTGCAAACCTTTGTCCCATCATTCTGTTATTTTGTTCCATCACTCTGTCACCTCTGAACTGACCTGTGGATTCGTCTAGTTACAAGTGCGTTTCTATCAAGGACAACACATGCATCATAATGCCAACACATAATTCCAGATGTTAGAAAGCATCAACTACTCTTGTTAATGCCACCTTGGCCTATGTAGGTGTAACGAGCTCAAATGTTAAGGTCTTGTTGGCTGAGAATGAACAAATAGCAAATAACTTGTAGGCCTCCAGGTAAGAGGCATAACAACTTAGAGAGCATAGCACAGTTTCCACAATGACAAAGATGAGGAATGCGATACTTGATGAAGTATCAACACTTGAGAATACCATATAGAAGCTCTATGACATATTTGTCACCGTGCATAAAGCATTTGTCTATGTGCATGACTTACAACAGTGGAGCAAAAGTTTGTTCAAAATATTAGGTACATAAATGCTTCCATCACCCATGGGAAAGAGTGGACAATGCGGTACAAAGGGGCTCGCTTCACTTACCAAAGATGATGACGCCTCAGGAAGAGTTGGAGAAATCAAAAGTTTGGTTGTTGATCCAATACTATGAGCAACTCGCCCCATTTTTCAGCAACATACAAGGCTCATATGCACACTTGTACAAGAGTTTGGATGTCATGGTGAGAACGCACATGATCCCGTTAAGCGGTTCCCTCACCGAAGCTAAACACAAGAACCAAGTACGGCTAGAGATCGGCAGGTACATGGAGTAGCTAAGGTGAAAGGTCACCAGGGATGACTTAGAGATGAGCACACATAAATGCAGAAGTACATTGGTGGTCCCGTCATGGTCAACTCCATGCTGCACATGCTTCAGGATGAGTTGGATACAGGTTCCAAGACCATATACTTGGAAGCTATGGAGGCAAGAGTTCGCTATCATAAAGACACCATCAAGCAGTTGGGGGACATCATCACACAGTACCAATCTTGGCATAAGTATGTGACCGAGAAGCACCAAGTGGAGGTTGCTGAGTTGGTCTTTCCCCAAATTTCAGAATGATAGTGTTTTTCCTTGTTAGGCTATCTCTAGCCTATTTTGTCTTACATGGGTACATGTGGAAAATGTAATATTATTTGTAAATATGTTGTAAGTGAAATTCTAAATGTCATTAGTGGAATGTAAAATTTCATTATGCTATGTAATGAGTTATTTGTAAAGAAGTCGAAGAGTCACGAGGGTAGTCAAAGAGTCACAAAGGGGAATGCCAAGGCTCACCCCACCCTTTGTTATAAATAGAACCTCATAACTCATAGAACAAGCTTTTGGGAGCCAAGCTTTTGGCTAGGCTTAGGCTTAGAAAAGGCTTGGGAGTTTTGTGACGAGCCTTTGCTTCTCCACAATGTAGAGTGAGTATACTTCTTTGGAGGAGAAACTATTCTTGACTGTAATGTTCCACTATTGGGTCTAGTGGCCGTCAATGGTGTATGTATGGATGGAACTTTTACTTATAATAATAATATCAAAGCCAACACATTTTCATGCATATGTTGTTAATATAGTTGGAATATTCTTGTTGCTTTAGCAATGTAGGTTGTTTAACTTACGTATTTGATTATGATCAATTTTGTATGCAATTGTATGAATCTTGTTGAATGCGTGTTGTTGGGTTAACCCGTTACTTTAATTTGTGGACTATTCCGCATTTTAGCTTGTGATGTCATTCCACACATGTGTTCCTTTCAAGATGCATACTATTACAGACTTCTAAGGGGAACACCTCCTTTTCCCCTCTGTGTGTTAGAACCCCCATGCATCACACTTGATTTGTCACAAGGTCACAGACTTGCTTCAACCCAAAGTTATCATACTTATCTTTGCGTGCTACCGTGGTCAAGGCATTACATTACCACCCACTACTGGGATTCCTCCTCCAAACGGTCTAAGATCTAGTTTGGAAATCTTATCGGGGAGATCCTATGAATGTTGGCAGGTCCAACACCATCAAGATTTTTGGCGCTAGGAGGGCCAGATGACAAGCTAAGCTCTTGAAGTCTGTTTTGAATTTCTTCACATCTTTCATGACCTCTGTCCTATTCACAACCCCGACATGTTTCTCTTATGTTGTTGATTTCGATGTGCCAATGGATGTTATAGATGACTTGTCTAAATATAAGTTCAATGGCGACAATAGAACACCCTTGTTTAGACACACAATTGCCTTTGGTGGTTTTTGTGATAGGCATGATCTGTTGAATCTCCCTAGGCTCGTCATCACTCTCTTGTTCACACTAAAAATAAATCCATTGCACAGTGTTGGCATCCTCCACCAGAATCACACGATCCTATCGCTCATGCCTTGGAGGAGTCATACACAACAAGCATTGTTGCGAAATGAAGGATTTCTTATTTCTTCATGTTTGCTTGTTTTTCAAGTTCGAAGGTGTGTACATGCTTATCTTCCACGCATACTGTGACCGGACATCATGATACATCTACAGAGTGCCTTTCATGTGCTTTCAATTTTTTGTTTTCTGTGGATGCATTCAAGCTTCGAACATATTGGTTTGCATTGTTTTATCTTTCTTGCATGTTGGTTTTCTTGAATATCTTTGTTGTCAATCATGCTTTCGCCTACGTGGGCCAACCATTGCGCTGGTGGCTACATTGGAAATATCACTTCAGGGGATTTGGCCCATGGCCTGCTTAGTTAGGGGTAGAAGTAGTATTTTCTTTCTTGTTTTCTTTCTTTATTTTCTTACTTTGCTTTGCTTCTTTCCTTTGCTTGTTTTCTTTTGCACCCATAGGTTAGTTTCCGCATAAAATCGTGTTTGGCTCTTAGAGAAGCATGGTGAAATCTAAGAGGAACTTGTACAACTATCAACACTAGGTTATCGATCTATTCCCCATCTTTATGAGAATCTTGCGTTTCTTCTAGTTGATGATACCCTGATGGAAAATACGTTCCTTTCGAAGAGAACCATGGTGAAATCATGATGCTTTCACTCTTAACTAGTACCGTAAGCTCTAATTGATTTTATATTTTTCGGTTAACCCTTGTCAACTCAGTCAAGTAGAGTAAGGAGAGGGGAAAAACTTTAACAAGTATGTTAGAGGTATATATAAACATCCTTATTTGAAGGGACAACCTATTTTGCTCTCAATAAGTCAGGATCCCTATTTTGCCTCATGAAATAAATAAGTGCATATGAACAACTCATTGAAAAACAAAAAGAATGAAAAAATAAAATAAAGGCGAAAGAAGAGAAAGGCTTCTTGTGCAGAGAGGCGAAGCAAGTAACTCCACCAGGGCACTATCCAGGCTCACCGACATCGCAACAATGCTTGTTTTCCTGAAGTAACTCCGTCGAGGTATTGTCGAGGTGTGCTGGCAACAGAGCAACACCAGAGATGAAACTAAAACTCTGACAATCTACATTACTTGTGAATTTATATACCTCTCGTCCCCAATCAAAACAACTCAATTTTACTTGGCTTGGTATGTGTGCTGACGATAAAGAGAATGGTAGGGACTACATTTTTAACTCAAGCTAGTGAAGAAGCCACGAAAATCTAAGAATTGAGCATTACTTCTGCAAGAGTTAGACTCGCTTTACACGAGATAAGATCCATACATAGAGCTGGAGTTATACCAGTGTGTCGCCAATGTTGTAGCGGCTACAACCACTCTCCAAAATTATGTCTATGCTTCGTTTTGAAGCCTCCCTTCTAAATTACAAAAACTCATATCACACTAATCTAGATACTTGTGCTTTGATTGAGCCTCATCCTTAGCATTATGGCTTGTGTTTTCTTACTGGATTTATTGTCTAACCCGCAGGTCAATATCTTGACTTGGTTTCCACCCCATTTCTGGCTTACCTTAGATAACTACACAATCCTTGACTGCAACCAGCCTTTCTCTTGGGAATTACGCAATCCAAGCTAATAGTGAGCCTTTAACTCAAAAATTGCGTAGAGCTAGTTGACAGCCAGCCTTCAACTGGGAAATTACACAGAGCATGAGAGGTAGCCTAGAGCCAATCAACCCAGAAATTGCGCAAAAGCTTCTTGCTTAGAAACTGCTTAGTGCACGAGCCAGTGAGTTGCCCAATCCTTCCTAGAATTGTACAATCTCTCAAGGAAATGCATGGAAACCTTTCCCAAAATAGAAAAAAGAAAAAAAAGTGAAAAATCATACCACGAAAATAAGGATCTATTTTTAGTAGTCCGAAGGAGGCACTTGAGTTATTTGGGAAATTGTTGCCAAGTCACTTTTTCCTTGATTTTTTGCCTTCACGTAATAAACCCTAAATTGACCAAATCTATTTAATCGACGTTGCTAGAGCTCATTTTCACATTCGATCTTGGATCTTTAGCATTCCCGAGAAGATCAAGGAACCTTCAGTGCGATCATCGTCACTTTTCCGGGTAAGTCTTGATATCTAGTCTTTTGCCTCTTTTTTCTGTTGCTTTTGCTTGTTTAGATTGTGAGAGTGATGTTTCACTTGTTTTGTTGAACGAATGATGGCGTTTTAAATTTATTTATCTCTTAGAAGTGTTGTTTCAAGTTTTGAATTTTCTTTCCCAAGTGTCGCATGCATTACCCCGTTTTTGCACTGATGGTCGCCGTTGTGGTGACTCTCTCCACATACTTCGTTTTCCTTCAATTTAATTTATTCCTGCACTTGTTTCACTTGCATGAATCATCACTTAGTTAGATCTGCACTCAACATCATACTATCACTTAGTTAGATCTGCACTCAACATCATACCATCACTTAGTTAGATCTACACTCAACATCATACCATCATTCATATCTGCTCGATTTCACACTCCCCTTGGGCAGATCTGGGATTCCCTTGCCCGGATATCACTTTCCCTTGCATGCACTACGCATTCTGGGAGCTTAAGGTATCTACCTTGGCTTCTAGAACTACTCAGAGGCTACCCTGGCCTGGCTCCAACTATGCAGTTCTAGGAGCCATCCTCTTAGTTTTGGCCACTGGGACTGCGCAATGCGTAGTCTCTCCTAGCCTGTGCCTAGACCAAATTGCGCATTGCACAGTTCTAGTCAGCAAGAATCCCCCACTGAATGCTGGGACCATGCAATGCACAGTTCCAGTAGGCAACCAATCACCTCTATGAACCAAAATCTGAAATTTGTCCCAGTATTAGCCCGGTTTGTTGCTTGATCTCGTCTTGAAGTTGCTTTTGGTTTTAAGCTAACATTTGCATGCCATGAGTGTCCCCTCTGTCTCCAGGTACATCAATTGTTGAACATATCTCTTGCAGATATGGTTAACATGGCCTCCAAGAGAGCTGTATCAAATAAAATCATCGAGAGTAGTACCGAGGAAGTAGTTGAGAAGATGTTAGTTAATGTACCAGTTTATGCAGACACTCAACCATTTATTAAGAAGGGCACAAATTTGACATGGAAACAAATCAAGGATAATTTTGCAGAGTACTTCAAGGAAGACTTAGAGGATCGAAAATTTTAAAAAAGTATCCAGTGGTTAGACTTATACAAGGTTGCATGCAGGTACCCCACCTTCCCATGTGTAGACATTATCAACTAGATTGTCTCACACACAGATCCAAATACTATGAAATTGATATTTCAACCTTCAGGGTGGAAAAATTTCATCAGATGCATTATTTACGTCAGCCTACGAGGCACATGGACACACTTTTTTATGCCACCTACAACTAGGTGAACACGAGAGATATAGTCAAACACTAAGTGAAAGAGCCATCAAAGTTTAGATATACACCCAATAATGTTTACAAGATAAAGTCTCTCAAGAAGGCCTACTAGTTCTTGATCATCTTTGCATGCCAAATATATGGTCACAAGAACACAAAGACCTTTCTTGAAGGTTGGGTAGTTGTATTGAACCAATTGGTGAGTGATGTAAGGCCATTTAGCTGGTTGTACTTGTTGACTCATTAGTTGAAAATCCATGTGACTGACGCTTGGAATCTGCCCAAGGATGAGCATGCGAGATTCTACATGTCTGATGCAATATGTGCCCAACAACAGTTTGCTAGCATGAGCTGGACATGGACACTTAAAGAGATTTCCATCAACATTTATTGCAAGTTTCTTTTTGATTGTAGCTAACTAGGAATTAGGGAAATTTTGAGGTCTAAAATGGGCCTCCTAAGGAAATTATAAATTAATAGTTTAAATAATAAAATAATATTAGCTTACATCATCAAATTTTAGAGGGAAAAAAGAAAAAACTATTTTTTCATCTCATACTTTCAACTTATCTCCCTATGGGTTTACTCAAAATTTGATCGGAAACACTCGTTGGATGCAAAATTCTATTAGTCATCGAAGAAGTACCCATGTTGCATACTTTCAATGGACCCTACTACACGAAAAATGATAAATACATGAAAAATGTGATTGCAATCATGTTTTTTTCATGTATTTCTCATTTTTCATGTAGCAGGGTCCCTCAAAAGTATGCAACATGGGTACTCCTTGGATGAGGAACTAAATTTTGCATCCAACGAGTACTCTCTCTCGAAATTTGAGTAAAAACTTAGGGAGATAAGTTGAAAATACCATATAAAAAAATAGTTTTATTATTTTTTTAATATTTTTACTTTTTTACTCCAAAAATGGTGAATCACCCCCCGTGGTTGACATCATCATCTTGAATCCTATTGGTTCTTATAAAGTTTATTTCAGCTGTACATTTTTCTTAGTAGGGCCTTTCTAGATCTCAAAATTCCCTAATGAGTAATGGCAAGGCTGACTGACCATTTCAACATCCTATTGTATAAGCTTATCTTTGAGCAGGATCCACCTTGCATGTCTCGAGAAGCGATGGAGGCGATACTTAACATTACAGATTGGTATGCCTCACCCGATGGCACCTTTATCAGAGCGTTTTGCAGAGAGAAGCCTCCACATGTTATACCAAGGTATGCCACGAACAAGTTGGTCATTTAAGAGGTCTCATATCACCTCTTCACAGGGTTATCAAAAACATTGCATAGGAAGAAGAAGGCACTATGGCCCACTCTTCCTTTGCAGATGGGGTTATATGAGATTAAGAGCTTGAAATATGCAGATTCCGAAGCTAAGGAGATATTGAAGTTCAAGTTCTACACCAAGGACTTCAATCCGTATGATCCCCACGGTATTTGCAAGGACCACTCTGCGAAGGTGTAATATCCATGGATCCACAAGACATTTCATTGGCACAAGGAGGACCCTTAGTGGTAATGTTACAATGACTCCAAGCTCCATGATCCTGTCAGTATAGCCACAACTTTGAAGCTGCTCTGTAGGCAGCAACAACGCAGGAAGCAACAACAACAACAACAATAAACAGCAATCCAACACAAGACAAGGGCAAGAGGAAGATTGTCGAGAACCTAGAGGCAGAGAAAAGCTACAAGATGAGAGAAGATCCTATCACAAAGAAAACAACTTTGGCAACAAAGGGAAAGAGTGAGCAGTGGATAAAGAGAGCAGAGCGAAGGAAGATAGAAAAGAAAAGGCTGCAGGAAGAAAAAATAAAGTTGCAGGAAACAAATAAGACGTTGAAGGAAGAGCAGGCCCATACAGGTTGAGGAGTCAGACCAGACTGTAGATGAAGAAGAGGGTGAAAAAATGCAGGATCAGGAGCATGCTCAACAGATTGAGCAATTGATGGAACCTAAGGTCACCTCTCAATCTCCACCACTTCCAGTGTCAGAACCAGTCTAGAGTGAGCAAGGAAAGGCTGTTCTCCTTGATGATGATCCAATTATGGATGTGTACAATCTATCATTTGACGAGTTGCAGAAGAAGATTGTATAGGTGTGGAGGAAGCACTTTCTGGATGATTACATGTAACCTTCATTCATGAAGGAAAGGGTGATAGTGCCATATGTCAAAAAGCATCTAGCTTCCCTTGACAATGCCACCTAGGCCTATGCAGGAACAATGGGATCAAATGTTAAGTTCATGTTGGCCGAGAATGAACAAATGGAAAATAAATTACAGGCTTCTAGGAAAGAGGCAGAACAACTCAGAGATTAGAGCACAATTTTTGTAATGGTAGAGATGAGGAAAGGGATACTTGATGAAGTATCAACACTTGAGACTACCATGTGGAATATCCATGATGGATTTATCACGGTGCATAAAGCAATTGTCCGTGTGCATGGATTACAACAATGGAGCAAAGAGTTTGTTCAAACTCTTAAGAACATACATGCTTCCATCACCCTTGTGCTAGCATGGACAATGCGGTACAAAGGGGCCCCACTTCACTTGCCAAAGATGATGAAGCCTTAGGCAGAGGTGGAGAAAGAAATGGTCCGAATGTTGATCAAGAACTATGAATTGCTTGCCCAATTCATCAACAATATACAAACCTCATATGCACGGTTGCACAAGAGTTTGGATTTCATGGTGAGAACACACATGATCCCATCAATCGTTTCCTCATCGAAGCTAAAAACAAGAACCAAGTCCATCTAGAGATCAATAGGTACATGGAGAAACTAAGGCGAAAGGCCACTAGTTATGACTTGGAGGTTAGCACACATAACATGCAAAAGTACATTGGTGGTCCTGTTGGTGGGCTCCAGTATTGTAGCAATAATGCTACAACTCCTAGAGCTTCCTATCTCTAATTTTATCAACCCGGTAGTTCGTACAAACTTGGAAGCGACGGTGCTGTATGCACAAGTTCTAGCTCTTGTCGCAGCTGTCACTTGGTCAGCTGGCACAAGTCCGCTAGGGCTCAAGCCAACTTCTATAGGCTCACAGAAGAAGCTTTATGAATGATGGATGAAAGCTAACCTAAAGAAGATTAATCTAGTTGCAGAAAGGAACTGAAAGTCAACAAAGCATGTAAACCCTAGTAAACCCTAATTTGACTAGCTAGACGCTAACTATGCAAAACTGTGAATGAAACCACTACCAATAATGCCATTACTTGCCGTGAACTGAAATACATGCATCTAGGCTACTTGCATCTGAAAAGACATGTTTTTGTATTTTTTCATTAAGTGGTCCGATTTATTGTGATGATGCTTTTGATTAGGGTTTGGTTGTGCAGTAGCGGTTGGAATGGAAGGAAAGCATGGGCAAGGTCAGGATGGCTAGGGGAGGTACCAGAGGGTCTCTAGCATCGATCCACAGAAGTCTACCACGTTCGGATGCTCAGCAACCGAGTTTGCAGGCTTCTACAGGAAGTCTGCAGGGGATCCTATAGGAAACTCAGGGATTTCTACAGGAAGTCTGTGCAATTCTACAGGATGTTTGACCGTGGAAGTTTTGGGAGATGGTGAAGTGTTGGAGTGGTGTGGGAGGATAAGTGAGATGGAGATGGAGCTGGTGATGGCTCAGGGATATAGAAATAGGATGGGGAAAGAGTGCACAAAGTTGGTTGGTGGATGGAAGGCTAGAACAATGAAAGGTCAAGAAAATGAAGCTACGTGGGCAATGGAAGAGTTGGAAGGTAAACGAGCTGAACAGAGGTCAAGGATGTGGATCTAGGCGTGGTCAAGATGAAGAAGAAGGAAATGGAATGATGTGGAGCGGTGTAAATAAAACAAATTTCTTATGACTGTCACCAAAAACGAGAATTCATTAACCTATGCTTCCTATGCTATGAACTCAATGAACAACAATGTAAATCGTGAAGAGAAGTTGTGCATGAAGTTGTGATGAAGGAGTATGGTTCAAGATTGAAGTGCATGGAAAGATCTATAATGAAAACGACTGTGTTGCAGCTTGCATAAAGGTAAAAGGCTGCATTTTTTTGGTGGTTGGTTCAGACTGCACCCCAATCCCTAACAGAGATGGTAGTGAGGTCCTTTCAACCTTTTCTGGAGCTCCAATGAATTACAACTCTCCTATTCTGATCTAAGCAACTGAAAGCAAAATTAACCATAAGCTAATCCTACTTAATCCTATTTAAGAAATCAAATCAGCAAACTGTGTTCTTGAAATGCATATCAAAACAAGTAAACAAAGTGCTGAAAAGAAAGGTAAATAACACTACAAAGAAGAGGAGGTCTATGGCTCTCAGGTTGGGCCCTAACCTGAGAGCTATAGCTCCCTTAAAAACTCAGAATTGAATCAAAAGCTGCCTGTCTTTATTGAATAATCATGAGTCTAACATCATGCCAAAACTGGCTTACAAAAAGACTAATTGGCTAACCAAATTGACTAACTAGCTAATCCCAAAAATGACTAACTGAAATGAGGTCTTAAGCCCTCTTATTTATACAATTTGAGGACCCAACAGTCCTCCTAAAATTTAGGGACTTGGCTGCCCAAGACTTGTAGTTAATAGCAGTCCAACTTGACTTGCTTGGCTGCCCTTGAGCTGATTGATTCGGTGGCCCTTGAACTCCGAGATGATGGTGGAGAATTCGAGGTAAGGGCCCATAAATGAGGGGGGACACCTTCCTACAAATCCTCTAGCTTGTTCTCCCACGAATTTGGCTTCCAAGTGCTCATTAAGACCTTCAATTTTGTCTCCAAGTTGACCAAAAAGGCTACACAAAGCACCCATTAGACTTATTGGCATAATGACTAACCAAATTTACTCTATTAACATAAAAATAATCAAAAACATGCAATAAACAAATGAGAATGGTGGACTAAGCCAAATTAGGAGGTTGAATGAGCCCAAATAATTGTACATTTTTGGGGCTCATCATCACCCCCCTACTGAAAGTGTTGCTCATCCTCTGAGCAACCAATCTCTCTCCTTGTCTTTGATGGCCCTGATGGCCTCCTTGTCATGCCAAGCTTCTGAAGTGATGTCCTCTTCTCTGTCATGAAACCATGTTTCTTTGCTTCTTCCCACTACTTGCTCCTTTTCCTAAAGAATTCTCAGCTTGGGTATGATTGTGCAAGTATATTCAATCTGATGGCAGAAATGGTGGTGAAAGGAGATGAAACCAGTGGAGGATGGAAGAAAAGAGTGGTTGCATGCCTCCTCAACAGACTTCAAGCTTCAAATCCCTCTCCATAATTGATTCTGGCCTGCCAAAAGGCTTCTACAGGATGTTTTTGGTAAAAATACAGAACTTCCTGTAGAAAGTCCTGTAGCTTCCTGTAGAAGGTTGAACCGTGACTAAATTGTGCCCGAACCTTGAAAGAAATGAGTGTTCATGGAGGGGATGGATGTGCTTAGGGTGGCCAACACAGGTGCTGCCTCCTTAGCTAAAATCTCGGCCGATTTCTCCTTTTGCTGCCCTCTTTTCAAACTTCTTGTAGAAACAGTTTGCTGGCTTCCTGTAGAAACAGTCCTGTAGTGGCTTTTTCTGTCTTCCTGTAGAAACAGTGTTCACTGTTTTGGCCTACTTGGCTGAGGGTGCCTTCTCCTCGACCTGTGTTGTGGTTGCCTTGGGTGTGTCCCTACTTGTTTTGACATTTTTAGTCCTCTCTGCCCATGTTTGAAACCATTTCTCCCTTGGTGTTTGCGTTTTTACTCCACCCACAACTTTGGCCTCAGCAGCTTGTCGTTTTTCTTGCTTTTCCTCTAGCTTTTCTTGTTCCTTTACCTATGGCTTTTCCTTTGGTGGTCTGTCTGGTTATATTGCTGCTGCTGCCCCAAAACTTGACGGTTAAAATGAAATTAGGCTCTCACAAACAGAGTGCAGAGCTTAATTTTCACACCCACCATCATACATATAACCATCTAAAATTCACATTTTTCACACAGGTTAGCCCTGACAGTGATTTATCTTTTCTACAAGAGAAAAAATGTTGTAACAGGAACTATGGAGGAGAATATTGATGCAGAACCAACGAAAAAATTTCATGAAACCACAAGTAAACTGCTATTTTGACCCACAGGAAGACTTGTTTTAACTTTCCCTACCCCAAACAATTTAATTTACCACCTTTTGAAATTTCATGCACAGGTATGGCGTTTTTCAAGCCTACCTCTCTTCGAAACTCCAATTTGTCGGAGAAAAATCCATTTTCTCTGCTTTTGAAAGCTGTGTCATACTGTCTGGAGAACTTCTTCCTGTAGAACACTGATAAGCAGAGGTTTTTTTTTTTTTTTAAAAGAAAATGGCCAAGAAAGCTTGGTTTGCTGCTATGGATCTTGTTGCAGCTGCAAGGACGAGGATAAACTAGAAATAATAGCTGTGAGAGTTTGATGGCTGTTTATGAAGATTTTCGTTGATGGAGGGTGAGCTAGCCAACTACACGTTGGCCCCATGCGGACTGTCGGTCCTCACTGCAGTGTTTAACTATTTTTTCTTTGCCTATAATCACGTCCATCAATCACGCTGAAGTTTAACTGTTCACCACTGCCCGTTTTCAATTTCCTTCCTGAGATGGTTGAGTGCACGTGTCTCATTCACCCACCAAGTGCTGTTGAACTGGATGAGGGTGGCCAGTTAGCTGGCCACCAATTTGTCTAAATCCAACCATCTCATTGTTCACGCAGTTCTCGAATTACATTCATGCAACAGAGGAATTAGTTTAGTCACGTACCTGCAAGTCGACTGGCTACTGTGAAGCTTTTTGCTGCTGCATGCTTGGATTCCTTGGTTGCATGAGGGCGTGGCTGATGATTTTTGATTGCTTTTCCTTGTGCAGGTGTCCTCTGGCCGGATCTGAGCTGCATGCAATCGTTTCCACGTTCAACTCTGCCCGTTCAAGCTGCTGCTGCTGCATGGTCACAAAACCAGAACTTCTTTTTGCCATTTCTCCCAAACGGTAGATCGGATTGATCTGAAACTCGGTGAGAATGTTTCTACCATCATTATGCATCTCCCATAGAAAATTCGTGATCAATGGATGCACGGATTTCGAGAAAAATGGAAAATGGCTGAAGATTTCAGAGCTCGATTTCTCGGAAACCGTGCATCGGAATCGGCTGAAACTGCTGGGGTAGGCTACTATCAACCATATGCATCTCCCCATGAAACAGGTTTTAAAATGGATGCACGGATATGGATAAAATGCAAAAATGGCTGATGGTGATGGAGGCTGATTTCTTGGAAACCGTGCATCAGAATTGCATGAAACTGCTCAGGCATGTTGTCATCAATCTTGTACAATTCCCCATAAAATGGTTTGTCAAATGGATGCATGGTTTTCAAGTTATGGCGAAAACAAATTTTGTTCTATGGATTTTTGCTTCAAGGCACTTTGCATGTGTTTGCATGGTATGACAAAATGAATTTTAGCTGTGATGCAGGTATGGAGATGATGGAGGAGGAGTTGGAAGATTGCATGAGGGCTTCTGAACCTTTGAGGAAGCTACCATGCTTGCTAAACCACTTTTTGAAATGCATGCCTAGTTTCCCACAATTTCTACAGGAAGTTCCTGTAGAAGCACAATGAGAAGCACAAGGAGGTGAAAAATGATGGATGAAGGAAAGGGATGGACACACAAGTGCTTGTAGGCCCAATCAACAGATTCCCACCATTAGATTCACTTTTGAAATTGGATTTGGCTCGTCCAAAGGTTCTACAGGATGTTTCCTGTAGAAATACAGAGCTCCCTGTAGAAGGCATAAAAAAAATTCCTTTGACCTTGATTTGAGTGCTCCTCCTGTCATGAAACGTCCTTCTTGCAACCTGCAATGTCATTGCTGCAACATGAAATTATTCAATGGAGATTAGCTTTATTTTTCTTTTTCTTTTTCTCTTTTTTTTTTTTTGAAAAACAACTAGGGCGCCTCATGGAGGTTTTCACCCTAATTGTCTGCCTTGAGCGCCTCCAAGAGAGGTTTTCGCCCAAAGATCTTATTCTATTTTCTCTTTTTTTTTTCAACCCATTGACCGCCTCATGGAGGTTTTCAATCAATGAGCCAATCTAAGGCGCCTCCGAGGAGGTTTTCACCTTAGATTTCTATTTTCCTCTTTTTTTCATTTTTTTTTGCTTTTTTTTTTTTTTTCTCTTTTTTTTCTTTTTTTTTTTCTACCCTACCCTACTTGAAAAAAAACAAGATCATTTTCAAGTATAAGAATACTTCCAATGGAGCCATGTGCACATCAAGATTAGAGACAAAATGATGTGAAGGCTCGAAATGCATGCTTTGACAACTATCCAAATTTCAGAGACAAAATGATCTGACTTTGAAAGTACAAAACATAGCTGAGGAAGAGAATACTGCTGCAACTTAGTGACTGTCTGGAACCATGTCTCAATATAGCTTTGATATCCTTGGTCCTTTTTCTGATCTGGATCATTCTTCATGTCACCTTCTATCATGACTTTCTCATCTTCCTCCTTTTGCTGATCTTTCTCTTGAATACATGGAAGATCTGATGGTAACCATGAAGGAACTCTCTCGATCTCTGATTCTGATCTCTTCTCTTCATTAAGTGCAGCCCATGGTTCTTTGATCTCCTCTTTGGAATCTTCCTTTGCTGGATGTGATCCTTCAATGCTTTCAAGATGATCTCTTTTGTGCAATGCTTTTCCTGAGCTGTGGTGAAGATCATTGAGCTCAAAAGGAGTCATTTGCACATGTTGTGCCTCAGCTTTGCAATTGGGTTGAGCTGCTCCATTGCATGGTTTTGGAAATGGAGGTACAGGTAGCTGAGTGGAGGTGTGAAATTGAGATGGAGATGGATGGGGTTGTGGTTGGGTAGGCATTTGGGGTTGCCTTGGTGGAGGAGGAGGCGATGGTTGTGGATGAGCAGGTGGTGGAGGACAATGAGCGGGATGAGAGTTGTACTGGGGCCTCCACTCCTGATAAGGTGCATTCCACTGAGGCTGTGGCTGAGCATAAGAATGAAATGAATGAGCAACTGGTTGGGCATAATATGGATCTGTGAAGGAACAAGGAGGATATGACCAAGGAGGAGGTGTAGACCAGGAAGGATGAGCAGGGGGACCCCAAGAAGGCATGAAAGTGGCTTGATAGGGGTCATAATAGGTCTCGGGTGTCCCTTGCAGTTCTTGTTGGTAAGATCTAGGTCCATATGGCCTCCTTTGGTTCATATAGTAGAGTGATTCGTGGCTCCTTTGGCTCTTTGATATGCAGCTTTGATTCTGGGTAAGGAAGGGCACTGATCTGTAAGATGGTATTCTTCACAGACAAAACACACTTCTATGGAGTACAATGGACATTCGTTCCTAGGATGCCTTCTAGTGCACCTAGGACAAAAAATGGCCAAAGCCCTCTTGGCTTCCTCTTGCTTCTGTTGGATCCACAAGGTATCCAGTTGCATGGCAAGAAACTGCCTCATATCACTCTTGAAATCTTTGATCTGATTTTCAAATTCATCTTTGGACAAGATGTTGCTCCCAACATTTCTACTTGTAGCCATTTGCTCCAGAGGAATGTTTTCTTCTTCTTCTCCCCTAGAGGTTCTTCAAATATGTCTTGATGTCCACCCAGGGGTTCTTCAATCACAGCCATCGAAGAAGAGAGAAGGCTGTGTGAAGCAGTGGGGGTGTTTTGCAATCATTTTTCTAACTTATCTCTACTCCTACAAGGCATGAAATGAAATCTTTTTGCTTGATTTTTTTCTTTTTTCTACTTCTACATGCAAAATTGAAATATATTGAACTGCAACTAACTATCTTGCTAAAATGAAAATGCGGAATTGAAATGAAAGCAGGAAAGGACTAATCTATTTTGCTCAAATGAAATTGCAGGAATGAAAATGCTAGTCTACGCTTGCAGAATTGAAATGCTAATCTACGCTTGCAGAAATGAAATCGCGGAATTGAAATGCTAATCTATGAAAGCAGGAAATGCTAATTTATGAAAGCAGGAAATGTCTATGCTACTTTTGCAGAATGGAAATGAAATAAACTACTTAGCAGAAAGTTGTAGTAGAAAATAGAAGAATAGCAACAATCACCAATACTCTGCCGCTTCCCCGGCAACGGTGCCAAAAAGGATGGTGGGCTCCATTATTGTAGCAATAATGCTACAACTCCTGGAGCTTCCTATCTCTAATTTTATCAACCCGGTAGTTCGTACAAACTTGGAAGCGACGGTGCTGTATGCACAAGTACTAGCTCTTGTTGCAGCTGTCACTTGGTCAGCTGGCACAAGTCTGCTAGGGCTCAAGCCAACTTCTATAGGCTCACAGAAGAAGCTTTATGAATGATGGACGAAAGCTAACCTAAAGAAGACTAATCTAGTTGCAGAAAGGAACTGAAAGTCAACAAAGCATGTAAACCCTAGTAAACCCTAATTTGACTAGCTAGACCCTAACTATGCAAAACTGTGAATGAAACCACTACCAATAATGCCATTACTTGCTGTGAACTGAAATACATGCATCTAGGCTACTTGCATCTGAAAAGACATGTTTTTGTATTTTTTCATTAAGTGGTTGGATTTATTGTGATGATGCTTTTGATTAGGGTTTGGTTGTGCAGGAGCGGTTGGAATGGAAGGAAAGCATGGGCAAGGTCAGGATGGCTAGGGGAGGTACCAGAGGGTCTCTAGCATCGATCCACAGAAGTCTACCACGTTCGGATGCTCAGCAACCGAGTTTGCAGGCTTCTACAGGAAGTCTGCAGGGGATCCTACAGGAAACTCAGGGATTTCTACAGGAAGTCTGTGCAATTCTACAGGATGTTTGACCGTGGAAGTTTTGGGAGATGGTGAAGTGTTGGAGTGGTGTGGGAGGATAGGTGAGATGGAGATGGAGCTGGTGATGGCTCAGGGATAGAGAAATAGGATGGGGAAAGAGTGCACAAAGTTGGTTGGTGGATGGAAGGCTAGAACAATGAAAGGTCAAGAAAATGAAGCTACGTGGGCAATGGAAGAGTTGGAAGGTAAACGAGCTGAACAGAGGTCAAGGATGTGGCTTTAGGCGTGGTCAAGACGAAGAAGAAGGAAATGGAATGATGTGGAGCGGTGTAAATAAAACAAATTGCTTATGACTGTCACCAAAAACGAGAATTCATTAACCTATGCTTCCTGTGCTATGAACTCAATGAACAACAATGTAAATCGTGAAGAGAAGTTGTGCATGAAGTTGTGATGAAGGAGTATGGTTCAAGATTGAAGTGCATGGAAAGATCTATAATGAAAACGACTGTGTTGCAGCTTGCATAAAGGTAAAAGGCTGCATTTTTTTGGTGGTTGGTTCAGACTGCACCCCAATCCCTAACAGAGATGGCAGTGAGGTCCTTTCAACCTTTTCTGGAGCTCCAATGAATTACAACTCTCCTATTCTGATCTAAGCAACTGAAAGCAAAATTAACCATAAGCTAATCCTACTTAATCCTATTTAAGAAATCAAATCAGCAAACTGTGTTCTTGAAATGCATATCAAAACAAGTAAACAAAGTGCTGAAAAGAAAGGTAAATAACACTACAAAGAAGAGGAGGTCTATGGCTCTCAGGTTGGGCCCTAACCTGAGAGCTATAGCTCCCTTAAAAACTCAGAATTGAATCAAAAGCTGCCTATCTTTATTGAATAATCATGAGTCTAACATCATGCCAAAACTGGCTTACAAAAAGACTAATTGGCTAACCAAATTGACTAACTAGCTAATCCCAAAAATGACCAACTGAAATGAGGTCTTAAGCCCTCTTATTTATACAATTTGAGGACCCAACAGTCCTCCTAAAATTTAGGGACTTGGCTGCCCAAGACTTGTAGTTAACAGCAGTCCAACTTGACTTGCTTGGCTGCCCTTGAGTTGATTGATTCGGTGGCCCTTGAACTCCGAGCTGATGGTGGAGAATTCGAGGTAAGGGCCCATAAATGAGGGGGGACACCTTCCTACAAATCCTCTAGCTTGTTCTCTCACGAATTTGGCTGCCAAGTGCTCATTAAGACCTTCAATTTTGTCTCCAAGTTGACCAAAAAGGCTACACAAAGCACCCATTAGACTTATTGGCATAATGACTAACCAAATTCACTCTATTAACATAAAAATAATCAAAAACATGCAATAAACAAATGAGAATGGTGGACTAAGCCAAATTAGGAGGTTGAATGAGCCCAAATAATTGTACATTTTTGGGGCTCATCACCCGTCATGGTCAACACCATGTTGCACATGCTTAAGGACAAGTTGGATACAGGTTCCAAGACCATATACCCATAAGCTACAGAGGCAAGAGTACGCTATCAAAAAGACACCATCAAGCAGTTTGGGGACATCATCACATAGTACCAAGCTTGGCATCAGTACGTGACTGAGAAGCACCAAGTGGAGGTTTCCAAGTTGGTCTTTCCCCAAAATTCAGAGTCATAGTATTTTATCTTGTTAGGTTGTCTCTAGCCTATTTTGTCTTATGTGGGTACATTATGTTATGTAATGTGTTATTTGTAAAGAAGTTGAAGAGTCACGAGGGTAGACAAAGAGTCACAAAGGGAATTGTCAATGGTCAACCCACCCTTTGTTATAAATAGAACCTCATAACTCATATAATAGGCTTTTGGGAGCCAAGAGTTTGGCTAGGATTAGGCTAAGAAAATACTTGGGTGTATTGTGAGGAGCCTTGAATTCTCCCCAACGTAGAGTGAATATACTTCTTTGGAGGAGCATATGTTCTTGACTGTAATGTTCCACTATTTGGGCTAGTGGCTGACAATGGTGTACGTATGGATGGAACTTTCACTTATAATAAAAATATTAGAGACAACAAGCTTTCATGCATATGTTGTTATTGTAGTTGGACTATTATGTTTTCTTTAGCAATGTATGTTGTTTAACTTACGAATTTTATTATGAACTAGATTGTATGAAATTGTTTGAATCTTGTTGAATGCATGTTGTTGGATTAACCTGTCACTTTAATTTGTGGACTATTCCACATTTTATCTTGTGATGTCATTCTTCTCATGTGTTCCTTTTAAGCTGCATTATATTACAGGATTCTAAGGGGAACACTTCCTTTTCCCCATCCATGTGTTAGAACCTCCATGCATCGCACTTGATTCGCTGCAAGGTCACACACTTGCCTCAACTCAAAGTTATCATACTTATCTCTACGCGCTACCGCGGTCAAGGCATTACATTACCACCCATTGCTGGGACTCCTACACCAAATGGTCCGGGGTCTAGTTGGAACTTCTTATCGGGGAGATCCCTTGAATGTTGGCTAGTCAACAACGTCAATATGTTGCTTTGGATTCCAAATTGATTATGCCATTCCTCTTCATCCTTGTCCAATAATTGCATATTTTATGAATGTTTGAGTTGTAAAAACTACCACCCCTTAAAGGAATCCCTAGCTATGGGAGTGGTACCATTTGACCTGATCTCCAAGGTCAGTTATGAAGATGGGGTTACAACAACCTATTTGTCTCAAAGTAACTAGATCCTAAAACAAGTGCCACCATCACATTCAGTGCATTGAGAGCTTTATGAAAATATAAATATTTCCTAAATCTTAGTCTTGGGTAGAAAGTTATTCCCTTTAGAAGTTTAACCCATTAAAAGAGGCCACATCATCATGAGGATCTATGTGGCACCCACATTGCCACACCTAGTCCACATGGTGCCATGCCATTGCCACGTGGGGTCCACATGGCATGCACATGAAAATATTTCCACATCATACCAGGTATTAGTGAGCGAACCATCCGTTGGTATATTTCATACCCAGTTCCTAGTATCCTAATGCCCCAATCTCGACTCATCCCTAGACCACACTATCTTCAAAAGTTATAAAGCTTAAAAATAAAAAAACCCCAATATCACAGTTTAGGGCCCACCACTACCATGTTGGATCTATGCTAACATGTACCGAGGACATGTGCCACATGTCACTCATTTTTGACCATTTTATGCCCCATAAAATGATTTTTTCACATGACACATCGTCCACATGGACCATCCATGTCATCCTGCCATATCATACGGTCACATGTCGTTGCCTTTGGCTGCCATGTCAGTTGCCTCTACCATTTTTCATTCACGTGGAATTTCCATGTCATATCGATATCATGTTAATCACTTAAGATTAGTACTAATAACAAGTGTTAATTTAATTAATTGTGGTTAGTGCTTTGGATTAATAAAATGAGTTTTTTGAGAAAATCCTTTATTTCCCATTTTAAGACTTTTCCCAACTTGTCACGACATTGGTACTAACACACATTAGTAACTTCCTTGACATTGTGGTTCCCAATACTACCTTAATTTGGGATGGTGTGCTAATATATTCCCCAAGCTTGACATTCCACATTGTTACTCCACTCTGTGTCATGTTCCCCACAGTCACTTCCCTCGGTACCATATTTCCTAGGTTCACCTTCTCTATGATCCTCTTTTCCTTGAAATTGATTTTCCTCTGGAATTTCAATCCCAGGCTAGTATCTCCTTGGGCCTCTTTTCCTTGAAACTACATTTCCTCCAACATTACATTCCCAAGCTGGTATATTTAAATTATAATTAAATAATGTTTAAACATTGATTAAACACAAACTAAGATTTGGTTAAGCACCTTAATTAAAAGTATCAAGAAGTTAACCCCTACTTGTCAATTAACATATTTTACAAAGAAACACATTATCTCTAAGGCTCTACTCTACTTATATATATGTTGCATCTGCTTGCTCTACTGGTTCATTGATCGATAGAATAGATCAGGGTTTATAAAACAAAGGAGTACTTCCCCAAACCCAAAAATATATGTGTATCATGGCATAAGGGCTCGAGGTCCTGAAACATCAAATTTCAATTAATTTCTATTACAAAGGGGGCAACCCCAAAATTTCAATTTATTGAGTATTGTCTAGCAAAAGGGATAGGGACACTTGACCAAAAAGCACTAGTTCAGAGACAGAGGGGTAAGGCCCTAAACATTGAAACCAGCTCAAGAAAAGATAGAAAAGATAGATCAACGCCTTAGAATTCAGCCTCTTCGAGGGGGCAACCTCCTTTACATTACATAAATGAACAATTCTTTGATGATACAAATGACAAAACCTCCTTTCTATATATAGGAGTCTATGGAGTCACAATATAATCCAGATGACCTAACAATAATAATATAAAGCCACAAAAATAACAATAGAGGGATTCTATGGGGCAAAGAAATAACAATATGGGGGTAATAGGGGCACAACAATATAAATAAGGGGTATAACTACAATAGTAATGGGGTAATCACTAGTATTATAGGGACCCAACATGCCCCTCTCCTTCAAAAAAGTGTTGTCCTCAACGTTTGAGTAGTTCTGGATACTTCTGCATAAAATTCTCATCCTCCCATGTGGAATCTTCAGCAGATAAGTTCTTCCACTTGATAAGATACTCTGAAATTGATCGATTTCGTAGCTGTCGAGTTCTTGTTTCTGTGACTGCTTCCGGTTCCAATATAATTTTTCCTTCCTCGTCAAGTTCTGGCAATATTGTTTGAATTGGGATCTTGTCGCCTATAACCTTCTTTAAACATGAAACATGGAAAACTGGGTGCAATCGAGAAGCTGCAGGAAGCTCAAATTTGTATGCCATAGTACCAATCTTTTGCAACACCTTGTACGGACCATAATACTTTGGTGATAATTTATTATCCTTCTTAGCTTGCTTTAGGGACATTTGCTTATATGGTTGTAGCCGTAGGAATACCCAATCACCTACATCAAAACTTCTTTCACTGCGATGTTGATCTGCCTGTTGTTTCATTCTATTTTGTGCCAACACGAGGTTATCCTTTAAGAGTTGGAGGACTTGTTGTTGATGTTCGATGTGATGTTCCACTGCCTGAACCTTAGAATTTTCTCTTAAATATGATGTGATGGATGGTGGTTGATACCCATAAAGTGCCATAAATGGGGTCATTTTTGTTGCTGTATGGAAGGAAGTGTTATACCACCATTCAGCGAGAGGCAACCATTTGACCCATTGTGTCTGTTTATCAGATACAAAGCAACGAAGATATCCTTCCAAACATTTGTTTACTATCTCAGTTTGCCCATCAGATTGAGGATGATAAGATGAGCTATGAGCTAACTGAGTACCAAGACAAGAAAATAATTCTGTCCAAAAATTTCCAGTGAAAATGGGATCTCTGTCACTTACAATAATCTTTGGGTTTCCATGTAGCTTTTGAACTGTTTCCATAAATGCAGTAGAAATTGTACTGGCTTTAAATGGATGTGATAATGCACAAAAGTGTGCATACTTGGTAAGTCTGTCAACTACCACCATGATGACACTCTTTCCCTCAGACTTGGGTAAACCTGTGATAAAATCCATTGAAACCTCCTCCCAACGTTGGCTTGGAATGGATAAAGGTTGTAATAGACCCGGTGTCTTAATTGTTTCAACTTTATTTTGTTGGCAAACCAAACATTCCGCCACAAACTTTTGAATATTTGATTTAAGGCCATCCCAAAAAAATTCCTTCTTAACCCTGTGGTAAGTTTTTAAAAATCCTGAGTGCCCTCCTAAGGGAGAAGTGTGCAATTCCATAAGAATCTTTTGTTTTAGCTGGGAATTCTTACAGAGGTATAAGCGATCTTTGTACCATAACGAATCATTTTGCCAGCTAAATGTATCAGAAGTACTGGAATCTTGTTGTAGCTTTCGAATAAGTGCCCACACTTCTTCGTCATTCTTCCATTCCTCCCTTGCTTCGTTTATCCAATCTGGTTGGATAATAGAAATGGCACACAACAATGCTTCCACATCCTCATCCTTTCTTGAGAGTGCATCTGCCACCACATTTTGCTTCCCTTTTTTGTAGATGATTTCAAAGTCATAACCCAACATCTTTGTGACCCACTTTTGTTGCTCTTCAGAGGATAATCTTTGTTCTAAAAAGTATTTAAGGCTATCATGATCCGTTTTTACCTTGAAGTGTCTTCCCATTAGGTAGGGTCGCCATTTCTTAAGTGCATGGAGTATTGCCAACATTTCCTTTTCATAAATAGCTTTGCTTAAAAACTTTCCCTTGATTGGACGACTTTCAAAAGCAATGGGTCTTTCATCTTGCATTAGAACAACACCAATTCCATTTCCTGAAGCATCACATTCCACAATAAAGGTTTTTGTGAAGTCCGGTGTAGCTAAGACCGGTGCTTGGCACATTGCCTCTTTAAGATGTTCAAAGGCCTTTGTTGCTTCCGGAGTCCATGAAAATGAATCTTTCTTCAATAATGTTGTTAGAGGTGCTGCTATTCTCCCATAATTCTTAACAAACTTGCGATAATACCCTGTCAACCCAAGAAATCCTCGCAGATGCTTTATGGATGTGGGGATTTTCCATTCCTTAATGGCTTTAATTTTGCTAGGGTCTACCTTAACTCCTTCATGAGATACAATATGACCCAAATATTCCACCTCCTGGACTCCAAAGAAACATTTGGATCTTTTTGCATATAATTGTTTCTCCTCCAATAGTTGTAGCACCCTGTCAACATGTTCAACATGATCCTTCCAAGACTTGCTGTAGATTAGTATATCATCAAAAAATACTAACACAAATTTTCTAAGGAATGGTTTGAAAATTGAATTCATCAAACCTTGAAATGTTGAAGGTGCATTGGTAAGGCCAAAAGGCATGACCAAAAATTCATAATGACCCTCATGAGTTCTAAATGACGTTTTCGGAATGTCTTCAATCTTCATTCTGATTTGATGATATCCCGAACGAAGATCCAACTTGGTGAAGTAAATTGATCCATGCAATTCATCCAGTAATTCATCAATGACAGGAATGGGGAACTTATCTTTAATAGTGAGCTTGTTGAGCTCCCTATAATCCGGACACATGCGCCATGATCCATCCTTCTTGTGCACCAATACTACTGGAGCTGAGAAAGAACTTTGACTCGGTTGAATTATACCAGCCTCTAGCATTTCTGCAACCATACGTTCAATTTCACTTTTTTGGGCATAGGGATATCTGTACGGCCTGATGTTTGGAGGAACACTTCCTGGAATCAGATGAATAGCATGATCATGATCACGCATAGGTGGGAGACCTTTGGGAGTCTCAAATACCTTGGAATGATTGTCCAGGACTTTTTGGAGATCTGGAGAAATAGATGATTCCAATGTGGAAACATCTAGCGAACATAATTGTGCAATTACACCTCTTTGCTCCTTTTTTAGAAGCTTTGTCATGCCATTAGAGCTGATTATCTTTCCTGGTTTCCCTGCAATACCCCTTAATTCAACTTCCTTTCCTTCCGTAGAAAATTTGATGAAAAGTTCTTGAAAATTAAAAGCTATTGTACCCAAGGATTGTAGCCATTGGACTCCTAGTACAACATCAACACCTCCCATTGGAATGGAAAGCATTGGGCTAGTCAATACATATTCTCCCATGGATAGCTTGATATTATGGCACTTTCCAGAGCAATTTATTGTTCCTCCATTTGCAATCATCACTTGACACTCTGGTGCTGGATATAGGAAGCAATTCAATTCTTTTGCTACCCTACAATGAATAAAATTGTGGGTGCTTCCTGAATCAATCAACACTATTACCTTTTTCTTCTTGATTTGTCCTTCTATCTTGATGGTTTGAGGAGTGGTAATTCCCGCCAATGCATTACAAGATATGGTCGGATTTATTTGTTCTTCATCTAGGCTTTGTTCTTGGAGTATATTCTCTTCTTTTGACCATTCTTGCTCCTTTTCTTCTTCCTCTTCACAATCTATGTAGAATAATTTCTTCTCAGCACACTTATGACCTTTTGTGTATTTGCTATCACAATTGTAACAAAGCCCTTTTGCTCTTTTTTCTTCCAATTGTTGTGGTGTCAACCTTGTAGGTTGTGGAAGACTAGGGGCAACAACACTTCCGTCTTTATAGTTGTGAGTGGTATGCTTCCTAGTTGCCATAATTTTGCTTTCCATTTTTCTTGCTAACCTGAATGCCTTCTCTAATGAATCAGGTCCCAAAGGCGGACATCATGTTGGATATTATCCTTTAAAGACCCTATGAACACATCAATCCTATGCTCCTCTGGAATATCTTTTACCCTTATGTTCAATTTTTGGAACTCCTCAATGTGCTCCATTATTGAACCCTTTTGTTTGAGACTTATCAATTGGCTAAAAAAAGTGTTGCTTTTTGTATCCTCATAATGTGCTATCAATTCTTCCGTAAAAATTGCCCAAGTGATAAATTGTTTACGAGAACAAAGCCATTGATACCATACAAACTGATTTGGTTCCAAATATACAGTTGCCATACGTACCTTTTGTGCGTTTTGCACATTATTGAGATCGAAGAATTGCTCCATCTGTAATATCCATGTGGCGGGATCCTTGCCATCAAACTTCCTCATATCGATTTTTGGAATATGGTGATTCTTCAATCCAACATTAGCGTCTATGGAATCATGATTAACATTTCTTTTTTTCTCATCATGAGTTTCCTTTAGTACCCTTTCACCCTTAGGGACCATTTCTTGTAGCAACTTATTCATATTTATCTTCAATTTGTCCATGTCTGTCTTCAAATCTATCTTCAAATCATCCATCTTAGCTTCCACGTCAATCATCTTAGCTTCTACACCTTTCTGTAAACAATCCATCTTAGCTTCTACACCTTTCTTTAAACCATCCATCTTAGCTTCTACATCTTTCTTTAAACCATCCATCTTAGATTCTGTTCCTTTTTGTGCAAGGGACAATTGTTGCACTTGGTCTTGTAATTTTGATATATCATGTTGCATTTCTTCCTCTTCTTCATGAGTCATGCTAGAGCTTTCAGGTTCCTTACTAGGTGTTTGCATTTTCTTTCCTCGGGGCATCAGTTACCGATAATAATGCTCTACTATGCCCTTTGAATTCCTTCAAAATAAATTTTCAAACCAAGCTTAAGCAAAAAGTTAAGAAAATCTACACACCTTTTTTCACTTTGTAGGAGCTCGATATTGCCTCTGATGTATCTCTGTACTTTCCAATCATCTAGTTATGAATTTATAATCTGTAGTAGCCCTCTGTGTCCTCTTTCCAATTCCACAAGTCTGACCCAAATTGGATTCTCCAAGGAAGAGTTATGTGAAATCTCCCACAGTGACTTTCTTTTAGACTAGTTCAGTAGAGCGAACTTGTACGACGTGCCACGAGTCACAGTTTCAACCTTTGGATCTGAAACTCATATACAAGAAACTAAAGTCCGTCCTATTTCTGTAGCTTCTTACGAAATTTCAATCCAATCCCCAGAGAGAAAGTTATGACGATTTTCCCCAGGTCACCTGTTTTGAATGTAATTCAGGAGTCTGCAAAAAGACCAACTTCCTCAGATCATATCTCCACAAATATTGCGTGAAAAGCTCTGAAATTTTGACCCAAGGTTCAGCGCGATTTCTTCTCAAATGGGTTTTTTTTGCGACTTCTGAAACGTCACAGAAAAAAATTTATAGCGAAAATGCCACGATGACCTGTTTGGAGCAGCAAAACCCTAGAATCCAAATCTCTGATACCAAATGTTATGAATCCAGCTCAAGAAAAGATTGAAAAGATAGATCAACGCCTTAGAATTCAGCCTCTTCGAGGGGGCAACCTCCTTTACATTACATAAATGAACAATTCTTTGATGATACAAATGACAAAACCTCCTTTCTATATATAGGAGTCTATGGAGTCACAATATAATCCAGCCGACCTAACAATAATAATATAAAGCCACAAAAATAACAATAGAGGGATTCTATGGGGCACAGAAATAACAATATGGGGGTAATAGGGGAACAACAATATAAATAAGGGGTATAACTACAATAGTAATGGGGTAATCACTAGTATTATAGGGACCCAACAGATTAGTACTAATAACAAGTGTTAATTTAATTAATTGTGGTTAGTGCTTTGGATTAATAAAATGAGTTTTTTGAGAAAATCCTTTATTTCCCATTTTAAGACTTTTCCAAACTTGTCACGACATTGGTACTAACACACATTAGTAACTTCCTTGACATTGTGGTTCCCAATACTACCTTAATTTGGGATGGTGTGCTAATATATTCCCCAAGCTTGACATTCCACATTGTTACTCCACTCTGTGTCATGTTCCCCACAGTCACTTCCCTCGGTACCATATTTCCTAGGTTCACCTTCTCTATGATCCTCTTTTCCTTGAAATTGATTTTCCTCTGGAATTTCAATCCCAGGCTAGTATCTCCTTGGGCCTCTTTTCCTCGAAACTACATTTCCTCCAACATTACATTCCCAAGCTGGTATATTTAAATTATAATTAAATAATGTTTAAACATTGATTAAACACAAACTAAGATTTGGTTAAGCACCTTAATTAAAAGTATCAAGAAGTTAACCCCTACTTGTCAATTAACATATTTTACAAAGAAACACATTATCTCTAAGGCTCTACTCTACTTATATATGTGTTGCATCTGCTTGCTTTGCTGGTTCATTGATCGATAGAATAGATCAGGGTTTATAAAACAAAGGAGTACTTCCCCAAACCCAAAAATATATGTGTATCATGGCATAAGGGCTCGAGGTCCTGAAACATCAAATTTCAATTAATTTCTATTACAAAGGGGGCAACCCCAAAATTTCAATTTATTGAGTATTGTCTAGCAAAAGGGATAGGGACACTTGACCAAAAAGCACTAGTTCAGAGACAGAGGGGTAAGGCCCTAAAAATTGAATTCATACAATTTATATAACCACACAAAGAGAATTTATAGCACTCAATCAAACATTCCTCTCGTAAACTGGTTAAACTCATTCAACTAAATATGATCATAATTTAAATGAGAACACACAGATTCATATTCCAATTATAATCATGATGCTGAACAACACAATCTAAATTAAATGAGAATAATCATACAAGTCTTGATATCAATCATAAACATAATTTTGAGTAGCTCAATCCAAACAACAATTAAAAATCATAAATATGCAAGATATAATACCGACCATAAACATATCATTGAACATCTATCTAGTTATTTGTGTGTGTTAATATGGCTGATAGCTAAAGGAGGGACTTCCACTCTTCTCCACCCAACCATAGGCCAACTACACCACATCTTTCTTGCATCTGACCACCCTTGAGCCAGATCCAATATTTGAGGAATGCTTAGGGAATTCATATTGAAGGCTTGGTTGAATACTCAGAAGATGGAGTCCACTATCTGTAGTTTATCAACTACCCTCTTGCAGTAAGCACTAGAATGACCTGGCCTTTCCTCTAAGCTAACTCACATACATTCACCCAAGGTTCATATGGGGTATTGTTTAGTTCAAGAGTTGGAATCCACTGTCCAGATGGTTTATCAATGGTATTTTCATAGAAAGTATTGTAGGGGTCTACAATCCACTGTTCAGGTGGTTTAGTAGCTACTTAACAAGCACTATAGTGACCTAGAATGCCCTATCTAGGTGGTTTATCAACTATACAAAAAGCACAATAGTGATTCAATCATCCACTGAGCCTTCTACTGACCACAAAAGAATAGACAACATAGCCTAGTGACCTCACATTATTCACATGGATTGCACCCAAATTCAGAGAAATTTAACTCTTGCACATGCTCTACATAATAGCTAAAGGCTACTCAGTCTTCCACTTCCAATACTCCACAATGTCCATACGCTCCCATGATCAACAATGAGTTCACTCTACTTTTCCAACGATAGAAAGAGCCAATTAATCAACCAATGAAACAGAGAGATCTCCCTCTCTTCAAATATGCACTCATATATTTTTCCTAACATATTTTGTCTTTATGAGAGGTTGTAAACCTATCTCCTTGATGTGCAAGAGGGATGGGCACCATCCTCCACTCTACCACCCCAATCACATCTCATAACTTTCCTACTAGTTGGTTGGCTTGGCCAAGTTTGCAAGTGATGACTCATTAGCTTCAGTGATTAAGTTTAAGCTCGGTTCGTGGCGTATCAAGGAACACAAGCAATATCCCTTAGAGCATTGGGATCTGTAAGATTGTCTCCTCTGTTAATTGACGATCATGAAATTTAAATTAAATGTTTAAACTGCTTTGTATTAGCTAGTCATGGCTTCCACACTAGAATTATAGTCATATTTTTAAATTACAAAAATAGGGGTAAAAACAAGGGCTATTACATGAGTCTAGTGTTGATGTTTTTTCCATGGATCCCTTTTCCTTTGGCTACTCCAACATTTGAATTTACTAGTTTTTATTATTTAAAAGCATTGTATTTTTGGCTAGCTATATTTTCCTGCATATGTATTTTGGAAGGGAATTCCAAAACCTTTTGAAGATTCACCTATTTCCAAAAGTATATTTGCAAGATTTGCTCCAATTTGGGAAAATGTTCCTCCAAGAGAGTGGCCATCTCACTAGATGACATAGGCGAAAAAGAGAAAACAGCCACACATCTCTTGGATAGTAGCAGTCAAAGAATAAAGATGAACATATTCTCCATCCTTATAACATAAAACACATTTGAATGGATCATATATTCCTCTTTTATTGCAAATTATCTAATGTGATGGGCTTACCATATTCGACAGTTCAACAAGAAATATTGACCTTGGTAAACCATTGTTATGCCAAATTTGATTCCAAATTGGGGTTTTCTAAGGGAGAGGAATGTATATTAGCTAGTGTAGGTAACCATCTTTTACACTAAAATTTGATTCTCCCCCACCCCCTTTTGGTCCTTGGAATTAGGATACTATGGAGTGCATTTGTTTTAGGCTTGAAAGAAATTTAGAACCAAGTGGAGAAGTATCTCAAGAGGATCCAATAATAACCAACATTTCCATTGACATTTGTGATTTGACCATCATAAAATATCATGAAAATGAATTATATTATGAGTGTCCATCCAAAAACTAAGGGGAAGTAATTATCAATTATTTATTAGAGGTTTTTTTCTGTTAGGGTCTGATCCTAATCCTTTTAGTAATGTAATAATCCCAAGAGGCTCCATAAGAATCATGATTAGTTAGTTTAATAAATAAATCATGTAAGCATTGTAGGTGATTGACCTGCATTATATAAAAAGGGACAACAATTAGTTATAGCAAGCCATAGATAATAAATAAAGTAGCTAACTCACATTTTGCAAGGGACCATGAGTATTTAGGATTTTGGGTCTCAAGAAACTATATATTGTCGAAGTTAGTAAGGGAAGCCTTGTCTTGTCTTGTGTAATTGAGCTTTTCTCTACTGGAGGTTCCCTCCCTTGAAGAGGAAAGTGAACAACACTGTTGCAGATCTTATTGAAATATTTCCATTGTTATTATCTCATTGTGTTATTTTTTGTGGTATCTCTGGCATATTTCACTCTTCTGATATTTTTTGTAGGTCAAACATACTACAAATGGTATTATAACACTTTCTTGAGCTAGTTGCACCACCAATTTTAGCAATTTTTTTAGGCTAGAGATGTGTTTCGACATCTTTAAACTACAAATACCTTTCATTATGTGCATCAATCTATGGTTGGGGAAGCATACACGCATGAACTACAAGTGGTGGTCACATCAATTGGAATCCCTTATAATCCCCTTTTGTACCCCTTCAAGTAGAAAAACATTAGAAAACACCTGTACATGGACTACACTTCCATGTACCTTTGGTATATCAGAAGCCCCCAAGGTTGCCCCAAAACCAACCTCAGATAAGCTGTCATCTGTCTTGTTGCTATAGTACATTGACAACAACACTCGGGAGATTACTTGCACGTACCTAGGGTATCCGGGTAGTACGAATAAGGGCATGGTCAATCCTCCTTAGTTAGCGCTTTGAAATATTGGGCCGAGCATTATTGTTGGACCCCTGACATATATCACGATCTGTAGCACCTGACACTCCTTATTTCCATAATTCCCTCACTTCCTGCTGATTGGCCGTCTCATTTTGCAGTATCTAGAAGTTGGGGTTTTTGCTGTTATAGTCTTGATCATTTGGGACAACCAAATTCATACACATTTTATAGTATCCAACAATTGGGGTTTCTGTCGCTGCAATATTGATTAGTTGGGACCACAAAATTCCTACACAATTTGTAGTATTGATATTTTCTGATTTCAACCATTTTGCTTGCAAGAGACTTATCCCACAAGATTCAGGATAAGGAGATGATCATAGTGATACCATTTACCATTTTTCTTGCAGTCTCGAGTTTTTTGGAGGCAATTTCAAGTGACCTACATCAACATACTCCTTGTCTCACACCTATTATGATCATACTAATTTGAAGTAAACCAAAATTTTGACCCAAGCAATTATATGGTAACTATGAGGGCTCAAGCCATGGAAAACCTCCAATAAAAAGTGGATGACCTTGAAACAATCCTCATCACCAAAATCGAAGGCATAGTTCTAAAGGCCCTAGAACCCGTACTACCATACATCAAGGTTAAAGGCCCTAGGGAGAGAGGGAACCAAGATGATGACAACCTGGAAGGAGAATGTAGCCACCATCGATATGGCGGGTATCTTCATTGCCACAGGGGTCACCAATATTCTAACAATAAGACACCAAGATTGAGATGCATACATTTGGTGGTTCTAATCCGATACTGTGGGTGGCACAAATGGAACAATATTTTCAACTTAACAATATCTGGGATGATGAAACCAAACTACATGTTGGAGCTATTTATTTGGACCAAGAACATTAGTATTAGTGGCAATGGCATCAGAAATGTTACGCATATAAGCCAACTTAGAATATGTTCTCTAAATCCTTTTGTGCTAGTTTTGAAAAAGACTCTCACTTTTTGGGTCGCCTCATAAAGCTCAAACAAATTAGTACAGTCCAAGACTACATCATGAAATTTGAAAAATTGGTCATCTGGACCGAGGGGCTAAGGGTCACCTTCTATATGGAATGCTTCATCAATGGCCTCAAGGAATCCAAGCACATGTTCAAATGCATCAATCGACTATTTGGTTGGAAGTTTGCCACAAAGCTTTAGATGCTAAAATTACTATTAATGCCCATTCTAGTCATCCTTCATTCACATTAAAGGCACGTCCCACCCTTGCTAGTGGCCCCACCCAAACCATTAAAGGGAAAAAGGTGTCGCCAGTGGAAATGGCCAAAAGGAGATGACAATGACTGCATTACTATTGTGATGAAAAATATTCCCCAGGCCACAAATGAAAAGAACAAAAGTTCTTTCAGATTGACGTGACTGAAATAAACCTAAAGATGAGTTCCAAACTGCTGAAATGTCTAGGGAGGACGTACTGTAACCCCAAGATACTACAACAACACCTGATGAACTGATTATATCACTCCATGCATTAGCAGATATTTCTTCTACACAAACACTTAAAATCACATTAGGGGAATTTTGTGGTCTAAAATGGGCCTCCTAAGAAAAATGTACAACCAAAATAAACTTTATAAGAACCAATAGGATTCAAGATAATGATGTCAACCATGGGGAATGATTCACCATTTATGGAGTAAAAAAGTAAAAAGGTTAAAACATAATAAAATAATAAAATAATAAAACTATTTTTTCAACTCGTATTTTCAACTTATCTCCCTAAGTTTTTTACTCAAATTTTGAGCGGGAGTACTTGTTGGATAAAAAATTTAATTCCTCATCCAATGAGTACCCATGTTGTATACTTTTGATGGACCTTGCTAAGCAAAAAATGAGAAATACATGAAAAAACGTGATTGCAATCACATTTTTCATGTATTTCTCATTTTTCGTGTAGCAGGATCCATCAGAAGTATGAAACATGGGTACTCCTTGGATGAGGAATCAAATTATGCATCCAAAAAGTGCTTTCGCTCAAAATTTGAGTAAACCCATAGGGAGATAAGTTGAAAATATGAATTGAAAAACAATTTTTTATTTTTTCCCTCTAAAATTTGATGATGTAATCTAATCTTATTTTATTATTTCCACTATTATTTTATAATTTCCTTAGAGGCCCATTTTATACCTCAAAATTCCCTAATGGAGGCTTTATTAAGCATCGACTAGTGGTGGTATTAATTGACAGGGTAAACACACACAATTTTGTCCATAAAAGGGTTGCATAGGTCATGCGTTGTTTTCTGCTGGCAATATCCAATTTTCAAGTCTTGATTGCCGATAGGGGGACCATTAAATGTGAATTACGTTGTGAGAACATAAAGCTCCATATGGGGGCTTATCACCTTAAAACACACATGTTTTCCATTGAAATGGGAGGCTATGACATTGTCCTTGGAGCTTATTGGATTTGAACACTTGGCCTCATTACCATGGACTTACAAGAGCTATATATGAGCTTCAAACATAATGGACACACTCATATGCTCCATGTTCTCCACGCATATGCTCCTACCATTATAAACTCACATAGAATGTAGAAGATTTTAAAAAAGGGACACCATGGGGAAGTTTCTCAATTCAATGCTACAATCCAGGCCATTGAATCAAGCCTTGCCAAAATTCATCCATATTTTAGAAAGGTGTTGAGTCACCATCAACATGGGTTTCAAAAACCCAAGGAACTACCCCCTTCTTTAGGTGAACATGATCATAACACCCAATGTTCACCCCTATCAGAAATAAAATCACACCAAAGAATGATATTGAAAATATTATTAAGGAGCTACTAGAAGAAGGTGTGATTCTTCCCAACACGAGCCCTTATTCATCCCTTGTGGTCATGGTCTGAAATAAATATGGGGAGTGGTGCATGTGTCCTAAATTCAAGGCCCTCAACAAGCTCACGATCAAGGATAAGTTTCCTATTCCAATAGTTGATGATCTCCTTGATGAACTCCATGGTGCCCAATTCTTTACCAAGTTGGATCTTGATTTGGGCTATCAGCAAACTAGAATGAAAGTACCAAACATTCCCAAGACATCTGTCAAAACCCATGAAGGTCACTATGAATATTTTATTATGCCCTTTGGTCTTTGTAATGCCCCATCTACCTTTCAAAGTATCGTGAATAACCTTCTCAAGCCATATATCATAAATTCCGTCATGGTATTTTTTGATGATATACTCATCTACAACAAAACACGAGAAATAGATCTTCAACATGTTGACCAGGGATTGCAAATTTTGAAGAATAATAAATTATTTATTAAATTTTCCAAGTGTTATTTTGGAATGTAAAGGGTGGAGTACTTGGGACACATTGTGGGCCGCGAAGGAGTGCAGGTGGATTCAAAAAATATTCAGGCAATGCAATATTTTCTAGAACCTCGGACCTTGAAAATTTTGAGGGGATTTTTGGGTCTCACAGGATACTATTGCAAATTTGTCAAAAATTATGGACGCATTTCCACACCCTTGACGAATATTCTCAACAAAAACTAATTCCTCTAGACATAAGAATCTCAACAAACCTTCTTGGATCTCAAACAGGCTATGTGTTCCACCTCGGTTTTGGCTCTCCTAGATGTTACAGAACCCTTTGTGGTATAATGTGATGCCTCAAGGACTACTATTGGAGAAGTCTTAATGCAATAATGTCGACCAATAGCCTTCACAAGCCATCAATTAAGTGGCAAGAATTTGGGTCAACCTACTTAGGAGAAAGAAATGATGGATATCCTACATGCAATAGACACTTGGAGACCATACTTTCTTGAACAATGTTTCCAAATCCAAACTGACCATCATAGTATGAAGTATTTTTTGGAGAAATACTTATCCTCTTTGGAACGAAATAACTGGCTTACCAAAATGTTGGGATATGACTATGAGATAGTGTATAAGAAGGCTTGAGACAATTTTATGGCCAATTCTTTGTCACAAAAATTTGAGGAGGACAACACCCTCTTATCCTCATCCTTTCCATACCATCCTAAATCAATGAGGGAATTGTTTTCCCATCCATCTCTTTCCCAACTAATCCAAAGGTTACAAGCGGATCCTAATCCCCTAGTGTGTTACACTTGGCATGAAGATATTCTTCGATATAAGGATAGTGTGATTCTCTCCCCTAACTCCACTCTCAAACCACACATCCTAGCAGAGTTACACTCCTTACCCATCATAGAAAATTCAATATTTCAGAAGACTTATGCTTGGGCACACCACTCCTTATTTTGGGAAGGGATGAAACAAGATATTCCTACATTTGTAATTGAATGTGATGTTTTCTAGCACAACAAAGGGGAAAAAATAAAGATATTAGGAACCTTATGACCCTTGCCATTGCCTATTCCTATATGGATATATGTCTCCATGGATTGCATTATAGGTCTCTCTAAACCAGGCAACAAATGAGTTGTCATGGTGATTGTGGATCGAATCTCCAAATATGCCCATTTTTGTGCCTTACCGCACCTGTTCACTCCAACTTTGGTGGCTCAAATATTCATGGATCAAATTTTCAAAATACGTGGTATGCCTACTTCTCTTATGTCTGATCACGATCCCACCTTCACTAGAGATTTTTTGCAAGAGCTGTTCAAGCTACATGGCCCGCAACTTCAAATGAGTAAAACATATTACCCCCAGATGAATTTTCAAACCAAAGTGGTAAAAAAATGTTTGGAGACCTACTCTGTGATGCTTTTCTTCATACAGACAATGTCAATGGGTGCAGTGGTTACCTTTAGCAAAATTGTGGTATAGTACTAATTATCACGAAGCAACCGAGATGACACTGTATGAGGTGGTGTATGGCCAAATCCCACCTTCACAAACTTCTTATCTTCTAAGATAGTGTAGGAAGTTGATAAGATGATTTATAAAAAAGCCACCACTCTCGCTCTTCTGAATGATTATCTCCATCAAGTGTAAAACCGGATGAAACAACAGGCTAACCAACATCGCTTAGAAAGGTCTTTTCAAGTGAGTGACCAAGTGTATCTTCAACTCCAACATTATAAGCAGACATCTCTCAAAGAAAAGGGCTTCCAAAAATTAGCTCAAAAAATTTATGGTCCTTATCAAGTCATTCAACATATTGTTTGGTTGCCTAAAAACTAGCCTTGCTGGCCACTTCAAAAATCCATCTCGTCTTGCATGTCTCTTGCCTTAGGAAAGTCATGTGGCACAATTGCAAGGTACATACCATACTGCCTGAATTGGATGAAGAAGTTTCTAATTTTGTCTCCAACTAGAATAGGTCCTGGATTAATGAGAACGACATCTTCATGATCACACTATCAAGGAAGTCCTCGTTTAGTGGAAAGACGCCTTACCAAAAGATGTGACATGGGAACTAGCAACTATTCTCTAGAAATTTCCACAGCTCTAGCCTTGAGAGCAAGGTTGCTTCTAAAAGGGGAGGGGTTGTTAGGGTCTGACCCTAAACCCTATATTAATGTAATAAGCCTAAGAGACCCCATAAGTGTCATGATTAGTTAGTTTAATAAATAAAACCCGTAAGCATTGTAAGTGGTTGGCCCACATTATAAAAAAGGGACCACAATTAGTTATAATGGGCCATAGCTAATAAATAAAGTGGTTAACCCACATTGTGCAAGGGACCACAAGTAGTTAGGATTTTGGGTCTTAGGAAACTATATATTGTTGAAGATAATAAGATAAGTCTTGTCTTGTGTTGTGTAATTGAGCTTTGCTCTAATAGAGGTTTCCCCCTCAAAGAGGAGGGTGAAAAATATTGCTGCAGATCTTAATAAAATATTTCCATTGTTATCATCTCATTGTGTTATTTTTTGTGGTATCTTTAGCATATTTCACACTTTTGATATTTTCTGCAAGTCAAGCATACTACAATTTCCTCATAATGTTTTTGTTCTAGATTTAGATTTATTTTCCATTACTTGAGATTCATGTGCATTTGGAGTGAATTATTTGTGCAACCTCTCTCATAATCTCTAAATATGAGAGCCTATTTGGTTCTCCTCCATTATGTCAATATATCTCTTCCTACACCCTTCTAAACATCTTTTCTAAATAATTTTTTTCCATCTATTGACATTTCCTATAATTAATCTTTGAAGAAGCTTGGCTCCCATGGTAAGGTTCATAAGGGTAGGGTATTTAATCATTGAATCCCCTTTGTCTTTCGAGTCCCTTATGTTTTTGCAACTGACCAATTGAACTTCATGGTATTTATTTCTTCCTTGCCACAAGAATTTCTGAATCTTCCTACCAATCTTCTACATGATGCCAACGAAGAATATCACAATTGAACATTGATATATGGGAAGTGTTCACAGGATTGATATTATAGAGTCACTCTATCAATCGGGTTTAACCATTGTGAACCCAATTAATTGAGATTTACTTTGATCTTCTTCACTACACCTAGCAATGAGTGAGGAGAAAGGATATATATATATATATATATATATATATATATATATATATATATATATATATATATATTTATTTATATATATATATATATATATATATATTTATGCAGTCGTAAGTATTTAAAAGTAGATCAATTTATTTGAGAAAGGAAATTGTGAATTATATCGAGGGAGCACATCACCTAAGAACTAGTGTTATAGCACAAAATTTGGTTGTTGATATTCTCTGCTAAGTCATGGTCAAGGAGTTACAATCCATGAGTTTTGCCAATGATTATTATTTATTCTTCACCCCTTAGTAATGTATCATCTACAAATTTGAAGTGATTCAATCTTTTGAGCCTACTAACAATTTTGATGCTTGGGAGGTTCCCTACAATCCTCTTCACCTAAATGTTTTTGCTCAGAGAATCAATCATGATGAAATATAGTAGTGGGGATAGGGGGAACTCCTACCTCAATCCATGGTTTCTTATAAAAAATGAGGCTAGCTTGTTAGGTAAACTTGATTCGGGGAAGAGTCAAAATTGACCGGGTCATTAGAGGGATTTTTACCCCATGGTTTTTTCGTTGCTTGAGGTAATTTTCTTGTGCAATTCATGTGATTCAAGCCTTTAAAAGGCTTGTAAGACTTCATTATAATGGTTCTAGGGATGTTAGAAGTGAAGGCTCACTTGGCCAACTTGGCCAAGGGATCTAATGGAATTCATTAGGTTGGGTTTTTCCAAAGGTAAATTATGTGCATTATCTGTTTAATGTTTATGTTTTTTGCTGGTTGTAATGCCTTTTATCTCGATAATTATTTCTGTTTGGGTGATTTCAACATCTAGTATCAGAGTTAAGTTATTGGCTCCAAAAGTATGCCTATGTTGCCAAGAGCTATGTTTTGAAGCTTGAGGTTCAAAATTTGGCGAACCTCAAAAAATTTGTTTAAGGTCATTTCAGTTCATATTTACTAAATTGTTGCATTTTCGAAATTTCAGTGCCATGGTTTCAAATGCCGCGTATTCACAATGGAACCATGTAAATAAAAAAATTCCAACCCATCAATCCGCCAATTGACTGAGCCGACATTTAAATTTATGTTTCAATCATTGCAAAAGGCGACATTGAGCATTGTGTAAAAGCCAACTAATTTGTTTCTTGTCGTGTTGTCAAAACCACTTTCATATGCTATGGTATTAGAGTGCTAGTGCTCTGTATTTGCATACATGGTCGCTGAATATTCCTCAGCGGTGCCATCGTATGAGCCCTTTGTTTTCAAATATCGGGCTCAAACTCAAAGTGTGAATAAGCATTCCCTTCCCTTTGTTGGAAAGACATATCAGTGTAACGTTTTATTATACACATGCACAAATCTTTTAAATTTTTAACACATTAACTTATGGTCTTGTTGCTATTGGAAACCATATAATTAGATATATAACATATATTATATAAGTTACAAATTTATAGTATGAATTTAAATATTGTTTTATAAATATATAATTATTATATAAGTTACAAATTTATAGTATGAATTTAAATATTGTTTTATAAATATAATAATATTTAATATGTAAGAATTTTTATACAGTGAAAAAAATATTAATTTATTTAAAAATGATATACACTGAATTAATATATTATTTTTTAGATATAATAAAACACACACACATCCAGTTTAATCGTGTAAATTGACTTCTATGTGACCATAACACTTGCAAGGTTTGAGGAGCTGTGCATTGACTTATTCAGGAAATGCATGGAGTTGATGGAGAAATGCGGGGATGCCAAGATGGACAAAAAAGCAGATCAAGGAAGTCGATGTAGTGGGAGGCTCGAATCAGGGTGATTAGATTGAATTCATGCCTGGATGTGGCCGCTATGCTTCGGTTAACTATAATTCCCCACTATGCCTATGTCATTGCATGTGACAGAATTGAGTGTCTATGTTGAAAATAGCAACAAGAAATGATAAAAATAGAAATGCTAAAAATAGCATTGCTATAAATAGCACTTCAGGATATACTCCAACTCTGTTGGAAATAGTAAAAAATAGAAATGATAAAAATAGCATTGCTATAAATAGCATTTCGGGATAGATTCCAATTTTAATTAGTCCCTAAATTAAAATTGTGAATTAAAATTCGAATTTGGTCTCAACAATTGTTTGAAAAATAATTAATTAATTCATCTTGAGTTAATTAGTTGGAGAAAGCCAAACATGAAGTCTATGTGAAGACATGCAACAATTATCCCTTTGATTGAGGAAGTTATCCCTTAATTAAGGAGATACAGACGAGTTGCATTTGAGTTGTAATTAGTTAGCTCAGTTGACCGAGTTAAGTTCAGTTAAATTAGTTCCAAACAATTGGAGGAACTAATTGTGAGTTTAGTCAGTTAATGCATGCATGCATGCAACTAGTGTTCTCCAGATAACTAAACATTCTCTCATAAATAACTCATGCATGTGAGTTCAGAGAAAGACCCAGTTGAGATTAAAGAAAGGGTTAATGTACTATCAGTTGGAAGAATTTTCCTATAAAGGAAACTCATCCATGCAGAAGGAATTATCTCCTTCAGGATTAGGCAGTTATTTCAGAGGTTAGTGAGCAGTGTGTGAGGAAATTACACACATGTGGCAGCTTGAGGACCCAGGAGAAACTGCGCAAGGAAATAGGAGGCTTGGAGGGCAGAAGAGAAGGTTTGTGAGAAGCCTTTGATTGTCTATGAGCAGTAGTGAGGGATTGTATTGAGACCTGGATAGCTTGAGAGCTAAAGCTTTGTGTAATCCTGAGATATTTCCACTTGTATGATAATACATGGATTGGGGTTTTAGGCTGAGGCTTTCCCCAAGATTATTCTTATGCTCTCATGTGTGATTGCTTTCTCATTCTTAGTTATATGCGTTCTTATTGATCTTGCTCATATTTGATTAAGCTTCTGTAAAGTTTGTTGTAGAAGTAGATTTTCTATTTTTCTTTAGTATATTGCATAATCTGTTGATATACAGTGGGAAATTCTACATGGTATGAGAGCAAAGGTGATCAAAGGAGAGAACTGTATACATGAAGGGAGAAGTTCGAAGTTTGAGGTTCCTGAATATAGAAATCGAGTTCTTATCACATCTCAATTTCACCAATGGCGTTCAACGGTTTAAGGCTCGAGTATGCCCTTGATGGTAGATCAAATTATATAGCCTGGAAGGATCGCATGGAAGCAGTATTAGAGGATAACGGTTTAAAGGACTTCATTGATCAATAAGTCCCTAGGCCAGCAGTGGCTAATGCTACAAAATTGGCGGAATGGAAGAAATGTGTGGTTGGAGCAAGCAGAATCCTTCTGGAGGAGTTCGAGACTACATAGTCTCGAGTCTCCATGGGAAGGAGACACCATTTTCGATGTGGAAAACATTGAAAGATCTATATCAGAATGACAATGATCAGACGAAGCTGGCGCTGAAAGACAAGCTTCGGAAAATCAAGTGTGAAAAGGGCGACACAATCTCTACATATCTGAACAAGCTCACCACCTACAGGGATGAGCTTGGAAGTGTAGGGATCATGATAGCTGATGATGATATGGTGAGTATTTCTCTCCTCGGTCTTCCTAAGAGCTGGCATAGCTACCAAGACTCGGTAAATGGAAGAGAAAAACTGCCAGATTGGGAACGACTTTGGTCAAATCTAATGCAGGAGGAGATAAGAAGAAGCACCAGAGATGGTTCTTCATCCAAGGAGGATGAAGAAAATTGCGCCTTAGCGAGTAAGGCAAAGAAAGGGAAGGAGAAGGATTCTCATCCCAAATCGAGTACTTCCCATGGGGGGAAGAAGTTTGACAAATCGAAAGTGCGATGCTTTCATTGTCATGAGGTGGGCCATTTTGCTACAAATTTTCCACTGAAGAAATCCAAGATGGGATCCAAGGAAGGATCTGAAGGTGAGGCATTGGCCTCATAGTTCGAGTTGGATTTCACCCTCTTCACATGCATGGTTTCATCCATGGTGGGATGTGGTTGGTTTCTTGACAGTGGAGCTTCTTTCCACATGACCGGCGACAAGAGTTTGTTCAGTACCTTGGAGGAGAAAGATCTCCAGATACTCATAGCGATGGGTAATGATGAAAAGTATAGTGTCTCAGGTGTAGGCACGGTTGTTTTTTAGAGGGAGCATGGAGCTCGCATTATCTTAACTGATGTCAAGTATGTACCAGGACTGAGGAAAAATTTGGTGTCGATCGCAATGCTGGAAGACAAAGGATATGATGTAGTCTTCAGCAAGGGAAAAGGTTTTCCTTTGACACATCACCTCGAGACAGGTGAAGCAGATCGGTTCATGAGTCAAGAACCTGTATGCTTTTGAGGTTAAAGATGCATGCAAAGCCTTGAGGAGCAAGGCAACTGTTGGAGACTTGGTGGTTGAGTGGGAGAGTACATTACCTCTCAACATGTAGCCACAGGAGAAGTCTTAGACAATTGTGGAGGAGCCATGATTGGTGAAGCAGCTTTAGGAGGTTGTGGAGCAGCCATAATTGGGGAAGCCGAGAGGAGACCGAGGGAGGCATCCACTCATGTAGAGATATCCAGTAGGGGGAAATTTCGAGCCAACTAGGCAGAGGGATCACATGCAGCCATACCTCCAGGTGTGAGGTGGGGCAATGTGAAGTGATAGTCCCAAGAAGGCTGAAATAGGGGTAGGATCCTTGAGGTACCCATCCCCTTTGATTAGACCTTGCTACGGAGCTCCGATGAGGAGTAATAGGACTGGCCAAGTGGGTAGAGACAGATGCAGATGGAGCGACAGAGAGAGCTACAATGCAGAAGTCCCAAGACAACGCTGAGCTAGTAGGCTGCAGCAATGCGAGAGGCACAAGAGTGTTGCACCAATGCAGGATGGCAAAGAGAGGTGTGCAACGATGCGAGATGCATGGAGTTGTTGCAGCAGTACAAAGGTTAGAGAGGGAGCACTTGTCAGCGATAGAGGAAGCTTCAACATCAGAGGGTGTTTCTAGCCCAATAGGGAGATCAATTACTTACTTCTCAGTAACTGAGTTGCAGTGCAGCAGTGCGCAACACGATGCAACGTGATGAGAGGAGGTGCAGTGCGGATGCAGTGCTGGGAGATAGGACCAGTAGAAACACGGATGAAGCATGATGAATTAGTGTGATTGATGTAGTCAGAGATCAAAGTGATAGAGGCTAGAGCAGTCAGATACTAAAGAGCACAGAGGTGCAGAGTTTTCAGTCGATAGAGGCAATAGTAGTCAGAGACTTTGATGACAGAGGCATCATTCTAATTTAGGTTGGATATTTTCTGTGTTGCTAGAGTTTCTGGAGCAACAACACTTGAGAGAAGTGTTGCATGCAGAACATTCCAAAGGTTCAAGATTGGGTTCGAGTTGAATGCCTTTCTTGTTGAGAGGGAGTGTTGAAAATAGCAACATGAAATGCTAAAACTAGAAATGCTAAAAATAACATTGCTATAAATAACACTTCAGGATATACTCCAACTCTGTTGGAAATAACACAAAATAGAAATGCTAAAAATAGCATTTCGGGATAGATTCCAATTTTAATTAGTCCCTAAATTAAAATTGTGAATTAAAATTCGAATTTGGTCTCAAAATCTATTTGAAAAATAATTAATTAATTCATCTTGAGTTAATTAGTTGGAGAAATTCAAACATGAAGTCTATGTGAAGACATGCAATAGTTATCCCTTTGATTGAGGAAGTTATCCCTTAATTAAGGAGATAAGGATGAGTTGTATTTGAGTTGTAATTAGTTAGCTTAGTTAACTAAGTTAAGTCCAGTTAAATTAGTTCCAAACAGTTGGAGGAACTAATTGTGAGTTCAGTCAGTTAATGCATGCATGCATGCAACTAGTGTTCTCCGGATAACTAAATATTCTCTCATAAATAACTCATGCATGTGAGTTCAGAGAAAGACCCAGTTGAGATTAAAGAAAGGGACAATGTACTATCAGTTGGAGGAATTTTCCTATAAAGGAAACTCATCCATGCAGCAGGGATTATCTCCTTCAGGATTGCACAATTATTTCAGAGGTTAGTGAGCAGTGTGTGAGGTAATTACACACAGGTGGCAGCTTGAGGACCCAGGAGAAACTGCGCAAGGAAATAGGAGGCTTGGAGGGCAAAGGAGAAGGTTTGTGAGAAGCCTTTGATTGTTTATGAGCAACAGTGAGGGATTGTACTGAGAGCTGGATAGCTTGAGAGCTAAAACTTTGTGTAATCTTGAGATATTTCCACTTGTATGATAATACATAGATTGGGGTTTTAGGCTAAGGCTTTCCCTAGGATTATTCTTCTATGTTCATGTTTGATTGCTTTCTCATTCTCAGTTATATGTGTTCTTATTGATCTCGCTCATATTCGATTAAGATTCCGCAAAGTTTGTTGTAGAAGTAGATCTTGTATTTTGCTTTAGTATATTGCATAATCTGTTGATCTACAATGGGAAATTCTACAGTCTAGCAGCCTCTATGTGTTTTAGGGTCTATGGTTTGAGTTCTTGGTGGAGAATGAAAATGTCGGAGTCTACAATTGTGAATGAATTTGAGGAGTCAGATTCAAGGTGTGTCCGTCATCGGAAAAAACAATAGCGAGCTCAAGTTGTACCATTTTTTCAAAAACCCCAACGATGCAGATTGAAATGGTTGTGAGCGACATTCTTTAGTATTGTGTTAAGATAATGAAGGTTGTGGGCATCATAGTGTGATTAGACAATCAATAAGATGGATCTAGAAAGGAAAATATGTTAGCTTTGGAGAGGAGAGCATGTCAAGGTTAGAGGATAGGTCTGCATATCATCAATAATAAAAAAATATATTATTATAATAGAGTCAAAATTTTAAATTTGCATATAAATGGGCATACTGTTGTAAGATATGGTAAGACATGAAATTGTCAGTAAAGTATGATGTTAGACTTAGGTGATAGGGGGAATGAAGATTCCTAAGTTATAACCTTTGAGGAGGGAAGTGCTAGAGTGAGTGGGGTTGACTCACTTGGAACATTTGGCTAGATTTATTCAGGGAAACCTTAAGTCAATGTTTAAAGGGCGAATTTTAAGTAAACTTGACTCGGGTAAAGAGTCAAAGTTGAGAGCCATTAGTGAGTCTTTTGGGCCCATGGTTTTTTGATTTTCCATGGTAATTTTCCAATGGAATTCATGCAATAAAAGGCTTGGAAGAATTCATTGTAATGGTGTTAGGGATGTGAATGGTAAAGGCTCGCTTGTCCGACTTAGCCAAGGGATCTAATGGAATTCCATTAGGTTGGGTTTTTCAAGAGTGGGGTTTTCCCAAGGTAAATTCTATGCATTGTGTTTAATGTTTATGTTTTTTGGTAGTTGTAATGTTTTTATTTTTGGTAATTTATTCTCTCTAGGTAATTTCAACATCAATTTTCCATTTACTAGAGGATCCGTCCATGGAGTGCTAATGCATGATGAGACCCGTGAAATGAATGAAGAGAGAAATCCAAAATTATTACCTAAAATAAATAGGAATGCCTCAACTAGTTGAATGTGTTCACCATGTCAAGATTTATCATCATTCCTTTCTCTTGGTTCTCATTTCTTGAATGAATGCCTTCCTAAACCAAGACAATATCAAACCAACACAATATTATCCACTCTTTGCCAATTTTGCATAAATTTTCCTTGTTTATTTTACATTAGATTGGGTATAATTCTTCTCAAATTAGTTTCTACAATATTGGTTATTATTTTGTATTCTTAATTAACACTAACATCAATCCCAAAATATTTAGTTTCCATGTCTACAAGAATGTATAGATTAAATATATTGATTTTCTTAATAGTCTATTGATGAGAGAAACTCACTATAATCTAATGTTATGATTGAGGGGTTAAGCTCAAGTACAAAACATAGTTGTTCTAAAGAGTACACAACCCCCTAAACTCTCCTCTCTTGAAAAGTGTAACTAGGTTCGATCTTCATAATGACACGTGTAATTGTGATTTTATGTAATTGACGTAAAGAAGAAAATAAAATTATTTTTGTAATGCTTGAATCATGGGTTGCATGATCAAGGAATTTTATTTTAGTTAACGTTCCCATTGTGAGCCTTTAGGTTTTGTCATCAAGTCATAAAATTCTATTGAGTCAATCTCATGTATGGAATACCCTTGTTGGGCATGTTACATATGTATGTGTGTCATTGAAAGAGTCAAAAGACCCTCCAATACCAAGCTCAAGAACCTCCAATAAGTCGACCTTAAATAAAGCAATGAATCTACACCAAATGACATGTCGGCTTAGGAATCTCTCAAGTCGACTTATATTGGTGGACGAAACACTATAAATAGTGCAACTCGACGTCCATTTGAGAAAAATATTTTTGGTCAAGCAAGAAGAAGAGAAAAGAAGTGCGAGGATCTCAAGTAACTGTCTCATCACCAAGAAAAGTAAGGAGGGTCATAACCAAAGTAATTTTATAATATTTTTTCGGGCTAGTACACTCCACACGTGCGAAGATCCAAGGCTGTCTACTACAGGAAGGATTGAGATACCACAATCATAGTGAGAGGGAAATTTTTGGAGAAAAACAAGGCGATTGTCAAGTTGAGTTGAAGGAGAGGTCTCCATCTAGAGAAAAGGGAATACAAGTGTTTCTCTCTCATATACCTCAGCTAGGGTTTTTGAATTAGGGATGAAAGTTGCAGTTTTTTTCCAAGGGACCAAAATTATGAAGGATAGCCGAGAAGGAGGAAGAAGCAAGGAGTTTGACTATCGTTGACTCAAGGAAGAAGAAACTCATCAAGGAAACCTTGTGACTTGGTCTTGGAGAGGTTAAATAGGTCAAGGGTCTTGGTCTTGGTATTTGTCAATTGAAGTCTCTATAAGAAGAAGAATTCGTTTTGGTTTTCCTCTCAAGTTGGAGAGGTTTTGGCCTTGGATGATCACCTATATTACGTGCCTCTTGTCTCTTGTCTCTTTATGATTTTATAGCTATTTGATGAAGAATAACACAATAATAATCTAACTAAAGAGAATATCATAATATAATGAAGTAAAAATCATTCGCAAGCATTTATCATTAGAAGAGAAATCACCTAATATTGATGCCCTAGATTTCTCAACAGCCTCTTGATATGACCACCACTCCATCACTAAAGCACCATGATTTCTTTGATATCTTCAAATCTTACCATTCCTCCATATTAATCTCTTGGATTAGCAAGATAATGAGATGTTCTAATTTTATTAGGTCCCTTAGGGATGCTTTCGTATTTTTGTTACCTAATACCTTACTATTTCAAGAGACAATATTCATTATTTAGAGGAGAGATTTTAGCTACCACTTATAGATGACACACTTTTTCCATGTTTCTTGATCAATCTTGTTGCAAATGTTAGAGGTTTTTCAATATTTGATTTCATTCCCATCATTTTTTCCCTATCCACTACATATATTTTCTCCCACATTATATTTCTTCTTGGAATTTTATGGATCCTCCCATCTTATATTTCTTCTTATACTTCCAAGTGAGATTTGTTCTTGGAGTTATTTCCTATGGGGGATATCATCGAGTATATTGGAAGTCTTGTCTTCATATTATAAAGTAGGAAAGAATGCTATTTGGACCTAAGGTTGCATTAAGGTTGGTGTTGTTGCTAATGTCGAGGTTGAGAAAGGATTTAATAGCATTTCAACTAAGGTATTTTATCCTCTAGAGAGAATAGTACATATCTATTATGAGGAAATGGGGCTTCCCATCCCATATCTGACTTAATGGTTTTGAATGATTTTTAGTCTATGAGATTGTGGTATTTCCTTTGGATTGTGGTTGTAATACAAAGGATTTAGTTCTACATGGAACTAATGGACCTATCACTGACGGTTGGGTTTTTTTTTGTAAATTATTGTTTACGTGCATTTTTTCTTTAGAATTTTCCATTGCTCCTCTTTTTCAGGTGTTTTATAATGAATACTGTAGAAAGGTGTATTGACTTGCTTCATGGGTTTCATGAGCAAGATATTTTATCTTTGAGACAAGACTCCCATTGAGATTATTTAGGAATTATTTGTCATATAGTCATAAAAATGATAGTCATTGTCATGTAATGAAGTCATGTTACACTTTGTATAGATTCAAACTTGTTTATGTAAAGTATCCACCAAGACCTTGTCACCTATCCTCTTCAAGTCGACCTACAATGATGGAAGAACATGCTAGAAGAAGTTGGTCTAAATATTGTGATCATGTCAGCCTAAAGGACATGAGATAAAGTGTATATATAACCACACTCAGCCTCACTTAGAGGCAAGCAACTTGACAAGCATTCGATAAAAAAAAGTGCGAAGTAGAGTCCAGCAGTAGAGGTGCGAAGAAGGTATAGCGAAGAAGGATTCTTCTAGGTATTGCGAAGGAGAGATTCTTCTGGGGCCAGCGAAGGAAGATTATTCTAGGGTCAACAAATGAAGGTTTCTTCTAGGGTCAGTGTAGGAAGGTTTCTTTTGGGTCAACGAAGGAAGGGTTCTTCTGGGGTATTTTTTTTGGGTACAAAAGAAGAAGGACCAAAGGCATCAAGTGAAGATCGAAGAGAAGCAATATAGAGACTAGGGTTTCTAATCTAGAGACGAAGATTGTCTAGAGATAGACGAGAAGAGTAGTCTAGAGACTAGAGACCAAGATTCTCTAGGGGAAGCTGAGAATAACCAATGTAAAGAATAGAGACCAAGTTCTCTAGAAGAATCCAAGGAGATCAGTTTGAGATCAAGAAGAAAGTAAAGAAAGAGAAGAGGTAGAGCATCAAGTTTAGTGACAAGGTTCTTGGGAGGATACTAGAGTCAAGGGTCTTTGTCATGGTCTTGGTACTCGTCAATCGAAGATATAGAAGAATAATTTTGATTGAGTTTTCCTCTCAAGAGGTGAGAAGTTTTGACCCTGGATGAAAAGCCTACATACTGTGTCACTTGTCTTTTATTGTGCATATTGGTAATTGTCTTGATGAAAATAACACAATAATAACATAAATAAGAAAAGAATAAAAGCTAATAAGTAAAATTATATCACAAACAATTATCAAGAAGATAAATATTTTAATTATTCATGCCCTAGATTTCTCAACATGGTTTTAGAGCTTAGGTGCTGAAGTAAAGAAGGATCAAAGCAAGTCAAAGAACACTAAACAAGAAATCAAGATCTACCAAAACTCTAGATTGAAGAAATATACTCTAGCAAGAGTCTTGAAATTATCTTCAAGAAGGAAGCAGGAAGAAAGAGAGAAACCCTAGAAGCACTTCATAGATCTTCGCTCATACATCACAAAAGGAGTGGAAGCTCTTAAATTTAAGGAAGGGTAGATCCTAAAGAAAAATATGATCCTAAAGAAGGCAATCTTCCCTCACCAAAGTAAGAACCTTCTTAAAAGGGATAATCTAAAGCAACAAGTTCATTGAAGATTCTATCTTCACAAGTAAGTATATTTTTATTATAATCCAACATAGTAAAAATGACTTCATGTTTCAAGGTGAAGCATACACTGGTTTGGATATCAAACTTCCTTGTATGGAAAAGAAGGATAGACATAGTCCTCAAAGTAAATGAAGTCATTGATCATGTCCATGGAAAGGTCGCCAAGCCATCCGAAGAACAAGCATTATCTAAATACATGGAATAGGATATCAAGGCTCAAATGATTCTTAAGGAATCTATTAAAGATCCTCTCATTCCCTATGTAGCCAAGCTGGATACATCTAAAGAAATATATGATAAGCTAGTAGAACTTTTCTCTAAAATCACGATAGAAAATACCATACCACTTAAATTTGATCTATATAAATTAGAGGTATCAAAGGATGAAGAAATATCATCATGCCTTTCAAAAGAATCTCAAATAAGAGGTCAATTACATGATCTAGGAGAGATGGTATCTAATAAAGAAATTATCTCCGTTATTCTAAATGCATTGAATGATGAACAAGGTAACCTCATATCTACTAAGGAAGAGGAATTTACCCCAGTCATCAAATTATTGTCTCTCTGCAAGGCATAAGAAGACAGGTTGAAGAAAGAAAGTAATAAAATATTAGATAGAAGGAATCAATCAATGACAAAAAGAAAAGGGAAATTTAGAAAGTTTGGTCCTCCAAAGAAAAAGAAGAACATAGCTAAGGAAAGATGCTATGGTTGTTAGGATCTTGGGCACTATAGAAGAGATTTTCCTAAATGTAAGAGGGACAGGGAAGAAGCCCATATCACTGAGGAAGTGAAATAACCAGAGACAAAGAAGCCTAAGAAGGAAAAAGCAAAAAGATCTCTACGATGACTAAGATGATATTATTCACTAAGTAGGTACTTTCCACTTGTAATTTATAGATATGAGGTAGTGTAAATAAGTTAGGATGCATCAAATTAGAAAATAACATTATGATAGAAGAATTAGAAGTAAGAGATCGTGACACGGGAAGCAAAAAGGATGTCTAGAATAAATTCTATTAATTACAACGAATAGGAGGTCTTGGAAACCTTATTAAAAAACCAAGTGATACTTATAAAAATAAGTAGAGGTCATCATCGATTGGGATAATCATACAATAGTCAATAAGGAAACATTTGTCGGGTGAGGATATGAACGATCCTCAAGTTTCTCTGATGGAATCCTCATCAAAGGATTCACCGATCTAGAAAGAAAGCAAGTGTTTCATTAGGAGTTCCAACTCATGGGATTCAAGGAATGATGGTATGATGACATAACAATGAAGTAGGACTAAATGATAAAGTTATTTCGTTCAAATGAAGCTGCTATAGGAAGTATGGATGATCGAAAAGAAAGATGAGGTATGTATGTTTACATAGGATATTATGAAAGTCATGTAATATGGTTGTAGGTAATATGGATCACTATTTCCACCTTGGGATTGATCAAAGGAAGAAATGATCTCCTCATATGAAAGATTGCAGAAAAGCATAAGTCACACTAAATGAAATCAACATAATATGTTCTCATATGAATCATGAGGAAGCTGACTACTATTAAGGAACTCTGATTGGAAGCTCCTGGGAATGAAGTGTGAAAATAAAGGAGGAGATCGTAAAATATGCAACAAAGTTAGAAGGCACTCAATATCTGAGACCAAGAAAAGTTGACTGGAATATCTCCCAGAAAGATAGGAAGACTTTGATGAAAGTCGGAAAAAGATGGAGACCCTTGACAATGGATATCTTTGAGAGATGTGTCAATAAGCATGCAAGATGCTGATACCTACAAGAATATGTCATGATTAAAGACCATCACAAAGGTAATTTTTATTTAAGTCTTCATTTCTTATTTTTGAACTAATATCTAGATTGGCTTATGTAGGACTTCCAAAGGGAATATCTTTGGATGACTTCCAAAAGGACCATATTGAAGGATGTAAGATCCTTGCAGAAAATATGGCATAAAGAAAGAAACATGGCATGAAGCAAATCCAAATGGAAAACTAATGGATCACTTTCTGATGAAATAAGGACATGAGTAACTCATGGTTGAAAGTTATGGATGGTCTGTGCCCTATGAAGAAGTCCATGAAAGATGAAGACTCCATGACGAAGAATAACTTCATGACATTGAAGGAAGGATCTCTTCAAGCAGATGGTTGTTTCATGATATCCACATGAGGAGCTACTATAGGTCCCTAGTTACGAGGGAGCTTGAAAAGAAGTTTCTTACTTGGAACAAACTTGAAAATTCCTAAGCCAAGAGAGGGATTAGGTACATTCCTTTTGTAGGAATGAGTACATTCCTTTATTGGAATATGTCCTTCGTATTTGAGAGGGAGAGATATACATGTCATTCTGATCCTCACCCGAGAAGACAAAATGGAGGATTGGGTAATCATTTGGAATCTGATGCTCTTTGAGGACGAGACAGGGAATCCAATAGAAGAGTAGTTGTGGAGGAACGATATTTTTTGAGGGATGGGGAGTCCAAGATAAGATTAATCCTCATGGAACACACCTTCAGTACCCAGGTAGGGGAGGTTCCGAGAGAGACAACGATGAGAGTGTTTATAAATCATTGGTATCACCAACATTGAGCTAAGATATTGTGGAGAGATGGAGCTATTAGTCAAGGCCTTGCTATGTAACAATGCTGGTTGATATGATGATATACACATGAGTTACCAATCTGAATTCTTATGAGAAATTCTTCAGATTGAGAAAGTACAAGTACCATTATGAATACCTCCCTAGTTAAAAGGGAGTGTTGAAAAGTGTAACTAGGTTCGGTCTTCATAATGACATGTAATTATGATTTTATGTAATGTGATGTAAAGAAGAAAAATAAAATTATTGTATTAACTTGCTTCATGGGTTTCATGAGCAAGAGATTTTGTTTTTGAGTCAAGACTCCCATTGAGAGTCTTTAGGAATTATTTTTAATCTAGTAATAAAATGATAGAGTCATTGTCATGTAATGAAGTCATTAGAGTCATTGTCATGTAATGAAGTCATGTTACACTTTGTATAGAGTCAAACTTGTCTATGTAAAATATCCTCCAAGACCTTGTCACTTATCCTCTTCAAGTAGGCCTACAACAATGGAAGAACAAGCTAGAAGAAGCCGATCTAAATATTGTGATCATGTCAACCTAAATGACATGAGATAAAGTGTATATATAGCCACACTCAACCTCACTTAGAGGCAAGTAACTCTACAAGAATTCGATCTAGGAAAAAGTACGAAGTAGAGTCCAACAATATAAGTGTGAAGAAGATATAATAAAGGAGGATTCTTCTAGGTATTGCGAAGGAGAGATTCTTCTGGTGCCAACGAAGGAAGATTCTTTTGTCAGTGAAGGAATTTTTCTTCTAGGGTCAACAAAGGAAAGTTTCTTCTCGGTCAAAAAAGGAAGGATTATTCCGGGGTATTTTTTTTTTGGGTACAAAAGAAGAAGGACCGAAAGCATGAAGTGAAGATCAAAGAGAAGCAATATAGAGACTAGGGGTTTCTGATCTAAAGACAAAGATTATCTAGAGATATCCGAGAAGAGTAGGCTAGAGACCAGAGACCGAGATTCTTTAGGGGAATCCGAGAAGAAGCAGTGTAAAGAATAGAGACTGAGTTCTCTAGAAGAAGCCAAGGAGAGCAGTTTGAGATCAAGAAGAAAGTCGAGAAAGAGAAGAGGTAGAGCATCAAGATTAGTGATAAGGCTCTTGCGAGGATACTAGAGTCAAGGGTCTTTGTCATGGTCTTGGTACTCATCAATTGAAGATCTAGAAGAAGAATTTTGATTGTGTTTCCCCCTCAAGAGTTGAGAGGTTTTGGCCCTGGCTGACAAGCCTACATACTGTGTCACTTGTATTTTATTGTGCATACTGGTAATTGTCTTGATGAAAATAACACAACAATAACATAACGAAGAAAAGACTATAAGCTAAGAAGTAAAAGTATATCACAAACAATTATCAAGAAGATAAATCTTTTAACTATTCATGCCCTAGATTTATTAACAAATACGTGGACTTTTTTACTTAAGTTATTTGGGGAATTTTCATACTTACATCATGATCAACACTCCAAAAGGTATTTTTCATTACCTAGAGGATGTTCATGCTATCGATTATGTATAATTAAGAGGATGGCTTATAGAAATCCATTTTCTATGTCTACCTCTACATAGATCTAGGAGTGAAACATCCCTTCCTTTGGTTCCACCTTGTCTATATATTTCCCTAAAGCATTTTCTATACATTTTCTAAGGGATTCATATTCCTAGTAATGAAGGGGTAGGTGAGGGATACACACTCGTACTAGCATGACTAATGGAACACCATTATTTGGGTTGAAGTCTAATGTCCACTTGTTTAAGAACATTCCCTGGGAGCTAAGAAAGTACTATCCATTCCTATGTTTAAGTCATTGTATCCTTGGTTTACAATCTTGAAGGAATAGAATCCCATAAGTAAAAATATTGGTTCACATGTCCTTTGATTAAAGTTTTCCAAATTTTTGGAATCCAAGTTGCTATGGTTTGAGGGGAAAGCTAGATTCGTGTGAACTAGCCAATAAATACCTTGTTTTCTAGTTCTAAAATCCTAATCCTTGATTAATATGCATAAATTTAAACTTTTGGAATGTTTTTAGTGTTCTTAAAAAATCAAGCCAGCTTGGATCTAATTATTTTCCCGAGAGAAGAGACCCTGACCTGAAAATCAATTGCCTTAGAATATGGAGGAGGGAGGAGAGGCCCCTCAATAATTTCAATCCACAACTCTATGCAAACAAGGTTCATAGGGAATGGAAACACAATGGTTTTAGATACTCAATGAATCCATCCTAGTGAGTTCAAGTTTCAATCAACCGTACTTTTGGCACAGTGTGTCTATAGAATTTATCAGGCATTATGTGCGTCATAATTGCGTTGTGTTCAGATTAAATCTAGTATCGAACATGGATTGACTTAAATGTTTCAACTTTCAAATTTAGTCTTGATTCCTTTCTACTAATAATTTGTACATGGCTAAAAATTTAATTAGGGATAAAATATAAAGGCTATTGGATCTTGAACAATGATATTTAATAACAATTTTGATATTAAATAACTCAATGTGATGCATTCAAATAGGAATCTATACTCAATGACCAAAATTTCTTAGGATGAAACTTAGTTTGACTATGCAATAAATGCAAGGACGCAACTAAGTAATTTGAAGAACCACCACCCCTAAAACAAGCCTAATCACCTAAATACAACCTCCCATTGAAAATAATTTTAATTCCTTAAAATATCCTAGGATCGGATGAACCTTGAATGTAAACTAGTGGAAATCCTCTTTTAATTCAAATAAAATCAAAATTAATCACGTAGGGGAAAAGGAATTGGAATGACTTGACAAAACAATAAAAACCTAAGTAAAATTTTAATAAAGGGATATTTGAAGTTATTTACCTAGTAAACATACCCTTGATTGTTAAAAAATAAGAAAGACTACTTGTTACAACTTGGATTATGGTTGATCACTTGTGAATAAGAAGATAATAGGGAATCTAAGACTTTTTCGAACTATATACTAAAATAGAACTTGAATTGATAATGATTGATGTTGATATTCAAGCAATGGTTAAATTGAGAATCACATTGAAGAACTAATTCAAATCATAGGATCATTACCAAATCATGACAAAGATCATCCTTTGTTTAAATCAAATTCTATTTTTCTTGTTGCAATAGTATGTCCTCCCACCATTTTTCTTGAATCAACACTATGGTAGGAAATGAGATGAATTCTATTTACTGATCAAAGCCTTCATGGCTAATTTATTCCACTTCCTCTTCAAATGTACAACCACTAGAAGGAATTAATAAATCCAATTGTAAAATTGGCTCTATGTCTTCACAGCATGTATTATAAAAGGAATGCTTGTCATCATAGACTTTGGATTCTCATGACTTTCTTCAAGCAATTTTATTTGAAGAGACAACACTATAGAAACTAGTGATAAATCCTCTTTCTAATTTAAGTCCTCAAATCCAATGTAGCACAACCCCTATTCTTTCCCTTGAGCTACTATTTCAATGGATTCCACAATATAAAGAGCATCTTCACTACGTTTAGCGATTCCATGAAAGATTTCTTTGTAGGTTTTAACCCCGTATAGAAATTACCTGCATACGAATTCTAAAACACAGAAAATAAACAATGCGAGAGCATAACACATAAAACACATATACACAGAGATTTCCCCTCGATCCCAAAGCCGGGACTACCAACTTGATTTTTCATTATGTTCCTTTCAATTTTAAAATACATATTTATACATGCCGAAGCATCCAATACTATGGATCGAAAACCATCGTGTCCAAAAAACATGTGCGAAAATCATGCACAAAACCATAGGTGGGTCTGCCCGACCTAACATAGGTTCCAAAACCAAAATTTTCCAGGGCATTGCCCCGAACCCCATAAAGTGGGGTTACGGGTGCCCCTCAAACCCCCTGTGACCTCCCCCCCTCTAACCCACGGTTAGCTACGTGGGCTAGTCGTGGAAAGAATATAACACAACCCAACATTCTCCCACTTGTTGTTTTCTTTCCACAGGGGCCCACAAGAGAGCTTAGTCATTTATCCAACCCTGCAACGCCTATTGTTTCTCTACACCAAGAGAACTTCTCAAAGCTCACAAATTTTGTCAATGCATCTGCAGTATTCTTCAAAGTGTCCACCTTTACCAGCAACACCTTTTTGTCTTTTATTATATCCCTCACAAAGTGATACTGAACATCAATGTGCTTTGTCTTTGAATGATATGCAGGGTTCTTTGCCAAGAAAATTGCATTTGGCTGTCACAGTCTATCCTTATAGCTTCCTGTACTAACCCCATACTTGAACACAATCTCTGCAACCAAACTGCTTCTTTGTTTGCATGAGTGGCTGCCATGTATTCCACGTTTGTAGTTGATAGTGCCACTACAGATTGTTTCTTACTCATCGAATTGACTGCACCTCAAAATAGGTTAAACACATACCCACTTGTAGATATTCTCTGATCCAGATCTCCAGCCCAGTCTGCATCAACGAAGCCACGAATATCCAACACTCGGTCCAATCCTGGTCTTCCTTGGTAGCACAAACCATAATCACTAGTGCCACGCAAATACTTGAAAACCCGCTTCACTGCTATCCAATGCTCCTTCCCTAGTTTTGACATAAACCTGCTCAATACTCCCACTGCATTTTCAATGTCTGGTCTAGTACAAACCATTGCATACATCAGGCTACCGACTGCACTTTCATATTGAACACGGGACATGTCCTCTTCCTCTTCTTGTGTCCTGGGACACTGTTCAACAGATAACCTCACACCTACAGGAATAGGAACCTTCATTGGTTTACTATCCTGCATATTAAACCTGTGAAGTATTGTCTCGACATACTTCCTCTGATTTAACTAGAGCTTCCTCTTTTCCCGATCTCTTTTAATTTCCATGCCCAAAATATAGTTTGCAGCACCAAGATCTTTCATGTCGAATTTGGAGGACAATTGGGTCTTCAAATCCTGGATAATTTCTTTGTCATTTCCAACTAGCAACATATCATCCACATACAAGACCAGATAAATAACACGGTCACCAATTAATTTAAAATACACATAGTTATCTGCTTTGCTTCTGTTGAAGCCAAGTCCCTGTATAAATGTATAAAATTTCTGATACCACATCCTTGGTGACTGTTTTAACCCATATAGAGACTTCGTTAACTTGCATAATAGTTCTTTCTTACCCTTCACCACAAAGCCTTCAGGTTGCTTCATGTAGATCTCCTATTCCAAATCCCCGCGAACAAATGCTGTCTTCACATCCATCCGTGCTACCTCAAAATCAAAAGCGCCAGCAACAGATAAAAGTAATCTAATAGAAGTTACCTTGGCAACAAGAGAAAAAATATCACCAAAATCAATTCTTGGCACCTGGGAATAACCTTTTGCTACCAACCGAGATTTGTATTTCTCCAGTTTTCCTTCTGCATTTTTCTTCTTTTTGAACACCCATTTGCTGCCAATGGGTTTCCTCCTAGCTGGAAACTCCACCAGATCCCAAGCCTCATTTTTGTGCAAAGATGCCATTTCATCAACCATGGCCTCTTTCCAGAGTTTTCCATCCTCTGAATCCACTTCTTCTTTCACAGTTCTGGGATCATCATCATTAACGGACAAAGCAAAATTTGAACAGAAAGCAGATGGACTATACCTCTCTGGCTACCTTCTTTCTCAGATTGATCTTCTCACAGCCGGAGTTTGTGGCTCTTCATCTTCTGATTCCTCCTCTGCTGTAGAGTCTGATTCTTCCTCGTTTAGCTCAAACTCTATCTTCTTAGGTTCCTTTGGTTGGACTTCATGTTTAATAACATATTTCACCTCTCTGAACACCACATCTCGGTTGTACACAACCTTCCTTGTTACTGGGTTCCAAAATTTATAACCCTTTAAACCATCCTTATACCCAATAAAGATGCACTTTTCAGATTTCCTATCCAACTTGGTTCGTTTCTCCTTTGGAACATGTACATATGCATCACATCCAAATACCCTTAGATGTGAAAGAGAGGGTTTATTACCAGTCGATACCTCATGTGGAGTCTTATCCTCCAATGTTGATGAAGGTGACCTGTTGACTAGGTAACATGCAGTATCCACCGCCTCTGCCTAGAATTCCTGTCCTAACCTAGCACCACTGAGCATGCTTCTTGCCCTTTCCATCAACGTCCTGTTCATTCTCTCTACAACTCCATTTTGATGAGGTGTATATGGAGTAGTCTTCTGCCGTGCTATACCACACTTCTTACAGAATTCTTCAAATTCCTTGCTGCAAAACTCTCCACCATTATCTGTTCTCAGTACCTTTATCTTCTTCACTGTCTAGTTTTCCACGAGAGCCTTAAATTCTTTAAACCTGTCAAAGGATTTAGATTTCTTCTTAAGGAAATATATCCATGTATTCCTTGAGAAGTAATCTATAAATGATACATAGTACACAGACTTATCCAGTGATGGAACCTTCACAGGTCCAAACACATCACTGTGCACAAGTTCTAATATCTGTTTCGCCCTCTTACTACCAGAGGGGAAACTCACCCAATTTTGCTTCCCATATACACAATTTTCATAGAAATCAAAATCCAGAGAGCTATTACTCATACCTTCTACCATACCTTTACCTTGAAGTATTCAAAGGCCCTTCTCTCCAATATGTCCAAGCCTTTGATGCCACAACATGGTCTTCTCTCCAGAGACCACTAGATTTTCTGCTCCACTTTCAGGAGCCACAAAACTATTGTACCCATCAACAACAGTGCTACCTTGCAGCTTGTACAGAGTTCCAATCTGAATTCCCCGCATCAATACCAGTGCTCTCCGAACCATATTGCAGGTATCTTTCTCGAACACTGTTTTTACACCTGCATCATCCAACTTTCTTACAGAAATCAGATTTCTGGCCAATGCAAAAATATGCAGAACACCCGAAAGTGTTCTAACCCTTACACCTTGCAACTTCAACTTTACTTTTCTGCGACCAACGATTCTAACCTTCCTGTCATCCCCCAAGAAGACATCACCACCATCATATTTCTCATACTCGTAGAACCACTCTCTATGGGGAGTGAAGTGAAAGGATGCACCTGAGTCAATCAACCATGCCTCATGATCTACATGTGTACTTGAAGAAGCCAAGTACACATCTCGACCTTCGTCTGAGGTGGTTTTTGCCTCTACAGATGGAGCATCATCAGATCCCTTTCCTTTATCAACAACTTTAGATTTGTAGTCCCTTTTGAAGTGTCCTTCCTTTCCACATTTCTAGCACACCACCTTTGCAGGTTTTCCTGGAGATTTATATCTCCCTCTAGATTTAGATCTCCCACTCGATGATTTATTTTTGTTTTTGTTTTGGGACTATCCTCGTACAGACAAGGCATCACCATTTTGGCTCTCCATCTTTTTCCATCTCATCTCCTCCGTCAGCAAGGATGAGACTATTTCATCAAAATGCAAGGCAGTTGCATTGCTACCTATTGCAATAACCAGAATATCCCATGAATCTGGTGGAGAACACAAAAAACTGATGCACTTATCTTCATCTAAAATTTTAATATCAACAGATGCTAACTGACTTACCACAGTATTAAATGCGTTCAGATGCTCTGTCACCAAGTCTCCATCTTTCATCCTCAGGTTATGCTTTTTCCACATGAACAGTTTATTCACTAGAGACTTATATTGGTACAAAGTCCCTAACTTGTCCCATAAAGCCTTCACCGTAGCTTCCCCTGATACATTCAACAATACTGAATCTGAGACACACAATCGTATTGTGCTCTTTGCCTTCCGATCTAACTTTTTCCATTCTTCATCAGACACTCCCGTTGGTTTAGTACCCAGATCTACTGCGATCCACTGATCTTTATCCACCAACAGATCGTCCATCTTGAGTTTTCACAACTCAAAACTCTGACCATTAAATTTCTCGATCTCCATCTTTCCACTACTCGCCATCTTCTTTCACCACCAGAATCAATCTCGCAGATGTCCCACTGAACAGGGTCTACCACAGGCCCGAGCAAAACCCCTCAACAACAAAGGCATCCCCTTGAAGCAAAAAAAAGCTATGATACCAAATGTAAGTTTTAACCCCGTACAGAAATTACCTGCATACGAATTCTAAAACACAGAAAATAAATAATGCGAGAGCATAACACATAAAACACATATACACAGAGATTTCCCCTGGATCCCAAAACCAGGACTACCAGCTTGATTTTTCATTATGTTGCTTTCAATGTTACAATACATATTTATACATGCCGAAGCATCCAATACTATGGACCGAAAACCATCGTGTCCAATACCATGGACCGAAAACCATCGTGTCCAAAAAACATGTGTGAAAATCATGCACAAAACCATAGGTGGGTCTGTCCGACCTAACATAGGTTCCAAAACCAAAATTTTCCGGGGCGCTACCCCAAACCCCATAAAGTGGGGTTACGGGTGCCCCTCAAACCCCCTGTGACCTCCCCCCCTCTAACCCCTGGTTAACTACGTGGGCTAGTCGTGGAAAGAATATAACACAACCTAACATTATGTACTAAATTAAACATATAATTTGAAGGAAAAACATATCTTCATCGAGTTTAGAAACTTCCATATTCTCAATTACATCCCTTGGTTCCTCATTACAATAACATAGTCAAATGAATATTTTAATTTATCATCTTGATAAAAAAACAAAGGAATAGTATAAGGCCGACTAAAATCAACATCACATACCGTTGCTCTTGCAGGGTTAAAAGATAATGTTTCTCCATAATCATCCTCTTTCTCAAAATGGTCCTCCTAATCATCATAAAATTCTTCCCATGCTAAATCTTCCATGAATTGAGAATCTCTTGTATTTGTAGAATAATATTTACAAAGACTATAATCTCGATTAGCATTATTAATGAGAAACATTTCTAAGTTTTTAATGAGAATATGGGTTATTTTTACGTCCTTATGAAACATTTTCAAATGCACTTTTCTTAAGATTAAACCATAATGATAATAAAAAGTGTGTAAATGAAAATATAAAGCACTAGCCTCTTATATTTTGCATGGTTGATAAATCCCCATTAATGTTTGGGAGAATATCATATTGGATTTGTGAGAAATCCCATCTTCATTCCTCTTAATTTCATTAAACTTAACAACTTTGAGAATCCTTATAACTATAGTGCAATCTAATAGTATTTGGTAGAGCAATGAAAGTACGTATACTTGCATTGGTAACAAATTTAAACCATTCTTGTACAACCCCTACAAGCTCTAGATAAATAACGTCATCCCAATATCTTCACATTCAACTTCAAAATCCTCAAGAAACCCATTAAATTTGTTTGTGTGCATTAACAATGATTGCATAATCCCCTTAAAAGAGGTGGAGATAATTCCCAAAATAACTAGAAATGTATTGTTAAGAAATTTACTGCATAACATAAATAATTACTGAGAGGAATAAATATAAAAATAACCAGCAACAACTATAAACACAATAACACAAATGTTTATCCGAGAAAACCCCAAATCCGGGGAAAAACCAAACCTAATAAGATCTAATTAACATTGGCCAAAACCCTGGCCAATCCGACCAAGTGAGCCTTCACCGCTCACCTCCAGGTCTTACATTACAATGAAGTCCTTCCAGCCTTTTATAAGCTCCATTACATTTAATACCCCGGGTAGAATACTATGGGTGCACAATACCATGTGCCCCAAAACCATCACTGTTTAACCTGCTCAACTTTGACTCTATCCCGAGTCAAGTTTACCTAACAATTCCCCCCCTTAAACTTGACTTGGGGTTCCTTGACTAACTCCAGCCAAACCTGCTAAGTGAGACAATCCCGCTCACTCTAGCCCTTACCCCCCTCAAATTTTTTACCTGGGGTATTGTTAACCCGACACCCCCCTATCACCTAGGTCTAACCCAGACTTTACCCAGTGATCACCGAGGGGTACACATGCCTTACCAGGTCTTACAGTAGTATGCCCATTTACATGCAATAATTTTGACTTCATTAATTTTTTTTTTGTTTATTGCTGCTGCGATTCAATTTTTGAAGCCGCATGAACGATTTTCTTCTGCTGACCTTCTTTAAATAGCCGCATGAATCCTGAATAATCCGTCAGCATGTTCCAAACCGGTAAATATCACAAATGCACTGCAATCCCTGGCAGTGACAACACTATCTTCCACACATTCTCCTCGAGGTTCTTACGGGTACGATTGTTCCACCATTATTTTCCAGACCTAGATCTGTAAAAAGGTTGCATTGATCTCATCAGGCACTATAAACCCCTGGCATCAAAGAATCCCTTTGCCAATATCTAGCTCTGATACCAATTGTTAAGAAATTTACTGCATAACATAAATAATTACTGAGAATTACTGAGAGAAACAAATATAAAAATAACCAGCAACAACCATAAACACATAAACACAAATGTTTATCCGGGAAAACCCCAAATCCGAGGAAAAACCCAACCTAATAAGATCTCATTAACATTAGCCAAAACCCTGGGCAATCCGACCAAGTGAGCCTTCACCGCTCACGTCCAGGTCTTACATTTTACATTACAATGAAGTCCTTCCAACCTTTTATAAGCTCCATTACATATAATACCACGAGAAAAATACTATGGGTGCACAATACCATGTGCCCCAAAACAATCACTGTTTAACCTGCTCAACTTTGACTCTATCCAGAGTCAAGTTTACCTAACATGTATGTGGCTACCCCCAACTAGTAGTGAAATTAAGAGGTGCATATGCAATGTAATGATTAAGAGCAACATTAACCAAAATAAGATTACTCAAAGAACTTGGAGGAGAAAAATAAATAATTAGGTGGAACTAAAATTGGAAAAATAGAAGCAAACATTCTTAATAGAACGTATACTTAATGCATATCTTGGTATTTCTTATCAAGTGGAGTTTCCAAGTGAGATTTTAAAATTAAAAATATATACTTATGACCTCAATATCTATAGTTGTACTATTAATTAAGCAAACCTTTGTTTACATCCTTTACAACAATCCCAAATCGTTGTTGCCCAAAAATTCCACCTTTAAAACTGACAAGGAATTTGAATGATTGCTAGGTAAAGAGCCAATGTCACCTCACATTGAACATGTCTCACTATGGGTTTATTTATTTTTAGGAGGATTCCTGAACAATCTAAAGTATAAATAAATGACATCTAGATGTATAATATGACCTATAAATGACTAAGTATGCCAATGTCCAAAACATTAGATGTGGGTCAACAAGTACAATGTATGGGAGCAATCATATATGCCTTGAAAAGGAGTGTCCATGCAAAAAACATGAAGGACACACTTTAGTGAATAATAATCTGCCATTATCATGCAGTCTTGAAGTGCATATGAATAAACAAAAGTTGCTTCAATTGTTGCATCCAATCTATGCCAAGTCTAAAGCATAAAAAAACAAATAACTTTTTGTTTATTTAATTAATTAAGGTAACAACCAAAGATAACATGGTGTAACTAACACACATGCAAGAATATTATAACATAGGCACTAGATGCATTCACTGTACTCATTGCTTTGGTTCAGTTGTGATAATTACAAGAGATAGTATCCATATATATCTTTATCTCTCTCACACACACATGTCATAAATAGCTAATCAAATGCATACATATCACTATAGCCATCTATTGTTCCATAATTTAAACATGATATTCACTTGGACCTTGGATTTTAAAATGTTAAAAAATGCAACATTTAGAGATAATATCCACATCACACACACATTTGTCATAAGTAGCTAAGAAAATGCATAATTATTTCTCCAACAATCCCTTATTCCATATTATAAACATTGATATTCACTTGTCTCTTGAATAATAAACATTTAAAAGCTATCCATTATTACAACCATCATCTTAGGCATTTACCCAATGCAACGCAAAGTTTGATCACTTTGCCACAATGACATCTTTGTGAGTTGTACAACATATAATATGGCTCATATTGAAGTCCATCCTCAAATATGTGATATACAATTGACATGTCATAAAAATCATAAAAAACTAAACATTTGAACTTTTTGGATTTAATTACTAAAATAACATGTTAGCCACTTCTGGTTAGATGTATATAATTTTCATAAGAAAATGCATATAATTCATAATAAAACCTCGTATTTGAAAGGAACAAATGCATACATTGATTGTTGTTTGAAAGTAATTTATATGGGTGTTTTGTGCATGGGGTGTTGAAAACCTTCTCCTAGCTAGTTGTTTGAGCTAGGAAATGATAATGAAAGGTGAGCGGGAAATAATATAAACACCACCATCATCCTCTAGGATGTATAATAACTATTAAATCATTAAAAAATATATTCAATGATTTAAAAACCATTCAATTTTTTTTTGGAAATACTAACAATTGTTTTATTGCTATGGAAAAACAAATAAAACATACACTATATCATGGAGGAAGAGCTTGTAGAAAGTGAGCTTGAACCTTTCCTTAGGAGTGTCCTTCTAACCTTTGTTAGGTTTTGTCAATTCAGGAGGTAACTCCACAAATTGAATTGTGATTTCCATTAAGGTTGATCATAGATATATACATGGAGGGAGAGACTCTTGGGATTCATCTCCTAGTGTCTCTTGATATCCCTATTGTCCTTATTTTCCATTTAAACTATAATACATATATTCACCCAATCCCAATGATTAGGTGTCAACATCCCCCCCCTTAATCTGAAGGGATGTTGGTGAGTCCAAGCATTGTTCTGAATCTTTGAAACTTTTCTGTTTCAAGCACTTTGGTGAAGATGTATGAAATATGCTCATTTGTGGAACAATGGCGTAGATGGATTGTCTTGGCCTCAACATGATGTCGAATCAGATGGTATTTTGAATTTACGTGCTTCGTTTGATCATGGAACTTTGGGTTCTTGGCAGATTTTATTGGCAAAGTCTTGTCAATCATGAGTGGAGTTGAATGCACTTGTTTCACCTACAAATATTCCAGAATTTTCCCGAGCCACACAATTTCCTTTGTTTCTTTAGCTGCTACCACATATTCTACCTCTGTTGTGGAATCTGATGGAACTGATTACATCCAAGACTCATATCATAACTTGAAGTATTCACCCCAATTTATTTATCTCAATTGAAGTTTGAATCAAAGTATCCAATCAAGATGAAGTCGCCTACCTGTGTATACTTAAGTCCAAAGTCTTGAGTTCCCTTCAAGTACTTTAGAAATATTTTCACAACAAACCAATTAAATGTCCCTCACAGGGATTTTGCATAAACCTGGAGAGGATTCCAACAAAAAATGAAATGTATGGTATGGTAGTAGTCAGGTAGTTGAGAATTCCAACAAGTTGTCTATACTTTGTTGCATCCTCAAATTATTTTCCTTCAATGGAAGTGAGCTTTAAGTTCTTTTCCATTGGATTAGTCAAAGGATTGCACTCAGCCATGCCAAACTTGTTCAAAAAATATACAATGCACTTCTTCTGAGAGAGGAATACAAACTTCAGATATTGAGTTACTTCAATAGCAAGATAGTAGTGAACATACCCCAAGTAAATAATTTCAAAACGTTTCCTTAATTCCTTATTTATGGATGAAATATAGCTCTCATTGTTCCCTATCATAAAAAAATCATCTACATACACCACAAGATATACAATTTTTTTTTCCAACTTTCTTCACAAACAATGTTGCATCATCGAGGTTAGAATGTTTGAAGTTGAGTTTTAGAAGATGCTCTATTAACTTCTCGTACCAGTCTCGCAGTGCTTGCTTAAGGCCATACAAGGATTTTATAGGCTTGCATACTTTATGTTCTTGATCCTCGACAACAAATCCTTCTAGTTGGGACATAAAAACATTCTCTTTTATATTTCCATTCAATAAATTAGTTTTTAAATCCATTTGATGGAATTTCCAACCGTTCTGAGCTACCAAGGCAAAAAGTGTCCGGATGGTAGCCCATTTTGTTGTGGGGGAAAAATTCTCCTCATAGTTTTTCCACAAGCCTAGATTTGTGCTTGACAAGTGAGCCATCAACTTTATACTTTTTCTTATAGACTTGTTGACGGTGCTGGACCCACCAACATATCAAGGGGATCTCCCTAGTAAGAATTCCCAATCAGACCTCATACCGTTTGGTGTAGGAGTCCCAACAGTGGGTCGTAAGGTAATGCCTTGACTGTGATGTCGCACTGAGGAAATTAAGATAACTTTGTCAGTAGCAAGGGTGTGATTGATGAAGAAAGTTAAGGAATGTGTATGAGAGGTTCAAACACTTCGAAGGGAGAGGAAGGTGAAGATGAGTTCTAGGTTGAAAGGGATCAGTCCCAACTCGGCTAGGAGCACACCACACAAAGGAAATGCACAGCTTCTGGCGGAGCAGTCATCTTGGATGCGATAGTCACAACAACAAGGTAAGATAACACAAATAGCACTCATGGACCAGTTCGAGATGAGTGTGACAGTTGATATAGCAAGGTTCATGAGAAAGGTCTGTCTGATGTCCGATAGAGTAGTCGACACGGATGGTGACAACATTAACAACATATGAAACAAATTAACAACAAGATCCATATAATTGCATACAAATCAGTTCATATACAAGTACGTAAGTTAAACAACATATATCATTAAGGCAACTAGAACAATCGAACTACAATAACAACATATGCATGAAAATGTGTTGGCTCTTATTATTAAAGAAGTGTAAGTCACAATCATACAATACACCATGTAAACCTCCTAGCCCCAACAGTGGAACATTACAACCACATCCGCTTGCTCCTCCAAAGAGATGTACTCGCTCCGTGCAGTGGAGAAACCAAGGCGTGTTACAATACTATCGAAGCCTTCTTCAATATAGTCTTAGTAGAAGCATGTCTGACCAAAATCCTTTACAATGAGTTATGAGGGACTATTTATAGTAAAGAATGGTGTGAACCTTGACATTCCCCTTTGTGACAGTTCAACTACACTCATGACTTTTCACCTACTCTATGACTGTTACATCCAACCGTTGACACTCAACTTACACTTGACATGACTCAACATTACAATGCACATGTACTCATGTGAGACAACATGGCTTGAGCAAGCCTTGCAACACGTCACTGACACTCTGTCCACTTTGGTGAGACCAACTCTTTGACATGCTTGTGATGGTGAAGCTGGTGAGTTGATGCCAAGATTTTTCATCTGCGATGGTGTGCATGTACCTCATGGTGACATCCTGCTGAGGCGAACTCTTGCCTCCGTTGCAACCAGTGCATTTATTCGGCCCCTTAATCCAAATCTTCTGCTAACATGCGCATGGTCTTCTTGGGTACGGTTAAACCAAAAACACACTGATGCATAGTGCCCGTGCTGATATTCAAGTGTGTGCTGGTGGTCATGCACATCAACTTATTGCAGTGCATGTTCAACCCCAGTTGGACTTGCTTCTTTTCTTCACCTTGGTGAGTGTGTTGAATGGGAGATCCCCTTGATATGTTGGTTGGATTGCATGCGTGCACTCAACAACATGCATGCTACTGGATCCTTTGCATGCGATCAACAACACTTCTCACCATGTTTGCTCTGTGTCAGCTACTGGGATGGATCCTTAACTTGTATTGGCGTAGTTTCATCCGTGAGTGCATGTTGCGCCTATTGCTGTTCCTGTTCCTACCGCAACTCATTGGACTATCTGTGCAGCTTCATGTTCTTCCTGAGTTGCTGCTTTAGCACATGCAACTCCTTCTTTGTTCCATATTCTGCCTTCACGCGATATTCATGTTGCGTCGTCACTTCATAGCCCGAGTCTCCAAAGTTGCTTTCATTATCAGTGGATCTGCTTGATCTTGCAACTTTGCTCCACCTCTATGTTTTCAACAACCTTCCTCTTTCATTCATTGTGTTGACTGAATTCAGTATGATGCCTTCAACTGCTATTCATGATGCTGCTTGATGTGATGCTATTACTTGATGTCCTTGTCCATGAAGAACTTGATGTATTCATGAGTAGACAAGCTCATAGACACTTGATCGATGCATCCCCAAGCGTGCTGTTAATGATGCATTCGTCTCTACTCTTGGAAGCCATTGTACCTATACTTCTGAGAGGCAGATGAACACCTGTGATACCTAGAGACATGGAAACACTCATAGCAAGCAATCTGTCAGTCAAAAACCAGAATGAACATGATAACTGACTTGAAACATACCTGGGTGAATGATCAGGAAGGTTACGCAATTTCGGCTGGGAGGTCGGGAGGCTGACTGCCAAGACTGCATAAGGCATAGCCTGGGCTATTGAGAGACTGATTGAGTGCTGGAACTGTGCAATGCACACTCCATTTTGGCTGCTGACTGTTGGGATTTCACATTACGCAATTCCAACTGGGAAGGACTGTTGGCCTAGGGATAGATTTGCACAATTTCTTGAGCCAAGTAGCCACAATCCTCTAGAAGTGATAAAAATAGTCTTGGAGGCTAGGGTTGGGTAAGAATGTGCAAATCTGGAGAGGAAGGTGAGCCTTCCTTCCCCAGATTGTGCAATGCAGCCTTGGTGAAGGTAGAGTTCGGGCCGAAGTTGGCCCGTCTCGTCGACAGGAAACTGAAAGCAACTAAGACAATAAATGCATGGTGATACTAAGTGATAGTAGAAGTGATTGTTGGGTTGTGTTATATTCTTTCCACGACTAACCTACTTAGTTAAACGGGGGGTTAGAGGGGGGCGGGTAGCCCCCCTCTACGGGGTCTGGGGCAGCGCCCCGGGAAATTTTTTTTTGGACCCTATATTAGGTTGGGCGAACCTACCTATGGTTTTGTGCATGATTTTCGCACATGGTATTGGACGCGATGGTTTTTCGGTCCATGGTATTGGATGCTTCGGCATGTATAAATATGTATTGAAACATTGAAAGGAACATAATGAAAAATCAAGCTGGTAGTCCCGGTTTTGGGATCCAGGGAAAAATCTTTGTGCATATGTGTTTTATGGGTTATGCTCTCGCATTGTTTATTTTCTTTGTTTAAGAATTCGTATGCAGGTAATTTTCTGTATAGGGTTAAAACCTACATTTGGTATCAAAGCTGTTTTGGCTTCAAGGGGACGCCTTTGTTGCTGAGGGGTTTCGCTCGGGCCTGTGGTAGACCCTGTTCAGTGGGAGATCTGCGAGAGCGATTCTGGTGGTGAAAGAAGATGGCGAGCAGTGGAAAGATCGAGATTGAGAAGTTCAATGGTCAGAGTTTTGAGTTGTGGAAACTCAAGATGGAGGATCTGTTGGTCGATAAAGATCAGTGGATCGCGGTAGATCCGGGTACTAAACCATCGGGAGTGACCGATGAAGAATGGAAGAAATTGGATCGGAAGGCAAAGAGCACAATACGATTGTGTGTCTCAGATTCAGTATTGCTGAATGTATTAGGGGAAGCTACGGCAAAGGCTTTGTGGGTCAAGTTAGGGACTTTGTACCAATCTAAGTCTCTGGTGAATAAACTGTTCCTGCGGAAAAAGCTGTATAACCTGAGGATGAAAGATGGAGACTCGGTGACAGAGCATATGAATGCGTTTAATACTGTGGTAAGTCAACTATTATCTGTTGATATTAAAATTTCAGATGAAGATAAGTGCATCAGTCTATTGTGTTCTCTACCAGATTCGTGGGATAGTCTGGTTATTGCAATAGGTAGCAATGCAACTGCTTTGCAGTTTGATGAAATAGTCTCAGCCTTGCTAACGGAGGAGATGAGATGGAAGAATATGGACAAACAGAATGGCGATGCCTTGTCTGTACGAGGACGGTCCTAGAACAGAACCAAAAATAAGTCATCGAGTGGGAGATCTAAATCTAGAGGGAGATCTAAATCTCCAGGAAAACCTACAAAGGTGGTGTGCTGGAAATGCGGAAAGGAAGGGCACTTCAGAAGGGATTGTAAATCTAAAGCTCCTGATAAAGGAAAGGGATCTGATGATTCTCCTTCTGCAGAGGCGAAAACCACCTCAGATGAAGGTGGGGATGTGTACTTGGCTTCTTCAAGTACACATGTAGATCAAGAGGCATGGTTGATTGACTCAGGTGCATCCTTTCACTTCACTCCCCATAGAGAGTGGTTCTGCGAGTATGAGAAATACGATGGTGGTGATGTCTTCTTAGGAGATGATAGGAAGGCTAGAATCATTGGTCGGGGAAAAGTAAAGTTGAACCTGCAAGGTGGAAGGGTTAGAACACTTCCGGGTGTTCTACATATTCCTGCATTGGCCAGAAATCTGATTTCTGTGAGCAAGTTGGATGATGCAGGTGTAAAGACGGTGTTCGAGAAAGATACCTGCAAGATGGTTCGAGGAGCACTGATATTGATGCGGGGAGTTCGGATTGGAACTCTGTACAAGCTGCAAGGTAGCACTGTTGTTGATGGGTGCAATAGTTCTATGGTTCCTGAAAATGGAGTAGAAAATCTAGTGGTATCTGGAGAGAAGACCATGTTGTGGCATCAAAGGCTTGGACATATTGGAGAGAAGGGCCTTCGAATACTTCATGGTAAAGGTATGGTAGAAGGTATGAATGATAGCTCTCTGGATTTTGATTTCTGTGAAAATTGTGTGTATGGGAAGCAGGATCGAGTGAGTTTCCCCTCTGGTGGTAAGAGGACGAAACAGATATTAGAGCTTGTGCACAGTGATGTGTTTGGACCTGTGAAGGTTCCATCACTGGGTAAGTCTGTGTACTATGTATCATTCATAGATGACTTCTCAAGGAATACATGGATATATTTCCTTAAGAAGAAATCTGAAGTCTTTGACAGGTTTAAAGAATTTAAGGCTCTGGTGGAAAATCAGACAGAGAAGAAGATAAAGGTGCTGAGGACAGATAATGGTGGAGAATTTTGCAGCAAGGAATTTGAAGAATTTTGTAAGAAGTGTGGTATAGCACGGCAGAAGACTACTCCATATACACCTCAGCAAAATGGAGTCGCAAAAAGAATGAACAAGACGTTGATGGAAAGGGCAAGAAGCATGCTCAGTGGTGCCGGGTTAGGACAGGAATTCTGGGCAGAGGCGGTGGATACTGCACGTTACCTGATCAACAGATCACCCTCATCAGCGTTGGAGGATAAGACTCCACAAGAAGTATGGACTAGTAAGAAACCCTCTCTTTCACATCTGAGGGTATTTGGATGTGATGCATATGTACATGTTCCAAAGGAGAAACGAACCAAGTTGGATAGTAAATCTGAAAAGTGCATCTTTATTGGGTATAAGGATGGTTTAAAGGGTTATAAGCTTTGGAACCCAGTCACACGGAAGGTTGTGTACAGCCGAGATGTGGTGTTCAGAGAGGTAAAAGATGTTATTCAACATGAAGTCCAACCAAAGGAACCTGAGAAGATAGAGTTTGAGGCAAAGGAGGAAGAATCGGACTCTGTAGCAGAGGAGGAATCAGAAGATGAAGAGCCACAAACTCCGACTGTGAGAAGATCAGGTCGAGAAAGAAGGCAGCCAGAAAGGTATAGTCCATCTGGTTTCAGTTCAAATTTTGCTTTGTCTGTTACTGATGATGATCCCAGAACTGTGAAGGAAGCAGTGGATTCAGAGGATGGAAAAATCTGGAAAGAGGCCATGGTTGATGAAATGGCATCTTTGCACAAAAATGAGGCTTGGGATCTGGTAGAGTTGCCGGCTGGAAGGAAACCCATTGGCAGCAAATGGGTGTTCAAGAAGAAGACTAATGCAGAAGGAAAGGTGGAGAAATACAAAGCTCGGTTGGTAGCAAAAGGTTATTCCCAGGTGCCGGGAATTGATTTTGGTGATATTTTTTCCCCTGTTGCCAAGGTAGCTTCTATTAGATTACTTTTATCTGTTGCTGCTGCTTTTGATTTTGAGGTAGAACAGATGGATGTGAAGACAACATTTCTTCACGGGGATTTGGAAGAGGAAATCTACATGAGGCAACCTGAAGGCTTTGCGGTGAAGGGTAAGAAAGAACTGGTATGCAAGTTAAAGAAGTCTCTGTATGGGTTAAAACAGTCACCAAGGATGTGGTATCAGAAATTTGATACATTTATACGGGGACTTGGCTTCACCAGAAGCAAAGCAGATCATTGTGTGTATTTTAAATTAATTGGTGACCGTGTTATTTATCTGGTCTTGTATGTGGATGATATGTTGCTGGTTGGAAATGACAAAGAAATTATCCAGGATTTGAAGACCCAATTGTCCTCCAAATTTGACATGAAAGATCTTGGTGCTGCAAACTATATTTTGGGCATGGAAATTAAAAGAGATCGGGCAAAGAGGAAGCTCTGGTTAAACCAGAGGAAGTATGTCGAGACAATATTGCAGAGGTTTAATATGCAGGATAGTAAACCGATGAAGGTTCCTATTCTTGTAGGTGTGAGGTTATCTGCTGAACAGTGTCCCAAGACACAAGAAGAGGAAGAGGACATGTCCCGTGTTCCATATGCAAGTGCAGTCGGTAGCCTGATGTATGCAATGGTCTGTACTAGACCAGACATTGCACATGCAGTGGGAGTATTGAGCAGGTTTATGTCAAAACCTGGGAAGGAGCACTGGACAGCAGTGAAGCGGGTTTTCAGGTATTTGCGTGGCACTAGTGATTATGGTTTGTGCTACCAAGGAAGACCAGGATTGGACAGAGTGTTGGATATTCATGGTTTTGTTGATGCAGACTGGGCTGGAGATCTGGATCAGAGAAGATCTACAAGTGGGTATGTGTTTAACCTATTTGGAGGTGCAGTCAGTTGGATGAGTAAGAAACAATATGTAGTGGCACTATCAACTACAGAGGCAGAATACATGGCAGCCACTCATGCAAGCAAGGAAGCAGTTTGGTTGCAGAGATTGTGTTCAAGTATGGGGTTAGTACAGGGAGCTATAAGAATAGACTGTGACAGCCAAAGTGCAATTTTCTTGGCAAAGAACCCTGCTTATCATTCAAAGACAAAGCACATTGATGTTCAGTATCACTTTGTGAGGGATATGATAGAAGACAAAAAGGTGTTGCTGGTAAAGGTGGACACTTTGAAGAATACTGCAGATGCATTGACAAAATCTGTGAGCTCTGAGAAGTTCTCTTGGTGTAGAGAAACAATGGGTGTTTCAGGGCTGGAAAAATGACTAAGCTCTCCTGTGGCCCCCTGTGGAAAGAAAACAACAAGTGGGAGATTGTTGGGTTGTGTTATATTCTTTCCACGACTAACCTACGTAGTGAAACGGGGGGTTAGAGGGGGGCGGAAGCCCCCCTTCGTTGTGCCGATTGTACAACGGGGGGGCAGCAGTCCCTCTTGTCCGGGGGGTTTGAGGGGGGCGGGTAGCCCCCCTCTACGGGGTCCGGGGCAGCGCCCCGGGAAAATATTTTTTGGACCCTATATTAGGTTGGGCGAACCTACCTATGGTTTTGTGCATGATTTTCGCACATGGTATTGGACGCGATGGTTTTTCGGTCCATGGTATTGGATGCTTCGGCATGTATAAATATGTATTGTAACATTGAAAGGAACATAATGAAAAATCAAGCTGGTAGTCCCGGTTTTGGGATCCAGGGAAAAATCTCTGTGCATATGTGTTTTATGGGTTATGCTCTCGCATTGTTTATTTTCTTTGTTTAAGAATTCGTATGTAGGTAATTTTCTGTATAGGGTTAAAACCTACAATTGATAGTGCATGCAAAACATGAATGGAATATTCAACAAACCGATCAACATGCATGTGGCAATAGTGAGTTAGCAACAAAAATTGAAATAGATATAGGACAAGCTAGAATACATGTAAATGACAGCAGACATTCAAAGAAATCAAGAAAACAACACTCACACAAGAGAATACACAAAAAGTGACAGAAATGCAGCACAAGCCATGAGAAGCGAGCTTACCCTAAAAGAACTGAGATGAATGTGTCAACTGCTCCTAGATGTGATGTGGGATGTTAGAGCTACAAGGTTGATGTGAGGAATGATCTCTGTAATGTTCGATTGATGAGTTTTGATAACATCGAGGTTGTGACTTGCATGCCTTAAATATAGGGGAAGCGACACTTGGAGGGAGGTTTCTGAATTGTTCCTTGCATGTAACCTTCAACTGCTAGACATGGATCCCTGAAACAAGGGATGCCTTTGCATGCTGCCTTGGGAGAAACAACCCATGCATGCAAGTCTGTTTTGCTCAGTCCCAGGGGGAACCAGTCAACTCAGCTGCAAATGAAAGAGACTGCTTGACTGCTGGAGAAAAATGAACATTTCTGGTTGGGATTTGGGCTGGATGCCCAGGAGATTGTGCAATTTCTGGGCTGAGTAGCTGAATGCTGCCCAGATTTGCACAAATCTTGGACTGAATAGCCTGCTGTTGGGAAAATATAAATATTGCTAGGAGGGTTGGCTGGCAGGATTGCGCAATCCTGGACCCCAAAAGGCTGTCAGAGAGGATTACACAATTTCTAGAGGGAAGGATGGTTTCCCTCCAGAAATGCGTAGTTTTCAAGGGGAAGCTGCTTAGCCTGCAGTTGGACCAAGTCTGGGTGAGCAGCTTGTGAAGGGAAAAGATCAAACTGTGATCGACAAGCTGCCTTTGAGCAAGAAAGATACTAAATCTTGAGGACTTGATGAAGCAAGGCAAGCTGATGTGAAGGTTAGTTGGGAGGCTCCAAAATAGGTTAAGGAAAAATTTTGGAGGGTGGTTGTAGCCGCTACAACACTTGGCAACACACTGGTAGAACTCCAGCTCTCCAAATGGAGCTTGTTCGTGAAAAGCAAGTATAACACCTCCAGAAGTATTGTTCAGCTCTCAGCTTGTCTTGGCTTCACACTAGGTTGATTGTAAGATGTAGAATCTGCCAGACTCTTGGTTGATTGACACACATTGTAAGCCAAGGCAACACAGTTTTTTCGATTGGGGTTGAGGGGTATATAAGTGCACAAGCAGTATAGTCGTCAGAGTCTAAGTTTCATCTCTGGTGTTGCTCCACTACCAGCAGGCCTGGACAATACCTCAGTGGAGTCACATAGGAACACAAACATGGCTCCGCTGCTAGTGTGCCTAGTTAATACCCTAGCAGAGTTACTTGCAACACCTCCCTGCGCAGGAAGCCTTTCTCTTCTTTCACCTTATTCATTTTTCATTTGAATTTTTTGACTTTTCAGTTTTTTCATTTTTCACTGTACATAGCACTTATTCATTTCAGAGGCGGAAGAGGGATCCTGACTTATTGAGAGCAGAAAAGGTTGTTCCAGTAGAGAAGTAGTTTATTGTATCTTTGACATGCCTGTTAAATTTCCCCCCTCACCTTACTCTACTTGATTGAGATGACAAGGGTTAACCCAAAAACAACCGACTAGAGAAGGTGACACTAGTTAGCGTGCAAGCGTTGTGTTTTCATTAAGGTTCTCTTCGAACAATATGTATTTCCCTTTGATGTATCATTGATTAAAAGTAAAAATCCCATTATACAGAGGCAAGATGACAAATAACCAAGTAGTGATAACTGTACAAGCCCTCTTGTACTTCACCCAGCTCGTTTCAAGAGTCATACATGGTTTCATACCAACTAACCTATGAATGAAATGAGCGAATGGACTAATCAGTCAACAAAGCAAAGCAAGAGAAGAAGCAAAAACGAAAGAGAAGCAAGTAAACAAACAAGCAAGAAAACAAGCAAGAAAGAAAACAAGCAAGAAAACAAAGCATGTAAGCAAACAAGCATGCAAGCAAACAACTGAAAGCGAACACTACTCCTACTCCTACACTAATGATGCATGGGCCTGATCATGTGAAGTGATATTTCCTGTGAAGCCACCAGTGCACTGGTAGACCCATGTTGGTGAAGGCTTGGTTCGCGAGTAACCTAGTTGTGCGGACCATAAAACAAGAAAGATATAACAATGAAGACAACCACACTTCATGTTTCAAAGTGCCATTGGACATAAGTGAGTGCATGTGCATCATAGATAGTCTGTGGACTTATCATGGTGTTGTGTGACACTATGTGCAAATTTGAAGCAAAAGCACACTCTTCACTGAGACATGCAAGCAAAGGAAAGAAACAAAGATAACTTGCGTCGTGCATGATTGCTTGCAATGTAAGACTCCTCCAATGCATGAGTAATGGGATCGTGTAGTTCGAGTGGAGGAAGTGTGATTTGTGTGTGAGATGGATCTTCAGTGCATACAGACGAGTGATGAGAAGCCTTGGGTGATTGAATAGTTTCATGATCGGAAGCGAGACTAACCCGAAGAGAACAAGGACTTGACATAACCATCAGCTCGGGCTGAAGTTCCTCGACAGTCTTGGGTGTCTTAACTTCATCATTAGGTAGATCATCCTAAAACGTTGGCTTCGAAAGATCATTTGCGATAGATTCATGATCGTGATAAAAAATAGAAGTAAATGGATCATGACCACCACGATAAAAAAAATAAATGAATTCTTCGGCATCCTCATGATCAGATGAATCAAACAGAGGAGTAGATGAAAAGAAAACGAACTCATCCTCTGTATTTCTGGAAAACACAGATGAAGGATCAAGTGGATCTTCAATGAATAACTTATCCTCTCCGTTGTCGAATGATGGAATAGCATCCGGTGAGTCCTGCGAGTGATCAACAATGGGTGCATCCGTGGATGAAGATACACATGCAAAATCATGGATGGCAGGTTCACCAAAGAAGCTAGGAAAGAATGGAGGGGGCTTAGACGGAAGGGAGTCATCCTTCGCTGAGTGTTGATGTTAAAACTCCCACTCATACTGTTCATGAATGACAACACATGTTGGAAGTGCAACACCAACTCCGTTAGTGGGTTGTTCCTTGTTCACAACAAGTGAAGAGTTTAGAATGGACGAACACAAGACAACGTCATCCGGAGGAACACCTGAGTGTGAAGATAGAGGTCGAAGAAAAGAATGCATATGGGAACTCGAAGGACTCATAACCAACTCTATGTGAAAATTGAGTGGAGTGATGTTGGGAGGGTGTGAAGGATGAACAAATGTGCGAACATGATCCTCAACATCATTGGGTGATGGTGGAACTGTTGAATGAGAGGGAGGAGGACAGTACGTTGAGATAGTTCCTGCTCCTGCATGGGATTGTGCAATTCCATCAACGAAGAAGGTTGAGCGAGGCTTGACATCAAACTTCCTCTTAGGATAGGAAAATTTCTTAAGACAATACTCGAACCGGTCCCAGAGATAAGCGAACTTCATCTGGCTCCTTGGAGCCTTAAACTGCAAGTCAGGGAAGCACTGCCAAAAATGAATAACGGATTCATGTAGAGCCCTCCGTTGCTGTAACAGTTTTCGGTCAAGATGGTTTGAATCAAAATGATAGAACGTGTCTTCAATAAGATCACACAAGTGCATGGTGTCAGACGATAGGCTGAGCACCCAACGAAATGAAGATTCACGAAGTGTGTATACGAGCAGCAACCCGACCTATTCGCCAGTAAACTCATCTTCCTCATAAATCATGGAAAGAAAGTTATGTAAGTGCTCAAGCCAGGCCACTTTGCCTTCACCATCATACGTGTGAGTGGAAAAGAGATCGGAAAGCTTCCCTGAGATGGAAACATCTTCACGATTTGAAAAACACCTCGGGGAAGAAGAATGCAAGACTCCATGAAAGATATGCAAATGTTCAAAACTAGATGAGAGGACACTGTTTGTCATCAGGCCCTCCTTCTAGTGCCTGAAATGTTGATGGTGATGGACCCGCCAACATGTTAAGGGGATCTCCATGATAAGAAGTCCCAATTAGACCTCAGATAGTTTGGTGTAGGAGTCCCAGCAATGGGTCATAAGGCAATGCCTTGACCGCGATGTCGCATAGAGGCATGTAAGATAACTCCGTCAATAGCAAGGGTGTGACTGATGCAGAGAGTCAAGGAATGTGTGCGAGAGGATCTAAAACTTTGAAGGGAGAGGAAGGTGAAGGTGAGTTCCAGGTTGAAAGGGATCAGTCCCAACTCGGCTAGGAACACACCACACAAAGGACATACATAGCTTCTGGTGGAGTAGTCCACTCGGATGCATGAGTCACAACAACAAGGTAAGATAACACTAACGACACTCACATATTAGTTTGAGATGAGTGAGACGATTGATATAGCAAGGTTCATGAGAAAGGTCTGTCTGATGTCTAGCAGAGAAGTCGACATGGACAGTGACAACATTAACAACATATGCAACACATTAACAACAAGATCCATATAATTGCATACAAATAAGTTCATATACAAGTACGTAAGTTAAACAACATATATCATTAATGAAACTAGACCAATCCAACTACAATAACAACATATGCATGAAAATGTGATGGCTCTTATTACTAAATAAGTGTAAGTCACAATCATACAATACACCATGTAAACCTGCTAGCCCCAACAGTGGAACGTTACAACCACATCCACCTGCTCCTCTAAAGAGATGTACTAGCTTCGTGCAATGGAGAACCCAAGGCACATTACAATACTGTCCAAGCCTTCTTCAAGATAGTCTTAGTAGAAGCTTGGTTGACCAAAAGCCTTTATAATGAGTTATGAGGGACTATTTATAGCAAAGGGTGGGGTGACCCTTGACATTCCCCTTTGTGATAGTTCAACTACCCTCATGACTCTTCACCTACTTTATGACTGTTACATCCAATTGTTGACACTCAACTTACACTTGACATGACTCAACATTACAATGCACATGTACTCATGTGAGACAACATGGCTTGAGCAAGCCTTGCAAGACATCACTGACACTCGGTCCACTGTGGTGAGACCAACTCTTTGACATGCTTGTGATGGTGAAGCTGGTGAGTTGATGCCAAGCTTGGTTGTCTGTGATGGTGTGCATGTACCTCATGGTGACATCTTGCTGATGTATATTTTAACCCCATATAAAAATTACTCGCATACGAATACTAAAACACAGAAAATAAATGTTGCGAGAGCATAACACATAAAACACATATACACAAAGATTTTCCCCTGGATCCCAAAACCGAGACTACCAACTTGATTTTTAATTATTTTCCTTTCAATGTTACAATACATATTTATACATGCCAAAGCATCCAATACCATGGACCGAAAACCATCGCATTGAAAACCATGGATTGAAAACCATAGTGTCCAAAACAAATCATGCACAAAACCATAGGTAGGTCCACCCAACCTAATATAGGGTCCAAAAACAAAATTTCCCGGGGTGCTGCCCCAGACCCCATAGAGTGGGGTTACCTGCACCCCTCAAACCCCCTGTGACTCCCCCCTGTATGTAATCAACATAATGAAGGGGGGGCTCCGCCCCCATTCTAACCCCTCGGTTAACTACGTGGGCTAGTCGTGGAAAGAATATAACACAACCCAAAATTCTCCCACTTGTTGTTTTCTTTCCACAGGGGGCCACAAGAGAGCTTAGTCATTTATCCAGCCCCGCAACGCCCATTGTTTGTCTACACCAAGAGAACTTCTGAGAGATCACAGATTTTGTCAATGCATCTGCAGTATTCTTCAAAGTGTCCACCTTTACTAGCAACACCTTTTTGTCTTCTATCATATCCCTCACAAAGTGATACTGAACATCAATGTGCTTTGTCTTTGAATGATTTGCAGGGTTCTTTGCCAAGAAATTTGCACTTTGGCTGTCATAGTCTATCCTTATAGCTCCCTCTACTAACCCCATTCTTGAACACAATCTCTGCAACCAAACTGCTTCCTTGCTTGCATGAGTGGCTGCCATGTATTCCGCCTCTATAGTTGATAGTGCCACTACAAATTGTTTCTTACTCATCCAACTCACTGCACATCCAAATAGGTTAAACACATACCCACTTGTAGATATTTTCTGATCTAGATCTCCGACCCTGTCTGTATCAACAAAGCCATGAATATCCAACACTCTGTCCAATCCTGGTCTTCCTTGGTAGCACAAACCATAATCACTAGTGCCACGAAAACACCTCAAAACCCGCTTCACTGCTATCTAGTGCTCCTTCCCTAGTTTTGACATAAACCTGCTCAATACTCCCACTGCATGTGCAATGTCTAGTCTAGTATAGACCATCGCATACATCAGGCTACCGACTGCACTTGCATATGGAACACGGGACATGTCCTATTCCTCTTCTTGTGTCTTGGGACACTGTTCAATAGATAACTTTACATCTACAAGAATAGGAATCTTCATCGGTTTACTATCCTGCATATTAAACCTCTGCAATATTGTCTTGACATACTTCCTCTGGTTTAACCAGAGCTTCCTCTTTGTATGATCTCTTTTAATTTCCATGCCCAAAATATAGTTTGTAGGACCAAGATCTTTCATGTCGAATTTGGAGGACAAATGGGTCTTCAAGTCCTGGATAATTTCTTTGTCATTTCCAATCAGCAACATATCATCCACATACAAGACCAAATAAATAACACGGTCACCAATTAATTTAAAAAACACAAAATGATCTTCTTTGCTTCTGGTGAAGCCAAGTCCCCGTATAAATGTATCAAATTTCTGATACCACATCTTTGGTGACTGTTTTAACCCATACAAAGACTTCTTTAACTTTCATACTAGTTCTTCCTTACCCTTCACCGCAAAGCCTTCAGGTTGCTTCATGTAGATCTCCTCTTCTAGATCCCTGTGAAGAAATTTTGTCTTCACATCCATCTATTCTACCTCAAAATAAAGAACAAGAACAATAGACAAAAGTAATTGAATAGAAGTTACCTTGGCAACAGGAGAAAAAATATCACCAAAATCTATTCTCGACACTTGGGAATAACCTTTTTCTACCAACCGAGGTTTGTATTTCTCCACCTTTCCTTCTGCATTTGTCTTCTTCTTGAACACCCATTTGCTACCAATGGATTTCCTTCCAGCCGACAACTCCACCAGATCCCAAGCTTCATTTTTGTGCAAAGATGCCATTTCATCAACTATGGCCTCTTTCCAGAGTTTTCCATCCTCTGAATCTACTGCTTCCTTCACAGTTCTGGAATCATCATTAGTAATAGATAAAGAAAAATTTGAATAGAAAGCAGATGTGTGATGCAGGTAAGTGTTCCCTCTGCGGATAGAGGCAACCCCTCTAGCCCTAGAGTGGGTCTAGTCACAACAAGGACAAAACAACAATTAATTCCCTTAAATAGTCATCGTTGGAGGCCTACCTCAAACCGTTGGTTGATGAAGTTCCGTTGCGCTACTCCGGCTTCCGTTTCCTTCTCCTTAATAAGTGATCAACCTGAAACACCACAAAGAAACAACAGAGCATGTAATCGAGAAACAACAATGATCTATTTACTCATAAAGTTAAGAAGTCATGAGCTATCAAGTAAATTGCTTACAAGACATAGGAAATCATCATTGGTTGTATTAATAATGAATCAAGAGCAAAGCTTACAACCAAGTCTTGACGTCGCAAGCCTTCTTAGAGGGTCCATCCAGTGTGTTTCTTCAAGCATTCACTCTCAAAGATGAGTCTCCCAAATAACAATATATCTAGGAATTTAGACTTCTGTGATCCATAACATTGTTTAGAAAATCTTCGGCAAAATCACATAACCAATCTTTTGTCGACGCGTTTCGAACCAACTAGTGTGGTTCATCGTCAGGACAAGTTGAAGAACCAATCCGGCTTAGCTTGATTAAATAGAGTGTGCAGAGACTCCAACGGCTAATTTTGATAACCGAGGAATCTCTGCAACGTTTAAGAAATACCAGATCAGATTTCAACTTAGTAACCTGCATGCGTGACAGCTCGAATTGATGAACCTTCTTAGCAGCGGCTTCTCCGTGCAGGGAAATTATTAAGGAATTTAGACTTCTGTGATCCATAACATTGTTTAGAAAATCTTCGGCAAAATCACATAACCAATCTTTTGTCGACGCGTTTCGAACCAACCAGTGTGGTTCATCGTCAGGACAAGTTGAAGAACCAATCCGGCTTAGCTTGATTAAATAGAGTGTGCAGAGACTCCAACGGCTATAATGCCAACGGCTAATTTTGACCAAAGGTCCTAGGAATAACCGAGGAATCTCTGCAACGTTTAAGAAATACCAGATCAGATTTCAACTTAGTAACCTGCATGCGTGACCGCTCGAATTGATGAACCTTCTTAGCAGCGGCTTCTCCGTGCAGGGAAATTATTAAGGAATTTAGACTTCTGTGATCCATAACATTGTTTAGAAAATCTTCGGCAAAATCACATAACCAATCTTTTGTCGACGCGTTTCGAACCAACCAGTGTGGTTCATCGTCAGGAAAAGTTGAAGAACCAATCCGGCTTAGCTTGATTAAATAGAGTGTGCAGAGACTCCAACGGCTATAATGCCAACGACTAATTTTGACCAAAGGTCCTAGTCAAACCACTAATTAAATAACCGAGGAATCTCTGCAACGTTTAAGAAATACCAGATCAGATTTCAACTTAGTAACCTGCATGCGTGACCGCTCAAATTGATGAACCTTCTTAGCAGCGGCTTCTCCGTGCAGGGAAATTATTAAGGACACTCCACAAGGGAAATTATTAACACAAGGTTAAGGGCACTCCACACCTTCTTACAAAGTATAAAGCAATCCCACACTTGTCACACTCACACCAAAACTATCTACCAAACTCAAAAGCAACAACAATATTGTACAACCAAAAGAACTAGCAGATGATAGCAATGGTGAGTGATTTTATAGGAGAAGGAGTCTCAATGAAATGAGGGAGAGGGAGCTTATCCTCAGTACAAGCAGCACAAAAGACGGAACTACCATGCTGGAGGGGGAAGGGCGAACCAAATTGACCCAACAACCAGGTCCAGAGACATCCAGAAAGCCGACTGTTGGAACAAATTCACCCAATATGGATCGTTGCTGGTCGTTAACTAAGCTTTAGCGCCGACATCGCTATGAATCAATGTATGCAGACTGATCGTCGCCAAAGATAGCTAATAGCCTCGCACTGGGGCATGAAATCCGACCGTCACTAGAAACAAATGTACTCCCATGACTGGGTCACGAAAAGACTGTTTATGACAGGGGTCCGTCGTGTATATTAAGTGTATTCTCACGACGAGGCAGAAAACTTAGGAAAAGAGGGTCAATTGGCAACATAAGAGAGCATTTGTTTAATATGAGCATGTTTTACTGGACACATGACACAGTAGAAGGACTGGGGTGAAGGCAGTGAAAAATTACTATGTAACAAATTCCCCCTAAAGTATGAAGCCTGAGAGAGTGGGAGGGGTGAAATGCTTTACGAAACTGTCTGAACTGGAATACAACTTGGAAGAACCTACAGGCACAAGTACAACTGATATCTTTGATAGTGAAATACATGTAGTCTAGGCATGGGCGCAGCCATCCAAAAGACATATGAAACTTGGTCTGTGGTATGGACGCAACCATCCAGCTGATAAGACCATGATAATGAGAAAGGTATGGTCGCAACCATCCGTGAAGACCCAAGTATGGTCACAACCATCCATCAAAGAGTCATATATGTAATCACAAACCAATCCACACAACCCGAACATATGTAATATTAGTTCGGGGTCTTGAAACCCAACTGATCATAGTACAAATTCTAGCATGCGAACAGATGTGCTGAGGTCGAGCATGATAGAAAGTCACTTGATTACTGGTCAATGATGAAAACCGTTAACAAGTGCGAGAGAAACCACCAATAATGCCAATGGCTCTCAAGGTACTGTGCAGTACAATCCACTAAGTGCGAAAAATGAGCTGGAGTCAAACACTTGTGGAATCACCCAATTGAAGACCAATGATGAGAGTCTATAGTCAGGTGCAAAGAACTTGCCATTGAGGCATGCAAGCTCCAAGGTACTGAAATGGATCTCTAGATCAATCTCCTGGATAATGAGCTGGCGTCGACAGGAGATGATCCGTCGCAGGAGGGCCATAATGTTTCCCTCATCAATGACATGAGATAAGGAACAAGTGGTAGATGGTGAAGCAGAGCATCAGAGGAGGAGGTAAGGGTGTGAACTTTAGAAGGATTATACTCTTGAACATGTCGGTGACATGACTCCAGGAGGTGGCAGCATTCAGATACAAACGGATCGAAGGCTCGATGGAGACAACACAGATCGGATGGAATGAGGCTAAATGGCAACCCAAAACCCCAGAAGGCCAAATGACGATTTATGGATATCCCAACCCGACAAGAAGCAAAAGTGTCAATGTTCAAGAGTGACTAGCTGCCGCAGGTAACCAATGACAACTTCAAAATTTACCCCACCATTGCTGGAAAGTACCCCAATTATTTTTGAAAACAAGCTTGAAGGGGATAACATATGCTTGTAATATAAGTTCGACCTTCGGTCGAATCCAACCTAGTAATAGTTTAACAAGCCCTAGGGAGGACAAGCTCGAGTCTCGTCATGACGATGAGTCCAATGTCGTTAGGGTTTAATGAGTCTGACATAGGGAAAACTCGGAGTCTTTTTCATGTTTAGAGAGTTTGAAAAAGACACAGAAAAGAAAACTCCAGGGGGTCCTTTTTCATAAATTTGTGTCTCTCAAGCCTGAAAAAGTATAAAATAATACTCGAGAGAATAGCTTGACCATTACGATCAAGGAGTACTTTTCGTCATTAGTGGCCTCGATCCGAAAAAGTAGAAAAGTGATCGAAGACACGTCGTTTCGTAACCAGTATCGAACCTGAAACGAAAAAAGTCTGGCGATCTTTTCAGATTCATACGGTCGGAAAAGAGCTGAAAGTGGACCACACTTTTAATTCCGTTTAACGAGTCAAAAAGGAAAAACTTGGCAATCTTTTCATATTTTACGAGTTAGAAAAGAGCTTAAAGGTGACTCGTCCTAGAGGAACGAGTGGTGTAAAGGGTAGAAACTGGTTCCGGCAATGATGGAACTGCTCAAAACATGTAATTGTCAAGAGGCTGGCTAATAAAACCACTCATCGCTATAGTTCCTCAGGAAAGGAAAAAAACCAAGTGAAAGCATATGATCAGCCAAAGAGATGGTGGCGATGAAATGAAACAACCAAGGCTCATCTAGTAGAATTTAGCAGATAAACGACAATCATGAGATGTTAATTGGTATGGGTTCAATTTTACACAAGCTTGAACCATGGAGAACTCTACTTGGATTCGGTTTCATGTTTACACAAGCTTGAAATGAAAAACTATGCTTGTTATGAGTTTGCATGCCCCCAACATTATAACGTAAATCGAGGTACATGCCCCCCAAGCTTCATTGCATCCAACGGAGGTGGATGGAATGAAGGTTCACTTTTGAGATCTTAGAAAGACTCGACTTGGATTTTACGAGATCTTAATCAAAGATTCGATTTGGAAAGGGAGGTGTTTCATTTTTTAATGAGGTTGACACGGTAAAAGAACTATCCTCATAATCCCGTTTCAGTTTTTAACGAGGTTGACACAAGATCAAGAAATTTCCTCAAGACTCCTTGTTTCATTTTTTTAACGAGGTCGACACAAGATAAGAACCATCCTCAGGCCCTTGCTTCATTTTTTAATGAGGTTGACACAAGATCAGAACTATCCTCAGGCACCTTGTTTCATTGTTTTAACGAGGTTGACACAAGATCAAGAACTTTCCTCAACACTCCTTGTTTCATTTTGTAACGAGCTTGACACAAGACAAGGAACTATGCTCCAGACATCTAGTTTCATTTTTTAACGAGGTTGACATAGGGACAAACAATCCTTGGGAGTCCTTGTTTCATTTTTTAACGAGGTTGACACAGGAACAAACTATCCTTGTTCTCCTGTTCATGGGCCATATGAGAACATGGATCCCAAGAGGTCTTCGCGAGATGGAAGAAACACACTCTGGGAGGAATACCTATCATGAGGCACAATTGACAGATTGGGTTCCAATGCCCCTAGTACATGATGTACGTGACCATCTGCATGATCATCAATAGAGGCAGAGACAGAATGGGTAGCCACATAATTGACCTATGGCAAGGAAGTACTGCTTGCGAGAAAGAACCGATAGGGGATGACAGCTGCAAAGGAGGCATCGGGGGACTAAAGAACGATAATTGATCTATGGTCACCATTCTTCCATTGTGTGGATAACAAACCACACGAAAAATTGAAGAGACAAGGGCCGCCATGGCATAAACATAGTCACGGCCAAGGAGAAGACTGAAATATAAAGCACCTTGGACAACCATCACGTCGATACAAACGGTTTTGCCTCCCAAAGTAACAGGAAACTTCGGGAGGATCCCTAAAGGTTGACTGGTCCCTCCGTCGAATGCCAACAGATTCTGCATGACTAGCACAAGCTGTGGGGAACCCAAAGCTTGCCAAGTAGTGAAAGGCATGAGGCTAATCGACGCACCCTCATCCAAGACAGTGCCATGTACTGCCTTATCATAGGCATGTACTGTAATCTGGAAAGGCATGTAGGATGGAAGGTGGAATGAAATAAAATGACTCCAGTCGAAGGAAATGAATGAACTACTTGGCGGGGGTATCGTATGGTTTCCCCAACCGGGAGAGGGTCTGAAGAGAGCCTCTGATAACCAATGGGAAGTTGGGGTGAAGAAGCTGTAAGACTTTCCAAAATGGCAGAAGCTTTATCCATAAGCGGACAAAGGTGAAGGGGATGGTTGCCTTCACACAGTCTACAGGGGAATCGAATCTTCCCTTTCTTCTTACCACTGCTAGTCGATAGGGTAGCATCGTCATGAGATTCAAAGGACGATGAGGGATGAGCTGGATCATGAGACCATACTTATAAGACCCTAGGAATGCCAGGACAATCACGAAGAATATGGTCTGCCTTGCACAATTTACATGGAAACTTAACTTTTCGCGGAGGAGCAGAAGGGGTTCCAACCTGAGATGTACTTGGAGCAATAGCTGCACAGGTGGCCTCGAGTTTATCAGAATTCTTCTTCTTCTTCTTCTTAGTCTCCTGGTTACTAGAGGTGAAACTTTCACCAGGCGAAGGAGGAGAGGAGGAGGAAGAAACAGAGGAAGAAGGCGTAGGCTCAACCTTGGAAGCAACATGTCATGATGCAGACGAAGGAGATAGTGGAACAGGGGTCATGACGCTGGGGACCACCGAGGTTGAAAACAACCACATGTGCAAACCGATGGTTAACCCATGCAAAGACAATGTTTCCATATATGGAGCACCAGCATTTCCAAATGGAGGAAATGGACCAGGAGTTCCATCTGGGGGAAGACCTTGGCCGGTAGACTTGGGGGAAGTTTCCATCGAGAACGAGCCTGAAAAAACACTTGCACTGTAATCAAGAACTCAAACTGTTACCAGGAATATTTCGTGGGCAGTAAATTTTATGACACTGGAACAAAACTTGACCTTTTCATGTTTCAAGAGTCAAGAAAAGGACGAAAAGGTGACTCTATCTCTTTCGAGGTTTAATGAGCCTGAAAGTACAAGTGCTTAGATGGATCTTTTCTTTTAAGGAGTCCGAAAAGGAAAGAAAGTGACTACTTTGGAGAACTAGGAAAAAGGTTTACCAAACAACCCGTAAAACTGCATATACACCTTGGTAATCATATGAAAACCAAGGAATTTCTGTATGGCAGTCAATCTTCCCAAATGCTGTGTTCGGTGCATTACGGTTTGCAAGGTGGCAGACACAGCTTCCTAAGGATATAGGATGATAACCTAGTGGGGTCTCCCAACATATACTCGATGGTACTGGGAGCGCAAGTCCGTGCTAGCAGCTATTGAGTCACAAAAGGAGGAATCACCCAACCTTAAGTGAAAGCAATAGTGACTAGGTTTAACGACGCCGGAGCACATCTCTAGCCTAGACCTCTAAATAATGTGCGTTATTTCTAATGCGTTTTTAAGTTTATTAAGTTCATTTTAGAGTTGATCTTGAATTATGTTTCAGTTTTTAGGCCTTACCATATGTATATTAAAAAAACCTAGGATGTAGCTAGAATGAGTAAAGCATCTTTCATTTTGATGAACACCTACTTACAGAAAGGTAGAGAGTTCATTCCCAAACCAAGAAAAGCAAATGCAAACACTATGAAACACAATGCATCAATACACTAATCTCACGATGCATCGATACTACTAATGAAAGATTTAGAGTTCTCTTTTCAATTTCTCAAACACGAAAATTTGAAATGCACATATACTTTCACTTTCAAATATCAAATGAATGCAATCCCTTAAATTTTGATTTTTTTTTTGAATTTAAAGATATAAACGAGTGAGTGTGAACTAATCGATCCAAACAATTGTGATCTATGCTTGGTAGTGAAGAAATAAAATCAATATCAAAGATTGGTTCAATAATTGTCACTAAAAATCAACCAGAAAGAGACAAGCAATGGAGAAGGCTCAAAAAAATAGACAAGAAGGTTGCAAATGAACCTTGGGCAAACAAGCAACCAAGCCAAGTAATTCAAGAACTTGAAAGAACAAACTAGGTCATACAGCCAAGAATGCAAGATTCATTCAATAAAACCAAAGAGAGAGTACCTTAACCATAAGCAATAAAAAACAAGCTACTGGGCAAGAGAAAGAAAGAAAGGGATCAACAGGACTGGTGAATTCAGGAGGTAGAATTGAAAAAAAAACTCTACAGGAATTGTTGTAGGCATAACACCAACAACTAGGGATGATCAGCCACTAGCTATAGCAACAGAGCGACGTTGTTGCGAGAGTACACGTCTCTTCCACGACGTGCCGATTTCAGGAGTCATCGTGACTGTACAACGAGATTCAGTGATGCACAGGACTTTGCAACAGAGACAAAGCAATGTTAGCGCGACTGTTAAACTATTTTCAGTGACAATCTTAAAAACAATGACAAATGAACAAGAAACTCCCAAACAAAAACTAGTCAATCCTATAGACAATAGAGGGATTTCCCAGATTGACCTAGGTAATCGAAAAGACTGATAGTTTATCCCCAAAATTCAAGAGACACTAAATCAAAACCAAAACAAGAGCAAACAAGAGAAGAAACATGCAAAGGACTCCCTAGCGGAGTCGCCAACTTGTGATGCAGGAAAGTGTTCCCTCTACGGACAGAGGCAACCCCTCTAGCCCTAGAGTGGGTCTAGTCATAGCAAGGACAAAACAACAATTAATTCCCTTAAATAGTCATCGTTGGAGGCCTACCTCAAACCGGTGGTTGATGAAGTTCCGTTGCGCTGCTCCAGCTTCCGTTTCCTTCTCCTTAATAAGTGATCAACCTGAAACACCACAAAGAAACAATAGAGCACATAACCGAGAAACAACAATGATCTATTTACTCATAAATTCAAGAAGTCATGAGTTATCAAGTAAATTGCATACAAGACATAGGAAATAATCATTGATTGTATTAATAATGAATCAAGAGAAAAGCTTACAACCAAGTCTTGACGTCATAAGCCTTCTCAAAGGGTCCAACCAGTGTGTTTCTTCAAGAATTCACTCTCAAAGATGAGTCTCCCAAGTAGAAATATATCTCTCTCTCTTATTCACAAGCTTTAACACAAGGTTAAGGGCACTCCACACCTTTTTGCAAACTATAAAGAAATCCCACACTTGTCACAGTCACACCAAAACTATCTACCAAACTCAAAAGCAACAACAGTATTGTACAACCAAAAGAACTAGCAGATGATAGCAATGGTGAGTGATTCTATAGGAGAAGGAGTCTCCATGAAATGAGGGAGAGGGAGCTTATCCTCAGGGCAAGCAGAACAAAAGACGAAACTACCATGCCAGAGGGGAAGGGCGACCCAAACTGACCCAACAACCAGATCTAGAGACATCCAGAAGGCCGACTGTTGGAACAAATTCGCCCAATATGGCTAGTCACTGGCCATTAACTAAGCTTTAGCGTCGACATCGCTAGGAAGCAATGTATGCAGACGATTTTCGCCAAAGATAGCTAATGGCCTCTCACTAGGGCATCAAATCCGACCGTCACTAGAAAAAGATGTACTCCCGCGACTGGGTCGCGACAAGACTATTTATGACAAGGGTCCGTCACGTATATCAAGTGTATTCTCATGACGAGGCATAAAACTTAGGAAAAGAGGGTCAATTGGAAACATAAGAGAGCATTTGTTTAATATGAGCATGTTTTACTGGACACATGACACAGTAGAAGGACTGGGGTGAAGGCAGTGACAAATTACTGTGTAACAAGATGGACTATAAGTTTCTAGCTACCTTCTTTCTCGAACTGATCTTCTCACACCCGGAGTTTGTGGCTCTTCATCTTCTGATTCTTCCTTTGCTGTAGAGTTTGATTCTTCCTCCTTTAACTCAAATTCTATCTTCTAATGTTCCTTTGGTTGGACTTCCTTTTTAATAACATCTTTCACCTCTCTAAACACCACATCTCAGCTGTACACAACCTTCTTTGTTACTGGGTTCCAAAGCTTATAATCCTTTAAACCATCCTTATACCCATTAAAGATGCACTTTTCAGATTTACTATGCAACTTGGTTCGTTTCTCCTTTGGAACATGTACATATGCATCACATCCAAATACCCTCAGATGTGAAAGAGAGGGTTCTTACCAGTCTATACCTCTTGTGGAGTCTTATCCTCCAACGCTAATGAAGGTGATTTATTAACCAATTAACATCCTGTCTCCACCGCCTCTGCCCAAAATTCTTGTCCTAACCCGACACCACTGAGCATGCTTCTTGCCCTTTCCATCAACGTCTTGTTCATTCTTTCTGCAACTCCATTTTGCTGACGTGTATATGGAGTAGTCTTCTGCCGTTCTATACCACAATTCTTACAGAATTCTTCAAATTCCTTATTGCAAAACTCTCCACTGTTATCTATCCTCAGCACCTTTATCTTCTTCTCTGTCTGGTTTTCCACAAGAGCCTTAAATTCTTTAAACCTGTCAAAGACTTCAGATTTCTTCTTAAGAAAATATATCCATGTATTCCTTGAGAAGTCATCTATAAATGATACATAGTACACAAACTTACCTAGTGATGGAACCTTCACAGGTCCAAACACATCACTGTGCACAAGCTCTAATATATGTTTCGCCCTCTTACCACCAGAGGGGAAACTCACCCAATTCTGCTTCCCATATACACAATTTTCACAGAAATAAAAATCCAGAGAGCTATTACTCATACCTTCTACCATACCTTTACCATGAAGTATTCGAAGGACCTTCTCTCCAATATGTCCAAGCCTTTGATGCCACAACATGGTCTTCTCTCCAGAGACCACTAGATTTTCTGCTCCACTTTCAGGAACCATGGAATTGTTGCACCCATCAACAACAGTGCTACCTTGCAGCTTGTACAAAGTTCCAATTCGAATTCCCCGCATGAATACCAATGCCCCCAGAACCATCTTGCAAGTATCCTTGTCGAACACTGTTTTTGCACCTGCATCATCCAACTTGATTACAGAAATCAGATTTCTGGCTAATGCAGGAATATGCAAAACACTTGGAAGTGTTCTACCCTTCTACCTTGCAACTTCAACTTTAATTTTCCGCAACCAATGATTCTAGCCTTACCATCATCCCCCAAGAAGACATCACCATCGTCATATTTCTCATACTCACAGAACCACTCTCTATGGGGAGTGAAGTGAAAGGATGCACCTGAGTCAATCAACCATGCCTCATGATCTACATGTGTACTTGAAGAAGCCAAGTACACATCCCCACATTCATCTGAGGTGGTTTGCGCCTCTGCAAAAGGAGCATCATCAGATCCCTTTCCTTTATCAGGAGCTTTAGATTTACAGTCCCTTTTGTAGTGCCCTTCCTTTCCGCATTTCCAACACATCACCTTTACAAGTTTTCTTGGAGATTTAGATCTCCCACTTGATGACTTATTTTTGTTTCTGTTCTGGGACCGTCCTCGTACATACAAGGCATCACCATTCTGGCTCTCCATATTTTTCCATCTCATCTCCTCCATCAGCAAGGATGAGACTATTTCATCAAAATGCAAGGCAGTTACATTGCTACCTATTGCAATACCCAGACTATCCCACGAATCTGGTAGAGAACAAAACAAATTGATGCACTTATCTTCATATGAAATTTCAATATCAACAGATAATAACTAAATTACCACACTATTAAATGCGTTCATATGCTTTGTCACCGAGTCTCCATAGGTTATACAACTTTTTTTGTAGGAATAGTTTATTCGCTAGAGACTTAGATTGGTATAAAGTCCCTAACTTGTCCCACAAAGCCTTCGCCGTAGCTTCCCCTGATACATTCAACAATACTGAATCTGAGGCACACAATCGCATTGTGCTCTTTGCCTTCTGATCCAAATTCTTCCATTCTTCATCGGACACTCCCGTTGGTTTAGTACCCGGATCTACCGTGATCCACTGATCTTTATCCACCAACTCCTCCATCTTGAGTTTCCACAACTCAAAACTCTGACCATTAAATTTCTCGATTTCTATCTTTCCACTGCTCACCATCTTCTTTCACCACCAGAATCGATCTCGCAGATCTCCCACTGAACATGGTATACCACAGGTTTGAGCGAAACCCCTCAGCAACAAAGGCGTCCCCTTGAATCCAGAACAACTTTGATTCCAAATGTAGATTTTAACCCCGTACAGAAATTACCTTCATACGAATTCTAAAACACAGAAAATAAACAATGCGAGAGCATAACACATAAAACACATATACACCGAGATTTTCCTCTGGATCCCAAAACCATGACTACTAGCTTGATTTTTCATTATGTTCCTTTCAATGTTACAATACATATTTATACATGCTGAAGCATCCAATACGATGGACCGAAAACCATCACATCCAAAACCATGGGCCGAAAACCATTGCGTCCAAAACCATGTGCAAAAAATCATGCAAAAAACCATAGGTAGGTCCACCCAACCTGATATAGGGTGCAAAAACAAAATTTTCTGGGGCGCTGCCCTAGATCTCATAGAGTGGGGTTACCTGCACCCCTCAAACCCCCTGTGACTCTCCTCGCTACACAATCGACGCAACGAAGGGGGGGGCTCCTCTCCCCTTCTAACCCCCCGGTTAACTACGTGGGCTAGTCCTGGAAAGAATATAACACGACCCAACAGCTGAAGCAAACTCTTGCCTATGTTGCAATCGGTGCATTGGTTTGGCCCCTTCATCCAACTCATCTGCTAACATGCGCATGGTCTTCTTGGGTACGGTTGAACCGGAAAAAAATCTGATGCATAGTGTCCATGTTGATCTTCAAGTGTGTGCTAGTGGTCATGCACATCAACTTGCCGAAGTGCATGTTCATCCCCAGTTGGACTTGCTTCTTGTCTTTGCCTTGGTGAGTGTGTTGAATGGGTTGAGTTGCATGCGTGTGCTCAACAACATGCATGCTAGTGGATCCTTTGCATGCGATCAACAAAAATTCTCACCATGTTTTTCTTTATGTCAACTGTTGGGATGGATCCTTAACTTGTACTGGTGCAGTTTCATCAGTGAGTGCATGTTGTGCCCATTGCTGTTCCTGTTCCTGCTGCAACTCATTAGACTCTCTGTGCAACTTCATGTTCTTCCTAAGTTGATGCTTTAGCACATACAAATACTTATTTGTTCCATCTTCTACCTTCACGCGATCTTCATGTCATGTCGTCACTTCATATCCTCAGTCTCCAAAGTTGCTTTCATTATCAGTGGATCTACTTGATCTTGCAACTTTGCTCCGCCTCTATGTCGTCAACAAACTTCCTCTTGAATTCGCTGCATTCGGTATGCTTCCTTCAACTGTTGTTCATGATGTTGCTCACTGTGATGCTGCTGCTTGATGTCCTTTTCCACGAACAACTTGATGTCTTCGTGAGTAGGCATGCTCATAGACACTTGATCGACTACATACCTAAGCATGCTCTGAACGATGTCTTCATCTCTGCTCTCCTGGAAGCCATTGTACCTATACTGCTGAGAGGCAGATGAACACTTGCGATAATTGGAGACATGGAAACACTCATAGCAAGAAATATGTCAGTTGAAAACTAGAATGAACATGAGAACTGACTTGCAACATACCTGGGTGAATGATCAGGAAGGTTGCGCAATTTCGGTTGGGAGGTCGGGAGACCGACTGCCAAGACTGCACAAGGCACAATCCGGGCTGCGGAGAGACTGAATCGCTACTGGAACTGCACAATGCATATTCTATTTTGGCTGTTGGCTGCTGGGATTGCATATTTCCCAATTCCAATTGGGAAGGACTGCTGGCCCAGGGACATATTTGGGCATTTTCTTGAGCCAAGCAACCAATGTGCTCTAGAAATGTGCAAAATAGTCCTAGAGGGCAGTGTTGGGAAAGAATGTGCAAATGTGGAGAGCAAGGGGAGCCTTCCTTCCCCAGATTGCGTAATGCAGCCTTGTTGAAGGTAGAGTCCGAGCCAAGGTTGGCCCGAATCGCTGACATGAACTAAAAGCAACTAAGATAGTAAATGCATGGAGACATTAAGTGATAGAAGAAGTGATTGACAGTGCATGCAAAACATGAATGAAATATTCAACAAATAGATCAACATGCATGTGGGTGAGGCAATTCGTCGGTTGGGCGAACGTCCATGCAAAACAGTTTCATGCATGCGACAACAATGAGATAGCAACGAAAATTGAAACAGAGCTAAGAAAAGCTAGAATACATGTAAATGTTAGCAGACATTCAAAGAAATCAAGAAAAAAACACTCACACAAGCGAATACACAAAAAGCATCAGAAATGTAGCACAAGGCATGGGAAGTGAACTTACCCCAAAACAACTGAGTTGAATGTACCGACTGATCCTAGATGTGATGTGGGATGTCAGAGCTACAAGGTTGATGCGAGGAATGAGCTCTGTAGCGTCCAATTGATGAATTTTGATAACATCGAGGTTGTGATCCGCATGGCACAAATCTAGGGGAAGCGACACTTGGAGGGAGGTTTCTGAATTATTCCTTACATGTATCCTTCAACTGCTAAACATAGATCCCCGAAACAAGGGATGCCTTTGCATGTTCCCTTGGGAGAAACAACCCATGCATGCAATTTTGTTTTGCTCAGTCCCGGAGGGAATTGGTCAACTCTGCTGCACAAGCAAGACACTGCTTGACTGCTGGAGAAAAGTGCACATTTTTGGCTGGAAGCTGGGTTGGTTGCCCAAGAGATTTGCATAATTTCTAGACTGAGCAGCTGATTTCTCCCAAAATTTGTGTAAATCCTGTGCTGAACAATCTGCTGCCGGGAAAATTTGCGCAAATCCTGCTGGGAGGGTTGGCTGGCAGGATTGCGCAATCCTGGAGTCCAACAGGCTGTGAGAGAGGATTGTGCAATTTATGGAGGGAAGGCTAGTTGCCCTCTAGAAATGCGCAATTTTCAAGGGGAAGCTGCTTAGATTGCAGCTCGACCAAGTCTGGGTGAGTAGCCTGTGAAGGGAAAATATCAAACTGTGATCGATAGGCTGCCTTTGAGCAAGAAAGACACTGAAGCTTGAGGACTTGATGAAGCAAGGAACGCTGTTGTGAAGGTTGGTAGGGAGGCTCCAAAAGAGGCTAAGGAAAAAATTTGGAGGGTCGTTGTAGCCACTACAACAAGACCCACTTGCATCCTATTGGTTTGGTTGCCAATGGAGGATCAACCATCTTCCAGTTCCATTATTTATTAATGCATCATACTCTTTCTGCATCACTTCTTTCCATTCATCATGAGAATAGGCTTATTTAAAGGAAGTTGGTTCAAAATATGTAGACAAATTTAGTTCACAATCACAAGAAACGTCTATATCAACATGTGAATCCCAATCGTCTTCATCACCTCCATTTTTCCTGGTTTAATTTCTTTTTCCTATCTTTCCAACCTCATTAGGATGAACACTTTCAAGTGTCTTTGTTAGCTATTTTGAGGACCTTTCTGAGATGGACCATGCTACTTAGTTGATTGAGTTGGTACTAAATCAAGATTGAGTCTGCCAATTCTGTCAATCACATCACTCAAGGTGTCATCAGTGGTTGGAGTTTCATGTGGGGGAGAGAGTGCTTTATAAGAAGATTCCACAGATTGATCCAGTATAGGAATCCCCCCTTCAATATGTGGAATCTCAATATCAAATTGTTGGAAGGACTTGTCATGTATGAATCTATCCAAGTGATCAAGCTTCCGCTCAACAACATTGTCAGCCTTGGAGGATTCAAGAAAGATCACATCTCTAGACAGTACAAACTTCTTATTAACTTCATCATAAAGACGTTATACTTTGGAGGTATTTGAATACCCTAAGAAGATACGCTTACGACTCCTTGCACCAAGTCTGTTTCTTTGTTCCTTAGGTATTAAGGAATAACAGGTGGAAGCAAAGACCTTGAGATGATTTATCGAAGGAATGTGGCCATCCCTTATTTCATAAGGAGTCTTGTTTCTAATAGCATTAGATGGACACCTATTATTTATATACACAACACATAGAACTACATCAGCCCAAAACGTCAATTTTACATTCTTGAAAAACATTATGGAACATACCATATTTAATATTGTCCTATTCATTCTTTCAACGACATCCTTTTGTTGGGGATTATAAGGCACAATTGTTTGCTGTTTGATCCCATGCTGGCAAAGATAGTTTTCAGATTCATTTGAAGTGTATTATTTTTCATTATCAGTGCGAATAGAGCCAATGTGGGAGTTTGCATCATTTTCAATCCATGCATGAAATTTCTTGAATGTTTGAAAAGGATCAGATTTGTTTTTTAATAAATAAACCCAACACATTTTTGTGTAGTCATCATATATTTATTTCCATTTGTAGAAGGAAAAAGCATTGGGTCATATAAGTTTGAATGAATAATTTCAAGTTTTCTATTTTCTTTGGAATGTGAATCATGAAAAGACTGTTTGTCGTTCTTGCCTAAGATACAAGCATCACATTGCTTAAGTTTCCTAGGGATTGTAGGAAAACTAGTAACACCACTTTTCTTCAACATACGAAGGATGTCATAATTCAAGTGTCCAAATCTAGCATGCCATAAAAGACTTGATGGAAATGTATCTTCATCATAATGAGATCTGCATGAGAAGTTTTATGCACGAACAGAAGTACCTTGCAACTTTAAAAGTATTTCTTCTTTTTTCCCCGACATGAAAAGTGAGTGATCTGATGCTTTTCTGACCTCAACCTTTCCATCAAACATATGAATGGAGTGTCCTTGATGGTGGATGTAGACCAAAGACAATAATTTTCTCCTCAACTCTAGAAGATATAGAACATCATGCAAAAGAAAGTATGGAAGACTAGGTAGTTTGAGCCTGATTGTGCCAAGCCCTAATGGCTTGAGTTTTGATTTGTCTGTAAAGTATATTGTTCCATCAACATTTCTAGTAAATTCTTCAAAAAAAATTTCTTCTAAAATTCATGTGGCAAGTTGCTCCTGAATCAAGTAACCAATCATTTTTCCAAGAAGCAAGTGAATCATTAAACAAGTCTTGAGTTACTCCAATATTACAATGTGCCACAACATAATGAGCAGATTTAGGTGATCTTTCCCTTTGTCATTGGTTTTACCTTTGGCTTCATTTCTTTCCTGCTCAATTTTGTTCGAAGGTAACTTACATGTGGATGCATTATGTCCATATCTATTGCAACATATGCAATGGAGATTAGAATTTTCTCCTTGGAACTGTCTACCTCCCCTGCCTCTAAAATTCCTTCTTCTTCTACCTCTTCGACCACCTCTTCCTCTAGAAGAATCTTGTGCAGGATTCTTCTCTTTATGTGAAAAACACACAACTTATTCAAAAGATTGAGGAGTTGTATTCTTCCCAAAAGCCTTCTCGCTCTCAACAAACTTATTCTCAAGGGAGTCAAAGGTAATTTCGTTGAGTTTTCCACTTTCTTGCAATGACTCAAGATAATTTGAATAAGTGGTATATAGTGCCTTGACATAAGCTATGGGAGGAATGTCTAGTTGAACACCAGTGGTTTTGATATTCTTCATAATATATCTTACTTCTGGTGCTAAAGAAAGAGGATCATCATTTTTTAATTCAAGATTGAACAATTTATTCATCAATTGGACAACTTCAAGTTTAGCGTGTGAGTCATAGAGTTCCTTCAAATTCTGTAAGGCTTCAAAAGCATTTGAAAATGGCGAAATATGGCGACTCACCTCTTCATTTACAGATGCTGCAATCAAGGCACATGTCTTGCTATTCTTGTTTTCCCAAATGGTAATCTCCTTATATGAGGTGCACTTTACAGGTTCATTATCTCCTTCTCCTACAAAAACTCCTTTCCAAAACTCATTGAAAATGATAGTGTGTTTTATCTTCCTTGACCATTAAGGATATTTCTCTTTTCCCGAGATAACTACTCCAACAATAGATATCAACGAATGCATTTTAAATGTGTGTACTGTGTAAAAATGTACTATGTTGGCAAGAGATGCACTTATGTCGGTAATTTTGTAAAAAAATACCATTCTTATATATAGAGTAAAGGTATGATATGAGGGAGTGTTATATCGGGGAGGGCTTTTATGAGGGGAGGGCTTATATGAGGGAGGCGGGTTCAGGCCCCACGGTTATCACTGTCGGGACACGTTATATTGGTGTGGCCGATGAGTGGTAGGAGTTATTGAAATGAAATGGGTTTGCGTTATATATTAACCAAAATAATATCATATCACACAATAATGTTTGACCAAGCAACAGTTTTGAGCAATGAGGTAGGAGGAGTCAATATGACAACGTTCAATGAAGGTGAGGTGGATAATTATACCAGTCAACTTAGGTGAGGTAGAGTAGGACTAGTGGAGGGTGGTATTGTAGGAATCCCTGGTATTGCAGTGGCACCACAATCAGGCCACACACTAATATATGGTATGCTATATATTAAAAAACATATTGTATTAAAAAAATGGGGAGTGGGATTGGGAGCAGATTGGTATGGGAAACATGGAGTATTGGAGTATTGGCAACGTGGAGTAAATGCAGGTGGTACGTTCTGCTGCGTAGTGGGGAGAGTAGTTGGTGACATAGTTATGAATATCGAGCGATAGTGGTATTAAATATCTGGCATGATATGGGGAGGTGGTTTTTAGCGGCCACGATGGGTGTTATGGGGAAAGCATTGTTTAGGAGGAGAGAAGCGTTCAACATAAAATGATAACATAATGACATTAATAACACAATGTGGAGGTATGCCAACATAATACCACCATCAAAATTAATGTGATACCACCATTGAACTTAATATAATACACAGTCGTAGACTGCATTCTTAAAAATCAATAAATGTTTCAACCCTCAAAAGTTCAACGAAAATACCAATCATGAGCAGAGAATCACCAACGTTCAGAGTCAATTTTTTGCTGGTTCTCTTCTACACATCATTATCATAGTATTGAGGGTGAGAATGCAGGCAACAAAAATGTAGAACATGGGAAAGAGGGAGTTACAAGGGCAGAGAAGGAATCCAAAAAAGGAGCTAGCTTTGATACCATGTTAGGCCAGGAAGTAACTCTACAAACTGAATTGTGATTTTCCATTAAGGCTGATCATAGATATATACACGGACAGAGAGCCTCTCGGGCTTCATTTCCTATTGTCTCTTCATATCCCTATTCTCCTTATTTTCTATTTACACTATTTTACACATTCACCTAATCCCAATGATTAGGTGTCAACAGGTTTATTCTCAATCTTTAATGAAATGGGTAACTTTTTCCCTTGTGAGTTGTCACTTTGGAGGAAAATTAAACATCAATAAGGTAAGTGAAAAATAAATAGGTGAGTGGATTCAATCAATAAACTCAGTCTTTGGATCTATTTCTCCCACATAAACTTACTTTGAATTCCATAGTCATGGGCCACAATAATGTGAATTAGCTCACGTGAATGCTTTACTTTTAGCCATGAGAACCCATGTTCTTGATTAAACACAAAGGAGCTCCAAAGGAACAAGTGTTAATGAGATAAAATTATCTAATTAGTTTGTACACAACCATTTCACCATTTCAAGGTGTCCTTGGAAATTTATGCATTGTGATGTTGTTGAATTTATAGATTTACAAGCGTCACATAAATATCAAATATTTTTCAATGTGATTGGCGTATGTATTTAGGGGTATGTTGCATGATCCTAGAAATAGTCAATTTGAAGATTTGAATTTGATTAGTGGTGTGTAATTAAGCTATAGACCACGTAAATATTTTCACTATGTGAGTTATGTATGGATTTGTGATGTTTTAATGTGTAACCACTTACACATGATAGGTGAGTGAAATTAAAGTGATAATTGTTTCCATATAATGTGTTAGGTTACGAGCATATCCTATACTATAAAACACCATCCATTTCTAATCCATATGCTATAAAACAAAGCCACAAAGAAATAAAATGAGAGAAACAAAGAGAAAGAAAGAGCTTCTAATCCATATGCTATAAAGCAAAGCCACAAAGAAAGAGAATGAGAGAAACAAAGAGAAAGAAAGAGTCAGACATTGATCCGAGTTGACTCCACTCCCGGATTTAACCAAGATCTTTTGCTTTCATGATGTGATTAGAATTGCATTTAAAAGAGCATAAAGGAACATATATGCATGCTCTAAAGAAGAAAGAACATGACAAGAATCAACAACATAAAACATAAGACGTTGATAACGGAGTTCGTCTAAGAGGGACTATGTCTTTGGGCCGTGGTGTCAAGATGGTGTAGGCTACTGCATTAAGTGTTGAAAAGAGTGATGATGTACGTGCATTTGTTTTCTCTATCATACAAGGAATATGCCCTCATGCAGGAGTGGCTCCAAGAGATGTTACGTTGCAGGAACTCTCATTCAAAAAAGGACTCCTATCAGCATGACATAATTTCATGCATGTTAATAATGAGTAGCCCGTCAACATGGCATCAAAGGGATCTCAATTCAAACATTCATCACGACATATGAGTATCTCATCAACATGATGAAAAAGGGATCTCAATCAAAACATGACAATAAGTACATCTCACATCAAGAACAAAACAAGATCCCACATCAAACATCAAATAGGGATCTATACAACACAATGCATCTAAAGCAAAGAGACAAAGAAGTATATGATCACACTACATATACCTCACATCGAGAAGTTATCTGAAGAAGAGGATGATAAACTATTGTATTTGGTTGTACCATCAATCTCGTAGCGTCGAATATCATGGAAATGACTGCTCGCACATTGAATGCTGACACCTACACTCCACTTTAAAAAGTGGCCGACAAATGGAAAATCTAATTACACCATTAGATTCTTGGCATTGAATAGTGTAAAATTGACTATCAAATTTCTGAATTCTGACAAAGTGAAAATTTGGGGCTACAAGAATCTTTTAGATTCCCCCTAGATTCCTCAAAGATTCCCTCCCCCGGGTCATTTGAAGATTTGCTGCTCAAATCGAAATTATATTTGTGCCATCAAGATCCTTGTGAAATTCTAAGAAGAATGAGTATGAAGTTGGCTACATTCTGACTCTGGCGAATTTCAGCCTCCAAGGAATCTGGAAGATTCCCTCAAAATTCTCCTCCGCTAGGAATTTCAAAATCTACTGCTCAAAAGGTGGATCTGACCTCGCCATAGAATTCCCTATGAAAATCTGAAAAAATTGACTGTAAACTTGATTACATTATGATAAAATGAGTTTTTACCTCCTCATGGAATCTTTAAGATTCTCTGCAAAAATTCTGTCTCAAAAAGCATGCCATCATTTTGCCTCCTGGAACTGTGTCATGGTTCCACCTCTGGCCTAGCTCGTGGTTCCACCATTCTGTGCAGTTTCGTTTGGTCTCTGTTCCATGTGTCCTACCCTTGCAAATGAGGAGGAAGGGTTCTTAAATGTTTTCGGGCGGAGATATCAACATGGAGCAGTTTGGTGTAGCGGTGTCGTGCTATGTTGGGCAGGCTAAGGTCACATGGTCGAACCCCCTACCCTGCCGTTGCATAATTTTGGCGTTTCATTTCAACGGTTATGGAACTATCACCTCATTCCGTGGAATATTTAAATACAACGTGTTTGTTTGATTGCATGGGTGTTAACATGGTAATGTTTGTTGTGTATTGGTGTGAGGGTTGGTTTGGCTGCCCATGGAGTGGGCCGGCCACGTGGCCGAGCGGGTTCGATTCCCTCCGGCCCATAAATATTATGAATTATGTTTGTTTGGTGGGGGTGGGGGTGTGGGCTGGGTCCACCAGAGGTGGCCCGCTCACCCCATATATAATACAATGTGTGTTGGTTGGGGATGGCGGGGGTCATGGCCCGTTGGCCTATTAATAATGTTATTTTTTTAGACTATATGTGTGGTTTGGGTCTGACGCGGGTGGGTCACAGCACACCACCCAATTAATATTTTTATTCTTTATTTTTGTTAATAATAATAATCATTTTTGATTTTGTCTAATATAAGGGATATTTGAAAAATTAAAGAGGCAATAATTTCGCCTACTCTCGGGAGCTAAGATCCATGTCCAGGACTCGGTCAATTTGTAGGACACTTAAACCTGGCCCACTGCCCAACTTTGACAGGAACTTTGACTAGCTCCTTCTCCCTCATACGAGCTCAGATTTGAGTGCCATTTGCATTGTTGGAATCATGGCGACTAGCACTTCAATCTAGTGCTAATCTTACCACTTTGAATTTTGACCCTTTCTGAGTCCTCTGGGACTTCTGCCTATGTCTGGAGCCACCTAGATCAGACATGCAGGGAGAACTGCCTATGGAGAGATGATGGAGGTCACCTCTAAAATAAATGATGGGTGAGTCATATAGATATACACAAGATATTTACAAACAAGGGAAACATTCCCATGCTCATGAAACTACCAAAGCACAATAAATATGGATCGTGGGTAAAGGTGTTAATGTCAAACTATAATATTTCCACTTTAGTAGGAGTTAATAATTTTTCGTATGCAACCATCCTCCTTGAATAAGGCCCATTAGATAGCAGTGCATATGAAATTGATGTAAAAAGGTCCACTTTATTAGGCCCACTAGGTAGTCGATACCTATTAGGGATGGGACCACAAGCAGTTAGGGATTTTTAACTACGAATCCATCTAGAGATATAGGAGGTTATAAAATGTTTTCCTTGTGTTTGTTGTATTTAGAGCTTTTCTTAGTGAAAGCTTGCCCCACTGTAAGAGGCAAGTGACTCATTGCTTTTATTCTTTTGATTCTCATAATACAAGGGTATCTTTCACATTTTTAATTTTATTATCTCTTGTATATATGTTTCTAAGATTATATTAATTTTTTACCTAGTTGTGTTTTAAGTTTAAGGGTTAGGGAACACTTAAAGTGGTATCAAATATCTTCCATGAGCTAACATGCCTATAGTTTTTATCTTTTTATTTTATTTTTAGGGTAGATATACGTTCCAACATATTTAGATATCACTGATTTATCAAACGATGGGTATAACTATTGTCAAGGAAGACTACACATAAAAAATACAAGTTGTCACTTGCTTGGATACCCTTGTAACCTTTGTTGGTACCCCTTCAAGTAGTAACACATTTGAGAATTATTGTATTCCACATGCATTAGAGTATATCAGAACCCCTATAGGTGTACTTAAAACAAACCTTACATAAACTTGTAGTTATCCGATTGATAGTAAACTGAGAACAAATCTTAGGCACATTGTTGTCACAAACTAGGGTATCAAGTAATATGGATACGAGTATGGTATATCCTCCTTAGTTTTTTTTGTAAAAGATTGGATCGAGCACTATTATTGGAAAATATTTATTATATTAGAGAGATATAACAATTGACACTCCTTTCTGCTTAGGACTTTGAAAACCGTAGCCTTTACAGTTGGCTAATGAAATTCCTATGTCATTGGATCTAGAAGGAATTTGGAAATTTTACCTATGTAACAATATTCTAGCAGGAGTAATAATACTACCAGTATAAAAATTATGTCCAAGTTTTACTAACTCCATTTCAAGAGACCTATCTCAAAATATTTCTTGCATCATGCTGATCATGTGGTTCTACCTCTCAAGTAACTCTTTTATGTGGAATCAATAACATAATGATTCATGCCAAATTTGATTAGGTTTCAAGAAACTAATGATAGTGAGATAAGTGGAAGTATCACTTCCATAAAATATTTGGTGGTACCATGGTTCACACTCACCACATGGCCAACATGGAGAACCAAAAGCATGACTCACCTACTCAAAAACCTATAAAAACCAAGGCTTCTAGCATTGAGTCTACACTAAAATATATGAATGACACAATGAAATTACAAGGCCAAGTGTTGACAACGTTAAGTTTCCATTTGAATATTGATATGCTAGATCCAAACATTGATCCAATTAATGAGCCTCACAATTTTAGTATCTTTTGGCCAATTTCTGAGACATTTTGATCACTTTTGCACTTTATGAGAACTCCATTAACCATTATCAATATAATTATGATGTGCTTTATGCTATTGATTGACTATGAAATGATTTGGATGATTGATTGTGTGCCTTATCCTAATTTAGCTTTGGTTTTGATGATTTCATATATCTATAAGGGTACACTTACCTATGGTTCAAGTGGATTGAAGTTTAAGGAGGATTTTCATTAGAATTGCATGGGAGAAAAGGGGGATTATGTCTAATATTTAAATGGTAGGATTATAGCTCATACATTTCATCAACATAAAATCCTAAGAAATTCCAATTATATTCTCTTCATTTTTTATTAAGTGGAATTTAGTTTAGAAACCAAGAAATATTCTTCAATTCATTCAATACTAGGTAGCTATTCCATTCACACATAGGTAAAAAAGAGATAACTTTTAAAATCACTTATGTTTCAGACCAACAAGTGTGAAACATTCAATACTAGTGACTGAACAGAGAAACCATAATGCAACCCACCAAAAATGAAGTTATCTTCCATGGAATAGGTCGACTAGGTGGTAAAGGGATTCACCAAGTAGGAGAGTTGACTAGGAGGAGGTTAATCAACCATCTCACATTAATAAAAGGAAATTGGACCTATTTTATGTGTAGATAGTCATACAATTCAATAATACCTAGCCAACAACTAGTAAAAATAAAGAAAAAAGTATAATTGAAAGGGAGGGAATATTACACCATTTAATGAAGAATTTAACACCCATTGATGAAAATAATATAAGATGTGTTGAATAGAAGGTGAAGGGAACACTCAACAAGTTAAATAAGTCACCAAGTGTTTAAGTAAGATACTTGACAAACAAAATAAGTGAAAAATAGTGCAGGGAGGATGTAAGAGAGTCAATCTATGGTTTTTGGATAGAAGGAAGATTCATGACAATAGAAAAACACTAAGAATTATTTATGGAAAAAGACAAAAATTAAGGAACCACTATAGCATAAGGTATGGTTTGTATCGTCCTATAGGAAAAGTATGGAAGCTCAAAAATTATGAAAAAATAATGTATGATGTATGAGAAAGGTGTAGATGCTAGTCAACAAGTATGATACAACTCGAGGAGGAAATACAACCCTTTGAGAGGAGAAACATTCAACTAGAAACACATTCAAATTCACAAGTGCAAGAAATCTCTCTAACAACTTTTCAAAACTAAGTTAGCAACTTCCAAATAATTAGTAATAGATCTAGAGTGGAATCATAGAAAATTCAAGGTCTAAGTGCAAGTCCACGCAAGTCCTTTCAGAATGATATTTGGCTAATTTCCCATACATGAAATTATTCAATAATGGAGAACAAAGAAATTTTAAGACCTGTAAATGTCATTTAACCTAAAAATAAAACATTAAAATTCGTATAAGATCTTCAAAAACTGGAAAACAAATTAATATAGTTAAATACACAATGGAGAGGAAAATTAATAAACACTGAGATAAAATTTACCATGGAAACCCAAATGGGAAAGCCAACATTCAATTGGATTTTTCCATGATATTTATTATGCATCAATGGGTCAGGTAAATTATCTCTAGATCAACTCTATGCTCCTCAAATTTTTTTGGGTAGCATTCATCATCCTTCTTAGCTAAATATCCCCTTCTCCTCCTCAAACAATCAACATATAGGAGGAAAACTTAGCTGGGGGATAGTTGGAAGGTCTGTTGTCCCTAACCATTGATCTTCCACGAAAGTCATTTCTCCTTCTTATTTGTTTTTTTTGTATTTTTCACGAGGAATAGGTCTCATGAAAGTTGTATTATTTTTATTTTACACCAATATACTACCTTATCCTCATATCTTTTGTGCTTGCCTCATGTTTTGAATCATTACAAGGGGTAGGAAATGATCATTATGACATGAGGCTCTTCATGCCAATGAGTTGGTATCCTTTATCATCCATATCCTTAAACATTTCAATTTTCAATCATCACAGACCTTATGCCATTGCCAACTTTTGTTATTCATGTATGATTTGGATCACACATCCCTATTGGAAGGATTTTGGTCCAAAAAAGCTACCAAGGATAGATGAGTATCCTTCTTTCAATATGGTTTCTCTCATAACACTTTTCCTTCCTTGAAGTCTATCCTTTGAGACTAATCTTCCACATCTCTCCCTATCTTCTACATTGTATCTGCTCCTGATGCTATAGAATTATGTTCTCCTTTAACTCTTCTAGATTGTGCAGTGAAAAATATTCAACAATAGGAAGAACCCAATATTCCTCCTCATCCAACATGGAATGTTCAAAAAATTTCAAATGTTCCATATTCACCACTAAAATGATATTCATAGAAGGATGATGTCTTAGCTTGAGGTCATGCTCCTTCACTTTCTCAATGAAATCAAATGGTCCATAGATGAGGGGAATTAGTTTCTTTGTTGTTCCTTGCATATGTAAATCCACATCTTGTATCTAACATAAAATGTGTCATCATCCCTAGTTTTATACAACTATTGGCTCTTCTCATCCTATTCCTAAACTCTTAGTTTTATTTTCCTAACTTTTTCCACAAATGTGCTCATTTTATTTTTGTCTCCTTGTAGCCCTACTTTGTACTTCTACTATCTATACAAAATATCAAAGGGTGAGGAGGAAAGTAATCAAAATAAGTCTCAAAAGGAGACTCATTGATGGACCGATGGGTGCTTTATTATAGGAATATTGAATGTAAACTAGTTTCTCATCCCAAGTCTTTGTCTATTTGCAACTGTATCCTCCAAATATTTGTATAAATGCTGATTAAAAACCTTGTTTGTCCATATGTTTGGGAATCGAATATAGAGGAATACTTTAGCTTGGTATCAATTATCTCCTAAAGCACTTTTTAAAATCCGCCCAAGAGCTTGTTATCTTGATCATATATTATGGAGGTTAGAAATATGAAATTTACCCAACCATGACTAGAGAATAATTCAACTACCTCACATTTAGAGATGTATTATTACATTGAATGACCACACAATTTTGATAAATTGGTCTACCACAACAAACAAGTAGTCATGTCCTCTACGAGTTATATGCAAACCTCTAACATAGTCTATGAAGGTGCTCTTCCAAAGTCTTTTTGGTATTGGTAATGGCATGCAAAAGCCAAGTTTTTAGTTGCTTGGATTTATAGTGTTACAAAGAACAAAACCTATAGAAAATTTTTCCACCCACTCTTGCATCATTAGCCATTACACATACTAGTAAAAATTTTCCATTGTTTTTGTGATGCCAACTGCCTAACAACTTTGAAAGTGTGTGCTTCTCTCATCAACTAAATTTTTCTATATTGGGGTATGAAAAATTGTCTAGCTCATATAGTATCCTATCTTAGAGGTGGAATTTATTTCCTTCCATGGAAGTTGTTAGTGTCGGTCTTGAAAGCCCTCCATCAGTGATCAAAGCTCTTTGCATTTGCATTAGTAGGTGTCTCATCAGTGTCAAATTTTGCATCCCGTTAGGCATGCCATAACCCTGATGGAGGAGCTGGTCTATTTATACCCCTCTTGGCTTTGCTGGATCAGGTCATATCAGTCATTAAGTTTTTTAAGCTTGTCTTGATTTGTCTTGAGGTCAAAGTCCTAGGTCTAGGGTTTTGGTCATTTATCTCTGCAAGGCCATGTGTTTGGAAATCCATGAGTACTCAGCAAGCCAGAGGGAGGATTGTAAACATGTTTCTTCGATATTTTTTATCTTGTACAGTGAACTTTCACCTTGGATTTAAAAACTCTGTTTTTAAAGCCAAGGTCATTTTCTCAGTTTTTGTAAATAAGTGATGAAATTTCAAAAATCTTCAGCGGACAAAATGCAACCCTGGTCCCCTTGCCAAGGTCCCTCAGATGATCTACCTGCAAAAAGAACCAAGTCAAAGCACTCAATGAGTCAAATTCAGGATAAAGGAAACCAAAAATCAGTGTTATAAAAGTGTCAAAAATAAACTTTAGAAAGTGGGTTTATGAATGAAATTTTTTCAAATGGAGTTTATAAAAGTTCAAATTCCCTCCTTTCACTCTCATTGTGCATCCTAACGCTTGCAAGAGAGGTTTGAGAGAGTGATTGAGAGAAAGGAGCAAAGGCACAGCGATTTTGGGCAGCAGAGAGGGGCGCGACCCGTCGAGAGACGTGCGCGACCTGTTGGGTGGTGCGCGACCCGTCAGAAGCTCTTCCGCAGTTCAGAAAAACAACGGGCGCGACCCGTCAGAGGGGCGCGACCCGTTGAAGGTGGTGCGCGACCCGTTGAACCGCCTTGCTGCAAACTTCAAACAAATTACCTCAAAATCCTTGCAAGCTATCAATTTGCTCGAGGTAGGTGCTCTAAACATGGATTAATTGCTGGTTATGATGGTGGGTGTCATGAACATGTTAAAATGATTAAAATTTTGCAAGTGGAACTCCTTATATGGCTGCAATGTTAATGAGCAAATGGTGCTAGGGTTTATGTTGTTTCAAGTTATTTTTCCCTTTGGTTTGTTTCCCTCCTTTCCCTTTCACTCACACTTATATGTTCATCTCTTTTCCCATATTATTTTACAAATAAAATGCAAATCTTTCCCCATCCCTAATCATTAAAAAATGAAAACCCTACCCCTCTCCCAAAGCATCAAAAAACAAAATTCAAAACCCTAGTTTCCCCCACCATATGCATGTGTAAATAAAACAAGAATGTTGGTAAATATGTCAGCATGTTGTGTGTATGGTTTCCCTATTTCCCCTATTAATGCATGTAAGCATATTCCCATGTTCACTTTCATACATGTTTTTTCCCATATACAATGATCTTTGCAAATTATTTCCAAAAATATGTATTCCTGTATGCATAATGATTTGCAACATTTCCCTTAAAAATTCCCTGTTATATTTATATATTCCCATTCCTTGTTAAAGAATCCCTCCCCTAACATTTCCCTCATGTCTTTTTCCCCTTGAAACAACATAGATTTTAGCACTTTTTGCAGGCAGAGACAACAGTTCAGTTTGTCCACTTTGCTCCTAAACCATGTCAGAAACTGAAACTTATGAGCAAAGTGATGACCATTCATCATCTATAGAGGTTGAGGTACAGAGGAGGCCTCGTAGGGGTGGTAAGGGTGGACATCATAAGCGAGAGGAACCCACCTCTTTAGCAGAATTACAGGCTTGTCCCATGGCAGTGACTTGTTTTCAGTACATGTCTTGTTATCAGTTTTGTGAGAGGATCTCCCGGATTCAACATCACAGAGAGTTGGCCCGCCTCTTTGTTTTACATTTGCATGATGGACATGTCAATCTAGTAGGGGTAGATTTTACATTGACACCCGAGGTGATCTCACATGCTACAGGGATACCAAATGTTGGTGAGGTGTGGCCTAAGCGCAGGTTGCTAGATTTTGTTCACTTTGAGCCTTATGTCCAACCACCATTCATGAGACATTTGGCGGGTGTTTTTCCATTCAGATTTCTCCGGAGCGAATATGCTCCCATCATGAGGCTTATTATGCACTATTTTACCTGTGAGGGCAGATTTTCACAGGTGTACTCATATCACATTCACCTTTTGATGCACTTCACCCGAGTAAGGATGATGAACATCCCAGTTTTCTTCTTTCAGAACATTCAGAGGATGGTTCCCATGTTGCAAAGGAAGACCTCGGCCCAGCAGTACAGGAGCTTATGTCATTATGGTTTGATTCAGCTCATAGTCTTGCATCAGTTGACACAGCAGGGTATCTCATGGGAGGAGTTTATTTCTCGTGAGTTTTTCACAGTGCCACCCCAGCCACATCATGAGGTCATTCATGAGGAGGGAGGACCATCTCAGCAGCCTGATATTCCGGTCACTCGACATGTCAGCTCCACACCTCTGGTCACCTATCAGAAAGGCCCAAGGGCCTTATTTGCAGCAGCTAGGCGAGTACTATCTCCACAGCAGGTGGAAGGGGTCTCGCCTTCATCATCAGCACAACGAGTGTTATCTCCACATCAGGTGGAAGGGGCCTCGCTCTCTTCATCAACATAGAGGGGCAAACAGCCCATGATTCATGAGGGTCCATCAGGAGTCCCAGACACCGAGGTCATTGATCTTGAGGCCAGTTCTCCTAGCCGAGAGGCAAAGGAGATCATTCAGCATCTCAGGGCTGAAAATGATGCTTTGCAAAAGAGACTTGAGGGTGCCCAATGGACTATCACTTACTTGGAGCAGCGGAACAAACAGTTAGAGGAGGAGAAAGCACTTGATGAGTTATGGAGGATTCGTAGTGACCGAGTCTTGAACCGAAGAAGACCCGGTGATCCATTGCCTGCTGACCGAGAGTCAATGCTCATTCAGGTGAATGCATACTTAGAGAGGCTGTTGGCTAAGGCCAACCAAGAGAAAAAGCTGCTGAGAAATATGAAAAATCATTATTGGGCAAGGATGCATGTATGCAAAGTCAAAATGAAAGTTTTTCAAAGGAGGTTGACCGAGGCTCAAAAACAGAGAAAGAAGCCAAATCCCCTCCGTATCTTGGCTGAGGCTTCACTCAAGGAGCATGGCACTCATTAGCCTAGCCATAGCTCAAATCCCAAAAAATTCTGGAAGTTTTGGGTAATTTTGGCATTTTTTGGAAATTTACAAGTTTTGGCTCCTCAACGGGTCTCACCCCCGGTGAGACCCTTTGTCATGACAGCTCCTTGTTGCAAAAACTCAGCATTTCTAGATTTTTAATACAAAATTACATATTCCTATGGATGGACTTGAGTTTTTATGGAGTTTTGGGCCTCCAGAAGGTCAAAATACATGCAAAATTTGACTTTCTGCCCCTTTTTTGAGTTGCAGAAACCAGTCTTGGGAGAATTAAGTTTTGATAGGGAAAATGACCTCCAAATTCAAAAATTCCAGTTGGGTTGGAAAGTAGACTCATAGACCTTTCCAACGAGCTATCCTGCACCCAATTATGACACCTACAAGTGCCTCAAACAGAGCTCCCAATGTGCGCGACCCGTTGAGCAGGGGTGCGCGACCCGTTGAGCAGATTTTGCCAGAATTGGCTTGTTCAGCCCAGAAAACGCAGATTTGACTCTTTTTGACTTTTTGAGGTTAATGATGGTCCTCTTGGATGTAATTTTGACACTTTTTAGATACTTTTACTCTTGTTTAACACTTCTAGAAGATTCATTTATGTAAAGGGTAAAAATTGAATGTATGAACTGGTTTCCAAGTTTATAGAGGCAAGTTGTTTTGACTGCCTATTTTGTAGTGCTTAGTTTAGAAGTGGTTCAAACAGCTCCTAGGATAGTGAGCTCGACCCATGGAGGCAGGGAAAGAGGTTAGATCATCTATATTATGTACTTTCTTGCTCATTTTCATGGTTGGACTCTTGAGGGAGAAGCTATCATTGTATTATTCACTGTATCTCTGCAATTTTTGGCTAAGGAAGACCAGGGTTTTGCAGTCCTCTTTGGGATTCTTGTGGACTCATGTGTTGATGGTGTGCTTCTCAATGTTCTTGTAAGCTTGTTATGTGATTCATTTCCTTTCTTTTACTTCTGCACATTAAACAAATGAAGTGTTAAAGTAAGAATTCATGCGTGCCATGCTCTGCTTTTAAATTTGTTTAATTTCAATGTTTTCTTCTGTCTAAAGAGAATTCAAAGTCATTGTTTGCTCTCTTTAGCTCCTCATCTTTCATTCCTGACCATCCACCTCAGTTAAAGGCATTAACACTGTTTCCTACCTCGCCCCAAGGAACTCCCTGCAGAAACTGTGTCCAATCCCCGCACCCAAAATTGCCATCCCCTCAATTTGCCACCGAAAAACCAAAAAACCCCAAATCAAACTCTTTGATCAGTTTACTAGCCTAATATCAGTGTTACCTTATTGGTCATCTCATCCATTGAAGATTCTACCGAGATAGACCGGAGAGAGCCTTCTCCTGCCCCGTAGGGCTAGCTACGAGGCTAAATGGTTTGATGTTGCCTTGAGGTTTACCTTTCTCAGCCTGAGGTGAAATTTCAAGCGCTAACAGAAGTGATAAATATCTCCTTTAGTTGCTGGTGACTCCTTTGCAATCTTCATTCCTCATAGTATTCACTTAGAAGTTCATGAGTGAAAGGCTAAAGCTACATTATCACTCACATTATTACAATAGTATTTTGTGGTGGTTGAAAGAACATGTCTTCTAGATTATTAGTGTCTGCTTTATCGTACTTGATCAAAATATGAACTTTTTTCAAGAAGCTTAACCATTTGTAACGCCTCGCCTACTACATCTTGCTTTAACTTTATAGGTGATGAAGGGGCTAGTGATTCATGTGTATGATGGTCTATTTTCCTTGGAGTCTGTGTTTCCATTTCATCTTCCTTTCTACAATGAAAGAGGTATTTATATTGAGATTAGTCAAGAATCACTCCATTAAACAAATCTAAATGGTATCACACAAGCATTCCTCATTGCATGAGTACTATAATTCCCTACTTTCTCTTATTATCTTATTAGCCTAATTGTCGAATGATTGATTTTTTTTCTTGATTCCAATAAGTATTATTAGTATACATACGAGGAGGAACATGGAGAAGGAGAGGAGAAAGAATGGAGACAGAAGTAGGAGAACTCAAACTTGGATCTATTAGAGAGTATTGGTTCCAACTTGGACACACTACGATTGATTTTGGACTTAGGCTCGGAGGGATAAGGAACCTGTCGAGGTTTCCTAGGCTAGGAAGTTAGATAGACACTCCTAGTTGCCAAGGTGGTAAATTCAGTCAGGTAGCCAAAACAAGAGCACCCCGATCGAACCATTGGATCATGTATTCTTCTATTTGTTGTTTTATTAATGTAAATCACTACAACTCAAATTACTTACATGTTTAATATGTTGAAAATCAAATTTTATGCCATTGTCACATAATTGTTGTGTTATAAATATGGAATTTTTCTTGTTGTGATTAAATTAGAGGTTAAATTTAGTTTTAGTTAGAGTACCCTAGGTTAGGTCCTCACAAATATTGCTCCTAAAGTATACCAATTAGCTTCAATATCTAAATCAAGGGGTTGCTACAAATTTGGCATGGATAATACCAAAGCATCATTGATCTTTTTCTACAGGTATTCAAATGCTCTTTTCTGTTGCTTACCTCAATGAAAGCTTTATTGGTTAAGGCATGTAATGGCTTTACAATGAAATTCCTCAAATACAGGGATTCTCCTATGAAGATCCTAACCTCTATCACACTAGTGGGAATAGGTTATTGAGCAATGGATACAATATTCTCGAGATCCACTCTCAACCCTCCTCTAATGGTCATGTATCCAAGATAGATCATGGATGTATTCCCGAACTCACATTTCTACAAATTGGAAATTAGTGCATTGTTCCTTCTAGTCCTTGCATCACATGTGAGAAGTGATCTTTCCATGCATTGCTAAATATTAGTATGTCATCTATATACAATATTACAATAGAGCCAACGAAAGGGTGTAGCACATCATTCATTTTTCTAAAAAAAATTGTAGTTGCATTGCTTAAATTGAAAGGCATTAGTAACCACTAGTACAAATCTTGTCTTGTTGGTATGATATCTTCCACACATATTCCACTCAATGCTCACTTGATAGTAGCCTAATTTGAGGTCCATCTTGGTGAAGAATTTGGCTTCTTTTAGTTGATCCAACATTTCATCAATCTTGTGCATATGATATCTATTCTTGATGGTGATTTTATTCAAGGCATGATAGTTAATGCACATTCTCCAACTTTTGTTCTTTGGCACCATGATGATGGGAAAGAAACATGGTGATATACTAGGTTTGATGATTCCAAGATCCAAGATACAATAACTACAACTTCACTTTATTTGATTTAATGATGGATTTCCTATACAACCCAACATTAGGTAGTGGTGACTACAACAACAACTAAATCTCATGTTCAATCTTCCACTTGGGTGGGAATCCCTAAGGCTCTTGAAACACTTCCTTGTAGGCTTCAATAAATTGTTATAATTTTTGTTGCTTCTTTCCATTACATCCTTCCTAGGATGCTTTCATCTCCAACTTGTTTCCTTCTCCTTGTTTCTTTCCTTCTTTAAAAAACAACAATACACACTTCTTCATACTTTTCATGATTTTTTTGACTTGATGAACAATGACTAGAGAGTGTTTGACTCTGTCCCTGCGTACATTATGGAATATGTTTTTCCTTCCTTTACTAGCCTATACTATTTATCTCTCATGAATATGGAATCTCTCATGTGAAATAATGGACTTACAAAGATGACTCCACATACATCCAAAGGAACCACATCCACAATCACTTCATTAATAAAGTTTTGATTGATGGCGAGCTTGAATTTGCATTGATTGCTTACTTTCAATTTCACATATTTACTTAACCATCCTAGAGAGTACCAACGTAGATGTTATCACACATATATCCCAATATTCTAAACCAATTTTGCAAATATTAATTTGGATTATGAATTTGGATAAAACAATCAATCTACCTTGCTCTATTTCATGTGGATTTTAATGCAAAAACGTTAGTCATCTCCTTCTCCTCCTTGTGACTACAACCAACTAATTCCACCTCTTTTTGAGGATTTGTGTAACTAATATTCCTTCAAATTCTATATGTTTTCCAACCTTTTCATGGAATCCATGATTAAAATCACTTTCTTCTTCATATATTTCTTCTAGAAATGTCCAGGGTGCTTTTTAGGGTGCAATTTCCAACAATACCCAATTTGTCTCTTTTGAACATAAAATTTTCATTACTTGGTGGAAGGGGTTGATTCTTATGTCACTACCACAACTTATTCTCATTCCATTTCTAGTTACTTCTCTTGTGATTCTACATGCTTGTGTGTGCTTTCAAGTTGCTTTTGCTAGTATCCCTTGAGGAATTTTCATTGAAAACTAGCCTCATGAATAATCTTGGGTATAAATAGCATCAATTGTTATTGTATATAAAGTAGAAATAACCCCAAATACTTTATTAATATGTATGGAATTTTGAGAGAGACTCCCATATGAATTGATCTCTTTCTAAATTTAGTGGTGAACTCCTACGTTGATTGTCCTTGCCTATACATGAATTAATGCCGTAATATATGTTGGTGTTCTTAATATGTGATTGGTTAAAATTTGGATTTGATCATATCCTTGAAATCCTCCAATTGGTCATAGGCAGCTCATATTCTAATGTTATACCTACTGCATCACTCTCCCACTATGCCAAAGCATGGCCTTCGAGCTTCAACCACGCATGTGCAATATTTTGTTTTCCAACTACATCGTGGACACAAAAGTATACCTCCATCTATTATAGCCATTAACTCAATTTGTTGGAATCAACTTACACAACATGTGGCTTGCTGCCCACCTTGGCATTCTCCCATCTCTAGCTTAACCTTACAATCTGTTTTTAGCTTCTTTTCTTCTTTCATGAGTCTTCATGACCAAACTTTGTTGATGTGGCATTTTCCTATATTTCCATGTCAGTAGTTGTGATACCATTGATGTTAGTGTGGAAAATATCTACTTAAGTTTATCCAACGTAACCATTGGGTCTTATTTCTCATCTGCTCCTTAACATTCCATTTCCATTCTTGATGCTCTAATTTGCTCTAACCTTAGCAATAATTTATGTCCATTTCTTCTATAATCACTACGAGTAATTACCATACACTTCTCACTAGGTATAATTGCAATCAGGCCGTGATACCTGTAGAAATTTTGAATAATATAACACTTATTCACAAGAGATTATCCTGATTATACATTATTGCGGAATGCATGCATAATACATAACCTCCTCTACGCTGATCATCAATTTTGTAGAATTAAAAACAATGAAACATCAATCACATGCGCACATTAACACAGTATGTAACCCGGGAAAGCATACAGCTGAAAACCCCCAACTATCTGTATATTATAATGATAGAGAACATGTAACAATACATAGTACAATACTCCTCACAAGTACTGTTCACACCTAATCTTCAACGGTTGGGTAACCTGGAACGTGAACAGTCATCAAGAAGATGAACTGATCCGTCCATTTTATGTATATAAACAATAGCTGTCTAATGAAATAATCAATCAATTTCTTCTGCCCATTCTGGAGTTACCCTGGCCTGACATGGTATCAGAGCGCAGGTCCCAGATTCCTTGTAACTCCCTTGTCTCTATCCTGAGCGCTCCTCTGTCCTGAGCGCTGCTCTGTCATGAGCGCTGCATCTGTCCATAACGCCTCTGCCTGAAATGTTTGCCTGGCAATAACGCCTCTGCCTGGAACATTTGTCTGACCTCTGCCTGGAACGTTTGTCTGGCCTGACACCTTCTACCAATCTGCTCTACGCCTCGGCTCTGGTCTTCACACTTGTAGGTTTTTGTGTATGATTTGCCTTTGCAGTTGTGGTCATAGTCTCCGCGTCCATGAAGCATTCAAGAACCAGTTTTGATAAACTGTAACCCTAAGCTTGTGATCGACTGTATCCATGTCCAGACCACCCTAGAGCATGTTGAAATTCGTATTGGAAAGCAGAGAGTTGGAGATGGTCACATCGGTGGAGCCCTGAATTACTGTGACGAGGCCCAGTTTCCCATTGAAGGAGGTCAAGTGATCGATCCACACCTTGGTCACCCCCTTGTATATATGAACTGTATCGCTTTCTGCAACGTCGCCTACCTGGAAGTTGTGGAGAATTACGCTGTGGACCGAGCTTATCACAATGCCCTTTCATTTATGGTCATAGATCTCGCGGCATCCGTGGAAGGTTAGGATCGAGCTTGGAGCGACCGACTGCTGGAGGGTAACATTGGTCTCGACATCTTCAGCCTCTAGTTCCACTGTACACCTGTTGTTCACCATATCGCTGAGAACTCGTAATTGGGTTGGTCAGGGACCTCAATGTGACTCTATATACCGCAATCTATTTCAATTTTGGCTGCATATTTGAATGTTTGGAATGTTCATAGCGCTGATGTCGCATGTGTCGATGTTATTGTAGTGGTTTGATGACAAATGGGTGTGCAGGCGGTTCGGCTGTAAAATAGTGGGGTTTAGGCTTGTTTTTGGAGCCAACGACCTGTGCTCAATGCCATCACCTGGAAGAATGGTTATTGAGGCTGCTGCTGCGCATCGTTGATACAGTGTTGTTCTTCGCGTGACAGACCCCAAGCCTTGGGCGCAAGGTATTGTTATTATTGTTAAGGGTGGTGGAATTAATCACGCCAAAGGAAGATGAAAGACAGTCCATTGCGCTCCCTCCGAGCTCCAAACGACAGCACCTCCTAAAGGTGAAATTGTGCAGAAGATTGGCACCGTCCGAGTGGTATATGTTTCCATAAAGTTTGGTATTAAACCGCATGTATATGCCTTGTTGATGATTGACCAGCATATATATATTGACCAGCTGTTTGAATAAGTTTTTGAATGCGCTGTTTCAATAAGTTTCGGAAGCTGTTTGAATATTTTGTGGAGGATATTTTATAAAATTTTGGAGACATTTGAAGAAAACTTAGTGCATAAAGATTTTGAAATCTGTTGCCCTTTTTTTGAGTACAGTTTCACTGTATATCAGCAGAAGTATTTTTTTTCTATCAGCAGAAGTATCTTTTTTCTATCAGCAGAAGTATTTTTTTTACAGAATGCATTCAATCATCTCCATGGTAGGAATAGTTCTCACTGGCAAGGAGAACTATTCTGAATGGTCTCGGATGGTAAAACACACCCTCATCTACAATGAGTTGTGGAAAGGAGTGTGTGTCGGAGAAGAAGACAAAGACCCTGTGTAGCCTACATCAGATAAAGAACTTGTCATTTGGGAAAACAAGAACAGCAAAGCCTATGCATTGATCGCAGCATCTGTAAATGAAGAAGTAAGTCGTCATATTTCATCCTATTCCACTGCTTTGAAGCTTTACAAAAGCTGAAAGAACTCTATGATACACATTCTGCACTTGAAGTTGTTCAGCTCATGATTAAACTCTTCACTCTTGAACTGAAAAATAATGATCCTCTTGCTCTTGCATCTGAAATAAAGTCTATAATGCATGATATTAAATCCACTAAGGTTGAGCTGGATATCTCTCTTATTGCCTTTCTCAAAGCACTCTATCCTACCTACTCCAATTATCTTGAGTCATTACAAGCAGATGGAAATCTTAAAGATATACCTTTGACTCTCTTGTGAAAAAGTTTGTTGAAAGAGAGAAAGCCTTTGGAAAGAAAACAGTCCCTGAATCTTCTGAAGAGACTGTTTGCCTTGCTCATAAAGAAAAGCATCCTGCTCAAGATTCTACAAGAGGAAGAGGTGGACGAAGAGGAAGAGGAAGATACTTCAAAGGCAGGGGGGGCAGACATTCTCAAGCAGAAAAGGCAGATCTGCATTGCATTCGCTGCAAACGAAATGGATCACATGATGCTTCTACATGCAAGCTACCATGGGACAAAATTGAGCAGAGAAGAAATCAGCAGAAAGGTAAAACTGATGACACAGACAAAGGTAAAGCACCTGAATCCGCTCACTATATTGAGGCACAATGTAACATTGGAGTAAATGAAGATTTGTTTAATGATTCACTTGCTTCTTCGAAAAATGATTGGTTGCTTGATTCAGGAGCAACCTGTCATATGACTCATAGGAAAGATTTTTTTGAAGATTTCACTAACAATGTTGATGGAGCAGTATACTTTGCAGATCAGTCAAAAATCAAGCCATCAGGGCTTGGCACAATCAGGCTTAAACTGCCTGGTCTTCCAGAATTTCTTCTGGACCATGTTCTATATCTCCCACAGCTCAAGAGAAACTTGCTGTCCCTGGTCCACATCCGCCAACAAGGTCACTCCATTCATATGTTTGATGGCAAGCTTGAGGTAAGAAAGGCATCTTACCACTCACTTGTCATGAGGGGTATAGAAGAAGAAAGACTTCTTAAACTGCAAGGAACTTCTGCTCATGCACAACATTTCTCATATATTTCTCATCATGAAGAAGGTACACTTCCATCAAGTTTATTATGGCATGCTAGATTTGGACATTTAAACTATGACAGTCTCCGCTTATTAAAGAAAAATGGTGTTGCTGGTTTGCCTACAATTCCTAGAAAACATAAGCAATGTGATGCTTGCATTCTAGGAAAGCATAGCAAACAGTCTTTTCACGATTCACATTCAAGAGCACATAGGAAGCTTGAACTCATTCATTCAGATTTATGTGGTCCAATGCCTGTTCCTTCTGCAAATGGAAATAAATATATCATGAAATTTATTGATGATTACACCAGAATGTGTTGGGTTTATTTATTGAAGAACAAATCTGATGCTTTTCAAACATTCAAGAATTTTCATAAATGGATTGAAAATGATGCACAATCTCATATTGGGTCTATTCGCACTGATAATGGAAAAGAATATACATCAAATGAATTTGAACACTATCTTCGCCAACATGGGATTAAACATCAAACAACTGTGCCTTATAATCCTCAACAGAATGGTGTAGCTGAAAGAATGAACAAAATAATCTTGAATATGGTACGATCCATGCTTTTCTTCAAAAATGTAAAGATAATGTTTTGGGCTGATGTTGTTCTATGTGCTGCATATATAAAGAATAGATGTCCATCTAGTGCTATAAGAAACAAGACTCCTTATGAATTGTGGTATGGACATGTTCCTTCGGTAAAACATCTCAGGATTTTTGGTTCCACCTGTTATGCTTTAATACCAAAGGTACATAAAAACAAACTTGGTGCTAGAAGTCGTAAATGTATCTTCCTGGGGTATTCAAACACCTCTAAAGCATACCGTCTCTATGATGAAGTAAATAAAAAGTTTGTTGTATCTAGAGATGTCATTTTTCTTGAATCATCCAAATCTGACAGTGTTGTTGAGCGGCAACTTGATCGCTTGGATAGATTCGCAAAAACGAAATCATTTCAAGAATTTGATAATCAGATTCCACATCTTGAAGGGGGGATTCCTATACTAGAACAACATGTGGAATCTTCTTCTGAAGAACAATCTCCCCTGCATGAAACTCCAACAACGGATGATGCTTTAAGTGATGTAATTGATAGAATTGGGAGACTCAATATTGATTCAACCCCAACTCAATCAACAGAGCAGCTTGGACCATCTCAGAAAGGTCCCCCAAAGTGGCTAACAAAGACACTTGAAAGTGTTCATCCTGATGAAATTGGAAAAACAGGAACCGGAAATACAAACCGACAAGATGGAGGTGATGTAGATAACTCTAATTCACCTGTTGATATGGATGTTACTTATGATTGTGAATTGAACTTGTCTACATATTTTGAACCAACTTCCTTCAAAGAAGCTTCTTCTCATGATGAATGGAAAGAAGCGATGCAGAAGGAGTATGATGCCCTCATAAAGAATGGCACTTGGAAGCTGGTTGATCCTCCATTTGGAACCAAACCAATTGGCTGCAAGTGGGTCTACAAGAACAAGTACAAAGTTGATGGCTCACTTGACAAGCACAAAGCTAGGCTTGTGGCAAAAGGTTTTTCACAGAAGGAAGGGGTCGATTATGAGGAAACTTTTGCCCCCACAACAAAATGGGCCACCATCCGGACACTCTTTGCACTAGCTGCTCAGAACGGTTGGAAAGTCCATCAAATGGATGTAAAAACTGCATTCTTGAATGGAGATCTAAAAGAGAATGTTTTTATGTCCCAGCCTGAAGGATTTGCCGTGAAAGGACATGAACACAAAGTATGCAAACTTGTGAAGTCCTTGTATGGCCTCAAACAAGCACCACGAGCCTGGTATGAAAAACTAACTGAGCATCTTCTGAAACTCAACTTCAAACATTTTGATCTTGATGATGCAACTTTATTTGTCAAGAAAGTTGGAAAAACAGTTGTATATCTTGTGGTATATGTAGATGATCTTTTAATGACAGGGAACAATGAAAGCTATATTGCATCCATAAAGAAAGAATTAGGAAAAAGTTTTGAAATGACTGATTTGGGCTATGTTCATTACTATCTTGGCATTGAAGTAACCCAAGATCCAAAATCCATATTTCTTTCTCAAAAGAAATACATTGGAGATTTGTTAAACAGATTTGGCATGACAGATTGCAATCCTCTTTCTACTCCAATGGAACAAAACTTGAAGCTCACATCTATTGAAGGAAAGGAATTTGAGGATGCAACAAAGTATAGACAGCTTGTAGGAAGTCTCATCTACCTCACTACTACCAGACTAGACATTTCATTTGCTGTTGGAATCCTCTCCAGGTTTATGCAAAAACCTTGTGAGGGACACTGGTATGCTACAAAAAGAGTTCTAAGGTACTTGAAAGGAACTCAAGACCTTGGAATCAAGTATACACAGTTGGACGACTTCAGCTTGATTGGATACTCTGATTCAAACTTCGATGGAGACAAAGAAACTGGGGTATCTACTTCAGGATATGCTATGAGTCTTGGATCAGGAGCTGTCTCCTGGAGATCACGCAAATAATCAGTTCCAGCAGATTCCACAACAGAACCAGAATACGTGGCAGCAGCTGAAGCAACGAAAGAAATTGTGTGGCTCAGGAAAATTCTTGAAGATTTGCAAGTAAAACAAGTACAATCAACTCCACTCATGATTGATAACACCTCTGCAATAAAGTTGGCCAAGAACCCAAAGTTCCATGATCGTACTAGGCACATCAATACTAAATATCATCTGATCCGACATCATGTTGAGGCCAAAATAATCCATCTCCGTCATTGTTCCACAAATGAGCAAATTGCAGACATCTTCACCAAAGCGCTTGGAAGAGAAAAGCTTGAAAGATTCAGAACGATGCTTGGACTCACCAACATCCCTTCAGATTAAGGGGGGGAATGTTCACACCTAATCTTCAACGGTTGGGTAACCTGGAACGTGAACAGTCATCAAGAAGATGAACTGATCCGTCCATTTTATGTATATAAGCAATAGCTGTCTAATGAAATAATCAATCAATTTCTTCTGCCCATTCTGGAGTTACCCTGGCCTGACAAGTACTCAGTACTATCTTCACCTGCTACACACAAACTAGCTCAGATCTGAATCAAGTCACATGTTCACATCTCCTCCGCTGTCTGCCTGCCTCTACTACACAATCCAAAGCAAGAATAGGAATGATCCAAGCTCATTTTCCTTGGCTTTTATTGCGCAATCCTCATTGGAAATCTCCATCAATGCATGTGCAAATCTCATGCACATCTATAGTCACAACTCATAACAGTCTCACTCTTTCACCCACCTCTAACACTTGTCTCCACTGAACTGTCCATTCACTGAGTTAACTGATGTATTCTTTAGTTGCTTTATGAGTTAATAATTAATGAATTAATTAATATTTAATTCACATCAATCATCACTAGTGTATTCTGCAGTTAGACTAAATACAACTAGTTCAACCAAGTCAAACTGAACACAACTCCATCAACTCCTCAATCAACTCCACCAAACTCAACCACTTGAGTTCTAACTGAAGTCCATCATGCAATAGCTCAACTGACCCATAAGAAAAGCATATATCCTTCTAACAGCTGCATGTGCCACATCCGTAGCTCGAACTGAAGTGCTCCAAGAGGATAAGATAATGTTTATAGTCCAAATATTATTAAGAGCTAATAATATTCGACTGTTCTATATTTGGACTGGCAGTCTAAAAATAGACTCCGCCCATATGTCTAAAAACAGAAGTCCATCTATTTTTACCAACATGACCAATCATCCACAAATAGCATCTTGCAACTCATAGACCATGATCCATATGTCTAAAAATAGACATACTCTAAAAATAGACTTTGCGACAAAAATAGCCTGCGGGCCCACTTAGTGAAGGTGACTCCTTTCCACTAAGCTCCATCATCTTGTTGCATTTTCAACACTCCCTCTCAAAAATATATGGATTATCTGCAACCCCTATCCTGCTTTGGTGGTATTCGAATTTTCTCCTGGTGAGCGCCTTCGTCAAGATATAAGCATCCTGATCCTCCGTTGGAATGTATGAAAGTAACATGATTCTCCGCTGCACACAATCTCTAATATGATGGTACCTGATGTCAATGTGCTTAGATCTATTATGAAATACTGGATTACCTGAGAGTTAATGCAACTCTGGTTATCACAATAAATCACAGTAGGCTCCAAGTATGAACCAAACAACTCGACTAGGATCTTCCTCATCCATATAGCCTCGCATGCAGCCAAACTTGCTGCCATATACTCGGCCTCTGCTGAACTGAGTGCCACGGATCTCTACTTCCTGCTGTACCAAGAAACTGCTGTCGACCCGATACTGAAAATCCCTCCAGATGTGATCTTTCTGTCCGTTGGTCTCCCTGCCCAATATGCATCCGTGAAGCCACATAGCTTCACCTCATCCTCCTGTTTGTACCACAATCCATATCCCGATATACCTCTGAGATAACACAATACATGGTTGCCTGCCTTCCAGAAGAGCTTGGTTAGCTTAACCATAGCTTGTGAAAGCTGGTTAACAACATAGAATATATCGGGTTGTGTATTGACCAGATACATAAGCGACCCCACCAACTGTCGATAAATAGTGGCATCCACTACCTCCGCTGAAGTAGCATCCTCCTTCCTCCAACCTCCAGGAAGAGGAGTATCAACAGGCTTGTAGTCATGCATGTTGAACTTCTCCAGTATCTCCTGAGCATACTTACCCTGAGAAACAAATAGTCCATCACTGCGCTGCCAAATTTCCAATCCCAGGAAATAATGAAGGAGGCCCAAGTCCTTCATCTCAAACTCCCTAGCAAGATCCTCCTTGCACGAAAGTATCAACAGCTCATCACCTGTCAGAATCAAATCATCTACATAAAGTACAATGATAAGCAACTTACCCTCCACCACAATATGGTATAGGTTAGGATCCGCCTCACTCTTGGAGAATCCAAGTCTGGTGAAATAACTGTCTATCCGTGTGTACCAAGCACGTGGTGCTTGTTTCAACCCATACAACGCTCTCTTGAGCCTGCACACATGCGACTCGCTGCTGAAGATATCGAAACCTTCGGGCTACTCTATGTACACCTCCTCCTCAATGACTCCGTTGAGGAACGCAGTCTTCACATCCATCTGATGAATGTGCCACCCCATCTGCGCTGAGAGAGCAAGAATTGTCCGTATGGAAGAATACCTTGCGACAGGTGCAAAGGTCTCCTCATAATCGATCCCCTCTATCTGTGAAAAGCCTCAGGAAAAAAATCTTGCCTTGTACTTCTCCACACTCCCGTCAGCTGCTTGCTTCACTTTGTAGATCCATCTTGAACCCACCACTAATTTCCCCTATGGTCTTGGGACGATCTCCCATGCACCGTTTTTGACAATCGAATCATACTCTTCCACCATGGCATCTACCCATGTGGGATCCTCCACAGCTTCCTCGAAAGAGGATGGATCAGTCACAACAAATTTTCTCACAAGAGCCATGTATCCAGTGTACCGATCAGGTGACTGTCTCTGTCTGTGTTGAGCTGTAGGTGGTCCTACAACCTTCTCTGCATCTTGAGCCAGTCGCTTAGCTTCTGTAATGCGCTTTTGCCCTCTGATGGTTGGCGCTGCATGAGTGGTCTCTTACACTCCATGAACTTCGTCCTGTGGCTGATCCACGTCTTGAAGCTCATCCTTAGGAACTAATAGCTCCTCATCTGCATGCAAGTGTGGCTCCCTCTCAAGCAAACACTTCATGGCTTTCTCCTCCTGAAATTTGATATCCCGTCGCACAACAGTCTTGGGACTGTCTGGAAAATACACACGATAGTTGTGGGGTGTATCAGTGTACCCCACAAATATCCTAACCTCTGCGGTCGGTTCCAGCTTCTTCCTGGCATCCTTTGTCACATGCATGTAAACATTAGTACCAAAAATCCTCAAATGGGAAATATCATGCCTCTTACCAGAATAAGCCTCCTCGGGTGTACTCATGCCAAGTATCCTGTGAGGGCAATGGTTCTGCACATATACTGCAGTATTGCATGCTTCCGCCCACAAGTGAAGGGGTAGGCCCTGATCATGCAACATCGCCCGTGCAACACCCACAATCATTCTGTTCTTTCGCTTAGCAACCCCATTCTGCTGTGGGTTATGGGGAGTTATGAGCTCTCTTCGAATCCCTTATGTGCTGCAGAAGTCCTTGAACTCGCCAGAGATGAATTCACCACCATTGTCGCTCCTAAGAGCCTTCACCTTCTTCCATGATTCCTTATCGACCAGTGCTTTGAACTCACAGAACTTTGAGTATGTCTTGCTCTTCTTCTGCATGAAGAAGATCCAACACTTCCGAGAGAAATCATCAACAAAGATCACATATTACCTGTGCTTTGCTGTCGAAGCTACTGAGAAAGGTCCACACACGTCTGTGTGAATTCTCTCAAGGATCGTCGTGGCGTGACTATCCTTCTCGTGAAAGGTGGCTTTCATAAATTTTCCCAAAGTACACCCCTTGCACTGATCTGACTGCGCAAGAGTGCCTTTAGGAAGCCTAGTAGTAATCTGCTACAGTATCTTCAAGGCTCCATGGTGAAGGTGGCCCAATATCCTGTGCCACAGCTCGCCATCATCTCGGCTCACCAATCCTTCTGCCTTGCATGCCATTGCTGCACAGCCATCTACATGCAACTGATAAAGGTTCCTGACTCGAACCCCTATCTTCCGGGTTTCTCCAGTTGTCTTACTGCGCAGGAAAGCCTTTCCCTCGCTGAAAACAACATCATATCCCTTGTCTTCTAACATCACCACAGAGATAAGATTCTTCTTCAATCCTGGAACATGCATCACTTCCTTCAATACGAAGGGTTTACTAGACTCCCTCTCAAAGGAAATGGTATCGATACTGGTCGCACTGTATCTACCATCATCGCCCATCTCGATGTGCACTCCAAGATCTTTCTCCTCCAGATCAGAAAACAAATCTCAATCTCCTGTCATGTGAAAAGACGCACCACTATATAAGAACCATACCAATCCCATCACACTTGATACCAAGCATGCGATTAATGAAAAATCCAGCTCAAACTGTGAGGCTAAGGCCTCTCCCGCTGCAGATCTAGCAGCTTGCTTATTTTTCTTCTTCTGCAGACAATTTGTGGCATAATGTCTGTGCTAGTGACAATGAAAGAACTTCACCTTGGACATGTCCTGATTCTTTCCTTTCGCACCGGAATGAGAAGCCTTCTTGTTCTTCCCCTTCTTTGCTTTGGCAGCCAAAGCGCAATTTTCTTCATCAGGTGCCTTTGATGAAGATCTGTCCCTGGTATTTCGCATGATCTCCTCCTGCACAAGATCTGACCAAATTCTCTCCCATCCTGGAAATTTCTCCTGACCATTGATAGAGTCCTGATAGGAATGCCAACTCTTCGGAAGACCAAGGAGAGCCAAGCTCACCAAGTCCTCATCATCGAAACCCCACACTTCCCAGCTCATCCTTGCACTGGGTGAACTTCATGAGATACTTGGGCATACTGTCTCCTTTCTCACACTAAATGTTTCTGAGTTTATCCTTGAGCGCCAAATTCCTCTGGTCACTCTTGCTTTCGAATAAATCTGTCAGTGCTTTCCACATCAAGTATGGAGAAGCCTTTCCATGCAGGCTGGACACAATGTGATCCTTCACGCCCTCCAACAGAATCCTTCGACACTTTTCTGTCTTCTTTTGCCAAGCCTCAACTTGAGCAATATCAGTAGGCTTTGGGACTTCAGCCTCTATGAACTCCTTCAACCCATTATCATCTAACACCACCTCCATCCTGTCTTTCCATGCAATATAATTCGAGCTGACCTCAAGAGCATACTCCAATCGCAATCCGTTTAAAGACATTTCAACTTTGACACCAAGAAAACACTGTTGCAAATTCGAATTCCACCAGCTCAAAACTCAACCACTTCTGATCTAAAATTCGTGAGAACAAGGTATTTCTCGTACAGAGATTGACTGTATGGGATTTTACCGGATATCTCACCTTCCAAAAGAAGGATGAATCCAGAGGCTACCTGGCCCGATTACAGACTCTGCCTGAAGAAATAAAATGTAAACACTTTCTGAATAATAGATCTGATGATCAACTCTGCTATGATACCATGTAGAAATTTTGAATAATATAACACTTATTCACAAAGATTATCCTGATTATACACTATTGCGGAATGCTTGTATAATACATAACCTCCTCTACATTGATCATCATTTTTGTGGAATTAAAAACAATGAAACATCAATCGCATGCGCACATTAACACAGTATGTAACCGGTGAAAGCATACAGCTGAAAACCCCCAACTATCTGTATATTATAATGATAGAGAACATGTAACAATACATAGTACAATACTCCTCACAAGTCCTCAGTACTATCTCCACCTACTGCACACAAACTAGCTCAGATCTGAATCAAGTCACAGGTTCAAATCTCCTCTGCTGTCTGCTTGCCTCTACTGCACAATCCAAAGCAAGAATAGGAATGATCCAAGCTCATTTTCCTTGGATTGTACCGCGTAATCCTCATTGGCAATCTCCATCAATGCATGTGCAAATCTCATGCACATCTATAGTCACAACTGATAACAGTCTCACTCTTTCACCCACCTCTAACACTTGTCTCCACTGAACTGTCCATGCACTGAGTTAGCTGATCTATTCTTTAGTTGCTTTATGTGTTAATAATTAGTGAATTAACTAATAATTAATTCACATCACTCATCACTAGTGTATTCTGCAGTTAGACTAAATACAACTAGTTCAACCAAGTCAAACTGAACACAACTCCATCAACTCCTCAATCAACTCCACCAAACTCAACCACTTGAGTTCTAATTGAAGTCCATCATGCAATAGCTCAACTGACCCATAAGAAAAGCGTATTTCCTTCTGACAGCTACATGTGCCACATCCATAGCTCGAACTGAAGTGCTCCAAGAGGATAATATAATGTTTATAGTCCAAATATTATTAAGAGCTAATAATATTCGATTATTCTATATTTAGACTGGCAGTCTAAAAATAGACTCCGCCCATATGTCTAAAAATAGAAGTCCATCTATTTTTACCAACATGACCAATCATCCACAAATAGCATCCTGCAACTCGTAGACCATGATCCATATGTCTAAAAATAGACTAGTCTAAAAGTAGACTTTGCGCCAAAAATAGCCTGCGGGCCCACTTAGTGAAGGCGACTCCTTTCCACTAAGCTCCATCATCTTGTTGCATTTTCAACAATACCATATGATCCATAGATCATAGTTTATATGATATCCATTTCATATACATGGAACTAAGAAATGTCATTTTTATTATCCTTTTTTGAACAAATTGTTGTGATTGATGTCAAAGGACTTGTATTATGACACACACACAAAAAAAGAATGTTGTGATTGATGTCAAAGGACTTGTATTATGACACACACACACACACACATAGAGAGAGAGAAGGTGCATGTGAAAAAGATGATTACAAAACAAGAATTTCTTAAGGTGAATTCAAAATTAAAAAACGAAATTACATGAAAATGGTGTATTAAAAATAAAAAGTGAATTTACATAAAGAAATAAAAAAATGAATGGGTGTTTTCAAACCCATGGTTTTGGAAGCGCATGGTATTTGGAAAATAAATAAAAATGGAATTAATTTTTTTGTTGTGTCTATTTTGAATCAACACATCTCTTCATGAAGGGTTATGATAATGTAGAAAATGTAATAACCCTGGTTAAAAATCCATGTAAACAAATATATAAGGCCATGGTCATGGGACACGTATTCCAAGATGAATGGTGGGGAAAACATCCTAGTGGGTGTTCATTCAGTTTATTATGGCTAAGGAAAGTGGCAAAGGCAAAGGCAAAGTCTTTGGAAAGGCAAGATGCATTTAATTGGCATTTTATTTATGAAATAATGGAAATGAGGAGAAAAGGAAGGTGAAAGGTCACATGTTGCATGTGGGGAGTAGAATGAAGGAAAATAATGGAAAATTAAGGAAATAGAGGCCTCATTGATAAAAAGGCTTATGATGATCAGTTAGAAATATTTTTGACAGGTTTTGGTGGAGCTCTCTTCTATTCTCTCTTTCTCTCATACTCTTGAACACTTAGATTTTTCTTGGAGCACTCTTAGAGGAGTGTGGTATACTTGGAGTTTCGGAGCAAGAAGGCAAAGGAAGTGCAGGAAAGCATAAGAGGACATCGAGATAAACAACTACAATGGTTTTTTACTTGCAGGTACTGAGTTGCATATATGTTTTCCTCACTAGTTTTGGCATGCATGTGGTATATTGGTCATGATCTGTCATTGGCATGGATGATTGCCTAGATTGACAATGGATTTACCTAGACTTTCCATTTATGGGATAGCCATGGTGTTGTGGGTTCATTTCTTTGTTTTTATGGTTGGTTCTCATGTTTCCTTTGGCTTGGGTTGAGTTACTAGTTCCTGGAAGCCTTGGTTGGACAAATGATCTGGAAGCCCTATAACAACTTGGGTTGAGTTACTAGTCCTGGAAGCCTTGGTTGGACAAACAATCTGGAAGCCTTGTAACAACTTGGGTTGAGCTACCAATCCTGGAAGCCTTGATTGGAAATATTCTTTGGAAGCCCTTGGTAGGTTGAGTTACTAGTCCCAGAAGCCTTGGTTGGATAAATGCTCTAGAAGCCCAACAGAAGTTGTGGGTTGAGTTACTAGTCTTGGAAGTCTTGGTTGGACAAATGCTCTAGAGGCCCGGTGAAAACTATGGGTTGAGTTACTAATCCTGGAAGTTGGGTTGGAACAAACACTCTAGAGCCCTGGAAGGCTTGGGTAGAGACCAATTTGGTTATGGTTTTTGATGTCTGACCATGAGGTGGAATCACTATTTGATGGGTTGAGGAGGTTTGGCCTATGGAAGCCTAGGTTTGGTTTTGATGCTTGTTCCATGAGATCCCACATTCTTGCTTGGAATATGGCACGAGGGTGACTGGCTAAAAGAAATATTTGGTTCAGCCTAGTCTGCGGTCAGACGGTTCGTGGAAGTCCCATACCTGGTCGGCCTATGCAATCATCAATAAGAGCTCTCTTTATAATTGGTATTTTATGGGTAAATATACTTGTTTATTTGTGGTTTATACGGATGTTATATCCTTGATATTTCTGTTGGTTATATGCTGGTTATAAATGAGTTTTATGACAATGAAAATGTATGGCTCTCCTAATGTTTTGGTTAATCATTGATTATACAATGAATGTATGGCATAATAGATGGCAGTGCAGTTATCATGATGAGGCATCAATGCTTCTTAGTGATCCTCAGATAAGTATGAGACCCATATTCTCAGATCTTTTGTTTAAACTAGTAGATTTCATATTTGTGACATGTTTGACAAAATGCCTGTCATGGCTAGTAGGGGTCTAGTCTAGTCCTTGTCAATGTTTTCGAAAATATGTCTTTGTTCTATTATGTAAATTCATTTCTAAAGGTGTCATTGAGTTCTGGGTAGTGACCTGGGCTATGGGCTGAAAAATTGGCACAAATCCTGAAGTCATAGATACAACACTAGGGAAAAAATTCCCCAGACTCACCCATGCCTTGTTGTGGGAGCATCTAGAGCCTCCCAGATGCACCAATGCCTTGCTGTGGGAGCATCTGGAGCCTCCCAAACGCACCCTTGTCCATATCAAGGGAGCATCCAGGGGTTTGATGCTCTAAAATTTTAGTTGGTCTCATAGTCTGGTTACTTGAGTGGTTGGGATGACTCCTGGGAGTTTTGTTGCTAATGTGGAAGAGTTATGTGTAACGTTTCGCTGGTTCCACTTAACTGACACATAGGGAGTAAAATCATATCATAGTAACTTATCGTCACATGTTTAACCCAGTTGGTAGGTTACTTGGGTATATGTGGGAGGAGGGTATTACAGAGTGGTATCAGAGCATGGTCCACCCCTTGGACTAGATGGACGGTGTGTTGGTCATGCATTCATGCCAGTTTCATATATGTTCCTTATGCTTGTAGTCCATGTGATTGTTGCATTTGAATGATGTTGATCATCGTTGTAGTGATGTCTCGATGTGAAGGTTGACGATGTTGCTGTTGGTATGCTTTAGCTTTCCACACATGTTAGTTTTTTATGCATTTGTTATGCATGTCAGTGTCCATATGTTATTGTCCATGCATTGTCATGGTTATATTTATGCATGTATAGTAGATCAAACATGCGTTTTGAGGCCATTGTATGCATTTTAGGTCATCATGACGTTGTTGGTTTCTATGACGCTGATGTGTTGGTTGAGATAGAGCAAGAGATGTAGATCACCAGAACGATATTGCAACACTAGACTTCGGGGTAAGAGAAGATTGTCATACAAGTTTGTATGTTGGGCATGCAGGTATGTGGTTATGGTTGTTATAAGAATTTGGGTTACATATATACTTGTCATTTTATTGTTGTTATGGTTACATGTATGATGAATTCTAGTTGATTAGTGTAGTCATATGCACATGTGTCATATAGTCATGAATGATAGTAAACTGTTGTTGTATGCATTATGGTCATATGCATGATGGTTATGTTCATTGCATTGCAGATCTCGATGTTACATGGATCATGCTAACCTGAATTGGTCTATTCAGATGATTATGGTTATGGTATTTAGGATTGAGTCGACTTATTTGTGATAATGTGTTGTGCTAATCTAGACTGACTATGCATATGTGATTTCTATGCATGAATGAAAATGGTTTATGAGCTTATGATGTGAACATGTTACCTAGTTACTGTTATGGATATCATGACCTTATTTATGTTTGAGTTTATATGTTGTGAAGTTATATTGTGCCAATATAGATTGATTGTGTAGACAAGATAGCATCCCCTGAGATACATCAATGTATGAGTTTGCTTATGTTGTATACTTGGTGTTTGACCATTTTATTATGTCGTCTATTTGGTGTTTGAGTGTTTGATTATGTCATCTAGTTAAATTATCTAACATGGTACGCTTACAACCCATTTGAATGTTTGAATGATTGCATGATATGAGTATGTGTGTTATGAAACCAACTCAAGAAAAGATAGAAAAGATAGATCAACGCCTTAGAATTCAGCCTCTTCGAGGGGGAAACCTCCTTTACATTACATAAATGAACAATTCTTGGATGATTCAAATGACAAAACCTCCTTTCTATATATAGGAGTCTAAGGAGTCACAATATAATCCAGCCGACCTAACAATAATAATATAAAGCCACAAAAATAACAATAGAGGGATTCTATGGGGCACAGTAATAACAATATGGGGGCAATAGGGGCACAACAATATTAATAAGGGGAATAACTACAATAGTAATGGGGTAATCACTAGTATTATAGGGACCCAACATGCCCCTCTCCTTCAAAAAAGTGTTGTCCTCAACGTTTGAGTAGTTTTGGATACTTCTGTATAAAATTTTCATCCTCCCATGTGGAATCTTCAGCGGATAAGTTCTTCCACTTGATAAGATACTCTGAAATTGAACGATTTCGTAGCTGTTGAGTTCTTGTTTCTGTGACTGCTTTTGGTTCCAATATAATTTTTCCTTCCTCGTCAAGTTCTGGCAATATTGTTTGAATTGGGAGCTTGTCGCCTATAACCTTATTTAAACATGAAACATGGAAAATTGGGTGCAATCGAGAAGCTGCAGGAAGCTCCAATTTGTATGCCATAGTACCAATCTTTTGCAACACCTTGTACAGACCATAATACTTTGGTGATAATTTATTATCCTTCTTAGCTTGCTTGAGGGACATTTGCTTATATGGTTGTAGCCGTAGGAATACCCAATCACCTACATCAAAACTTCTTTCATTGCGATGTTGATATGCCTGTTGTTTCATTCTATTCTGTGCCAACACGAGGTTATCCTTTAAGAGTTGGAGGACTTGTTGTTGATGTTCGATGTGATGTTCCACTGCCTGAACCTTAGAATTTTCTCTTAAATATGATGTGATGGATGGTGGTTGATACCCATAAAGTGCCATAAATGGGGTCATTTTTGTTGTTGTATGGAAGGAAGTGTTATACCACCATTCAGCTAGAGGCAACCATTTGACCCATTGTGTCTGTTTATCAGATACAAAGCAATGAAGATATCCTTCCAAAAATTTGTTTACTATCTCAGTTTGCCCATCAGATTGAGGATGATAAGATGAGCTATGAGCTAACTGAGTACCAAGACAAGAAAATAATTCTGTCCAAAAATTTCCAGTGAAAATGGGATCTCTGTCACTTACAATAATCTTTGGGTTTCCATGTAGCTTTTGAATTGTTTCCATAAATGCAGTAGAAACTGTACTGGCTTTAAATGGATGTGATAATGCAAAAAAGTGTGCATACTTGGTAAGTCTGTCAACTACCACCATGATGACACTCTTTCCCTCAGACTTGGGTAAACCTGTGATAAAATCCATTGAAACCTCCTCCCAACGTTGGCTTGGAATGGATAAAGGTTGTAATAGACCCGGTGTCTTAATTGTTTCAACTTTATTTTGTTGGAAAACCAAACATTCAGCCACAAACTATTGAATATCTGATTTAAGGCCATCCCAAAAAAATTCCTTCTTAACCTTGTGGTAAGTTTTTAAAAATCCTGAGTGCCCTCCTAAGGGAGAAGTGTGCAATTCCATAAGAATCTTTTTTTTTAGTTGGGAATTCTTACAGAGGTATAAGCGATCTTTGTACCATAATGAATCATTTTGCCAGCTAAATGTATCAGATGTACTGGAATCTTGTTGTAACTTTCGAATAAGTGCCCACACTTCTTTGTCATCCTTCCATTCCTCCCTTGCTTCGTTTATCCAATCTGGTTGGATAATAGAAATGGCGCACAACAATGCTTCCACATCCTCATCCTTTCTTGAGAGTGCATCTGCCACCACATTTTGCTTTCCTTTTTTGTAGATGATTTCAAAGTCATAACCCAACATCTTTGTGACCCACTTTTGTTGCTCTTCAGAGGATAATCTTTGTTCTAAAAAGTATTTAAGGCTATCATGATCCGTTTTTACCTTGAAGTGTCTTCCCATTAGGTAGGGTCGCCATTTCTTAAGTGCATGGAGTATTGCCAACATTTCCTTCTCATAAATAGCTTTGCTTAAAAACTTTCCCTTGATTGGACGACTTTCAAAAGCAATGGGTCTTTCATCTTGCATTAGAACAACACCAATTCCATTTCCTGAAGCATCACATTCCACAATAAAGGTTTTTGTGAAGTCCGGTGTAGCTAAGACCGGTGCTTGGCACATTGCCTCTTTAAGATGTTCAAAGGCCTTTGTTGCTTCCGGAGTCCATGAAAATGCATCTTTCTTCAATAATGTTGTTAGAGGTGCTGCTATTCTCCCATAATTCTTAACAAACTTGCGATAATACCCTGTCAACCCGAGAAATCCTCGCAGATGCTTTATGGATGTGGGGATTTTCCATTCCTTAATGGCTTTAATTTTGCTAGGGTCTACCTTAACTCCTTCATGAGATACAATATGACCCAAATATTCCACCTCTTGGACTCCAAAGAAACATTTGGATCTTTTTGCATATAATTGTTTCTCCTTCAATAGTTGTAGCACCTTGTCAACATGTTCAACATGATCCTTCCAAGACTTGCTGTAGATTAGTATATCATCAAAAAATACTAACACAATTTTTCTAAGGAATGGTTTGAAAATTGAATTCATCAAACCTTGAAATGTTGAAGGTGCATTGGTAAGGCCAAAAGGCATGACCAAAAATTCATAATGACCCTCATGAGTTCTAAATGCTGTTTTCGGAATGTCTTCAGTCTTCATTCTGATTTGATGATATCCTGAACGAAGATCCAACTTGGTGAAGTAAATTGATCCATGCAATTCATCCAGTAATTCATCAATGACAGGAATGGGTAACTTATCTTTAATAGTGAGCTTGTTGAGCTCCCTATAATCCGGACACATGCGCCATGATCCATCCTTCTTGTGCACCAATACTACTGGAGCAGAGAAAGAACTTTGACTTGGTTGAATTATACCAGCCTCTAGCATTTCTGCAACCATACGTTCAATTTCACTCTTTTGGACATAGGGATATCTGTACGGCCTGATGTTTGGAGGAACACTTCCTGGAATCAGATGAATAGCATGATCATGATCACGCATAGGTGGGAGACCTTTGGGAGTCTCAAATACCTTGGAATGATTGTCCAGGACTTTTTGGAGATCTGGAGAAATAGATGATTCCGATGTGGAAACATCTAGCGAACATAATTGTGCAATTACACCTCTTTGCTCCTTTTTTAGAAGCTTTGTCATACTATTAGAGCTGATTATCTTTCCTGGTTTCCCTGCAATACCCCTTAATTCAACTTCCTTTCCTTCCGTAGAAAATTTGATGAAAAGTTCTTGAAAATTAAAAGCTATTGTACCCAGGGATTGTAGCCATTGGACTCCTAGTACAACATCAACACCTCCCATTGGAATGGAAAGCATTGGGCTAGTCAATACATATTCTCCCATGGATAGCTTGATATTATGGCACTTTCCAGAGCAATTTATTGTTCCTCCATTTGCAATCATCACTTGACACTCTGGTGCTGGATATAGGAAGCAATTCAATTCTTTTGCTACCTTACAATGAATAAAATTGTGGGTGCTTCCTGAATCAATCAACACTATTACCTTTTTCTTCTTGATTTGTCCTTCTATCTTGATGGTTTGAGGAGTGGTAATTCCTCCCAATGCATTACAAGATATGGTCGGATTTATTTGTTCTTCATCTAGGCTTTGTTCCTGGAGTATATCCTCTTCTTTTGACCTTTCTTGCTCCTTTTCTTCTTCCTCTTCACAATCTATGTAGAATAATTTCTTCTCAGCACACTTATGACCTTTAGTGTATTTGCTATCACAACTGTAACAAAGCCCTTTTGCTCTTTTTCTTCCAATTGTTGTGGTGTCAACCTTATAGGTTGTGGAAGACTAGGGGCAACAACACTTCCATCTTTATAGTTGTGAGTGGTATGCTTCCTGGTTGCCATAATTTTGCTTTCCATTTTTCTTGCTAACCTGAATGCCTTCTCTAATGAATCAGGTTCCCAAAGGCGAACATCATGTTGGATATTATCCTTTAAAGACCCTATGAACACATCAATCCTATGCTCCTCTGGAATATCTTTTACCCTTATGTTCAATTTTTGGAACTCCTCAATGTGCTCCATTATTGAACCCTTTTGTTTGAGACTTATCAATTGGCTAAAAAAAGTGTTGTTTTTTGTATCCTCATAATGTGCTATCAATTCTTCCGTAAAAATTGCCCAAGTGATAAATGGTTTACAAGAGAAAAGCCATTGATACCATACAAACTGATTTGGTTCCAAATATAAAGTTGCCATACGTACCTTTTGTGTGTTTTGCACATTATTGAGATCGAAGAATTGCTCCATCTGTAATATCCATGTGGCAGGATCCTTGCCATCAAACTTCCTCATATCGATTTTTGGAATATGGTGAGTCTTCGATCCAACATTAGCATCTATGGAATCATGATTAACATTTATTTTTTTCTCATCATGAGTTTCCTTTAGTACCCTTTCACCCTTAGGGACCATTTCTTGTAGCAACTTATTCATATTTATCTTCAATTCATCCATGTCTGTCTTCAAATCTATCTTCAAATCATCCATCTTAGCTTCCACGTCAATCATCTTAGCTTCTACGCCTTTCTTTAAATAGTCCATCTTAGCTTCTACACCTTTCTTTAAACCATCCATCTTAGCTTCTAAATCTTTCTTTAAACCATCCATCTTAGATTCTGTTCCTTTTTGTGCAAGGGACAGTTGTTGCACTTGGTCTTGTAATTTTGATATATCATGTTGCATTTATTCCTCTTCTTCATGAGTCATGCTAGAGCTTTCAGGTTCCTTACTAGGTATTTGAATTTTCTTTCCTCGGGGCATCAATTACCAATAATAATGCTCTACTATGCCCTTTTAATTCCTTCAAAATAAATTTTCAAACCAAGCTTAACCAAAAATTTAAGAAAATCTACACACCTTTTTTCACTTTGTAGGAGCTCGATATTTCCTCTGATGTATCTCTATAATTTCCAATCATCTAGTTCTAAATTTGTGAGTTGTAGTAGCCCTCTGTGTCCTCTTTCCAATGCCACAAGTCTGACCCAAATTGGATTCTCCAAGGAAGAGTTATGTGAAATCTCCCACAGCGACTTGCTTATAGACTAGTTCAATAGAGCGAACTTGTACGACGTGCCATGAGTCACTGTTTCGACCTTTGGATCTGAAACATGCATACAAGAAACTAAAGTCCGTCCTCTTTCTGTACCTTCTTACGAAATTTCAATCCGATCCCCAGAGAGAAAGTTATGACAATTTTCCCCAGGTCACCTGTTTTGAATGTAATTCAGGAGTCTGCAAAAAGACCAAGTTCCTCAGATCATATCTTCGCAAATATCGCGCGAAAAGCTCTGAAATTCAGACCCAAGGTTCAGTGCGATTTCTTCTCAAATGGGTTTTTTTTGCGACTTCCGAAACATCATAGAAAAAAGTTATAGCGAAAATGCCACGATGACCTGTTTGGAGCAATGAAACCCTAGAATCCAAAGCTCTGATACCAAATGTTATGAAACCAACTCAAGAAAAGATAGAAAAGATAAATAAACGCCTTAGAATTCAGCCTCTTCGAGGGGGAAACCTCCTTTACATTACATAAATGAACAATTCTTGGATGATTCAAATGAAAAAACCTCCTTTCTATATATAGGAGTCTAAGGAGTCACAATATAATCCAGCCGACCTAACAATAATAATATAAAGCCACAAAAATAACAATAGAGAGATTCTATGGGGCACAGTAATAACAATATGGGGGTAATAGGGGTACAACAATATTAATAATGGGTATAACTACAATAGTAATGGGGTAATCACTAGTATTATAGGGACCCAACAATGTGTCTGTAAGATTGCATGAAGAAATGATCTTGTTTTAAGATGGTTGTACTAATACATATGTGTTGAGACAGTTGGTATGTACTTGAGTGTAAGTAGGTGATAGTTGTAGCATTATGTATTATAACTGGTGAAAGTGAGTTGATTGTTGAGTATGACATGGTTGTTAGACTTGGTAAAGTTTGCTTTCAAATTCATAGACATGATGCCTTGATTTGTGGAACATGTGACTAACATGTGTGAACAATTGCAGGGAAACATGCTTGGTATTAGCATGAGAAGGTAATAGTTGAATTGTTTATATAACTAATAGTAGGATGATGTGACAATATATAGTAAGACTTGATTACAACAAGGTAAAAAGGTAAATAAGGGAATTGGGTGAGGATTCCTTTGGATATGTTTGGAACCCACAAATTCAAATGAATGAATGCTTTGAATACATGAATTATTCTTAATCTAGTTTTTGTCTAATATTATGTGGATATATGTTATATTCCTAAACATGTATCTGACAGATCCATTAGCTAGTTTCTAGCTATGTCTAATATTATGTGGATATATGTTATATTCCTAAACATGTATCTGACAGATCCATTAGCTAGTTTCTAGCTATAGTTGGGTTTTTCAAGAGAATTCAGATCCCTTGAGGAATGATATGTGTAGGTGTACAATGTGGCAACGTGATTGGCACAATAGGGTAAGATATTTGGTATATTGTGATGGTTACTTATGCACTGACAATTGTGTTTTTATGGAAGTATGATGCAGAGGATTGCATGGCAAAAGAGACTGCCATGAAATATTGAATAAGGCTTGGGTTGAATTTCCCTTGGAGGCATTGGGAAACCATGGGGTTGAGTCATGGTGTTTGTTGGGAGTTTTGTGCATTCGGTATTTTGTGATTTGTTTGAGCTTGATTTATGGTTTTTTATTTCGCCTAGTGCAAGGCATTGCCACTTTGTTTGTGATGTCATATTGCTATTGGTTTTCATGGTCTTCTCTTGTTTGCTGCTAGTTATTTCCCTTTATGTTTTGATTATTGGGAATTGGTTGGGAAAAGAGGAAATTTAATGGAGCTCGAAAAGAGACGAATGAAACCCAACATGTAATGAAGCTCTATATATGTATAAGGGAAACTAAAGGCAAGAGTATGACAATCAATTGGATTGGTTGGGTCCATTGGGGTAAATGGACAATGGTAGGACAATCATGAGAAATGTAACAGGAAAGGTGAAGTAAATGGATCTGAGGTGTCAGATGCCTTGGCTATGTTGGGAACGATTGTTCTCAGTGTTGTACATGGTGTGCACAAATAAAGGGAGTTATCTTAACCTTGACATTATGATATCTAGTAATTATGTTATGATCATGATTATGCTCACGATTATATATGTATACATGTATGTATGTATGTATGTATGACAGGGTCGTCATGGATCATGATTGTTTTATGCTAATGTTTATGTATATGCATGTATGTATCCATGTATCTATGTACTGTCCGACACGGTTGTCAGGGATCATTCCTGTGGAAGAATAATTTCTCATGCAGATGAATGGCATGACGAGGTTTTTGGTCTTATGGGGAATCAAGTGGATAGAGTAGTCATGACAAATACACGAGATCAGTATCATGTGGATATGAATTGATATTGTATTCTTGTATTATGCCTCTGTTTATGATATGAAAGGTAACTCCGGGGGATACATAAGCTGAATGAAATTAATGAGATCCACAACATGCTAGGATAAGCATGGATGGCAGGGAGTCACTGTAAGTCGGGTTGCTTGGTAGAGACAATGTGGTTTTGGATGTGCAGTACTAATGTTGTGCGTGTTGTATATTTAGTGATTGTACCTATGGTGATGTGTACATGTAATATATGTAGTATTGTGTACATATGATGTTGTGTGCATGTTGTATGTATAGTGTTGTGTGTACATTGCATATGTAGTGTTGGATATGGATGGTGCTATGTACATGTTGAATATGCGGTGTTGTGTACATATTGTACTGAGTACACGATGGATATGTAGTGTTGTGTGCATATGGTGTTGTGCGCATGTTGGATATGCAATGTCATGTACATAGGGTGCTATGTACATGTTGTATATGCGGTGCTATGTACATATGGTGTTGTGTGCATAATTGTATAAGTGGTGTTGTGAGCATGTGGTGCCATGTACATGTTGTACATGTGGTGTTGTGTGCAGGTGGTGTTGTGTACATGTCGTGCATATGGTGTTGTGTACATGTGGTGTCGTGTACATGTGCATGTGGTGTTGTGTACGTCTGGCGTTGTGTACACGTTGTATAGGTGGTACAATGTACATGTGGAATTATGTACATGTTATGCAGGTGGTGCCATGTACGTGTGATGTTGTGCACATGTTGTGCAGGAGGTGCTTTGTACATATGGTACTATGTACATGTTATACAGTTGATACTGGCATACATGTGGTATTGTGGTATTTTCGTACATGCCGTGTTATGGGCATGCAGTACTATGTATGTGCATTGTGTAGTCGTGGTATTGTGATATATATATTCATTGTGATGTAGTCTATGTACATATTTGTGTTTTGTTGTACACTAGGTGTAGGTGTATGTATTGTGTTATGGTGTACACTGGATGTAGGAGTATGTATTGTGTTGTGTTGTACACTGGGTCTAGGTGTATGTGTGGTATGTCAGGTCTAGGTGCATGTATTACATGGTGTTGTATGTCATGTGTGGTGTTATGTGTGTTATACACACTATGTGTATGGGCACATGGTTGAGGAGAAGGCATTGGGTGTTTGTCAGGGGTGACAACCGATCTGGTGTGCATACAGAATAAGGACAAAAGTTGAAGCTAAGGATTGATTAAATGATAAGTATCAATGTTTTATTTCATTTTTATTATGCATGTGTTTTATGATTTTGGTCTATGATGATTACATGTGATCTATGATTGATTCTGGTTTATGATATGTGATTTATGATGTTGATCTATGATGGTTGTGTTTTGAGCTAACCTGATGTGATATGTTTTTACATGATGATTTGGTCAAAGATGCTAGTTTGACTTGTTGTGATAGGAAGTGAACATGATTGCAAGTGTACCTTATTGACGAGCTATTAATGAGGTATGATGTGAATTTATTTTAATTTATTTTAAATCTAATGGCAATAATGTGCTTGATACATGAAAGAATGGGAAATGCCTGGGTGGGGTGATTGAAACTAACTGCAAGAATTAGAAGCAATAGTGAATGAAATTGGAACAAGTAGTAGTATGTTGGTAAAGCATCTCAGGAGCAGGGCCATTGTGGGAAAATGGTACTCAATAGTTTCCATTGATTTCCATGAGCATGCTATGACTGATATGATGATTTTAAGGCATGGATATTCCTTGGTTTTTGGACCTTCCGATGCAAGGAAACCTTGCCGAGGGATGGATTGCCTAGGATGGGGGTGCCCACAAAACTTGGAAGGTGTGTGACTGCACGGAATGGGGTGACCGGATTGCTCGAGGGACTCTTTAGAAGAGAAGGGAAGACGAGGGATATATTTGTCTTGGTCATTAACATTGCTAGAGGGAATCAAATGCACGTTGGGAGTGTGTCCTGGAACAATGAGCCGATAACTGTTCACCGAGAGGACAAGTGGCACAAGATTATAACATTGGACATTGGATGTAGATTTGACCTTGCAGTGGATTATGGACTTCTTGGGAAGTAGGTGAACCCTGGTATTCCTTTGGGGGTTGAGGTGTGAGCCTCTAGATTCCCTAGTTGGGGATGCAAGCATCGTATCCTTTTATTTGCTAGTTGAGAAAATGTGGATATGTTTGTATTATTGTAAATACTGTATCAAGAAGGATTTATAAAGCTCCATGAACAATATGATTATTTGCTTGGTGAAGAAAATGTGTATGTGTGCATATGTGGTTATTATTGTAAATACCATAATGGGTTGTGTTATAAAGCTCCAATAAACAGTATATTTGTCATGTTTTAACGGGTGACCATTGTAAATATTTCAACGAGTTGTGTTATAACACTCCATGGGAAGTATGTTTTGTTTTCAACGGTCTTGTTATTTATAGGTGTCATTGAACACCGAGGATGGTTCTATAACAACCCTGGTTAAAAATCCATGTAAAAAAATATATAAGACCATGGGCATGGGACACGTATTCCAAGCTAAATCATGGGAAAAACATCCTAGTGGGTGTTCATTTAGTTTATTATGGCTAAGGAAATTGGCAAAGGAAATGATAAAGGATTTGGAAAGGTAAGAGACATTTAATTTGAATTTTATTTATGATATAATGGAAATTACGAGAAAAGGAAGGTTAAAGGTCACAGGTTGCATGTGAAGAGGAAATTGAAGAAAAATAATGGAAAATGAAGAAAATAGAGGCCTCATTGATAACAAGGCATATGAGGATCACTTAGCAAGATTTTTGATAGGTTTTGGTGGAGCTCTTGTTCTATTCTCTCTCTCTCTCTCATACTCTTGGACACTTAGAGTTTTCTTGGAGCATTCTTGGAGGAGTGTAGAATACTTGGATTTTTGGAGCAAGAAGGAAAAGGAAGAGTAGGAAGGTCTAAGAGGACATTGGGATCAACAACTACAACGAGTTTTGCTTGTAGGTTCCGAGTTGCATTTATGCTTTCCTCACTAGTTTTGGCATGCATGGCATATGAATGTCGTTTATTGGTCACGATCTGTCATTGGCATGGAGGATTTCCTGGATTAACAATTTGTTTTTATGGTTGGTTCTCATGTTTCCTTTAGCTTGGGTTGATTTACTAGTTCTTTGAAGCCTTGGTTGGACAAACGCTCTAGAAGCCCTGTAACAACTTGGGGTTTAGTTACTAGTCTTGGAAGCCTTGGTTGGAAAAACTCTCTGGAATCCTTGTAACAGCTTGGTTTGAGTTACTAGTCCTTGAAGCCTTGGTTGGAAAAACGTTTTGGAATCCCTGTAACAGATTGGGTTGAGCTACTAGTCCTGGAAGCATTGGTTGGAAAATTCTTTGGAAGCCCTTGGTGGGTTGAGTTACTATTCTTGGAAACCTTGGTTGGACAAACAATCTAGAAGCCTAATGACAACATTGGGTTGAGTTACTAGTCCTGGAAGTCATGTTGTAAAAAATGCTATGGAGCCCTGGAAGGCTTGGGTAGAGACCAATATGATGATGGTTTGTGATGTTCGACTTTGAGGTGGAATCACTGTTTGATGGGTTGAGGAGGTTTGAACTCTAGAAGCCCAGGTTCGGTCTTGATGGTTGTTCCATGAGATCCAACATTCATGCTTGGAATATGGCAAGAGGGTGATTGGTTGAAAGAAATATTTGGTTCATCCTAGTCTATGGTCAGGTGGTTCGTGGAAGTCCCATACCTGGTCGGCCTATGCAATCATCAATAAGAGCTTTACTTATACTTGGTATTTTATGGGTAAATATACTTGTTTATATGTGGTTTATATGGTGGTTATATCCTTGATATTTATGTTGGTTATGAATGAGTTTTATGACATTGAAAATGTATGTCTCTCCTCATGTTTTGGTTAATCACTGATTGCACAATGAATATATGACTTATTATATGGTAGTGCAATTACTGTGATGAGGAATCAATGCTTCTTAGCGATTCTTAGAAAAGTATGAGACCCTTATGCTTAGATCTGTTGTTTAAACTTATAGATTGCATATTTGTGACATGTTTGATGAAATTCTTGTCATGTCTAGTAGGGGTCCAGTCTAGTCCTTGTTAATTTTTTTGAAAATGTATTATTGTTCTGTTGTGTAAATTCATTTCTGAAGGTGTCATTGAGTTCTGGGTAGTGACCTGGGCTATGGGCTCGAAAAGTGGCACAAATCCTGGAGTCGTAGGCACAATGCGATGGAAAAAAGTACCCAAACACACCCATGCCTTGTTGTGGGAGCATCTGAAGCCTCCTAGATGCACCCATGCCTTGCTACGGGAGCATCTAGAGCCTCCCAAAATCACCTTTGTCCATATCAAGGGAGTTTCCAGGGGTTTGATGCTCTAAAAATTCGGTTGGTCTCAGGGTCTCGTTACTTGAGTGGTTGGGATGACTCCTGAGAGTTTTGTTTTTGATGTGGAAGGTCTGTGATGTGTTTCGTCGGTTCCACTTACTTAACTGGCACATAAGGAGTCAAATCATATCATTGTAACTTCTCGTCACATGTTTAACCCGGTTAGACAATTACTTAGGTATATGTGGGAGGAGGGTGTTACAAAGTGGTATTAGAGCATGGTTCACCCCTCAGACTGGATGGACGATGTGTTGGTCATGCATTCATGTCAGTTGCATATGTGTTGCTTATGCTTGTAGTCCATGTGATTGTTGCATTTGCATGGTGTTGATCATGGTTGTAGTGATGTCTCCATGTGAAGGTTGATGATGTTGTTGTTGGGATTCTTTAGCCATGAATACATGTTAGTTGTATATGCATTTGTTATGCATGTCAGTGTCCATATGTTATTGTGCATGCATTGTCATGGTTATAGTTATTCATGTATAGTAGGTCAAATGTGCATTGTGATGTCATTGTATGCATTTTAGGTCATCATGATGTTGTTTGTTGTTATGATGCTGATGTGTTGGTTGAGATAGAGCAGCAGATGTAGATCATCAGAATGAGATTGCCACACTAGACTTCGGGGTAAGAGCAGATCGTCATACATGTTTGTATGGAGGGTATGCAGGTATGTGGCTATGATTATTATAAGAATTTGGGTTACTTATATGCTTGTCATTTTATTGTTGTTATGGTTACATGTATGATAAATTCTAGTTGATTAGTGTAGTCATATACACGTGTCATATAGTCATGAATGATAGTAACCTGTTGTTGTATGCATTATGATCATATGCATGATGGTTATGTTCATTGTATTGAATATCTTGATGTTACATGCTAACCTGGATTGGTCTTTGCATATGATTATGGTTATGGTATTTAGGAATGAGTCGACTTATTTGTGATAATTTGTTGTACTAATCTAGATTGACTTATGCATATGTCATTGCTATGCATGAATGAAATTTTTTTATGAGCTTATGATGTGAACATGTTACCTAGTTACTATTATGGATATCATGACCTTATTTATGTTTGAGTTGATATGTTGTGAATTTATATCATGCTAATATAGATTGATTGTACAGAAAAGATAGCCTCTCCTGAGATACATGAAGGCATGAGTTTTCTTATGTTGTATACTTAGTGTTTAACTATTTGATTATGTTGTCTATTTGGTGTTTGAGTGTTTGATTATGTCATCTAGTTGAATTATCTAACATGGTATGCTTACATTCTGTATCAATGTTTGATTAATTGCATGATATGAGTACGTGTATATAAGATTGCATGAAGAAATGATCTTGTTTTAAGATGGTTTACTAATACATATGTGTTGAGACAATTGATATGTATGAGTGTAAGTAGGTGATAGTTGTAGAATTATGTATTATGACTGGTGAATGTGAGTTGATTGTTGAGTATGACATTGTTGCTAAACTTGGTAAAGGTTTCTTTCAAATTCATAGACATGATGCCTTGATTTTTGGAACATGTGAATAACATGTGTGAACAGTTGCAGGGAAACATGCTTGGTGTTAGCATGACAAGGTAATAGTTGAATTGTTTATATAACTAATAGTGGGGCGATGTGACAATATATAGTAAGACTTGATTGTAGCAAGGTAAAAAGGTAAAGAAGGGAATTGGGTGAGGATTCCTTTGGCTATGTTTGGAAACCGCAAATCCAAACAAATGAATACTTTGAATGCAGTAAGTCTTCTTAATCTAGATTTTGTCTAATATTATGTGGAATAATGTTATATTCCTAAACATATATTTGATAGATATATTAGCTAGTTTCTAGCTATAGTTGGGTTCGTCAAGAGAATTGGGATCCCTTGAGGAATGATATGTGTATGTGTACAATGTGGCAACATGATTGAAACAACAAGGTAAGATACTTGGTATATTGTGATGGTTACGTATGCACTGACAATTGTGTGTTTATGGCAGTATGATGCAAGCGATTGCATGGCAAAATATACTGCCATGAAATATTTAAGAAGGGCCGGGTTGAATTTCCCTTGGAGGCATTGGGAGCCCATGGGGTTGAGTCATGGTGTTTGTTGGGAGTTTTGTGCCTTCGATATTTTGTGATTTGTTTGAGCTTGATTTATGGGTTTTGATTTTGTCTGGTGCAAGACCTTGCCACTTTGTTTGTGATGTTGTATTGCTGTTGGTTTTCATGGTTTTCTCTTGTTTGCTGCTTGTTCTTTCCTTTTATCTTTTAATTATTGGGAATTGGTTGGGAAAAGAGGAAATTTAATGGAGCTCAAAAAGAGATGAATGAAACCCAACATGTAAGGAAGCTCTGTGCATGTATAAAGGCAACTGAAGGCAAGAGTATGAAAATCAGTTGGATTGGTTGGGTCCATTGGGGTAAATGGAAAATGGCAGGACAATCATGAGAAAGGTAACATGAAAGTTGAAGTAAATGGATTTTTAGGCATCATATGCCTTGGCTATGTTGGGAACGATTATTCTCAATGTTGTACACAATGTGCACAAATAAAGGGAGTTCTCTTAACCTTGACCTTATGCTATCTGGTAATTATGTTATGATCATGATTATCCCAATGTTTATATATGTATACATGTATGTATGTATGTATGTCATGTTTGACAAGGTCATCATGGATCATGGCTGTTTAATGATAATTTGTATATGTATATATGTGTGTATGTATGTCGTTGTTTGATAGGATCATGATTGTTTTATGCTAATGTTTATGTATATGTATGTATGTATCCATGTATTTATGTCATTGTTCGATAGGGTTGTTAGGGATCATTCATGTGGAGGAATAATTTCTTATGCAAGTGAATGGAATGACGGTGTTTATGGTCTTATGGCGAATCAAGTGGGTAGAGTAGTCATGGCAAATATACGAGGTTAGTATCATGTGGATATGAATTGATATTGTATGATTATATTATGCCTATATTTATGTTATGATAGGTAACTCTGAGGGATGCATTAGCTGAATGAAATTAGTGAGATCTGCGACATGCTAGGATAAGCATGGATGGCAGAGAGTCACTAGAAGCAAGGTTGCCTGGTAGAGACAATGTGGTTTTGGATGTGCAATACTAATGTTGTGTATATGTTGTGCATGTTGTATATTCAGTGATTGTGCCTATGGTGATGTGTACATGTAATATATGCAGTATTGTGCACATATGATGATGTGTGCATGTTGTATGTATGGTGTTGTGTGTACATTGCATATGTAGTGTTGGATATGGATGGTGCTATGTACATGTTTAATATACAGTCTTGTGTACATATTGTACTAAGCGCACGATGGATATGCAATGTTGTGTGCATGTTGGATATGCAGTATTGTGTACATAGGGTGCTATATACATGTTGTATATGCAATGAAATGTACATATGGTGTTGTGTGCATGTTGTACATGTGGTGCTATGTACATATGGTGTTGTGTGTATAGTTGTATAAGTGGTATTGTGAGCATATGGTGCCATGTACATGTTGTACATGTGGTGTTGTGTGCAGGTGGTGTTGTGTACATATCGTGCATATGGTGCTATGTACGCCTGGTGTTGTGTACATGTTGTACAAGTGGTACAATGTACATGTGGCGTTGTGTACAGGTTGTGCAAGTGGTGCCGTGTACATGTGATGTTGTGCACATGTTGTGTAGGTGGGGATTTGTAAAGATGGTACTGTGTACATGTTGTACATATGATAATGGTGTACATGTGGTATTGTGGTAATTTTGTACAAGCTGTGTTACGGGCATGCAGTACTATGTATGTGCATTGTGTAGTCGTGGTATCGTGACATATGTATTCATTGTGTTGTAGTCTATCTATGTATTTGTGTTGTGTTGTACACTAGGTGTAGGTGTATGTATTGTGTTGTGGTGTACACTAGATGTAGGAGTATGTATTGTATTGCATTGTACACAGGGTCTAGGTGTATGTGTGGTATGCCAAGTTTAGGTGCATGTATTGCATGGTGTTGTATGTCGTGTGTGGTTGTATGTGTGTGATGCACACTATGTGTATGTGCACCTGGTTGAGGAGAAGGCAATGGGTATTTGTTGGGAGTGGCAACTGATCCGGTGTGTATACAGAATAAGGACAAAGGTGGAAGCTAAGGATTGATTAAAGGATAAGTATCAATATTTTATTTCAGTTTTATTATGCATGTGATTTATGATCTTGGTCTATGATGATTACATGTGATCTATGATTCTATTTTATGATGGTTGCATGTGATTTATGATGTTGATCTATGATGGTTGTGGTTTGAGTTAACTGGCTCTGATATGTTTATACATGATGATTTGGTCAAAGATGCTAGTTTGGCTTGTTGTGATAGGAAGTGAATAGGATTGCAAGTGTACCTTATTGATGAGCTACCAATGAGGCATGTTGTGAATTTATTTTAAATCGAATGGAAATAATATGCTTCGTACATGAAAGAATGGGAAATTCCTGGGTGGAGCGATTGAAATTGACTGCAATTATTAGCAACAACAATGAATGAGATTGGAACAAGTAGCAGCATGTTGGTAAAGCACTTCAGGAGCAGGGCCATTGTGGGACACTGGTATCCAATAGTTTCCTTTGATTTCCATGAGCATGCTATGACATATATGATGGTTTTAAGGCAGGGACATGCCTTGGTTTTTAGACCTTCTGATACAAGGAAACCTTTCCGAGGGATGAACTGCCTAGGATGGGGGTGCCAACAAAACTTGGAAGGTGTGTGACTGCACTGAAGGGGGTGACTAGATTTCCCGAGGGACTATGTAGAAGAGAAGGGAAGATGAGGGATTTTTTTTTTTTGGTAATTAGCACTGCTAGAGGGAATCCAATGCACATTGGGAGTGTGCCCTGGAATAATGAGCTGATAATTGTTCACCAAAAGGACAAGTGGCGCAAGATTATAACATTGGACATTGGATGCAGATTTGACCTTATAGTGGATTATGGACTTCTTGGGAAGGAGGTGAATCTTGATATTCCTTTGAGGGTGGAGGTGTGAGCCTCTAGATTCCCTTATTGGGGATGTAAACATCATGTCCTTTTATTTGCTGGTTGAGAAGATATGCATGTGTGTGTATTATTATAAATACTATATCAAGCAGGATTTATAAAGCTCCATGAACATTATGATTATTTTCTAGGTGAAGAAAATGTGCATGTGTGTATATGTGGTTATTATTGTAAATACCATAATGAGATGTATTATAAAGCTCTAATAAACGGTATGTTTGTCATGTTTTCAAAGGTGATCATTGTAAATACTGCAACGAGATATGTTATAAAGCTCCATGGGAAGTATGTTTTGTTTTCAGCGGTCTTGTTCGTTATAGGTGTCATTGAACACCGAGGATGGTGTTCCCCCAAGGGGGAGGATTCTGTAACAACCCTGGTTAAAAATCCATGTAAAAAAAATATAAGACCATGGTCATGGGACATGTATTCCAAGCTGAATGTCAGGAAAAACATCCTAGTGGGTGTTCATTCAGTTTATTATGGCTATGGAAATTGGCAAAGGCAATGGTAAAGGCTTTGAAAAGGTAAGAGACATTTAATTGGCATTTTATTTATGAAATAATGGAAATTAGGAGAAAACGAAGGTGAAAGGTCATAGGTTTCATGTGAGGTGGAAATTGAAGAAAAATAATGGAACATGAAGAAAATAGAGGCCTTATTGATAACAAGGCATATGAGGATCACTTGGCAAGATTTTTGACAGGTTTTGGTGGAGCTCTCTTCTATTCTCTCTCTCTTTCATACTCTTGGACACTTAGATTTTTCTTGGAGCACTCTTGAGGAGTGTGGCATACTTGGAGTTTTGGAGCAAGAAGGAAAAGGAAGAGTAGGAAGGTCTAAGAGGACATCAGGATCAACAACTACAACGAGTTTTGCTTGCAGCATCGGAGGGTTGGTTACTTGAGTGGTTGGAATGGCTCCTGGGAGTTTTGTTGCTGATGTGGAAGGTCCGTGTGATGTGTTCCACCGGTTTCACTTCCTTAATTGACACATAGGGAGTCAAATCATATCATAGTAACTTTTTGTCACATGTTTACCCCAATTGGTTGGTTACTTAGGTAGATGTGGGAGGAGGGTGTTACAGAAAAAAAAGAAAGTATTGGAAGATAGTTTGAGAGAGTGAAAAATGTAATATTTGAAGAAGTTATAGGAGCTACAATTGAATTCCATTTGTGGAGTGATATTTAAAAAATCATTCATGGAGTGACAATTAAATTTCATTTGTGGAGCAACATTTGAAAATAATTCATGGAGAAATTTTTGAATATCATTTGTGGAACAATGATAAAATATAATGTGAGAAAAGACTTGGTGAGGATCTCTGATGAAGCTACATGTTGATATGGTGAAGTGGTGAGCAGATCTAAACAAGCAACAAGAAGACCTAGTGCTATGGAAAGTAGATTACTTTTAAAGAAGCTATATGCATGATCCGGATTTAAACAGGAACGCAACAAATTACAGAGATAACCATATACACAAAGATGCAGCGGAAATAATACTTCATTTCATTAATGGAAAATACTGAAATATGGTTACAAACAGAAATGGAAATAAACTAGCTAGGGCGATGGTAGCTTATCTCTGAGAAGAGATGTGATGGCTACATGCCTCTGAACTGTGTTACAATGAGGCTCGAAGGCCTATTTATTGTTGAGAAACAATGGAAAACCCTTAACATTCCAAAACCTAACCCTAGGAGATGAAACGCCAAACTGTGGGCCCCGTTTGGGGGTAAATTGGTACATCAACTTCCCGGGGTCGTAACTTTGGCATATGATCTCCGTTTGACGCGTACAATAGCTCGTTAGAAAGATCTATCCGAGTACTACCACTTTGGGAGGCAACATCGGTCCATGGACCCATGTTGCCCCAGATTCCCAAAAAAACGTCGTTTAGGGCCTCAAAACGGCTCCAGAAGTTCAGGACTCGAAAAACTGCTAAAAATAGTAAACTGCTACAATTAAGGAAACTGAAAATGCTGAGAAAGACAATGGTGGGGGTCCAGGTGGACTTGGCAGGTGGCCACCAATATCCACCTGGATCATTCCTCCCCCCTTAGGAAGCAATGGTCCCCATTGCGTTGAGCTCCTCCATGAGATGAGGAAACTTCTGCTGAACTTGTTCCCTGGTGAGCCACTTGCCCTGCTGAAGGAGTTGGCCTGCTTTGACAACTCGATACAGTTGGATATTCTGTTGGCGAGTGTTCTTGATCTGTGTGTCCATGATCCGATCAGTTGCAGCTTGTTCCATGCAATCTGGATTTAATTCTGTGGGTTTGAGCTGTTCTGCAATGTCGGATGTGTCTAGCAATGGTGGAAAGTATGGCCGAAGGCGGTCCACATTGAACACTGGGTGCAGGCCAAGGAATGGGGGAATGCTGAGCTCAAATGCATTGTCTCCCATAGCCTTAGTAATGGTGTAAGGACCATATCGGAGTGGTCTCAATTTCCGATAGGCTCCAGTAAGGCGTTCCTTTTGCAAATGCAACCAGACTTTGTCGCCCACCTGAAACTTGTGTGGCACCCGATGTTGATCATGTCGCTGTTTGTACTTGGCATTTGATTTCTCAAGGATGTCATGGACCTGCTGGCGAATATGTTGGATGCGCTCAATGAAGCTGGTGGCCTTATCTGTTTCGGACTGGACATGAGCTGAATTCATGTGAGTAGCTGCAAGTGGCATGGCCACATCAATGGGGCATAGTGGCTGGAATCCCAAACCCACCTGAAAAGGGCTATGGCCAGTGGAGCTGTGAAGAGCTCGGTTGTAGCTGTGCTGAACGTAGGGGAGGCTCTCGTCCCATGTGCGAGGATGATTTGAGTTATACATGCGCAGAATGTGCACAATCATCCTATTGACAACCTCTGTCTGGCCATCAGTTTGAGGATGGAAGGCTGTGGACTTCGTGAGTTTGGTGTCCAGCATTGACCAGAGACTGGACCAAAAGGTGCTGAGAAACCGACTGTCCCGATCTGAGATGATAGACTGTGGGATCCCAAAGTGCACCCACACTCGTTCAAAGAAGAGTGTAGCAGTGGCTTCTGCTGTGATATTCTTCTTGCAGGCCATCATAATGGCCATCTTTGAGAACCTGTCGACGACCACAAAAACACAGTCATTTCCATGCTTAGTGGAAGGAAGGCCTGACATGTAATCCATGGAGATGGATTCCCAAGGTCGACTTGGGGTAGGCAACGGGGTATAGAGGCCTTGCTTCTTAATGGTCGGTTTGGCAATGGCACAGGCAGTACATGATCGGATGTACTTCCCAACATCCTGTCGAAGATTCGGCCAATAGAAATAGTTTTGCAGTACTGCCACTGTTTTCTCGACCCCGAAATGCCCAGCAGCCCGACTGTAGTGTGCTTCCCAAATCATCTTGGCACGCTCGCTTGAAGGAACACAAAGGTGACCGAGGTGGCATAATAGGGCATCCTGGAGGTGAAAATCTGCAACCTGCCGACCCTCCAAGAGTGTCTGGTATGTGTGGCCGAATTCTGGGTCGCTTTTGTAGAGAAGTGGCCAATCAGAAGTCTCGTGCCCGCAAGAGTTGAGCACGGTGGTTAGCGCCATGATCGGTGGTCGACTGAGGCAATCTGCAACATTATTGGTGCTGCCCTTTTTATACTTGATATTCAAGTGAAACTGTTGCAGGTATGTAGACCACTTCTGATGGCGATCATTCTGCAATTTCCCTTGGGTCTGTATGAACTGCAGAGGTCGGTGGTCTGTGTGGATGACCGTTTCCTTCCCCAAAATGTAATGCTTCCATTGTCGGCAGGCTTGTACAATGGAATACATCTCTTTATCATAAGTGGGGTACTTCCGGACTGTGTCTGAAAGTGTTTCACTGTGATATGCCACTGGATGTCCATGTTGAGTAAGGACTGCCCCAATAGCATAGTCAGAGGCATCTGTCTCGACCTCAAATGGTTGTTGTAAATCTGGTAACGCGAGCACTGGTGCCGTGCAGAGGCGATCCTTCAACTCCCTGAATGCCTTCTGTTGAGATTCAGACCAAAAGAATTTTGCTTTCGCCCCGCCCTTGGTGACTTGACTCAAGGGCCAAGAAATATGAGAAAATCCCAACACAAACCTGCGGTAGAAGTTGGCAAGACCTAGAAAGCTGCGGAGCTCTGTTAGAGTGGTTGGAGAGGGCCAATCCCAAATGACTTGGACCTTGGCTGGATCGACATGCACCCCCTGTTCATCAATGATGTATCCCAGATACTGAACCTCGGTCATGCCAAAAGTGCATTTCTCCAAATTGGCACAGAGCTCGTGTTGCCGCAATGTTTGGAGAACCTGTCGGATGTGGTGGAGGTGCTCTTCCCAACTCTGGCTGAAGATCAGAATGTCATCCAAGTATACTACTACAAAGGAGTTGGTGAATGGCCGCAAGATGTCATCCATTAGCCTCATAAAGGTTGCAGGAGCATTCGTCAATCCGAAAGGCATGACCAACCATTCGAAGAGACCCTCCTTGGATTTGAAGGCAGTCTTCCACACATCTGAGGGTTCAATTGGTACCTGGTGATATCCTGACTTCAGATTGATCTTGCTGAAATATTTCGCCCCCTTTAGTTGGTCTAGGAGGTCATCAATCCGCGGGATCGGGTACCTATTACGGACAGTGATCTTGTTCAGCGCCCGATAGTCAATACAGAGTCTCCACGTCCCATCCTTCTTCTGTACCAATACTATCGGGCTCCCACAGGGCGAAGAACTCGGACGGATGTGACCTTTCTGCAGGAGCTCCTGAATCTGCCTCTTGATTTCATTGTTCTCCAGAACAGAGCGCCGATAAATTGGTCCATTGGGTAGCGGCGCACCTGGGGTCAGATCGATGGAGTGCTTGACTTGACAGTGCAGAGGAACCCCTGCCGGGGAGGTGAAGATGTCTTCGTACTCCTCCACAATCTTATCCATCTGTAGCTGCCGTGCAGAGAGGCCCCGTTTGGAGGCCGCGACCACTATCTTCTTCTTCCCTTGAGGGCGTATCATCAGGAAAACAAATTTCCTGGTTTTGGAAATGATCTTACTGCATTGTTTTGCAGTAATCAAAGAGATGGCGGCAGGTGGTGCTACCTCTGGTATCCTGAACAACTTATTTCCCAATGTAATAATAACAGCACGGGGCCTTGATTCATACACAGCATGTCGCTTCCACAAGTATGGTTGTCCTAGTAATACATCACAAACTTCAAGGGGAGCAATGTCACACAATACCTCATCCGTGAAGGGCTTGATGTTGTATGGAAGGCGACACTGCTGGCTCACGCGAAGATCTCGCCCTTGGTGAAGCCACCCAATGGTGTATGGTTGTGGATGTGCTGTGGTCGGTAAGCCCAACCGCTTCACGACCTCTGCCGAAATGAGGTTCTTTTGACTCCCGCTATCAACAATGAACTGTATCGGGGAGCCCTTTACCCACATCTGGGAGTGGAAGAGACGCTCCTCCTCCTCTGGATCTTCGGGTTCATTTTTCTGGATCTTTGCGGTAGCAACAGTGGCGCTGGGATCCGCATCAATGATCTGCTTCCCTTTTTCATACCCCTTATCGGGTTCTGACTCAGAGTCGGAACATGCATCTGATTCTGAAACCTTTAGCTCAGCCACCAGTGACTGCTTGGCCCGACACTCACTTGTGTTGTGAGTGGAGCTCTTATGGAACTCGCACCATTTTCTAGTGTCCTTTCTCGGCTTCGCGGCGTTGCTCTTTGCTTGTAGCTTCGGCTGGTTGTCTTGGGCTGTCCCGCCTTGGCTTTGTCCTTTGTTCTGTGGTTTAGGGGCACCTTTCCCCTGCTTTGGATTCGCAGATCCAAAGTCTCGCTTCTTTTGTTTAAACTTCTGCTCGACCTTGACGGCATACCGGTATGCTGCGCCGAGCGAGGGAATGTTCAGGAACTGTATTTCTTCCTGGATGTACTTGTGCAGGCAGCCACGGTATTTGAGTATGGGAGGCCGTCGGGATATAAGGAGTTAGGGCTTGAACTGGTTGAACCTTTGCAAGACCAGCCTCGCAAATCCCGACGGCCTCCCATGGCGGACGAGAAGAAAGACGAGGGGGCAGGAGATCCCATCAAAATCTTGCTCGAAGAAGCGCTCGAGCGACAACGGAACGCGATGATGGACAGCTTTGCGCAGATCCTTCAGCGGCTACCCAGAAGCGGCGCATCGGCTTCCAGCAGCTCCTCTGGAAACGCCACACCCTTTAAGGTACAAGTTAATTTTGAAATCCCCATATTCGAGGGTCAGATAGACGCCGATGCCGTAGATAAATGGTTAAATCTGCTAGAGGGTTATTTTTCTGTTCATGAATTTTCGAGTCGGGAAAAGATTGTTTTTGCTCTTCTCAAAGCAGCCCCCCACGTCAAGGACTGGTGGGAAACCTACTGCGAGCAGAAGGATGAAAGTACTGGCTCACTATTTTCAGCCGCACCCACCTGGGATTCGTTCCGGGATGCCATCAAGGAGCAGTACTATCCTGTCGGAAGCTATGAGGATGAATACATAAAGTGGACCACGCTGCGGCAGGGAAGGGACCAAGACGTGCCGGAGTTCACCAATCTTTTCCATACCCTTCGCACAAAGTTGGGTATCAAGGATTCGGAGCAACATTTGATACTCAAATACCGTGGCTGCCTGCACAAGTACATCCAGGAAGAAATACAGTTCCTGAACATCCCCTCGCTCGGCGCAGCATACCGGTATGCCGTCAAGGTCGAGCAGAAGTTTAAACAAAAGAAGCGAGACTTTGGATCTGCGAATCCAAAGTAGGGGAAAGGTGCCCCTAAACCACAGAACAAAGGACAAAGCCAAGGCGGGACAGCCCAAGACAACCAGCCGAAGCTACAAGCAAAGAGCAACACCGCGAAGCCGAGAAAGGACACTGGAAAATGGTGCGAGTTCCATAAGAGCTCCACTCACAACACAAGTGAGTGTCGGGCCAAGCAGTCACTGGTGGCTGAGCTAAAGGTTTCAGAATCAGATGCATGTTCCGACTCTGAGTCAGAACCCGATAAGGGGTATGAAAAAGGGAAGCAGATCATTGATGCGGATCCCAGCGCCACTGTTGCTACCGCAAAGATCCAAAAAAATGAACCCAAAGATCCAGAGGAGGAGGAGCGTCTCTTCCACTCCCAGATGTGGGTAAAGGGCTCCCCGATACAGTTCATTGTTGATAGCGGGAGTCAAAAGAACCTCATTTCGGCAGAGGTCGTGAAGCGGTTGGGCTTACCGACCACAGCACATCCACAACCATACACCATTGGGTGGCTTCACCAAGGGCGAGATCTTCGCGTGAGCCAGCAGTGTCGCCTTCCATACAACATCAAGCCCTTCACGGATGAGGTATTGTGTGACATTGCTCCCCTTGAAGTTTGTGATGTATTACTAGGACAACCATACTTGTGGAAGCGACATGCTGTGTATGAATCAAGGCCCCGTGCTGTTATTATTACATTGGGAAATAAGTTGTTCAGGATACCAGAGGTAGCACCACCTGCCGCCATCTCTTTGATTACTGCAAAACAATGCAGTAAGATCATTTCCAAAACCAGGAAATTTGTTTTCCTGATGATACGCCCTCAAGGGAAGAAGAAGATAGTGGCCGCGGCCTCCAAATGGGGCCCCTCTGCATGGCAGCTACAGATGGATAAGATTGTGGAGGAGTACGAAGACATCTTCACCTCCCCGGCAGGGGTTCCTCTGCACTGTCAAGTCAAGCACTCCATCGATCTGACCCCAGGTGCGCCGCTACCCAATGGACCAATTTATCGGCGCTCTGTTCTGGAGAACAATGAAATCAAGAGGCAGATTCAGGAGCTCCTGCAGAAAGGTCACATCCGTCCGAGTTCTTCGCCCTGTGGGAGCCCGATAGTATTGGTACAGAAGAAGGATGGGACGTGGAGACTCTGTATTGACTATCGGGCGCTGAACAAGATCACTGTCCGTAATAGGTACCCGATCCCGCGGATTGATGACCTCCTAGACCAACTAAAGGGGGCGAAATATTTCAGCAAGATCGATCTGAAGTCAGGATATCACCAGGTACCAATTGAACCCTCAGATGTGTGGAAGACTGCCTTCAAATCCAAGGAGGGCCTCTTCGAATGGTTGGTCATGCCTTTCGGATTGACGAATGCTCCTGCAACCTTTATGAGGCTAATGGATGACATCTTGCGGCCATTCACCAACTCCTTTGTAATAGTATACTTGGATGACATTCTGATCTTCAGCCAGAGTTGGGAAGAGCACCTCCACCACATCCGACAGGTTCTCCAAACACTGCGGCAACACAAGCTCTGTGCCAATTTGGAGAAATGCACTTTTGGCATGACCGAGGTTCAGTATCTGGGATACATCATTGATGAACAAGGGGTGCATGTCGATCTAGCCAAGGTCCAAGTCATTCGGGATTGACCCTCTCCAACCACTCTAACAGAGCTCCGCAGCTTTCTAGGTCTTGCCAACTTCTACCGCAGGTTTGTGTTGGGATTTTCTCATATTTCTTGGCCCTTGAGTCAAGTCACCAAAGGCGGGGCGAAAGCAAAATTCTTTTGGTCTGAATCTCAACAGAAGGCATTCAGGGAGTTGAAGGATCGCCTCTGCACGGCACCAGTGCTCGCGTTACCAGATTTACAACAACCATTTGAGGTCGAGACAGATGCCTCTGACTATGCTATTGGGGCAGTCCTTACTCAACATGGACATCCAGTGGCATATCACAGTGAAACACTTTCAGACACAGTCCGGAAGTACCCCACTTATGATAAAGAGATGTATTCCATTGTACAAGCCTGCCGACAATGGAAGCATTACATTTTGGGGAAGGAAATGGTCATCCACACAGACCACCGACTTCTGCAGTTCATACAGACCCAAGGGAAATTGCAGAATGATCGCCATCAGAAGTGGTCTACATACCTGCAACAGTTTCACTTGAATATCAAGTATAAAAAGGGCAGCACCGATAATGTTGCAGATTGCCTCAGTCGACCACCGATCATGGCGCTAACCACCGTGCTCAACTCTTGCGGGCACGAGACTTCTGATTGGCCACTTCTCTACAAAAGCGACCCAGAATTCGGCCACACATACCAGACACTCTTGGAGGGTCGGCAGGTTGCAGATTTTCACCTCCAGGATGCCCTATTATGCCACCTCGGTCACCTTTGTGTTCCTTCAAGCGAGCGTGCCAAGATGATTTGGGAAGCACACTACAGTCGGGCTGCTGGGCATTTCGGGGTCGAGAAAACAGTGGCAGTACTGCAAAACTATTTCTATTGGCCGAATCTTCGACAGGATGTTGGGAAGTACATCCGATCATGTACTGCCTGTGCCATTGCCAAACCGACCATTAAGAAGCAAGGCCTTTATACCCCGTTGCCTACCCCTAGTCGACCTTGGGAATCCATCTCCATGGATTACATGTCAAGCCTTCCTTCCACTAAGCATGGAAATGACTGTGTTTTTGTGGTCGTCGACAGGTTCTCAAAGATGGCCATTATGATGGCCTGCAAGAAGAATATCACAGCAGAAGCCACTGCTACACTCTTCTTTGAACGAGTGTGGGTGCACTTTGGGATCCCACAGTCTATCATCTCAGATCAGGACAGTCGGTTTCTCAGCACCTTTTGGTCCAGTCTCTGGTCAATGCTGGACACCAAACTCACGAAGTCCACAGCCTTCCATCCTCAAACTGATGGCCAGACAGAGGTTGTCAATAGGATGATTGTGCACATTCTGCGCATGTATAACTCAAAGCATCCTCGCACATGGGACGAGAGCCTCCCCTACGTTCAGCACAGCTACAACCGAGCTCTTCACAGCTCCACTGGCCATAGCCCTTTTCAGGTGGGTTTGGGATTCCAGCCACTACGCCCCATTGATGTGGCCATGCCACTTGCAGCTACTCACATGAATTCAGCTCATGTCCAGTCCGAAACAGATAAGGCCACCAGCTTCATTGAGCGCATCCAACATATTCGCCAGCAGGTCCATGACATCCTTGAGAAATCAAATGCCAAGTACAAGCAGCTACATGATCAACATCGGGTGCCACACAAGTTTCAGGTGGGCGACAAAGTCTGGTTGCATTTGCAAAAGGAACGCCTTACTGGAGCCTATCGGAAATTGAGACCACTCCGATATGGTCCTTACACCATTACTAAGGCTATGGGAGACAATGCATTTGAGCTCAGCATTCCCCCATTCCTTGGCCTGCACCCAGTGTTCAATGTGGACCGCCTTCGGCCATACTTTCCACCATTGCTAGACACATCCGACATTGCAGAACAGCTCAAACCCATAGAATTAAATCCAGATTGCATGGAACAAGCTGCAACTGATCGGATCATGGACACACAGATCAAGAACACTCGCCAACAGAATATCCAACTGTATCGAGTTGTCAAAGCAGGCCAACTCCTTCAGCAGGGCAAGTGGCTCACCAGGGAACAAGTTCAGCAGAAGTTTCCTCATCTCATGGAGGAGCTCAACGCAATGGGGACCATTGCTTCCTAAGGGGGGAGGAATGATCCAGGTGGATATTGGTGGCCATCTGCCAAGTCCACCTGGACCCCCACCATTGTCTTTCTCAGCATTTTCAGTTTCCTTAATTGTTCCAGTTTACTATTTTTAGCAGTTTTTCGGGTCCTGAACTGATAAGCTACCATCGCCCTAGCTAGTTTATTTCCATTTCTGTTTGTAAGCATATTTCAGTATTTTCCATTAATGAAATGAAGTATTATTTCCGCTGCATCTTTGTGTATATGGTTATCTCTGAGAAGAGATGTGATGGCTACATGCCTCTGAACTGTGTTACAATGAGGCTCGAAGGCCTATTTATTGTTGAGAAACAATGGAAAACCCTTAACATTCCAAAACCTAACCCTAGGAGATGAAACACCAAACTGTGGGCCCCGTTTGGGGGTAAATTGGTACATCAACTTCCCGGGGTCGTAACTTTAGCATATGATCTCCGTTTGACGCGTACAATAGCTCGTTAGAAAGATCTATCCGAGTACTACCACTTTGGGAGGCAACATCGGTCCATGGACCCATGTTGCCCCAGATTCCCAAAAAAACGTCGTTTAGGGCCTCAAAACGGCTCCAGAAGTTCAGGACCCGAAAAACTGCTAAAAATAGTAAACTGCTACAATTAAGGAAACTGAAAATGCTGAGAAAGACAATGGTGGGGGTCCAGGTGGACTTGGCAGGTGGCCACCAATATCCACCTAGATCAATGCAAGTTGCTGAGAAAGACAATGGTGGGGATCCAGGTGGACTTGGCAGGTGGCCACCAATATCCACCTGGATCAATGCAAGTTGGTGTCGTACAAACTACAAACTAAGAGATTGGTGTCTCTTGCTAAGTTGGTGCTTAAAAGTGGGGATTGGTGTCTCCCGTAGATTGGTGTCTATGAAGATTTGGAAGATTAGGTTGGTACCTACCATGGTTTTTATCAGTGGAGATTGGTGTCTCCAATAGGTTGGTTCCTACGAATACTTGTAATAGTAGGTTGGCGTACAAAGAATTATAAATAAAAGTTTTGTAGTTTTCTCTTGAAAGGGTTTCCATGTAAATATTGTACTTCATGTTTTGCAATTGATATATCTCATATGCGATTGTTTCTTATGGTTGGTGAAAGTTTAAAAAAGTAAAAAATATCTTATGCTAATTCACCCCCATTCTTAATATAAGTGCATTCTCAACAATTAGTATCAGAGTTGGCACCTTTGGAAATGATTTAACCACTAGAAGGTATATCTTACGATCACACATGGCTAGTCAAGAAGGTTTTTCCACCAAAAAGCTCCATTGTATGATGAGATAAACTATGCATTATGGAGTATAAGGATGCATACTTATGTCTCTTGGATTTGATATTTGGCAATATGTTGTGACTAGTTATGAAGCTCCAACACCTACACTAATGGATTAGGATGTAAAGAAGGCTAGTGAACATAATGAAAAATCCATGTATGATATCTTGTGTTGTCTATAATAACTTGATTTTGTCAAGGTGATACATTGTAATTGGAAAAATAAATCTAGTACAAATTTCAAAACATCTATAAAGATTATGACAAGGTCAAGAAGGAAGGATGAAATTGTCAACACCATTAGAGGAATTGGTGAAAGGGTTGAAGAATCCCTGACTAAACAAAAGGTATTAAGGTCACACACCTTAATATTTGTTGTGAATTTTTTTGCTATTAAAGAAATTAAGGAACTTGATAAAATTGAAAATATATGAATTCCATGGGATTCTCACAATACGTGAAATAAGGAATAAAAAGGAGAAGCCATGAAAGCAAGAGGAAACCTTTAAGGCTTCAAAGAAGACAAAAAATAGAGAATGAATCAAGCAACAAATTCAACAGTGAATCAGACACTTAGGAAACACAGTTTGTGAGAAAAATAAAAAAGGGATCTAGAAAATACAAATGTAAGCTTCCCTTCAGGTGCATTAAGTATGGAATATAGGACATTTTATGGCTAAGTTTCCATATGAAAAGGATGAAAGTAGTAGCGATGAAGAAGACCATGGTCCATAACATAGAGAAAGGAAGCAAACTCTTGGAAATACTTAGAGGGGGGCGAATCAATATTTCCCTTTCTTTTCACAATTGGTTAGTTTATTTAATTATTAAGAGCATTGAAACAAAAACATGAAACATCATCACATAAAATATCAATACACGAGATATGTCGCTCAACACAGTTTGTATGATGTACATACAAATTTACCAGATAAATCTAGAAGGAAGTACAAAACTCCCCAAGAGTTTTACCAGCAAGATAGAAGGAAGAAAATTCTCAGTGAATGGTTTGCGTACCAAGGATAATGACCCAAATAGAATCAAGCTTCTTGCCACAAATAGAATCAAGCTTCTTGCCACTTCTACCACTACTTCCACCGTTGTTCGCTACTACCACTGTTGCCCAATGCTGCAACCACTGTTAACACTACTGCCCATTGTTGCAACCACTGCTACTCCTGCCACATCAAGGTATCAAAAGGAATTTCACTGTCATCATGTGTCATAAGAAATGTTACCAAAGGTAATTAATATCATCAACAAGGTTATAAATTCTTCAGATCACAATCAACTCTTAATTATAATGGTGGAGAATCACTGTTACAGAACAATATCCAATTCACTACCATAGAGTCCCTATCATGGTCATGCAAGGGTACACCTATATTTTGTCAATTACTGCATCACAAATATTTGTTAAATATGATGAAATATATGTCACTGTTAGTTATTATCATGTCTAAGGAACTATAATATCACAAAGTCAATTCAATGTCCCTGCCACTCACAGAGTCAATTCAATGTCACTGCCAGTGGCATTCATCAGGGTCACTGCCAATATTAAGGAACTATAATATCACAAAGTCAATTCAATGTCCCTGCCACTCACAAAGTCAATTCAATGTCACTGCCAGTGGCATTCATCAGGGTCACTGCCAATATTAAGTGTCGCTGATACTATCACTAGAAATGCTGCTCTAACACTTCTGCAAGCTGTCTAAGATTACTCCAAGACCCAACATTAACTCATATCTGTAGTGTCCCAAATGACATTAAAGTAAATTGATGATCTACTACACATGCAAGTCTACAGGTCACGATATTTGCGGGATATGTGTTATACACTACTTATTTCAGTGCACAAAGGTGCTTATGTAGTTTATTGTCATGGCTCGAATCATTAAGATCTTAGATTTAAAATATCCCAACCAAATACTACTGAAAGGACACATGTATGGACAAATATCGGCTCACATAAAATAGGTAAGAAACTATATATGTGCAAGGTACTGCCATATATGACTGATCTATAGACACTTGTAATGAGAAGTTGTTAAATCTTTCAGCCCAAAATAAACCAATATACAATAGAAATTATAGATAAATTCACAGACTAACTTGACTGATCTATAGACACTTGTAATGAGAAGTTGTTAAATCTTTCAGCCCAAAATAAACCAATATACAATAAACAAATATACAATAGAAATTATAGATAAATACACAGGCTAACTGTAAGATGGTAAACACATAATATCAACACAGAAATCTCAGGTGGTTCACCCAAATTTGGGCTACATCCACCAAGCGATGGTATCGGTTCTTTTTTCCGGAAAATTGGAGATTACAACCGTCTTGCGGACTTACAACCCTCTTGACACACTTCTGGGAAAAAAATCAATTTGCCCAGGTATATATGGCCTCAATTCACCGTTTACAAAACTGAATAGTAAATGCTCTCCTATCCATACTCCAACTGAATTGACTCAATACACAACTGAATCCAGATAGATAGGATCTGAATTTAGATGACTAAAGCTCGAATTTAGGGGTTTGTTGTCACACGTTTCAACGGAAGTATACCAAGAAAAATGTAAAGACTTAAAAAAATTGTTTTGCTTCACGTCACTTAGCCTCCTGTTTAAATTTGATTCATATTGAAAAGAGAATAAATATTAAATATTATTCTTACACCATATAAACTTTTCTATTTACAGTACACAGTTCAAGGAAATAAGCTCACATTATTTTATCCACAACAGGAAATACTTGCACGTTGTCACTAAAAATTGTGAGTTAGATATAGATTGGATAATTTAATTTATTTCCCAGAAAACTGCTGTAGAGAATGGTCACTTGGACAACAAGGCCGCAAAGATAATACTATTAGGCCGGTGCAAACAACATTCAAATTTCCCTTGCATTTTTTCTGCTCTTTGAAGATACACAGAAGCCTCACAACTAATTGTCAAGCTAGAAGGCCGTGAGCTCAAAGATTTTTCTTCAGGTGTTAGTGTTTCAACAGTGACTATGACTGCGTGAAGACTTCACCGATTATACTGTTGAATTAAGGCCCAGAAGATCGATTACTCCATGCTCCTATAACTCAGATTGATCACATATTTTGGCCCCACTGATAGGTCTTAGATTGAAACCTAGACAATGTTGTACATGTTAATACTTTTTTTTTTGCTTCAGAAATTTTCCCTAACGTACTTCCAAAACTCAACTATTTCACTGCATAGGAGTATGGTAAGCCAGAGTGCCATCAACTGCCAGATCATAAAATCATAGAATCAAATATAATTTCATAGAAGCTCAGAGAATCAGTTTGCCATCAACATAGTTTTAGAAGGGGCAAAGATACATGGAAATGCCTGCAAGCAGATTCAAACGAAATCCAAAAAATGATTAACCCAGAAAGCCTTTCAACCAACTTTCGCGTCAGACTCTCAACGCTCCTCTAGGATTTTAGCTTCGAATGCTTCCATGTTTAAATTCCTCAATGCAAATATTTAATGACATATTAATGTAGCCCATCAATATAATGTAAATCCACCTTTGAGGGAGAACCAAAATTGACCCTTTGGCTCAACACAAATTTACCTGCAATGATCTCAATAAAACCAACGAATCCCTAGTAGCCAAACAATTTAAATAAAACTTCAAAACAAAACTTTCTGATCAAATCGTCTTCACACAATAAACCACATAAGGACCTCTTCAAACTGGACTTCGAAATTTTCTTCAGAGTCACCAAAACCTCAAATTTTCCTGAGAAATTTGATTGAGGCACCCGTCTGATCTGCATAGGAATTTCAAAGCCTAACAAAACCAAAATAAACGTCAACAAACCAAGCGAATATACCACATCACTTATTCAGATCAAGATACATTGTTTCTCCTTATAATGGTGTTTTGAAATCGTTTCCCTTTGGAAGAGTGAATTAGTTTTTTTGTAAGAAGCTCAATCAATTTGATACACAAAGGATCACAACATCCTTGGTTTATATAGATTCACGAGGTTCCTTTTACAGAGGTTGACTAGAAAAATTTAGGAGGAAAAATTGAAATTGAAATTTTCATTTGATTTTTGAGCCGAACTTTCCAAAAATTAATTTAATTATAAAACCACTTCACATATCATTTGACCTTTTAATATTGATCTTCAAAAGTACTTGCCACATCATCATGTAATTTAAGGTTTCCCTACAACAACCTTGTAACATGACTGCAACATCATCATGTCTCATTTTCCTAAGCCACTTGAATGCTGCCACATTAGAAACTTTGAAACCAATACTGCAATTCTACCTTAGCAGCCCTTAGGGTTTTTAGCCATGAATTAGGTGCACAACTTTGACGAGGCATATCTCTCAAACCGTTAAGGCCCACACAATGCTCCACATATTAGCGAATTCAACATGAGGAGTAGAATTTAATGGTGAGGGTCTCTGAGGTAAACTCACTGATTTACTGCTACAAGATTTCTAAAAGATGCAGCGGATGTCCATTGTCCAGGGAAACAAAACCCTAGATCTAGGGTTCCATAAATTCTCCATCATCCTATGGGCATCATCAAACCACATCATCATCACCTATATCATGATCAACACATGTAACATTTTGTAGGCATTATCACATCAACGACCTCCAACTATAATCGCTTTGATATATGTACTCACTCTATATCTTGCACCTGCACCTGCTTTGACATCAATGACAACATACTCCACAAAAAACACAAACACTAAAAGACCACAAATAAGACAAGAATGAAAAGAAGAATAACACTTATAAGAAAATGAAGACTCTATACACAAAAGGGGTTAGCGACTTGTTTGAAGAGAGCAATGATAGCATTTTCCATAATGATAGAGATGAAACTCTCTTCATGGCAACCAAAACAAATATTGATGCCTTAGAAAATGAAGACAATGGGAAAGAAATCATGGTAAGAAGAAGAAGAGAATTTTGAAACAAATGGGGGTGTGAATCTTGAAGATTAACTCATTTGTGCCTTAAGCAAAATAAAGGAGGTTAAGAAAAGGAATTTCAAGCAAAAGGAGTAGTTGTAGAGATATGAAGAGGAGGAATATGATGAAAAATCCAACATGTCAAAAATCCCTAAATAAACAGAGAATAATATTATTAGCGATGCAAAAATGAAGGAAAAAGTGATGAGAATCCAGCTGATCTGAATTGGATCCTAGAACACTCTCTAAGTTTTCATGAACTCTTTAAGAATAATGCCAAAGTTTCAAATTCTTATAAAGATCAAGCTTATCAGAGATATCCTCGAAACAGTTGCAATTTGTGAACAACACGAAGCAACGAGGACCCTCGGTCAAGCGCACAGACCGTCGGCCCATGGTAATGCGCGTTGTCGCAAATTAGCAAAACGAGAGGCCTTTTCGAGAAATGGGGGTGGTTTTTGATATTCACTAATCGCATATCGTCGGGCAAACCCCTCAAAGAAGGAAAAGCCCTGAGCGCCCGGACCCAAACAGTTATAAAATGTAACGGATATCATGCTGATTCCGTCAGAGGCGGGGCCCCACAAAAAACGACAGAATATCGGAACGGCTTCGAGCAGTAAGCGGTTTCAATCGACTCCCGCCCGATGCCACACAATGGGTGCCACGTGTTCGATGGAAGAGGGACAAAACTGCTCACATCAGACGAGTACATGTCATGTTACTTACCCGCCCGATATGAATGATGACCATAGGATCTGGAGGCTCCAGATCAATGGTGGAGATGCATTCCGATGGGTGACCGGATTTGACGAGGTAAATAGGCAGAGTTGTATAGCATTTGAAGTCTGACGTGGATGATGCATTGGCAGAAGGTTGTGTTCGCAGGCATTCTTGGAGTTAACGGTAAAAACGGTTGTTTCAAAGACGTCCAAGAGAACTGACACTTAGTTCGTTACGAAATAGGTGGCCACCTCCCTGTGAGGCATTATACAGTGATGATTACGCAGAACAGAGGGATTCAGACAGACATAGGCAGGGAAACCAGGAAGCCGGGAAGCGGAAACAAACAGTCAGAAAGGAGATTGGCTTTAAAGCCACAAACTGACAGAGAGGGAATCAAGCAAGTTAGGAAATTAAGTTAGAAGGAGAAAGCTAAGAGTAGAGAGAAGAAGCCTAGCTGACCTATAGAAGCAAAGGCAACATCGAGCCAGACAGAGCCAGAGAGAGTCAGAGAGTGTGTACTCCAAAGAAGGCTTGAGAGGTTCAAGTGAATTCCTCTGTATTTCCCTGTCATGTATGAGTCTCAGATTGGGCCCATACTACTGTGACCAATAGAGGTCGATTTTCAGTAAGGAGAGCCTGTGTACTCCAAAGACTTGGGGGATCCAAGTACAGTCTTACTGATTTATATCTACTGTGTGAGACTCTATTGAGCTCACTGTTGTAAAAACTCTGCTTTGAAAACATAATAGAGAGGCCACCATTGAAAGATGGACCGGGAGACGTAGCCCAGGAGTATTGGGTGAACTCCTTATTAAACTTGTTGTGTTTACATGTTTGCCTGTTATGTTTTCTCTAACTGCTTCAGTGCCTGTGTATTTCATAATCTTATCGATCCGTTGCATAAAATAACATAGGCACATCCATGCACATGAGTCTGTAATACCTTAATTAATTGTCTTGGATCAATTCCAGATCAAGTGGTATCAGAGCTCTAGGTTACTAAGGTTAGACAAGTTTGTGATGGATTTTTTTGTTGAATGCTAACTAGGACAAAGCTTAAATTAGGAAAAGGAGAATTGGTTGAAGCTAACCCAGAAATTGGAAGAGTCTATCCTAAGAGGAAAATGTCAGAAAATAGTCCTTTGGAATCAGACTCCCATTTCATGGATAGTTTCATGACCATGAGAGCCATGGTAGAGGAAATGTATAGAGAATTTAATAAAGGTAGAGATGAAGATTCATCAAACTCCAAAAAAGATAAAGGAGTAGAAGAATATCTCCTCCATGACCATTCTAAAGGCAAAGGGAGAGAAGAAAAGCTTCCCACACCTCCTAATAGCCCTAAAAATAAAAAGAAAACATCTTTGATTAAATTAGATGTTAAATTTGATTACAGATATATGATGGAGAGTTGAATGCAGAGAAGCTGGATAATTGGATTAGACAGATTGATGTGTATTACAAAGTGCAAAGCATCAATTCAGACAAAATTAAGATTTAGTTGGCCAGCCTATGCCTCGGAGGCACTGCCTTGGTATGGTGGGAAGGCAGGACACAAGCTGACATGAAGAAGCATGGTAAAATTCTTTCTATCCGGAGTGAATTTGTTTCTGCAATTAAAAAATAGTTCTATCCACTAGCTTATATGTAGCAAGCCATGATAAGTTGACAAACTTTTCGACAATTAAAAGGGCAAAGTGTACAAGGCTACACCCAAAAATTTAGAAAAAGAGCTTTGATTCTAGGAATTTCTTTAGACTCACCTGAAACTCTGCTGAAGTATATAGGTGGTCTACACAGCTATTTAAAGCACACAATTCTCATGTTAAATCCCACTAGCATAGATGAGGTATCTGTTCAGGCTACACATTTAGAGGCTAGAGGCAAGAATGTGAACCCATAAGTTGGGGGATCATCAAAACCCACTGCAAACAAGAATAAGGAAAAGAGAAAACAGAAATGAAAAGAGAGGAAGACAAATGTTGTACACAATACCAAGCTTTCGTGCACTCACTGCAAGAAGGATGGGCATGATGATGAACATTGCTGGATTCTGCATCCGGAGCTGAGGCCCAAGAAGTATGATGGAAAAAAGAAGAAGACTGTTGCATCTATCAAGAAAGATTTGGGGTCAGACTCAGGGAATGAAACAACGATCCCAGCCATAGGTATAAAAGGTAAAAATTCTGAAGCATCTACTAGTAATTCTGCACAATCTACTGATAATGAAGAAAATGAGAGGAAAAGGCATGAGATTTTTCATATTAGAGTTACTTCCAAACATCAAAAGATTGATACTTTGTTTGATAGTAGCTCACAAGTAAATTTAATTTCTGAAGCAATTGTAAAGAAGTTGGGATTACCAACCACACCTCACAAGAAGCCATATCCATTAGGTTGGTTACGCGATAAAGCAAAGCTACAAGTGACTAGACAATGTAAACTTAAGTTTTATTTTGGGTCAACGTTTGTAGATGAGGTTGAGTTAGATATTGTTCCCTTGGATATATGTGGAATTGTTTTAGGAAGTCCTTACTTGTATGATAGAAAAGCTATTTTCTATAGAGCTGAAAACAAGTATCAACTCGTTAAAGATGGAATTGAATATATTGTAAGAGCTCATAAACTCAAGAATAATTATATTCTCATAAACTCAGGGCAGATGAAAAGAATTGTAAATTCATGCAATTTTTTTTTACTGATGGTTGTAAAGGAAAAGAAACATGATAAAACCAATGTATTTGAGGGTTGTAATGCTAAACAACAAGCTGATTTAGAAAAAGTTGTTTCAGAATATGATATACTATTTCAAGAACCTAAAGGTCTGCCACCCAAAAAGGAAATAGTACATGATATTAATTTGCAGCAAGATGCTCCATTGCCTAACATCAGAATGTACAGGTTGTTCGCTTTAGAGAATGCATAAATCAAGAAGCTGGTACAGGAGCTGCTCGAAAAAGGGTTCATAAGACCTAGCACATCACCATGTGGTTCTCCAATTGTCTTGGTGAGAAATAAACCTGGTTCATGGAGAATGTGCATTGATTACTGAGCATTGAATAAGATAATGATAAAAAATCGTTATCCCCTTTCTCGCACAGATGATCTACTAGATCAGTTGAAAGAAACTATTTATTTTTCCAAATTGGACTTGCATAGTGGCTACCATCAGGTCAGAGTTGCAGAGCAAGATGCATGGGCGACTTCTTTCAAAACAAAGCAGGGATTGTATGAGTGGTTAGTTATGCCTTTTGGCATAACTAATGCTCCTGCTACTTTCATGAGAGTAATGAATGATGTACTCAAGCCTTTTATTGATGATTTTGTCATTGTATATTTAGATGACATTCTTATATTTAGTAAAACATGGGAAGAACATTTGAAGCATGTAAAGCAAACTCTAGATGTTTTGAAAAAAGAAAATCTTTATGTTAAGCTCTCAAAATGTGAATTTGGCAAAACATCTTTGAATTATTTGGGTCACATTGTAGGGGGTGGTGAATTGAAGGTAGATCCCTCTAAGGTTGCAGTCATTGTAAACTGGCCTAAACCCAAATCTACTACAGAAGTTAGAAGCTTCCTAGGAGCAACATAGTATTGGAGAACGTTTATTTCTAACTTTTTCTTGATTGCAGCTCCCTTACATGCTTTAACAGGATTGAACAAGGTGTTTTAGTGGGGAGGCAAACAACAGAAAGCCTTCGAGACCTTGAAAGAAAAGATTAGTACAACACTAGTACTAGCACTGCTCGATCTTCAAAGACCATTTGAGATTGAAACGGATGCCAGTGACTATGCCATGGGAGTAGTGTTGATGCAGCACGGTAAACCCATATGTTATTATTCTGAGACATTTAATTCTACAGTAGTTAATTATCTCACATATGATAAGGAATTGTATGCATTGGTACAGAGTGTGAAAAAGTGGAAACATTATTTAATGGGCAAAGAAACAGTTATACATACTGATCATTAACCACTTCAATATTTGCACTCACAAACTAAGTTGCAACAATCAAGACACTGTAGGTGGATGGGTTTTCTACAATAGTTTCATCTTGTCATCAGATATAAAAAGGACATACACAATAAAGTTGCAGATATGTTGTCCAGACCAATCATAAATGCATCTACTATACTTAAGCATAATTCAGTATTGCAGAAAGTATGAGCGGAATGGCGATGGTAAGGGTTTGCGCAAGCAGGTTCTCTGGTGCCGCAGCATCGAATCCCAAGCACGCTTTAGGGGTTGATCTCGAGCCAGGTACTGGGACGACGGTGAACAATGCGGGCAGCTTGCCATTCCCGCAGATGCTCTCAGAGAAAAGGCATGCTTATGGCAGGGAAGCGCCTTACAAACCTCCAAACCAGATCGGCCATACTTTGGGGATATTCGCTGCCAATAGGAATCATATACCCTTGTAACGGAACTTCAGCCTTCAGCGAGAATGGGAGGCAAGGGTAACAACGGTGATTTATTCTCTCAGCTGGAAATGCGAAGAGACCTGGCTCTTGCGGGAGAATGAGGCCCTTAACAGTTTTTGTATACAAAGGAATTGCTGTGACGTATGGACCTCAGAAACCAGCCATCGACAAACCCAGAATGCGCGGAAAACCGGCAGGGGAGGGACGTATGGGGCAGATCCGAACCCCCCCACAGCGCAGGTGCTCAAACAAAGTTGTCTCGGCTCAGATCGAGCCACTATCCGAGCACAGCGTGCTTCCAGGCAACAGATCGAGGGTTCAAAGCATAGATCGAGCAAAGTATTACCAGACCCAGAAAGTTTCAGGGAAAAACAAACAAAATCGGCATCAGATCTGGAGGTTTGCCCGCAGCCAGAGCAGGTAAAAACTTCTTGGTTTCAGATTTTGATTAAACCTCCTCAAGGAAAAACTCGTGTAGTATGGATCCATGCAGATAGCACCTCCTTGGAGCTGAAACAACAGATCTGGGCAGAAATGGGATACCTAGTACAAATCCAACACCTGGTCAATGGAAGGTGGTCTCTCCAGGATAATAGGACGTTGGATAGCTATGAGATCGGACCAGGATCAACCATTTCTCCAAATTTTAGATTGAGAGGAGGGGCTCCGTCTCAGGGACAACCAGGCTCCTTAGGGGGAGACAGGGGTAAAAAACCTGCTCCCCAGCACCAACCCAAGGGAGGGCTATCCTACAAAAATATCCTCCAGGGCAGCAGAGACACAGGGTCCTCTTCAGACCAAGGCGGGAATATACCCAGGCCTTACATTGTAGATCAGTCAGAGACAACCCCAGTTTTAAATTTAGATGCACCAGGGCTCGACGATTACGTTAGGTCCTATGAAACGCAAGCCCTTATATGCCGTTTCAACAGCTTTTGGCCCAAGCCACTGGACCTATTCCATTGGATTTTCACCAGCTGGACCATGGAATGCGATATTCATCTATGCTCAAAGGGATTTTTTATAGTAAGATTCACATCCAAGGAAGTCAGAGATACAGTCATCAGTTCTGGGCCGTGGTTCTGGGGCACATCGGGGCTGTTTATGACCCCATGGTTTCCAGATTTTGATCCAAACAAAATGACCGTAACCAAAATGCCGGTATGGGTTAGATTATTCAATCTTCCACTACATTTTTGGAATGAACAAGTCCTGGAAAGCATTGGGAACAGCATAGGGAAATATATCAAAACAGACATGGATAGGATTGATGAAAGGATCTATACCTACGCACGTATCTGCGTGGAGGTAGATTTAAGCAAAGGGTTGCCGGAAAATATAAGGCTGATCTACAAACAACAAAATTGGCTGCAAGTACTGGATTATGAAAACACTGCTTTCAGATGCAGGCTTTATAGACAGACAGGCCACCTACAAAGCACATGTCCAGACGCCAAGAAGTTAAACAATAAAAAGAAACAGAAAGGGAAACAAAAGAAAGGATGGAAATTTTCATCCCCAGATTCAGAGGAAGAAGAATCAGAAGCCGAGGTGGAAGAGATTCCTGCAGAGAAGACTGAGGTATCCCCAGAAATGGAGTGTCAGAAGGAAACCACCCTAAACAACCAGACAGAGATGACAAGAGAGGATCCAGCTTTGGGAGGCATCAAACGACAACATCAATCTGATTCTTCAGACTCAGACAAAGAAGCTGGACCTCCGAATACAGAAACTCAGATAGTCATAGTACCGACCGAGCCCACTCAAGGAGAGTGGTGTAAGGTCGAAAAGAAAAAAGGGAGAAAGACTTGAAGCGTGAGACTTTCAGTTTTTCTACCTTTTTTCTTCTCTATTTCTCTCTTTTCTTCTTCCTTTTTCTTTGTGTACGTTAGTCTTCTAACGTTGTGGGGGGTGCGAAAGCATCCGAGCCTTTGTGGCGTTTATCTGTGCTTATGATGTAACTTTTCATTATCTTATTAATAAAATTTACTGCTTTTTTCTTCGGAAAAATAATTCAGTATTGCATAAAAGCTACATTGAACAATATGCTCAAGATATAGATTTTAAAGATGTATATGCAACTTTAAGTCATGGAAAACAAGTAGAAGAATTGGATTATCATGTTAAGTACCAACTCTTGTATCATTTTGGAAAGTTATGCATTCCAAAAACTGAAAGAGTAAAGATAATTCAAGAAGCACACACTTCTCTAATATTAGGTCACTTTGGTGTAAGTAAAATAGTTGCACAGCTGCAAAGATTTTGTTATTGGCCAAAAATGAATGAAACAATTTCTAGATATGTAAGAGGGTGTACCATGTGTGCTAAAAGCAAGCCTAGCAATAGAAAACTAGGCTTGTACACTCCACTACCAGTTCCTTCTCATCCTTGGGAAAGTGTTTCCATGGACTTTGTTGGGGGACTGCCTAAATCTAGAAAAGGTCATGACTATTTATATGTTGTTGTGGATAGGTTCAGCAAAATGTGTATTTTAATACCCTGTAACAAACAGATTACAGCTGAACAAACAACAAAGTTGTTCTTTCAGCATGTATGGGTTCATTTTGGATTACCCACTTCCATTGTATCTGATCGAGATTCCCGATTTGTTGGGAAGTTTTGGTCGAGTCTATGGGAATTGATGGACACCAGACTGAAGAAGAGCACAGCCTTTCATCCACAAATAGATGGCCAAACAAAAGTGGTCAACAGGACAATGATCCAGTTTCTCAGAGGCTATTGCAGCAATCATCCCAAGCCTTGGGATGAACATTTGTGTTATGTGCAGCATGCTTACAACTGAGCTAAACATTCTTCTACACAGAGATCTCCTTTTGAGACCTGTTTTGGTTTCACACCAAGGTCTCCCTTGGATTTTGTCTTTGGTAAAGACATAGCAGTTGATGGACACAGTGATGTGGACAAGGCAACCAAGTTCATAGAAAAATCCAAGAGCTTCACCAGGCAGTGCAGGAACAGTCGGAAAAGAGCCAAGCCAATTACAAGGCAAGGCATGATAAGCATCAGATTGAGCATAGCTTCGAAGTTGGTGATTAAGTCTGGCTGTATATCAGCAAACACGGAATGCAAGGTGAAGGTAAGAAGCTTAAGCCAATAAGGTATGGACCTTTTAAGATACTTGAGAAAATTGGTGAGAATGCTTTTCGCCTTGATTTGCCAGCTTACATGCACATCTACTTAGTTGTTAATGCAAAAAACTTGAGACTATTTGAGCCTTCATTAGTTGAAGATCCCGAAGAGCAGAGTCAATTGCCTTCTATTGATGATCTGTTGCCTGGATATCTCAATGAGTTGCAGGAAGATACAGTTTTGGATAGGAAGGTGAGAACTACGCGCAGAGGGGATGTTGAGTACCTTAGGATTGGACTCAAAGGTTCAAAACCAAGCAGTGAAAAATGGATAGAAATTGGGCAAGTGAGGAATCTATACCCTCACTTGATTGATGCTTAAAAACCAACTTTTGGTGGTCCAAAATCTTTTTTAGTGGGAAGGCCATGATCTGAATTGGATCCTAGAACACTCTCTAAGTTTTCATGAACTCTTTAAGAATCATGCCAAAGTTTCAAAGTCTTATAAAGATCAAGCTTATCAGATATATCTTTGAAACATTTGCAATTTGTGAACAACATGGAACAACGAGGACCCTCGGTCAAGCACACAGACCGTCGACCCATGGTAACGCACGCTGTCGCGAATTAGAAAAACGGGAGGCCTTTTCGAGAAACGGGGGTGGTTTCTGATATGCGATTAGTGACAAGTCGCTAAGCGCATATCGCCGGGCTCACCCCTCAAAGAAGGAAAATCCCCGAGCGCCTGGACCCGAAAAGTTATAAAATTTAACGGATATTGCGCCGTTTTCGTCAGAGGCGGGGTCCCAAAAAAACGGGCAGAATATCGGAAGGGCTTTTAGTGGTAAGCGGTTTCAACCCAGTCCCACCTGATGCCACAAAATGGGTGCCACGCGTCCGGTGGAAGAGTGAGAAAACCGCTCACATCGGACAGGTAAATGTCATGATACTTACCCGCTCGATATGAATGATGACTGTAGGATTTGGAGGCTCCAGATCAATGGCGGAGATGCATTCTGATGGGTGACCGGATTTGACGAGGTAAACAGGCAGAGTTGTATAGGATTTGAAGTCCGACGTGGACGATGCGTTGGCAGAAGGTTGTGTTCGCAGGCATTCCTGGAGTTAATGGTAAAACAATCGTTTCAAAGACATTCAAGAGAACTGACACTCAATTTGTTATGAAATAGGTGGCCACCTCCCTATGAGGCGTTATACAGTGATGATTACGCAGAACAGAGGGATTCAGACGGACAGAGGCAGGGAAACCAGGAAGCCGGGAAGCGGAAACGAACAGTCAGAAAGCAGATTGGCTTTAAAGCCACAAACTAACAGAGAGGGAAGCAAGCAAGTTAGGAAAGTAAGTTAGAAGCATAGAGCTAAGAGCAGAGAGAAGAAGCCTAGTTGATCTGCAGAAGCAAAGGCAGCATTGAGCTAGATAGAGCCAGAGAGAGTCAGAGAGTCTGTGTACTCTAGAGAAGGCTTGAGAGGTTCAAGCGAACTCCTCTGTATATGCTTGTCATGTATGAATCTTAGATTGTGCTCATACTACTGTGACCAATAGAGGTCGAGTTTCAGTAAGGAGAGTCTGTGTACTCTAGAGACTTGGGGGATCCAAGTACAATCCCACTGATTTATATCTGCTATGTGAGACTCTAATCGAGCTCGCTGTTGTAAAAACTCTACTTTGAAAACATGATAGAGAGGTCACCAGAGAAGGCTAGACCGGGGGACGTAGCCTAGGAGTATTGGGTGAATTCCTTATTAAACATGTTGTGTTTACATGTTTGCCTGTTATGTTTTCTCTAATTGCTTTAGTGTCGGTGTATTTCGCAATCTTATCTATCCGTTGCATAAAATAACATAGGCACATCCATGCATATGAGTCTGTAATACCTTAATTAATTGTCTTGAATCAATTCCAGATCACCAACTTAAGGAAAATGAAAAAAATTGCAAGAAGCTAGAAGTTGGAATTGCTTCCTAAAGAAATGAACTAGAGAAAACAACTGTTAGTTAAATAGAAGGTTAAAGTTTGAAAAGAGTACTAAAATCTAGGATGATATCAACAATTTTCAAAGGTCATCATTAATTAAGACTAGTCTTGGCTACGAGAAGAATTTGATGACTCCTAAAGAAGATTCAAATTCTCAGGTTACAAAGCCACTAAGGAAGCCGAATGAGGAAAAACTAGAAAGATATGTTGATATACTCAAAAGCTCCATAAAAAATGAAGGTAACAAGAAAGAAAAGGATGTCCCATAGAATCTTGACCTTCCTCACACAGACAACAAGGACGAATGGCCTCACATGACCCATTACTAGAATTTTTTCTTTGGCCATTGCTTTTGCTATAATTGGTTTGGTCATAAAGAAATATATTGTAGAGCACATGCAAGAAATAATCATGTCTAGAACAAAAACAAAATTACTCATGGATTCTCAAATAGAAACAACAATTCATTTGCTCCTTTATTTGATTAGAATTTAGTATGTTATAAGTGCTACAACTATGGGCACGCATTAAATTTTGTAGAAGTGGCATTATTGAATCTCATAGAAAAAACAAGGAAGAAAATGTCCTTACAAAGTGAAAGAAAGAATCCATAACAGATCCATAAAAGTTTGGGAAAAGAAGTAGGAGAAAGAAGAGGATACAGATAAATCTATTTTTGTACAAATGAGCTTCATACCCAAAACAAAAGAAACCAATGGTACATCAACATTGGATGCTCAAGCCACATGACACATGGCAAGAGAAAGTTTCTCACTTTAGAAAGGGTTAACGTAGGCAATGTGACATTTGGAGATAATACTATAGCAAGGATAGATGGAGAAGGTACTCTTAGTCTCAATAGTGTAAATACTAAAACATAAAATTACTTGTATATTGAAGGTTTGAAACATAATCTTCTTAGTGTTAGTCAAATATGTGATCAAGGAGACACTCACATTTCATTCTCAAGGTTGTAAGATAAGGAAGGAAGGAATATGAAAATTAGTTACAAATGCAAATAGAACATCAAATAACATATATATCATTAATGAGGTAAAGGGATAAAAATGTCATATGGGACAAATAGATGAAAGTTGGTTATGACATAGAAGAATGGGCCATATGGACTTTCATAATATGGTGAAAATAAGCACTAAACAAGCAATAAGAGACATCCCAAATATTAGAATACCTATTTTGCAAGAAAATGTCAATGTGGGATGTAGACAAGAATAAGTTTCAAGTAAAAGGAGTACTTAACAATAAAACCATTGGAATTCATTTATACAAATCTTTATGGCCTTACAAGGACACAAAGTCTATAAGGTGAAAATTACTTCACATTGCTAATTGATGATTAATCTAGAACAACATGGAGTGAGGTCCTAAAACACAAGTCTGAAGCGTTCAAGAAGTTTAAAACATTCAAGGCCTTGGTTGAAAATGTAATTGATTTAAAAATAAAAAATTAAAGATCAAGACGCAGAAGTGATTTTCTCTCAAGTGAATTTGAAGAGTTTTGTGAGCATGATGGAATAAAGATACATTTTTCAATTACAAAAACTCCATAATAGAATGCAATGGTAGAAAGTAAGAATCAAACCATATAAGAGGTGGCTAGAACAATGTTGAATGAAGGAACACTATCAAACATGTTTTGTAGAGAAGCGGTTAGCAACACAATCTACATTTTGAATAGAGGGAAAATCAGAGTCAATAAAAACAAAACACCTTATGAAATATATAAGGGTAGACCGACAATGATTAAATACTTCAAATTCTTAGGGAATAAGTGCTACATAGAGAGATAATGAGGAATTGGAAAAATTGACTCCAGATCTAATGAAGGTATCTTTTTGGCGACTCGTAAAAAAAGAGGATTATACATGTTACAATAAAGCATTGCACAAAGTGTTGAGTCATGAAAATGACCATCTTTTGTGATCATTTTCACCGTCTTTTCATAATATTTCGCTTGAATTTCATTCTTTTCTGCTTTTCCACAAACTTGATTTACTCCATTTTTATGTTTATTTGTGGGGTTAGGCTCCATATTTTTCAATGCATTTATCTTAGTATTTTGAGTGAGTTTATAATTAAATACTAGTAAAATAGCATATTTTCACTTATATTTGAAAATTGGGTGAGTTTGGTGACAGTTATAGACATATTTGGAGATTTCAACAACGCAAAATTTTACCATTAAGGTCCAAATTTGAATTTCCTTTTCAACCTTTGAAGATTCAATGAATATCTGAAAAGATCAATAAAGTATCTTGGAAGGAGAATAATCATGGAATATTTGTTATCAAATATCTTAAAGATACTCATGAGAATATATTTAGAAATATTTAGTTGTTAATTATTAAGAAATGGTTGCAACTGCGTGAGAGGTACGTGGATATTAATTTATTATTGCTTATCTTAGATTCAAAGAATTTTTTGGTATAAATAGGAGTGCTTTCTCCATTCCAAAGAGAGGAATCTTGGAGCATATGTCCAATTTAATATGGAATAGATTAATTTTTTTAATATTTCCTTTCACATAGATTGTCATTCTCTAGTTTTAGATGTAGAATGTTTTGATTATAATATTATAAGAATAATTTACTATTTTGTTCTTTAGGATATCGAGCCCACTCCAAATAGATCACAGTGTCATTTTATTTCATTTTATACTCTCTTATTTATTTTATGGAATGCCCATTTCTTGTACATTATTTCTTGGTAAACACTTTTAATTAACCTCTATTCTTATTTGTCATAAACAATTTTGTTTATACACTAATTGTTGTACTTTCCTTTTCTCATAAAATCTTTATTCAAGTTACAACCTTGTTACTTATTTATCATAGTTTAAATGTTGTAGTGTTTCTAGATCCATCGAAACTCCAGATCTATTAAGTATGATCAAATCACTTGAGATGCACTACCACTTTTTTAAGTGCAAAGCTGGAGGAAAGGTTTGCACCTCGAGAGATTTGATCGCTCCCAAAGCTTCATAGATATGGAGTTAAGATGGATCTAGGCTAGTTTAATTATTAATAATTAATCATTATAATTATTAATTTTATCTTTTATTTATTTTATTTTTTAATTTAATATATATATTTTTATGTAATTTCATTGAGTCAAAATGTTTTAATTAATAATTTTATTATTTTATTATTTTTGTGTAACATGATAGAATCAAAATGTTTAGATAACATAATATAATAGGACATTACAAAATATCTTTAAAAATGTAATAAAATAAAATTAAAAAATATATATTTATAAAATATTTTGATTGTGAAATGAGAGATGGTTTTTGGGCATGTGGTATTGATGAGCCATGGCATTGGCCCATGATATTGTAACAAAGACTATTTACAAGTTAATAATATCCATGGTAAAGTGGGGTGAATATCCATGGTTAAAATTTTGTTATATTGTAAGTATTAAGTTTTTATGTGCTTATTAATGATTTTTTTTCGTAAGTAAGGCTGGATTTATGTCACTTCAACAAAATAGAAAGACACACATCATGATGTTTCAATGGTCGGTCTGACTGGAAGGTAGACTGCATGCAAAAATTCACAGTTCTAGAGGTTCTATACTGTCTTACTTTAAAGGTCTTGTAAGATTTAGTAGACATAATTACAATATTGGGGGAAAAACACTCCGCATGGGAGTTTCTTGAGTTTCAATTAGAAGATTGATGGAGAGGATATGCAAAAATCAATCCCTTTCTGAGCTTAAGAGACCAAAAGGTGATCTCATATAGGGATGTGATAACAAAATTCAAAAAATAGAATCTGATCATGAAACTGGATAGGGGGATAGTCATCACCAACTAGGATGGGCTCGGTCGATAATCCACTTGCTTAAGGGCCTTCCTGCTTTGGGTTTCCCAAACTGGGGAGTGAATTTCCATCACCCCATGCTTCTTTCTGGAGCTTCCTTTGAACCGATCATACAAGGGTGTGTCTTTAGTGATAATTTTTTTGTGGAGGACCAATTCCACATAGACTGTAAATTTGGCTTTGAGGCGGTCTATTTTCTCTTCCAACACCTTCCAACCATGATTGTTGGCCCGAAAATCCATGCCTAGGAAGGTTTTATATTCCATGCAAGCTCAATTGTTTGAGTGTACATGTTTTCTCAAGCCTTGGTAAAGCCTACAAAAGAGATGAGTGAAGATAAAGGAAGCAACATGGCACAAGGATGAAGGGAAATGAGAGGAAAACTAGCGTGAGAAAAAAAGGCAAGTTGCAAGGTGTATGAAATGTTGATAGTCATTATGGAAACTTAAATTCGAAAATTCCTCGCACGCATGGCGAAATATGATGCCAAATCTTGCTGGTACAAAATGCTGATGGATGGATGAGGAGGGTGGTGGCTCCAATTATCCATAGAGACTGTAACCAAAGTCTCATTAAGAGTGCCAATAAGATATGCACATATGAGGAGATGTCATTACAAAGTCTCCAAAATTCTTGTACATGATGATCATGGAGCAATTTGCGGGTTGGAGGGAGAGTTTGCTTGATCGCGCAGACCAATACCTTCCCTGCCCTTTTGAATTAAATACTCATAGTCCTAATGAAGATTTCTCTCAAGTAAGATCTACTATGCATAAGAGTTCAACAATTTACTACAATCTGTCCCCGCATTTGGTAATTTGTTAGCCAGGGAATTGGCCTTGCATTTAACAACTTAGAAGTGGACCCCACATATATTTGTGATGTGGCCACGTATACGCTGCAAGGTTTTGTAGAGTTTCTAGTTGGTAGTCACTTTGCTGACTGGGGTGCCATTTTAAAGCTTTAGAGAAGTGATAGTATCCACCCAACAATCCCCTTCAACTATCATAGGAACAAAATTGCAGCACTTGGCAAGCTCGAGCCCTTGCTATAGGGCTTGAAGATCAACCACATTGTTTGTGTTAATTCCCAACTTACCATAGTAAACCCAACGAATATTGCCATGATGATCTCTGAATACAACACCGAAGGCAACTTTCCTAGGGTTCCCATGAGAGGACCCACCATAGTTTAATTTTAAAACATTGATGGGAGGAGGAGAGCATTTTTTTGGTGCATCAAAGTGGAAGGAGGGGTCCTTCGTAACTGATAGGGAAATGTTGTCAAGCCTAAGGATTTAAAGGATCCATAGGTCTGAGGGATGAGGAGGGCCTTGCTACACTGGGAGCCTGCTGACGACAAATGATTCCCAAAGGATCTTCTTGATCATTGTACGAAGGATGTCCCCTATAGCCTGAAAGTTTTTGAAGATTCAAGAGTTTATTTCTTTCCAAATTATCCAACATAAAGCCCCCGGAAATAACTCCCACACTCTATTAATGGTGGGGTGAGTGGAAATGTTTTCTCTCCAATCCTTAAGGGTACTTTGTATTGATTCCTTGTTTATGTTTGTGGTTGTAAAGACTTCCACTCCCTAGTCCCAAGTTGTAGAAGTTGTTGGGAAACTATTTAGAAGGTGGTTTAGAGATTCTTCCTGGTTCTCGCATGGCTACACCTGTAAGACCCCAGAAAACCTTGTTTTAAAATATTGTCCCAAGTGAGAACCTTGCCATGAAAAACAATCCATATGAAGAGAGTAAACTTTGGTCATAGGTTTTTCATCTAGAGGGAGGTCCATTTTACATGCTTTTCTAGTTGATTGTGGTTAGCTAGAATATTTTAAGCTTCCTTGAGCATGAAGAGCCTCCATAATTCCTACCTTATCTTAGCTTGTCCTGATATATTTACAAGGGAATTTGGAAATCTTGGAGGTGATTCAAGAAGGCTTCCCATTAAAAGTTGTTGGGGAGAGGTTTCTAATCCTACTGGTCAATCCAAGATCTCCATTTCCCTTCTCGACGGGTTTGTTTCCAGTAGTGAGAAATTAGAGTTCGTCATTTTCCCCGCATAAGCTCCTGCAAGGGTGCATAAATTCCTTTTTTAAGTTTCAGGAGCTTCTGCCAGGAATCCTACCAGAAAAGAGAGCCCTGTCCGTTTTACACTTCCCAAAAGATATACTATTGGATGATCCACTTGTTTTTCCAGGCTTGATTCTAGATGGTCGATCTTGTGACATGTTCGTCCAGAAGAATGACATCCTTCTATCACTGATTGGGAGCACATTTGTCTTTCCATAGATTTTCCCAAGGGGTTGAGGGAGAGTCTAACCATTTCCACCATGTATTTGCTCCCAAGGCATTGCCCACTATTTCTGGATCCCAAAGACCCATGCCTTCGGTAGACTTTGGTCTACAAAGCTTTTCCCAACTTTTATTTTGTTGGTAAAAAAACTTCATTATATTATCATAGCTTCAAAATAAAAATACATCAACATCACACCATCAAAATACATCACTACTTCCGCACAAGGCCGAGTAGTAGGCTTAAGAGCTCTGAACAACAATAAGCCTGTGAAGAGGCCAAGACAACCCGTGTCATTGGCTATTGCGATACAAAAGAAGAAAAATAACATACCTTAGGAATACACATTTAGGGGGTAGGTTCGACAGAAATTCTAGAGGAGCAACAAAGAATGCAACCCGCTCTTGCATATGATAGTCGATGTGTTCCACCTGAGCCTGTAAAGCATGAATATGGTCATTTGTGTGCCAAAGCTACCTCCGAAGGTCATCTATGGAGTCTAGGAGCTCACTCTGCATATGTTGGAGGTCATTAATGTAAGCCACCAGTTCATTCCTTTCATCATACCTATGCTCCCTCAAATTTTCCATGCTAAGTTGGACATTGTTCAGTTGGGCCGCTATGGATTCCAAGGTGGATGGAGCCTCAATGTGGCTGAGGGAGTAGCCTAGGGACATGGCAACGTCTGTGTTAGAATGGTGGCTCTCAGTCGACTCCAAGTCGAGTTGGGAATTCCCTGGTGCGGACGTTCATCCATACGGTGGTCGGCTTTACCCCCTCGGGCACGTCCTCTCTATCTCAACGTGCAACCAACACCACCACCACCAGTTGCACTGCCGCAGGGAGGAAATTGCCTTCCCCACGAAACCCACCACACAAGCTTAATGTTAACCAAATACAATAACACATCACTTACCACTCCTGAGCCAGGGAGCCCTAAGCAGTTGGTTCCAGTTCTGTAACCATAACCATAATCTGCTGGTGAACAAGGGGGTACGTCACCGTTCCTAGAATTGGGCGAGCTGCTCTAGTAAGGGGACCAAGGCCCATGTTCCCCATGATGTTGCCTCTCTAGAGGAACAACAAAAAACCAAAGTTATAACCAGAATGAGGATGGTGGGGCGATTTATCCCCACCCACACTCTCCAGCCCCGGAGCAATACCCCCAGTCACACATGCTAATGAATTCCCCCCATAGATCCCATGGCCAAATTGACTGCAGGTTCCAATCCTCTACACGTCCGCAATCACCAAGATCTCCATGCACTATTGTCCCAAGCCACAGCCTGAGCGAGGACACTAATACCTCGTTGCTTTATCTCACCCAACACTCTCTCCTCATTGCCCAACAATTTCAGCTAACCACCCTCCTACCTATGTTGTGCATTATGTAGTCGTGGGAGCAGGGTCTGGGTCCCAACAGCCCATTAAGTTGTTCGTGTGGTGCGTGGAGGCCCATCTGGCTCCACTCTCCAACGTGCCTTCATTTGTCTCTCGCCTTGGACACCCCCATCGGGGACTTCAAGATCTTTATGTAACAACGATTGGATGGACTGTAGTTCCCCGAGGTTTAAATCAACTTTGGTTCTAATGTCTGACCATGCAGTCCTGAAATATATATGCATAGTAGTCGCACCATAGTTGGATCACTAGTCTGCTATTGTGTTCCCTTCTCGAAGTACGTGGCTAGTGCAGATGTACCCGAAATGTGTCAGGCCATGTTGAATGTAGGAAAGTTGAGATTATAAGCGCCAAATTTTGGCCACTTTCTAGGTAGAGAGCCGTTGATAATTCTATGAACCTTGTCTATAATGAGGCATGAGTCCCCCACGATTCTGATCCTCCTACAGTGAATTTGAGCAACCAAACTCATACCCACCTCAAGTCATGTCATCTCCACCACATTGTTCATTGTGAAATAACATAAACTTGAATAAGCTACCCATGAAGAGCCAGTGGAGTCTTGAATGATGCCTCCAAAACTTGTCGGGCCAGGATTGCCCTTAGAAGCCTTGTCAAAGTTTATCTGAAAGCAGGCATCAGTGGGAGTCCTGGGATAAATCATGTCAAACGAGAGATTCAGTTGGGCTAATATCCGAGCCTCAAGGGGGCATTGATCCCAATCATAAGGGGACCATTTGTCAGCAAGGATGGTTTCCCGGATGTTGGAGATCATCTGGCTCCAAATGTGCGTGCTAGAAGGAGTTTGTCCTTCAAATAAGGCTCAGTTCCTGTCCTTCCAAGTGTTCCAAAGAATTAGTCCCAGTGTGAGCCACCATTCTCGATTCACCATCGGATTGGAGAACCAATTAATTGGCCAACTATCAAGAAATTCTTGGCTGTCTTCAGGGTGACGACCTATTGGGCCAAAGAGAGCGGAGGCTTGGTCCCAAACTTCACACATTATGGGGCATCCCTCAAAGAGATGAAGAAGAGATTCTTCCACCTGCTTTCATAGAGGGCACATCGACGGGCTCACAAATCTATGTTTCTGAAGTCTATCCCAGGTTAATACTCGCTTGTGACCAACTAGCTAGAGGAAGTGTGCTACCTTGGGCCACAAGTTGCTTCTCCAAATGTGCCACCAGAAAATACTGTCTGATTGTGATTTTCCATTAGTCGAGAAGAGATAGGCTTCTTTTACTAAAAAGATGCCCGATGTAGAACAACCCCATCTACATTTGTCTGCCTCTTAAGAGATATGGACCCGTCGTTTGAGAGATGAGCCCCCAGGTGCTCATTGGCCCCCTCCGAGATAGCTACCGACCACTTTGCATTGGACTTCCATCTCCACCATCCATGATCATCAGCTCCTTCGATCTAGTAGTCCACCACCTAAAGGGCTGAGATCGAGTGAAAAAGGGGCATCAAGTCTAAGAGAGATTGATCTTGATCGAGTCGAGGGAGTTGCTGCCAGGAATCCTGCTAGAAGAGGGATGGTTTACCATTCCTTAATTCCCAAAATAAATGGTGTCGGATCAGATCACTATTACTATTTTCCTGGTTCCAGAGTGCAGATCCTGTGCTCGGAAGAGGTTTCCGAAGGAGGGCTTCCTGAGATTTCCCTTGTCCATAATTCTGGGTTTAGATTGAATTCAAAATATCGTTTCCTCCTTGAATCCACCTCCACCAGAGTTTTTCCCTGGGGGTATCGCTTAAAACAACTAGGTCTTGTAGACTTAGTCCCCCTAGGGCCTATGGGAGGCAAATTTTATTGCATGCAACAAGCGACCATTTCCGGTCCATGGATGCACCGATCCACAAGTATCTCCTGAATGTCGTTGTTAACTTTGAGTAGATTCTTTTAGGAGAATGGAGGCAGGACAATTGATACAATGACATGGCTTGTAGTACCGATTTCACAAGGGTAGCCATTCGAGCCAAATTAAGCACACATAAGGTCCAGTTTGAGAGCTTCTCAGAGAGCTTAGCGTAGATATCTTTCCTGGGGGAAATACATAGGGGGTTAGAGATGAGGGGGACTCCTAGATATTTTGAAGGGAGAGATTCGATTGTGAAACCCAGGGCTTGAGCAAGACAAGCTTGGACTAGCTGGGGAGTGTGAAAGAAGTAAATACACGACTTATCCTTGTTTAGGAGCATACCTCAAGCATCTTGGAAATCCACCAAAATGTTGTTCAATTGGGCTACTTCCCTTATAATCACCTTCCCAAATAAAAGGTTGTCATCCATGAACTGCTGGCGTGTCATATGGATGTTGGTGCCATGCAGGCGAATGCCATTCAACAAGTTCTGATGTTTGGCTGCCTTGGTCATTCTTCTCAGACCTTCTACTGCAATGATGAATGGAAAAGGGGATATGGGGTCTCCTTGACGAATTCTGCGAGAATATTTGAAGGTTTCCAAGGGGGATCCATTAATCAGGATTGAGAAGAATGAGGTGGAGATCAAGGATCTAATCCAATGGATCCAGTCATTAGCAAATCCAAAATACCTAAGGACACAGTTAATCATAGGCTTTTGATACATCTAGTTTGAGCAACATGCCTTTAATTTTATGGAATTTCATATAGTGAATGGTATCATGTGTTGAGACAATGCCATCAAGGATTTGGTAGCCTTCTACAAAAACCGATTGTTCTTGGCTGATATCATGTGGTGGAGAATGGGTTTCAGAAGTATGACCAGAATTGTGGAGAGGATTTTATAGATGAAATTACAAAGGGTTATTGGTTTGAAGTCACTAGGGGCTAGAGCATCTTGGGATTTGGGAATGAGAATGAGGAAGGTGGTGTTCAAGCCAGACTAGATTTGGCGGAGGCAGTTGGATTCCTCCACCAGATCATATATCCGTTGACTCAGGAAGGGATAGCATGCTTTGAAGAATTCAAGAGTGAATCCATCGGGGCCATGAGATTTATTGGATGGCAAGTCTTTAACTACCTCTTCAACCTCAGGGAGCGTGATGGGGCTAAGGAGGGCTTCATTTTGAGTAGGGGTTACCAAGATCAAGATATGATGCAAGACTGTCTAGATAGATTTTCTCCTGTCATAAAATTTTTCTTGCAGTAAGACAAAGAAATATGCTTTGACTTCCACTTCAATATCTTCTTGACATTCATGGCGAGTGCCTGAAGATCCTTGAAGTTGGGTTATATGGTTTCACTGGCGATGGTTGATCATGCATATATGAAAAAACTTAGTGTTGCGCTCTCCCTCGTGAAACCATTGGATTCATGACTTTTGGCGCCATAGGATCTCTTCTTGGGATATTATTTCTTGTAGATTAGAAGCCTCTCTTCCTCTACCAACTATGATGAATGGACATCTCATATGATCATCTTCTCAACGTCTTCCAAGTGAGCTTCCAGTTTGTGTTTCTCATCGAAAATGTTGCCAAACTCCTCCCGGTTCAAGGTTTTGATTTTGAGCTTCAATGCCTGAAGTTTCTTTCGGAAGGATTGCATCTTGTTTCCTGGGGGGTTTTCCATAGTGGTCCACTAGGTTTCAATCTTCTCCAGAAAGCCAAGGTGTTGTGACGAGACACTTTCAAAGCGGAAGGGCTTCCTCCGAGGAGCGACCGTGGAGGTTACGTCTAAACAAACCAACGAGTGATCCGAGATAAGGGATGGAAGGATCTCTGTTTCTACATTTGGATCTTGTAGGATAAAATTCTCATATAGGAGGAAGCGATCCAGTCGACTAGCCACCCGATCCTGCCCTCATCGCTGATTGTTCCATGTATGGAGGTTGCGCTTTGGGAGAATATCCACCAGATGTAGATCTTCAATAACATCGTTGAACTCTGAGGAAGAATGGTCCAACCTCCAAACACCTCCTCTCTTTTCATCCATATTTTAGATCAGGTTGAAGTCCCCTCCAATAATACAATCCTTCATTGCCCAGAAGCTGCTCAAACCACGCAACTGGGAGAGAAAGAGGGATTTCTCACATGGGTTGGAGGGACCATAAACTGCAGTAAGACTCTTCCAGCCCTCCGTACCTATTATTATAAAGGCTGCAGAGAGGGAGAACCAAGAACCAACCCAATCTGTGAGCATGACATTGTCAGGTCACAAAGTATAGCTAGACCCCCGCAGCCTTGTTCGCGTGTACAGACATCAATTTACTATTCTTCCAGCATCTCTGACTGCTTCAATGATTTTCCTTTCATTCATTTTGGTTTCTTTTAACAAGACTATTGTGGGCTTATGATTATCAATATTTTCCTTTAGGGATCAAATATTACCTGAGATGTTAAAGCCCCTGATGTTCCAAGAGATGATTTTCATGAGAAAGGTGTGGCAGATTTGGGAAAATAATTCGTTAATTGTCTCATCTTCCCTGAATTCAACAATAATTGACTAGCTTGCAGATAATATCTTTGGTAGATTTCCTTCCTTTCTTGCCTATCTCCAAACCTCTCAGATCTATAATGGTGAGGGAAAGTGGGTTATTGTCTTTCCCTATACCCTGCAAATCTAGATCCAGTTTACCCACTATAGCTGCCCATTGAGAGTAAAGATGACCAAAATGAAACACCTGACTATTTGAAATGTCTTTGACATCTGATGTGATCCAAAATTTGAAAATCTCTATCTTTTTATGCTCATTTACTCCTAATAAGTTATTCTTCTCTTCCACTTCCAGGATCCTGCTTGTACGGGTAAGGATGTCTTTCAACCTTCGAGTATACTCACGATGTTCTGGAATCTTCCACTTGGTTGTGATCTTTTCCCCTAAGGAGATGGGTTTCTTATATACTTCCATGGACTAGGTGACCTCCTTAGAGGAGGAGGGGACCTCCTCCCTCATATGTTCCTAATCTGGATCGAAGGTTTCTAGGGAAACACAAGGGTTATTAGGATTAAGAGCCATCGAGGGTGTTGAGACCTTGGGGATCATTTTTGGCTATGATTGTTGGGCCTCATTAGCCACTGGGTGCGGCTGCAATGATTCTTGAGGGGTCCACTTCAGGTGCGGATGATGTCCTCCAACTTGTTGGAACCATTCTTCATCTTATTATTGAGCAGAAAACCTAGCTTCCCCCACCATGGTCATGAGGTAATATCTGAATAAATGACCATATTCATGGCACCTTTAGCACTTGAAAGGGACATGTTCATAATTGAGAGGATAGATCCAAGTAGTATCATGGTAGACTAATTCGATTGAATCTGGCAGTGGTTGCGAGATGTTCATATGCACACATATTTGAGAGAAGGCTGCATGGTGACGCTGTTTAGTAACCTCAGATATTTTGACAAATTGTCCGATGGAATTGTCTATGCCTTCTAGGATGTCTTGCTCCTTGAAATCGTCTAGTAGTGAGTACATTCGCACCCAGACCAAAGCTACTATGAATTATTCCTTGTCAGGGTTATAACATTCTTCCTAGTACATGATGAACAACTCCACACTACCCATAAATTATGGCCCATTTTCGAAGATGCACTGTATGTCCTCCAAATCTACAAAAATGACCGTGAAAAATCCATTTGCTCAGTGTCATAGCTCTATTTTCTCTCGCGGTGCTCATTTGTGTTGGATCCACATTAAGATTTATTGCTCCTTGGGCGAGATGCCAGAAATTTATAGATCATAGCATGATCTTTCATATACTAGCGACCTTGCTCCAGGCGATTGTTAGTGATTACAAACTTAGGATTGGTTGCTACTCGTTGCAAACAATAGTTTTTACCTTCTCTCGCTTGCCACTTCACCCCCATGGTAGGGGTTTCTTCTACACTTGGTGCAAAAATTGTATTTTCTGGGTTCTTCCATCCTTGAATGAATGGGGTGTGATTCACCGCATCCATGAAGGACTGCGACCCCTCACCCCGAGGCAGGGGGCCATTCGTTGTCGCTCCTCTCGGTTGCCAACATGATTTGGTGGAAATGATGGCCAACAACTGGTTCAAAGAGAAGATCTAAACCGTCATGGGTTCTGATCCATCAGGAGGGTGTTCTATCAGTGATGTGCATAAACCCTAGTAGAGCTCTTGCCAAACTTTTGCCCAGGTTGAGATGATATAGAGATTTTCCCAACTTACCAGAGCCCATTTCATTTTTTCCTCGGAGCCTCATCACAAGAAGTTCCTTTGGATGTTGCAAATACTATTTAGGATTACTTAACAGAAACTAGGGTAGAGAACAAATAGAGGGGCATAAATTGAAGGACAAATTTTACAAGGACCAATCTACCTTCTAGGTTGAGGGATCGAAAGGTCCAATTAATGATTTTCTTGTGAAGCTTAGAGAGGAGGTATTTCCAAGTGGATTTTCTAAGAACTCTTTCCGTGAGAGGCACACCCAGATACTTTGATGGTAGGGGACAATTTTGAAACCCCAGAATTCTAGTATTTTTCCTTTGGATAGGAGGAGGGGTATTGAAAAATAAGATTTTAGATTTTTTTAGATTGACAGTAGTGCCCAAGGCTTCTAAGAAAAGGCATAGGATTTTCTTGAAAGACTTAGCCTTTGAAAGAATGGGTACAAACATTAGAAGAGTGTCATCCATGAATTTTTGATGGGTAGATGTTGTACTAGAGTCATGAAGCTTCAGACTAGTCATATGGTTACTATACTTAGCAACAAAGATGGCCCACCCCAAGCCCTCAACCATGCGAATTTATAATAAAGGAAATAAAGGGTCATCTTGAATAATTCCTTGAGAGTTGGAGAAGGGTTGGGAGGGGATCCATTGATGAGGATGGATAAGAAGGGTCCAAATGTGAGAGCGATGATCTAATCAATCCAATCCTGATGGAAGCCAAAGGCCTTGAGCACCTCTCTTATATAGTGCCAGCTGATCTTGTAAAAAAACTTAGACATATACAACTGCATCAACATCCCAAGATGATTGGAGGTTTTAAGTGAATGGATAGTTTCATGGGATAGGATTATGCTCTCAAGGATTTTCCTGCCTTTTACATAACTCGATTGGCTGTTCGAGATGAGGAGAGGGAGGAGAGGTTTGATTCTCTTAAAAATGATTTTAGTAATGATGTTATAAATGAAATTACAAAGTGCAATAGGGCGATACATGTTAGGGGAATTTTCTCCTTCTTCCTTTGGGATCAAGGTCAGGAAAGTGGCGTTGAAGGCTTTCTGAATGGTTTTTTCTCACCTTGAATCCTCCATAATGGCATGTACTTCTTCTTTGATTATAGGCCATCAGGATTTAAAGAAGTTTGTGGTGAAGTCATCTGGTTCAGGGGATTTCCTTAAGGGTATTGACATGACTACCTCTTCCACCTCTTGCTAAGATATTTCTTTGAGAAACATAGAGTTATGGTCATCTTTCAATATTGTTGGGATATGTTGAACAATTTGTTGTATTGTTGGTCCTCTGTCCAAAACTGCTTCAGTGAGGAGATTAATAAAATAGGAGTTAAGCTCAGCTAAGATATCCTCATGGGAGTGGATTATCAAGCCTTCCTCTATCTTAAGAGAGAGGATCCTATTTTCCTTTCTATGTTGGATCATGGATGTGTGAAAAAATTTAGTATTACACTCCCATATTTCAACCATTGCACTCTTGATTTTTGCTGCCATAGTTTCTCCTCTTGATTGGCTCTTGGTTCCCACTATTTTTGTAAGTCCTATTCCATTTGTCTTAGCTGATTAGAGGTCCTATTGAGGATGGTATTTTTTTGGAGCTCTTCCATTTGCTTCTCTAGGGATTTTTTCTCCTTTAGGATATCCCCAAATATCTCCTTATTCCATTTTCAAATTCGGTTCTTGATGTGCTTCAATTTTTGCTGGAAGAAGAACATTAGGTATCCTTTTAAGGGAAATTCCTCTTGCCACCACTCCTTCATTTTTGCTTGAAATTGTGGATGGTTCAACCAGAAGGATTCAAACCTAAAGGGTCTATTTTTAGGAGCTCCTGAGAGGTGTATTCCAAGGGCAATCATCCAGTGGTATGATCCTGGGTGCTTAATAGGATGGATTGTGTGATAAGGAAACCGTCTATGTGGGAGAAAATTTTCCTTTCTCCACCTATTTTGTTGTTCCAGGTGTAGATATCTTTTTGAGTCTCTACATCTACCATTCCATTTGGTTTATTGCTGATATGAAAACCTCCAAATCGCTGTCCAATTGCCTTAGGCCTCCTGTTTTCTTAGATCATTTGAGAATCATATTGAAGTCCACCCCCATGATCTGGTGAGTGCTTGGAATGGCCTCTTGAATATTTTCCATAGTGTTTAGCATTATGATTATTTCTTCGGTCTGATGAGGCCCATATACATTTGAACACATAGGGTTTTCATAGTGCCAATAATTTGGAAGACTACATATAGGATGCTTGGGGCTGCAATGGAGGTTCTGAGAACCAACAATATTTCATTCCAAAGAATAAGCTGGCCTTCCACTGTGCCTGTGGTAGTAGTAGAAATATTGTTGTAACCCTTCCAACATTGGTTTTGGAGGGAATGGATTTCTTCTAACCCTAATTTTACTTCTTGAATGAAAACTATTTTAGGTTTACCTACCATGATATTTTGCTTGAGGAGTGTCCTCTTTGTGGGTCCATTTAGAAATCTTATATTCCATGAAATTAGCTTCATTGGGAAGGTTTTTGAGTTAAGACTAAAGCCTTTACCTTTCCTTCATTAATCAACCTTGCTCCCAACTCCTGCAGTATTTGACATGTGGTCTTTCCTTGATGCTTCCTTCCTTCTCCTTTTGTATTGTATTATTATACTAGGATGTGAGACTTGATTCAGATCTTGGAGAAATATCCATATTATCTCTTATTCATTGCTTTCTTTACCTCTTCTTGATAAAGGTACACCTCTTCTATTTTTTGCAGGTATTCCTGCAGGATGGCTTCCAATCCCCTCTTGTCCCAAACTTCCATGATTTCATTGAGGTCCATGTCCCCTTTCACTTATTCAATCACCTCCTCCTCCACTAAGTCATTTTTTCCTTCGTGCTACATTTCAATGTCTTCAGATTCTTGCCCTATTGAGCTTGTGATGGCTAAGGGGCCTGATTCCTTTTCTTGGTCCAATGGAGGGATGGGTGTTGATTCACTTGAATCAAATTATGTGTCAATTACATATTTGTCTTGCTTTTCCTGCTCTTCACCGAGAGTTTCAAATTTATTCTTATTGGCTTGGTGGGGTTGATTTACCTTGAGGATTTTGGTTGTTCCTATTCTAACAGGTTACCTTCGTGAAACCTTGCTCGTTCGCCTTCTGCTGAGCTTGAGAGTTAGCAGCCTAAGTGGCATTTTGAGGAAAGTCCCTGAAAAGATGGCCACACTCATAGAATTTATGGCATATAAAGGGGATGTGTTCACAATATGTGCGTTTTAACCATATTTCATCTCTAATACCTGCTTAATGGATTCTGGGAGAGTTCGTGAAACATCCAAATAAGCACATATATGGGCATAGGATACATAACGCCCAACACGGGTGCCTTCTGACATTTTAATATATAATCCAAGCATATATCCTATCCCTTTGAGGAAAAATAGAGACCAGTAGTCAGTGGGTAGGGAGTAAAGCCAAATCCATATTGAGTCTTGTGAAGTCCTCCTTCTCTGGCATAAAGTTCTCTTTCTGAAATCTCATATATAGGCCTGTTGATTTGAAAAATTAGTGTCCTCCATCAAAGATGTGATACTTATCCTTCAACAAGTTACGTCCCTATACTACTAATGTAGTCTCCATATTTTTATTATTGTTCCCCATAGAAGCCCACTATTGTTATTGTTGTGCCCTTACATTATTATTGTTATGTAGGATCTGATTATATTGTGATCCCATAGAATCCTATATATAGAAAGGAGGCCTTGTCATTTATATCATTCAATAACTTTTCATTTATGTGATGTAAAGGAGGTTTCCCCCTTGAAGAGGATAATTTTGAATTCTTTGATCTATCTCTTTTTTTTATCTGGTTAAATAATATTTGGTATTAGAGATTTGGATTCTAGGGTTTCACTGCTTCAAACAAACCATCGTGGAATTTTAGCTATAAATTTTTCTCTACCAAGATTCAAAAGTTAAAATTGAAACCACTTGGAGCCTAAATCTTGGTTAACTTCATATACAAATTTCAGATCTTGTGTTGCTATATTGTAGGAGATATGATCTAAGGAAGTTAGGGTTTTTGCAGGCTCCATAATTCCATCTCAAACAAGTGACCTAGGGAAAATCATCATAACTTTATATCTGAGAATCATATTTTCATTTCATAAATAGTGAAAGAAATAAGACGAAATATAGTTTTTTGGGTATAATTTTCAGGGCCGAAGATCGAAACAGTGACACATGGCACTCCATACAAGTTCGCTATACTGAACTAGTCTATTATCCAGTCATCATGGGAGATTGAGCATAACTCTTTTTTGAAGAATCCAATATTGGTATGACTTGTTGGGTTGGAAAGAAGACTCAGAGTGATGCTACATGTCATAATTTCATATATTTGAGATTCACAATTATAGAGATACAATAACTGCAATATCTAGATCCTAAAAAGTAAGAAAATGGTGTGTATTTTTTAAATTTTGCATAACTTTTGTTTGAAAAATGAGTTTGAAGTGATTCAAAGAGCATAGTGAAGAATATATATCATTGTTTGATTTAAAAATGCATAGAAACAAAAAAAAAGGACACACCTAGTAATCAAACATAAATATCTTCTATGACACATGAAGAAGAGGAAGAAATGCAACATGATATATCAAAATTACAAGACCAAGTGCAACAAATTTCAGTCTCGCAAAGAGTAACCAAGAATGAAATGGAAGCTAAGATGGATGGTTTGAAGAATGGTTTAAAATAAAACATGGAAGGTTTGAAGGATGGATTAAAAGAAGACATGGAAGGTTTGAAGGATGGTTTAAAAGAAAACATGGAAGGTTTGAAAAAAGGTTTGACAAAGTTGCTACAAGAAATGATTCCTAATGGAAAAAAGATATTAGATGAAACTCATGATGAGAACAAAATAAATGTTAATAATGATTTCATAGACTCTAACATTGGATCATAAGATCCACCATATTACAAAGAACGATATGAAGAATTTTGATGGCAAGGATCCGGTAACTTGGATACTACAGATGGACCAATAGTTTGATCTCCATAATGTGAAACACACACAAAAGGTACACATTGAAACTTTATATTTAGAACCCAATAAATTTTTATGGTATCAATGGTTTTGTTCTTGTAAACCACTTGTCGCTTGGTAAATTTTTACAGAGTAAATGATAGCAGATTATGAGGATACAAATATCAACACCTTCTTTAGCCAATTACTAAATCTCAAACAAAAGGGTTCAATGGCGAAGCACATTGAGGACATCCAAAAATTGAATATAAGAGTAAATGATATTCCAGAGGAACATAGGATTGACATATTCATATGAAATTTAAAGGATAACATCCAACATGAGGTTTTCCTTTGGGAACCTAGATCATTGGAGAAGGAATTCAGGGTGCCAGGAAAAGTTGAAGGCAAAATTATGGAAACAAGTAAGTCTACCACTCAAAACTATAAACATGGAAGTGTTACTACTCCTATCCTTCCACAACCTACAAGGTTGAAACCACAACAATTGGAAGAAAAAATAGAAAAAGGTATATGTTACAGTTGTGATAGAAAATACACTAAAGGTCATAAGTGTGCCGAGAAGAGATTATTTTACATAGATTGTGAAGAAGAGGAAGAAAATGAACAAGAAACATTAAAAGAGGAGTATATACACCAGGAAAGAACCCTAGAGAAAGAAGAAATGAATCCGACAATATCTTTTAATGCATTGGAAAAAATTACCACTCCTCACACTCTCAAGATAGAAGGACATACCAAGAAGAAAAAGATAATAGTGCTGATTGATTCAGGTAGTACCCATGCTTTTATTCATTGTAAGATAGCCAAGGAATCGAATTGATTCCTATATCCAACACCAAAGCGTCAAGTGATGGTTGCAAATGGATGAACTATAAATTTCTCTAGAAAGTGCCATAATATAAATCTAACCATGGGGGAGTATGTATTTAATATTCCAATGCTTTCCAATCCAATCGATGGTGTTGATGTTGTACTAGGAGTCCAATGGTTACAATCTTTGAGTACGATAGCTTTTAATTTTCAAGAAATTTTCTTGATTTTTTTTTTGGGAAGGAAAAGAAGTTGAATTAAGGGGTATCACAGGGAAACTAGGAAAGAGAACCAACTCTAATGTCATGAAAAATCTTCCAAAGAAAGAATAATAGGGCATAATTTCACAATTATGCTTACTAGAGATTCAAACATCGAAATCATCTATTTCTCTAGATCTCCAAAAAGTCTTGCACAATCATTCCAAGGTATTTGAGACTCCCAAAGGCCTCCCACATATTCGTGATCATGATCATGCTATTCATTTTTCCAGGAAGTGTTACTCGAAACATCAGGCCTTACATATATCCCTATGCCCAAAAGAGTGAAATTGAACGTATGGTTGCAGAAATGCTAGAGGTCGGTATAATTCAACCTAGTAAAAGTTCTTTCTCTGTTCGAGTAGTATTGGTGCATAAGAAGGATGGATCATGGTGCATGTGTCTGTATTATAGGGATATTAACAAGCTCATTATTTAAGACAAATTTCCCATTCCAGTCATTGATGAATTGTTGGATGAATTACATGGAGCAATTTACTTCACCAAGTTGGATCTTCGTTCACGATATCATCAAATTAGAATGAAGACCAACGACATTCCGAAAACAGAATTTAGAACTCATGAGGGTCATTATGAATTTTTGGTCATGCCTTTTGGCCTTACCAATGCACCTTCTACATTTCAAGGTTTGATGAATTCCATTTTCAAGCCCTTCCTTACAAAATTTGTGTTAGTATTTTTTGATGATATACTAATCTACACATGTCTTGGAAGGATCATGTTCAACATGTTGACAAGGTTCTCAAACTATTGGAGGAGAAACAATTATATGTAAAAACTTGCAAATGTTTCTTTGGAGTACATGAAGTGGAATATTTGGGTCATATTGTATATAATGAGGGTGTTAAAGTAGACCATAACAAAATTTAATCCATTAGGGAATGTAAAATCCCCACAACCATAACGCATCTTCGAGGATTTCTTGGGTTGACTGGATATTATCACAAGTTTGTTAAGAATTATGGGAGAATAGCAACACCTCTAACAACATTACTGAAGAAAGATGCATTTTATTGGATTCTAGAAGCAACCAAGGCCTTTGAACATCTTAAAGAGGTAATGTGCCAAGCACCAATCTTAGCTATGCTAGACTTCACAAAAACGTTTATTGTGGGATGTGATGCCCCAAGAAATGGAATTGGTGTTGCTTTAATGCAAGAAGGAAGACCCATTGCTTTTGAAAGTCATCCAATCAAAGGAAAGTATTTACACAAACCTATTTATGAGAAGGAAATGTTGGTAATACTACATGCACTAAATCAATGATGACCTTACCTAATGGGAAGAAACTTCAAGGTAAAAATATATCATGATAGTCTTAAATACTTTTTGGAACAAAGATTATCTTCAAAAGAACAACAAAAATGGGTCACACATATGTTGGGTTATGACTTTGAAATGATCTACAAAAGGGGAAGAAAAATGTTGTTGCAAATCCACTCTCAAGAAAGGATGAGGATATGGAAGGATTTATTTGTTCCATTTCCATTATCCAACCATATTGGATAAACAAAGCAAGGGATGAATGTAAGAATGATGAAGAAATGTGGACTCTCATTCAAAAGTTGCAGCAAGATCCCAGTATATCTAATAAATTTAGCTGGAAAAATGATTATATTATGGTACAAAGATCACTTATATCTTTGTAAGAATTCCCAACTCAAACATAATATTCTTTTGGAATTGCACACCTCTCCCTTAGGAGAGCACTCATGATTTTTAAAAACTTACCATAAGGTCAAGAAGGATTTTTTTGGGGAGGGCCTTAAATATGATATTCAAAAGTTTGTGGCAGAATGTTTGGTTTGCCAACAAAATAAAGTTGAGAGAATTAAGACCCCGAGTCTATTACAACCTTTAGTGATTCCAAGTCAACGTTGGGAGGAGGTTTCAATGGATTTTATCATAGGTTTACCCAACTCCAAAGGAAAGAGTGTCATCATGGTGGTAGTTGATAGAGTTATCAAGTATGCACATTTTTGTGCGTTGTCTCATCCATTTAAATCTAGTACAATTGCTATTGCATTTATGGAAACAATTCAAAAGCTACATGGAAACCCAAAGATTATTGTAAGCGACATAGATCCCATTTTCACTGGAATTTTTTGGGCGAAATTATTTTCTTGTCTGTGTACTCAATTAGCTCATAGCTCATCTTATCATCCCCAATCGAATGGGAAAACAAAGATAGTGAACAAATGTTTGGAAGGATATTTTTTTCTTTGTATCTGATAAACAAACACAATGGGTCAAGTGGTTACCTCTGGCTGAATGGTGGTATAACACTTCCTTCCATACTGCAGAAAAAATGACCCTATTTATGGCACTTTATGTATATCATCCACCATCCATAACATCATCTTTAAGATACAATTCTAAGGTTCAAGCAGTCGAAGATCACATCGCGCATCAATAACAAGTTCTCCAAATCTTAAAGGATAATCTCAATTTGGCACAGAATTGAATGAAACAACAGGAAAATCAGCATCGCAATGCAAGAAGTTTTGATGTAGGCGAATGGGTATTTTTACGGCTACAACCATACAAAAAAATGTCCCTCAAGCAAGCTAAGAAGGATAATAAATTATCACCAAAGTACTAAGGTCCTTACAAGGCGTTGCAAAATATGGTACTATGGAATACAAATTGGAGCTTTCCGCATCTTCCCGAGTGCACCTAATTTTCCATGTTTCATACATAAAGAAGGTTATAGGTGACAAGCTCTTAGTTCAAAAAATATTTCTAGAACTTGACAAGGAAGGAAAAATAATATTGGAACCTGAAGTAGTCATGGAAATAAGAACTAGACAACTACGAAATCAATCAATTTCATAGTATCTCATCAAGTGGAAGAACTTACCCTCTGAAGATTCCACATGGGAGGATGAAAATTTTATACAAAAGCATCCAGAACTACTCAAGCATTGAGGACAACACTTTTTTGAAGGAGAGGGGCATGTTAGGTCCCTATACTACTAATATAGTCCCCATATTGTTATTATTGTGCCCCATAGAAACCCACTATTGTTATTGTTGTGCCCTTACATTATTATTATTATGTAGGCTCTGATTATATTGTGATGCTTTAGACTCCTATATATATAAACGAGGCCTTGTCATTTGTATCATTCAAGAATTGTTCATTTATGTGATGTAAAGGAGGTTTCCCCCTCGAAGAGGCTAATTTTTAATTCATTGATCTATCTCCTTTTTGATCTGGTTACATAACACAACAAGTCAAAAATCATTGTGAAGAACCCTTTTGATCCATGGTAGAGCTTGATTCCTCCTTTCGACTTCCATTTTACTTGGATCCACCAATGTAAATCTTTCTCTACAGGCCAAAAACCCATAAATTTGTAAATGATTGCATTCTCTTGCATGTATTCTCTACATGCCGCAACATCCAGATCCTCTATTTCCAACATTGGTATTTTCTTAGTATTTGGTTTGCAGCGATTGGCTTCTTGTGGCTGAGCTGTGTGCTTCTTGTTGGAGCTTGCAAAGTTATTGGTTGTATGATGGCCTGAACCCTTTCCCGCCCCTCACTTTCCTAGGTTATTGGCAGGCTGCTTGTTGAAAGCATTGTAAGTGGTAAGTTTGGTAAAGAAGGAGGATTCTTTTTCCTTCCCTTTGCCAGTGAGAACTTCGTTGAAGTAGGGGGATCTTGGACCCCCTCCTAAAAATTCCATGGCAGGTAGAGGGACGTAACCCTAGGGCATGATCAGAAACTTGTCTCCTCATGCTTGAACAGCCGATCACCTATTAATGAAATTTAAATATGGTAATAAAATTACTATTTTTAATTTATATGGTAAAATATATCTTAATTTATAACTACTATTTATATATTATATATTTTAAAAGGGTTTACATATATCTCAAAAGTAATTATAAAATATTATGATTGTGAAATGAGAGATGGTTTTTGGGTATGTAGTATTGATGAGCCATGGTATTGTAAAGAATCCTTTTTACAAGTTAATAATATATATGGTAAAGTGTGCGTGAATATCCAAAGTTAAAAATATTTTTATATTGTAAGTTTATTGTGAGTAATAAAGTGTTTCTGTTCTTATTAATTAAATTTAAATATCGCTATAGAATCATTATTTTAATTTATAAGGTAAAATGGATTGTAACTGATACTTATATATATTTTTAATGTGATATGTATATTATGATTTTCTTTTATCTATTTTTTTGTTGTTGTAATTTTATTAATAAAAACAAAATTACAGTATAACGATTTGAATTTTATTATTTTTATTACTTTTAACTTTTTACGAACACTACAAAATCTCCCCCATACTGGGCCATGTATTACTTTTAGAATTTTATTATTATTTAATTGAGTTGACATGTAAATGTTTACAGATCTTTCACATCTTATAAATTGGACATATTAATATGGAATAGTCTAACTTACATAAGAATGGCCTTTTTCACAACATTTTTTTCTCATTAATTTAATCAAAGTCTATATAGATTTTAATAAACTTGAGTTTGAGTTGTTTAATCTGTACTAGGGTTTTTACAGGGTGCTAAATCTATTTATGCATTCAAAAGTGTATTTTAAACAACAAAAAATCACGTTCTCGCTTAAAATTGTATTGCCAAATTCCGGTGAAAACAACTATTTTGTCTATAAGTTAGACTACACCTATTAATATAAGTTCAAAGTATGTAGCCTTGTTGTAAAATGTTTACATAATTTATTACATTACACCTTGATCCATAAACTTTCGTTGATATTCCATTGGAAAATTCGTCACAACAAATCTGATAATATTATATTAGAAACCTGAGATTCTACACTATTACAGTTTTATTTAGTTTCTAGATTTGTAAAATTAACTTTAATTAGTGCATGCATGTAAAAGTAAATCAAGAAGAAAAGTAGAGAATTACAAAATAAGCTCACACACACATAATACACAAGATATTCTCTCTGGGAAACCCTTTCGGGAGAAAACCCAGCTGGAAGGTGAGGTCGCTTCACTCTCTTTCTCTGTTTGGAAATATGGCTACAGATACAAAGAAGTAATGTCTGTGGCCCGTGGGCTGGTACAATGCATAGATCCCCTTTTCGTGCTCTACCTTTTATCTCTATTGGCTGTCTTTGATCAAGGAACAAAATGCTCTCGAAATAATGGAATGCCTCTTCCTCCTAGTGGCTCAGTGATAACACAACCCGATAGCCTACTAGTGGTTAAGTTTGACTACATCAACTCTTAATTACCTTGTAAAATATTTTATTTTTGTAGTCAATTTGGGTCGTTCATTAGGTGGATGACTTGGCGGTAGAAGTTATGTTAATTTAAGGTTTTTTTCCCTCTAAGGAAACCCTTAGATTATATGAGGGAATTTTATTGCCACTGTTTATTATTATTCTGAGTGAGAAAGGAGGAGGGGACTTTGCGAGCAAAGAGGAAATTGCAAAGGATATGATGTAGGTTGTATCTCTTCATTTTTATATATAATATAAAAGGAAGGATTGGATGTTTCTCCATGGATGTAGCCCAAATTGGGTGAACCACATATATTTGTGTCTCTTTCATTTTATGTGTTTTCTGTGTTTACGTTTTCACAATATTTTATGTGTTCCATTGCTTTGTAATATATATCTTTCTAACAATTGGTATTAGAGATGAAGGTCTATTTGGCTGATAAAATCACAGGAAAGAAGGGTTCTTGGTTCGAGTGGGTGCAACGGAGGAAGATGGTAGGTTTAGGGTCGAGAAATTTAACGACCAAAATTACCAACTATGGAAGATGCTGATGGAATATTATATGTATCAGAAAGATCTGTACCTACCATTGAGTAGAAAATTAAAGAAGCCAACAAGTATGCCAAATGAAGAATGAGATCTTCTTGATAGAAAGACACTAGGAACATTATGGCCGTGTCCAGCAGCGTCGTTGGCATTCAACATTTCAAAGGAAATGACAATAGAAGGTTTAATGATGAAATTTGCCAAACTATAAGAAAAACCATCAACATAAAATAAAATATTTCTTATGAAGCATCTATTTAATATGAAGATGTTAGAAGCTGGATTTGTTGTTGATCATTTAAATGAATTTAACACGATTACTAGCCAGTTAAGTTCTGTAGGGGTAAATTTAGATGATGAAGTTAGGGATATGTTATTTCTGTGCTCATTTCAAGAAATTTGGAATGGCTTAGTTGTGGCTATCTGTATCTTTGTCTCTGGATCTAGTACCTTAAAGTTTGATGATGTTGTTGGTGTCATCCTTAGCAAGGAAATGCGATGAAAAAGCTTCGGTGAGACATCAGGCAGTGCTTTGACTACAGAGACTAGGGGAAGAAAAATGGAAAGAGGAAGGATCCTAGGAAATCACAGTAAGTCAAGAAAAATTAGATCCAAATCTAGACTAGGAATAGTGTGCTGGAAATACGGGAAGAAAGGACACCTGAAGAAAGAATGCAAATCTCGAAAGGGAAAATATGGAGATGGACAACAAGAGAAAAATCATGAAGCGAATGTGACAGATGATGTGTTTCAATATGATTTAGAGAATATTATTGATGGATGGGTGGTAGATTCAGGGGTCTCATTCCATGCCACATTTGATAGGAAACATTTTCATAACTATGTTAAAGGAGATTTTGGACATGTTCGTCTAGTTGATGACAAACCCTGTAAAATCATTGGAATGGGTAAGATTTTTATAAAGAAAAAAAATTGAAACCAATGGCTATTTAAGGAGGTAAGGCATGCTCCATACCTAAAGAAAAATATAATTTCAACGGGTTAGTTAGGTGGTGAAGATCACTAAAGGAGCCATGGTAATAGAAAAAGGAGTAAAGGTTGGTACGTTGTATTTATGTAATGGTATTTCTAATTATGTTAATGCATTAACCTCCATAGAAGAAGATATGAAATTGTGGTATTATAGGTTCAGGCACATGAGTGAGAAGGGGATGCAAATTCTTCACTCGAGAAATTTGTTGCTAGGTTTGAATAATGTTGATTTCGATTTCTATGAAAATTGTGTTTATGGAAAGCTAAAGAGAGTCATATTTACTAGAGTTGAGAAAGAAAAGAAGAGTGAAAAATTACAGTTTGTCCATATATATGTACCAGGAACTACTCATGTATCATCTCTCGGTGGTTCTCGCTATTATGTTGCTTTTATTGATGATGCAACTAGGAAAACATGGATTTATTGTATTCAAAATAAATCTGATGTATTTGATACTTTCAAGGAATGGAAATATTTGGCTGAGAATGAGTCAGGAAATAAGTTGAAGTATCTCGTATCAGACAATGAAGGTGACTACTGCAACAAAGAGTTTGATAACTACTATTCATAGCATGGAATTCACAGAGAAAAGAGAGTTATAGGAACACCACAAGAAAATGGTGTGTTATAAAGGATGAATAGGAAAACATGGAGCATGCAAGATGTATGAGATTGCATACATGATTTCCCTTACAACTTTGGGAAGATGTTGTATATACTGATGGTGGTATTTCGAGAAGGCATGGACAGGCAAAAAAGTAAACTACTCATTTTTAAATACTTTCGGTTCTCAAGCATTTGTCCGCATTAGTAAAGAAAATAGAACAAATCTTGAGGCCAAATCAAAGGAATGTACATTTATTATATATGGTGAATGATTTTGGTTATCGCTTATATGATTATGAAAATCACAAAATCATTAGGAGCAGAGATGTCATATTCAATGAAAAGGTCTTGTGTAAGGATCAAACGCAAGAAAACAAGTAGGAAAATGATAACAAAAAATACACAGTGCTAGAGGATATCATAGGAAAAGTAAAGGTGCCTGAAAATTATAATGATCAACAACCAAAACAACAACATGCACCTCAAACACCTAAAAGTGGTGTTAGAAGATCTTCTGGGATAAGTAGACCCCATGAACGATACTCTCCTTCCTTATATTATGTATTGTTGACTAATTTTGCTGAACCTGAATGTTATGAAGAAGATATGCAGGTAGCAACCAGGAGGAAGTGAGAGCTAGCCATGAAAGAAGAGATGGACTCCTTGATACATAATCAGACTTAGGACTTAATAAAATTTCCTAGGTAAAACAACCATTGCATAATAAATGGGTTTACAACTTGAAGGAAGAAGATGGAGGTAAACAAAGGTACACGACTATACTTGTTGTGAAGGGGTTTGAATAGAAGAAAGGTATAGACTTTGATGAAATATTTTCTCCCATTATTCAAATGAATTTAATCATAACTATTTTAAGTATTGTCGTAGCGGAATATTTGCATATTGAGTAGTTAGACTTAAAGACAACCTTTCTCCATGGGGATTTGGAGGAAGAGATCTATATGAAACAACCACAAGGGTATGAGGTCAAAGGGAAGGAAAAATTAGTGTGCAGGTTGAAGAAGAGCTTGTATAGCCTAAAACAAGCTCCAAGGCAGTGGTATCTAAAATTTGACAGGTTTATGTCTGAACAAGGTTATATGTCACTTTGACCATTGTGTTTATATTAAAAAGAAAAATTATGGAAAATATATTATGTTGTTATTGTATGTATATGACATGCTTGTTGTAGGGTCGAACATGTAGGAAATAAATGTGCTCAGATGAAAATTGGCAAATTAATTTGCAACAAAGAATTTGGGTTTTGTAAAACAAATCCTAGGTATGCGAATAACTAGAGACGAGAAAAATCACATATTAATGTTGTCTAAGAGTGATTACATACAAAAGGTGTTGGAAAGATTTAATATGCAGAATGAAAAACTAGTTAGTACATCTTTGATTAACCATTTCAAACTAAGTAAGGAGATGTGTCCCAAGACCCAGAAAGAGATGGATTATATGTCTAATGTTTCATATGCATCAATAGTTGGAAGATTAATATATGCAATGTTATGCACAAGGCCTGATATTGCACATGGAGTGGGAGTTGTAATCAAGTGCATGAACAATTCAGGAAAAGAATATTGGATGGAAGTGAAATGGATTCTCATGTATTTTTGAGGTACTACAAATCAAGAATTATGCTTTGGTGGTTAAGGCATTGCTCTACAAGGGTATGTTGATGCAAATATGGCAGGTGATAGAGATAACAGGAGGAGCACCACAAGGTATGTGTTTACTATAGGTGGAACAAATGTCAGTTGGGTTTAAAAAATGCAAAGTATTGTTGCAATTTCAACAATGGAAGCGGAATACATTACTGCTACAAAGGCTAATAAAGAAATGATTTGGTTACAAAGGTTTATGGATGAATTGGGCAAGAAGAAAGCACGAGATGAGAAACTTCTACAATGAAAACCAAATAGCCATTCGTATTGTAAATAATTCAACATTTCATTCCAAGACTAAACATGTACAACCCAAGTACCATTTCATATGGTTAGTGTTGGAAGATGGATAGTTGAAGCTGAAAAATATACACACTAGCCAAAAGCCTGCAGATATGTTAACAAAAGTTGTAACCGGGGAGAAAATGAGATTGTACTTAGTTTCAATTGGTCTTCAAGTATGATGATGAAGATGAGAAACAACCAGGTCCAAAGTAGAAGCATTTTCCAGCGAGTGAAGTAGCGGTGGAGTTGACATAATCAATATCCAAGTGGGAGATTGTTGGTTGTGGATCTTGATTATCTTCTTGATTCAAAGGTCTTTGTTTCAACTAGATGTATACCCCAGGAAGACTGTACACCCCTCCACGTGGGGGGGTGTGGGGGCCAGTGCCCCTGAAGCTAAAAATAGATGAAAAATACCCTTGTAAAATATTGTAATTTCATAGTCAATTCGGGTCGTTCATTAGGAAGATGTATGATAGTAGAAGTTATGTTAATTTAGGGTTTTTTTGCCATAGAAGGAAACCATCGGTTTATATGAGGGAATTGTATTGTAGATCTATATTATTATTTTGAGCAAGAAAAGAAGAGGGGATTGTGTGAGAGCAAAGAGGAAATTACAATGGATTTGCTATAGGTTGTATACTTTCATTTTGTTGGATAATATAAAAGGAAGGACTGGCTATTTCTCTATCGATGTAGCCCAAATTGGGTGAACCACATATATCTATGTATCTCTTGTTTTATGTGCTTATGTTTCCACAATATTTTATGTGTTCCATTGCTCTGTATTGACTAGAAGGAGTAGGCTAAAGACACTAAAACTTGATTTTATACCTATGAGACAAGAGTGCGTACTTAATTAATCAAGTGATTTTAAGTGAGTTGTGTGCCTTGTTTTTACTTTAAAAAGGCGTGTTAGAAATTTTTATCCAACTAATAACCTATGTCAGTGAATGAAGCATTGTTGTACATGCCTTCCATTTTCACCATAGAAAGGCATACCTCACTTCAAAACCTAATATTTTTCCATTGTAAGATTGAGTAGTCTATGTTCGTAGATTAGTTCCTTTCTATATTCGAGTTTCTTTTGATTGATGAAATGCGATGTGTTTCATTTTATTCAGTTGATTTCATAAAGTAGGATAAGCATTAAGTATTATAGAGAGATATTATTACAAACAATCAATTCTGCACATACAATGTTTGCATTTCACAAGTTTATGACTCTGGATTAGTAATAAAATGTTAAACAATTTTTGCAAATAAATCTCTTTACATTTTGGCACTATTTTTAAGGAAATAATAAAGGAATTAGAAATTTTGTAGTATTTTAAGAGACATTTGATTTTAGTTGCACCAACATTTATGAATGGGAGGATGGGAAACCATAATATGAGAGGTAGGAACCCGCGTATTCAATTTAGTAAGTTTCTCCAAGGCATGTCATGTTGGTACAATAGTTCTATAAAAAACATAAGATAAAATTATGTTGGTAGTATATGCATGAATAAACCGTGAGATAGTAAAGTAGAAGTTTTGATAAACATGTTTCAATAATTTTCATTTGTGGTGTAGTGAGAACCACTCCATTTATTAACTCATTGGCAGATATATCTATAGAATAAGAAATGCATCTAAAGGACAAAGAAAATGAATGATAAGTAACTTCTCAAAGGAAAATAAAGTACTTCAGGGTGAGCCATCAAATTAATGATTGGAACTATTTTCTTATACAAATATGTATATTGAAGTGACAATGTAAACATTTGGCTATAAATTCGTCAAACAACTCCAAGTTTTCTAAAAGCCATGTTTTATGATCCACAAAATGGATATGGAATAATTTTGGTAGAGTATTTATTTACATCATTATAAAAATATCCACCAATTATTTCATACACTTAATGTATTAGTTTAGAAAAAACCACATAACTTTGATTCTTGAAGAAAATTGAATTTGGAAATCCCTTAAAAATAGAGTTGGTACAATCAAGATTTGAGAGACTAAAAATGATATTTTTCAAAATATGTTTTATAGGGGAGATAATCCTTGGAATATAGTCTCCAATCCAATTTGAATCACCTCAATCCAACATTGTATGAAAAAGTTATTCCCAAATTACTAATTGTTGGTCATAAAATTAGCATCTTGATTGTTGATTAGTATATTTGACATATCAAAATATTATATATTCAAAGATTTTTTATAGAAAAGACGTATAACTAAATCTATTTTAAAATACAATTTGAATCACTTTATTTGGACATCGTATGAAAAAGATATTCATAAATGAATGTATACCTATCCAAAAATCAACATAATAAAACTTTGCTTCTTTCACTGTTCATTGACAATTTTGACATATTAAATAAAGATACTTTTAAAATTTGTTTATATAGGAGATAGTCTCTTGAATATACTTTAATATCCCACTAGAATCATGCTAATCATACTACATATGGAAAAATTATGCTAAAATGAGTCGTTGTAGGTCTATATCGTAAGTAACAAATAATGTTGTATTGCATAATGTTCTTCATCAAATTTGATAGATGAGTTAAATGCAAAATCAAAATATGCTTCCATTAGAGATATATACTTGAATATATTTTATTCTCAAAGTGGAATAGCATAAATTTGTTAACAAACAAGAAACCATGGTTAAAAATACTAATTGTTGGACGTGTGTTGGACTAAGCATAATTTCACACACAACCTCATCAAGTAGAGTATTCTTCAATATGCTTCACAAATAAATTCAAATTACTTTAAAAGCTTGTTTTTATTGTAGATATCCTTTGAAAATCACTTCATAATGGATTTGAAATCTCTTGAATTAGACATCAAATGAATATTTTATCAATAAAAGACCATTGGGTTATGTAGGTGGCCACCACTCCTAAGTAGGTAAAAATGTATTTTTTCTTGGATTTATTTTCTATGTACTATTTGTGATTATTTTGTATATTTCATGGATGAAGGAATACGAAACACATTTCTTCATCCATCATTTCACATTTATATTGCAAGCGAGTGCTAAGTTTTTGCATTTCTGAAACGTCAAAATATAAACAAGTGATTTTCAAAATAAAATTTTGAAGACTTATGAATGACAATGTGATTTGAAAAAATCAAACCAAATAATGTATGACATCATGAGATGTTGAAGCACTAGTTCCTCAGAGCTTGGTACAAATTGTTCTAGTTGTTAACCAACAACATCCACAACCCCAAAGTTTCCAAGATGGATAAAAAATCAATGCAATTGAAGAATGATATGAAGCCCAAGAGAATACTAGTATCAAGGAGAAGCCAAGCTCCATTGCCACATTCACCACACCATTGCTACAAATGAGCTTTTCTCACTAAATCCATTATTCATCCTACTTATTCAACATGGTAGGCCTCTTTATATTTCCTTATTCCAAACTTAACAATCCATGCATATTGAAGCCCAAACTCTTATTTGTTTATGTGGTGAAATATTAAAATTTTCATGATAATACTACTACTACCAAATTATGACTTCAACCTATATTTCCTTCATGAGTTTTCCGTACTATCTTGCCCCTTAATCCGTACAATAACATGACTTAGCTCACTTACCATGCCAAGTTATCTCACTATCCTAATTTTTTCTCCAAATAAAATTTTATGGTGAAAACTTGTCTTAGTTGCCATTAGAGCTTGGAGTGCTTGAAAACTAGCTTAAAGGGGGAAATTCCTTGGGATTAATAATTTCTGATTGTGAAAGCAATTTTGGGCACAATCAAAGAAATCTTGTTTGAACTAGATTGTTGGCAAACCAGATTTGCAAAAAAGATGAAAGAGAAATAAAAATTCCATTTAAGTTCCATTACTCATGTCATAAATTTCTAAACTTACTGCTCCACCAAAAGTTCATATTGGAGATCTCAATATACCAACCATTATGTAACGAGTTCCAAAGTTTCTAGATCTCAAGTTACAAAATACTGCATGATCAAAGTTATACATTGTTCTTTCTTATTCAATTTAGTTCAGATCACCATAATGGACCAGCTCAATTCTTTTGCCTCTCAAGATGTTATTTCATGAACCTCTCAGATAGATAAAAGAATTTTTATTTTCTAATTTTTAATCACTAAATTATTCAATATCAAAGCAGGTGTACTTGGAAAACAAGGGTAAGGCCATATTGAAATCTCTTTTTGAGGTTCTTAATATGAATTAGAAGAGAAGTTTCATTCAAATACAATGACTCTATCATCATCGATGATCTGCCGATAGCAGGGCCGAAGTCACGTTTTGGGGCTTGCACCCTGAACCAACATATGCACCCTCCGACAACAAGAGTTACTGTATCGTGTTAGTATCTTGGGCTGGGCTCGGGCCTAGTGTATTCCATATCTATTTAACCTAAAGTTAGGACATGGGTTGATAAAGGAAAAGAGGACATTGGTTAATCTTTTGGAGCAGAGTCTATAAAAGCATCGGGGCTCCCTATCATATTCTTGCCACTCTCGTGTCATAGTACTTATAAATTTTAGAGGGAGAATATATGCTCATAGCTCCAAGATGATGTTGAAGGGTGTCAATAGGAGCATTCGTTCGGGCGTGATTTTCGCACATAAAATGTCATTTCCTATATTTCTTTTTGTTGCTATCATATGAACTTCCCTATTTGCCAAATTTTTAGAAGGAAGAAAAGAAATTTAGTTGGGGAACATAAAATAAATTCATTGGCATATTCTAAGACATGTCTCATATTCTCATCATGAATTTTTTAATTCTTAAGAGGTTCCCCTGTGAAAAATGGTGATATGGATGGTTTTCTCACATATGACAGTGACAATTAAAAAAAATGCTCCAACGGAACTTTTTGCATGCTAGTTTCATGTAGTTGAGGCAAAACAAAGAAAATATAAGACATGGGTTTTGTGCTTAACATAACCATTCTAATAAGCATGCCTGCATTATTTTTATAAAATGTATATGGAAGGTTTTGCGTACATGTTTTCAAGGCAGATTTCAAACTTTTGTCATTGTGTAAAAGTAAGCCAAAAGTCAAGTCTTTTGTACAAAAAAAATTGTATTCATCACAATTAAAATATATAAGTTAATTAAGGTGGTAAATGAGGAAATACACCACCTTCATTTTGAAGCACTCAGTTTGGCTATAAAATTAGCCTCGTGCATGCATTTTTGTGCAAAGACTTGTAAAAGGAAAAAAAATGCAAAAAGGAAAAAATTTGCTAACTTGATAGATTTGATACAACTAAATCAAGAAGAGATGGAAATTTTTGAGACCTTTGTTTTGTTAACAAGGTAATATTTTAGCCAACATGTATTACTTTATAAAAAAGAAAACAACTAAAAGTTTTGGCATGTATTTTTGTAAGGCCACTTAAGGAGGTGAGATTTTGCTTCTTGTTTAAAAGTGAAGAAACTAATTTTCCCACAAAATGAAATCTATTAATTGGGTTTCTCTAATTTTTTATGTGCCAAAGAATTACGATTAAATTAATTTGCTCACAAAAAATCACAAACACACAAAGTTGCATTTGTGAGACATTGGCTCTTTTGCAAGCCTGGGTTGTCATTTGGAAATTTGGTTCAAATGTACACTTTTGGATGTACATGAGCTTATTTTTCAAGTTTATTGGATAAGGATGAGATTCTTTTGTTGCAATAAGGAGAAAAATATGATTTAAATGTTGTCACACAAGAACCAACACTAGCATCACATAGAAGTCAAGCTCCATTGTCACATCTGTTAGCGCTTGAATTTGGCCTCAGGCTGAACAAGACAAAATCCAAGGCAACATCAAACCACTTAGCCTCATAGCTAGCCCTACGGGGACAGGAGAGGGCTCTCTCCGGGTCTATCTCGGCAAAAGGTCTTCAAAGGGCTGAGATAACCAATAAAGAACACTGATTTTAGGCTAGTAAACTGATAGGGAAAGTTTGATTTTAAATTTTTAGAGTTTTGTTGGAAAACTGAGCACAACAATTTTGGGTGCGGGGATGAGACACATTTTTTGCAGAGGTCCTTTTGGGGCAAGGTAGGAGATTGTCTTGATGCCTTTGAATTAAGTGAATGGATAGGAATGATCGGTGAGGAGCTAAAGAGAGCAAGAAACCTTCGAGAGTTCTCCTTAGACAGATGAAAACATAGATATTAAGTAAACTTAAAGGCAGAGCATAGAAACCATGAATTCTACCTTAACACTTCATTTACTTAATTTGCAGAAAAGAGGAATAGGAAAATGATACACATAAAAAACTTACAAGTACATGAGAGAAACACACCATCAAAACAAATCACCACAGGAATCCCAAATAGTGTTGCAAAACCCTGGTCCTTCCTTTGCCAAAATTGCAGAGATACAAAGAGTAATACAGTCTAAGCTTATCCCTCAAGAGTCCAACCATGAAAATGACTAAGAAAGTACATAATATAGGAAAACTAACACATTCCCTTGCCTCTAGGGGTCGAGCTCATCATCCTAGGAGCTGTTTCAACCAATTCTAAACTGAGCACTACAATCTAGGCAATCAAAACAACTTGCCTCTATAAGCTAGGAAACCAATTCATTCATTAATTTTTTGCCATTTTATGAATGAATCTTCTAGAATAGGTAAATAAGTGCCATGTCAACATGAAATTACATCAATTACATCAACGAGGATGAAAAATCCCACCAAAAAATCAAAACTGGTCAAATGCTGCGTTTTCCTGAGCTGAAGATGAAAAATTGAGAAAATGTCCTGATGCGTAGCGCGCCATTTCTCAACGCGTAGCGCGCCTTTGAGCCCACTTTTGGGGCACTTCTCGGCATCAAAATGAGGCACAAGTGGGCTTGTTGGAAAGGTCTGGATGTCTACTCTCCAGTCCAAGTGTAATTTCTCAATTTGGTGGCCATTTGCCCCTCCAAAAATACAATCTCCCAAGACTGCTTCTTGTGTGTCCAAAAAGTGGCAGAAGGTCATTTTTTGCTTGTTTTTTGACCTTTTGAGGGCTCAAATCTCCATGAAATGTCTTGGCAGTGGCTGAGCAAGTGTAATTTGTCATGAAAAATCCAAAACTGCTGAGTTTTTGTGAAATGGACCTCCCCAACTTAAGGGTAGCGCGCGGCGCGCTACGCATTGAGCCAAAACCCTGATGCGTAGCGTGCCTGAGCTCTACGCGTAGCGCGACTTTCAGATGCTTTTTGGAGGCCTTCCCGGTGTCCAAATTGGGCGCAGGATAGCTCATGGAAAAGGTATTTAAGTCTAATTTCCAAAAAAACTTCAATTTTTCAATTTGGAGTTCATTTGCCCTGTAAAAAATCAAATCTCCCAAGACTGGTCAAAATGTGCCAAATGAGGCTGCCTCAAGGAAGAGTGCTGTTGCAGTCAACTTTTGAATGCCTTCCTCAACCCCAAATTGAGCTCATGATAGCTCATTGGAAAGCTATTTGTGTCTAGTTATCATTTGACTCATCAAGAGAGTCATTTGGCCAACCAAGCTATGAGAAAACGTGATTTTCCCAAGGTCACTTCAGAGGTGCATTCGATTCTCCTGAGGCAATGGTATTTTTGACATTTCTCTAAAACCATGACACCTGTGTAAAAAGTGAGGGAGGTTTTTCTTCCTTGGCATGTTGTGGGCAAAACCTCTCTCAGTTTTCCAAAATTCATCTTTGATTGCTCTGAAACATCTTTTGAGTGAAACCTATCCCGATGTGTGGAACAAGGGATTTTGTCGAAATGAAACGAAATGAAGGGGATAAGGGGCTTCTAAATTCTTGGGGAAATTTTTGGAAGTAGGGAGGGATGTTAGGAAGTAGGGGAAAGTGGAATCTCAGAGATTGAGTGAGGGGAAGGGGTCCAAAAGAGCAAAACACAGGCCAAACCTAGAAAATTGCCAAGTTGTAGCAAGAAACTAGGGTTTGTCCGAAAATGAGGAATTTTGGGGGATCTCAGTGATGGGAAGTGTTTGATAAGGTACTTTAATGATAGGGGAAGGTGTATGAACATCAGGATATAAGTTTTTCTGATGATTTGACCGTCCAAGAGAAGTTGCCTTCAAAACCCTAGGAGAGGCAAATGAACCTTGCCTAGGCGCAACTGAAGCATGAACAAGGTGTAAAATGACTCATTAGACACTGACATGATAATGAAAACCCTATGAATGATGATAGACTCAGCAGAATGATGACATGGACTGACATTTGGACAACTTTAGAAGGAGTGAAAGCAAACCCTAGACCTAATGCCTAGTGACCAAATTTTGCTTGAAGACTCTTTGAAATGACAAAATTTGACCTTGACACTCTGAGACCACTTTGTAAGAGCATATTTGATCACTGGAGGAAGGCTGGAAAGACTGACACTAACATTGGCTCCAATGGGGATGGTAGCTCCTTGGAGGTGCCAAGAACCGCAGATCTCTGTAAGAGCTAGACAATGCCTTCATCCATTGGGCGATGGAGTCATTATTTCGGCAAACGACACAAGACTTTGACTCATTTATTGACTGAAACCTGACTCAAGCCAACACAATTATGAAACCAACATGACTGAAAACTGACTCATAAATGACTCATGACTGACTTAACTAAAACAAGAACTTACAAAGCTTATTGAAGGGCAGCAGTCCATCAAGATTTGAAATCATGATGACAACCACCTGTGTTTCTTACAAGACAATATACCATCAAACTATATCAAAATGCCAATGTAACCAATCAAGTAGATGCCTTCTTGACTGATTCTTCTTATCAAATCTTCTGGTCAACAGTACAAACCTATCACTGGGCATCCAAAAACATAGTTGACCATGGCTGCAACAAAACACTGTAATAAACACTTTCACTGCTGGCTGCAACAAACTTGCTAGAGGATCGTAAAAAACATGAAGATTTGCCATTGCCACCTCCTGCTGAAAGAACAAGGTGTCCTTTGTTTCAAATTCTATTCTGCCTTCATCATGTGCTTCAGTAAAAGTATGCTCATAGGCTTCAAAAAACTCTGAACAAATGGATGAGCAGATCTCTTCTTGGAAAAACATTTCAGCACATGAAATATATGAAGAGGAATCTGAATGGAAATCCTGAATGTTTTGATCTTCTGTGGTGTGAATGTGCTATAGCTCATTCTTAAACAAAAAACAATCTTCGAGATTATCAAACATGACAACCTTATCATCTTTGTGAAAGAAAAAATTATCTTTTTGCTGGTCTACAAAACTGATTATAAGACAGTCATCTTTTTCAAAAGAGGAAGAAGTTTCTCCAACACTTTCCTGACTATGTGTGCACTGCAAATCTGCTGTAGCTTGGGCTGTAAAAAGACCTCTCAAAAGTCGATCTATCTCATCTTCAGACAAAGGAGACAATGCTTTTTGTTTTCTTCTGCTTAAACAGTAATTATCTTCATATGACAAGGCATTCAAACTATCATTTATTACTGAGTTATTGAAAGGAGATTTATCACTTACTTGCACAAATATCTCATTCTGTTTTTTATGAACATCTGAATCCACAACTCTGTCTATGATCTCAACAGCAGAGCTCTCTCTGATGGGATTCATCACAAGGTATTCTTGGTCATCATGATCTGAATGTTGATCTGAAATAGCTGACTTGACTGCATCACATTCTGAAATTGAATCTTGACTACCCTGCACGCTGTCTTCTTCTGTGGGCAGATCTGTAATAGAACCCTCTCTTTCATCATCTTCCACCATATGACCATCTTCAGCCTACGAATCTTGATTCTGCTGCAAAATGTCATGATCATCTGGACAAGTATCCTCTAAGTTTTCTTTATGCTGCTGAAATGGATTCTCATACAGAGCCTCCATGATCTCATCATCCATAAAATTATCATCTTCATAATATTTCTCAAGGCTTTCAATAAAACTATAAGCATGCTTGCAACAGTCTTGAACTAAATTTAATGATGGAAAAGAGTCCTTGTATCGTTCAATGAACATAGCATGAAAATCCTTTAAACAGTAAATACAAGCAGGCGGAAAACTTTCATACCATGATTGGGCTTTACCTTCCAGAGTGGCCAAGAATATCTTCATCAAGCAATCTTCAGGAAAATCAACCTTCAACTTGCGAATATGCATGTGAAATCTAACCAGATGTAGAGCAGCGTCCTTCCTACCTTCAGAATTTTATTTGGAAAACCAGGGATGTGATCTCGGCTCATGGGAGCATATCTTCTTGCAACCCGATCCATTTTGAAAAGCTCAAAGCTACTAATCTTCTTGCAGTGAAGTCACCATGAAGCATTGATCTCTGGAGTTTTCAGTGAAGGAGTCGCCAGTGAATGATTTCAACCTTGTCAGTGTCTGATCGTTGTCCACCATCAACAATCAGATCTGAACTTGATACGTGTACTGGGGTAGTTAACAAGTTAGATGTCACGTTTACAAGCTAGACCGGAGATTGACTGAAGCAACGTTTATCTACTTCCGCTAATGCAAAGCAAATGCATTTCGAAGGCTACCTGGCATAACTTCAGGCTTCGTCTGTAGCTTATAAAACAAATGACATCAACAAGCAAACCATTTGTTCTTCCCCAGTATGGTCGCCACTATGTTAGCGCTTGAATTTGGCCTCAGGCTGAACAAGACAAAATCCAAGGCAACATCAAACCACTTGGCCTCGTAGCTAGCCCTACGGGGACAGGAGAGGGCTCTCTCCGGGTCTATCTCGGTAAAAGGTCTTCAAATGGCTGAGATGACCAATAAAGAACACTGATTTTAGGCTAGTAAACTGATAGGGAAAGTTTGATTTTAAATTTTTAGAGTTTTGTTGGAAAACTGAGCACAACAATTTTGGGTGCGGGGATGAGACACAATTTTTGCAGAGGTCTTTTTGGGGCAAGGTAGGAGATTGTCTTGATGCATTTTAATTAAGTGAATGGATAGGAATGACCGGTGAGGAGCTAAAGAGAGCAAGAAACCTTTGAGAGTTCTCCTTAGATAGATGAAAACATAGATATTAAGCAAACTTAAAGGCAGAGCATAGAAACCATGAATTCTACCTTAACACTTCATTTACTTAATTTGCAGAAAAGAGGAGCAGGAAAATGATACACATAAAAAACTTACAAGTACATGAGAGAAACACACCATCAACACAAATCACCACAGGAATCCCAAATAGTGTTGCAAAACCCTGGTCCTTCCTTTGCCAAAATTGCAGAGATACAAAGAGTAATACAGTCTAAGCTTATCCCTCAAGAGTCCAACCATGAAAATGACTAAGAAAGTACATAATATAGGAAAACTAACACATTCCCTTGCCTCTAGGGGTCAAGCTCATCATCTTAGGAGCTGTTTCAACTAATTCTAAACTGAGCACTACAATCTAGGCAATCAAAACAACTTGCCTCTATAAGCTAGGAAACCAATTCATTCATTAATTTTTTTCCATTTTATGAATGAATCTTCTAGAATAGGTAAATAAGTGCCATTTCAACATGAAATTACATCAATTACATAAAGGAGGACGAAAAATCCCACCAAAAATTCAAAACTGGTCAAATGCTGCGTTTTCCTGAGCTGAAGATGAAAAATTGAGAAAATGTCCTGATGCGTAGCGCGCCATTTCTCAACGTATAGTGCGCCTTTGAGCCCACTTTTGGGGCACTTCCCGGCATCAAAATAAGGCACAAGTGGGCTTGTTGGAAAGGTCTAGATGTCTACTCTCTAGTAAAAGTGGAATTTCTCAATTTTGTGGCCATTTGCCCCTCCAAAAATGCAATCTCCCAAGACTGCTTCCTGTGTGTCCAAAAAGTGGCAGAAGGTCATTTTTTGCTTTTGTTTTGACCTTTTGAGGGTTCAAATCTCCATGAAATGTCTTGGCAGTGGCTGAGCAAGTGTAATTTGTCATGAAAAATCCAAAAATGCTGAGTTTTTGTGAAATGGACCTCCCCAACTTAAGGGTAGCGTGCGGCGCGCTACGCGTTGAGCCAAAACCCTGATGCGTAGCGCGCCTGAGCCCTACGCGTAGCGCGACTTTCAGATGCTTTTTTGAGGTCTTCCCGGTGTCAAAATTGGGCGCAGGATAGCTCATTGGAAAGGTAGTTGAGTCTATGTTCCAACAAAACTAGAATTTTTCAATTTATAGTTCATTTTCCCTGTCAAAAATCAAATCTTCCAAGACTGGTCAAAATGTGCCAAATGAGGCTGCCTCAAGGCAGAGTGCTGTTGCAGTCAACTTTTGAATGCCTTCCTCAACTCAAAATTGAGCCCATGATAGCTCATTGGAAAGATCTTTGTGTCTAGTTATCATTTGACGTATCAAGAAATTCATTTGGCCAACCAAGTTAGGAGAAAACTTGATTTTCCCAAGGTCACTTCAGAGGTGCATTCGATTCTCCTGAGGCAATGGTATTTTTGACATTTCTCTAAAACCATGACACCTGTGTAAAAAGTGAGGGAGGTTTTTCTTCCTTGGCATGTTGTGGGCAAAACCTCTCTCAGTTTTCCAAAATTCATCTTTGATTGCTCTGAAACATCTTTTGAGTGAAACCTATCCCGATGTGTGGAACAAGGGATTTTGTTGAAATGAAGCGAAATGAAGGGGATAAGGGGCTTCTAAATTCTTGGGGAAATTTTTGGAAGTAGGGAGGGATGTTAGGAAGCAGGGGAAAGTGGAATCTCAGAGATTGAGTGAGGGGAAGGGGTCCAAAAGGGCAAAACACAGGCCAAACCTAGAAAATTGCCAGGTTGTAGCAAGAAACTAGGGTTTGTGCGAAAATGAGGAATTTGGGGGATCTCAGTGATGGGAAGTGTTTGATAAGGTACTTTAATGATAGGGGAAGGTGTATGAACATCAGGATATAAGTTTTGCTAATGATTTGACCGTCCAAGAGAAATTGCCTTCAAAACCCTAGGAGAGGCAAATGAACCTTGCCTAGGTGCAACTGAAGCATGAACAAGGTGTAAAATGACTCATTAGACACTGACATGATAATGACAACCCTATGAATGATGATAGACTCAGCAGAATGATGACATGGACTGAATTTTGGACAACTTTAGAAGGAGTGAAAGCAAACCCTAGATCTAATGCTTAATGACCAAATTTTGCTTGAAGACTCTTTGAAATGACAAAATTTGACCTTGACACTCTGAGACCACTTTGTAAGAGCATATTTGATCACTGGAGGAAGGCCGGAAAGACTAAAACTAACAACATCCACCATATAATTGATAAAAATGAGGTCTTCTCACTAGATCCATTATTCATCTTATTTATTCACCATGGTATACCTATTTATATTTCCTTATTCCGAACTTAACAATCCATGTATGTTGAAGTCCAAACCCTTATTTGTTTATGTAATTAAATCTTAAATCTTCCATGATACTACTACTACCAAATTATGAATTCAACCTATTTTTGCTTCATGAGTTTTCCATACCATCACGCTCCCTAATCCATACAATAACATAAATCATCTCACCTACCATGCCTACTCATCTGATTGTCCTATCTTTTTCACCAAATAAAATTTGATGGTGAAAAATTGTATTAGGCTCCATCATAACTTAGAGTTCTTGAAAACCAATTTGTTGGTAGGCATTTCTTGGATATAATAATTTATGATTATGAAAGCCATTCTGGGTGCAATTTGAGAATTTTGTTTGAAAACTAGCTTGCTGGTAGACAATATTGTAGAAAAATGAAAGAGAAATTAAAATTTCACTTCCATTACTCCTTATACCATAAATTTCAAAACTTTATGCTCCGCCAAGAGTTTATATAGGAGATCATAATCTACCAACCATCATGTTACAAGTTCCAAATTTTCTATATCTCAAGCTACAAAGTACCACTTGATCAAAGTTCTACATTCCAATTTCTTATTTAGTTCAATGTAGATCACCATTATGAACCAACTCATCTCTTTTTCCTCTCAAGATGTTATTTCATGGATCTCTCACGAGATGGACCAAAGATAACACTGAGACGGGTATGAGGGGGGTGAATCAGTGTGGAAACTATTCACCAATTCACAACCATTTCATTAATGAAAAATATATATCACTCAACCATAACCATTTGTAGTATGTCAATAAATAGAGAAATGCATGATGAAGCTACCATCACAAGAATAACAGATCAAGAAACCATCACATCAACACAAGGAGACACACATTTTTACATGGAAACCCATATGGAAGAGATCACGAACTATTTTTCTTCTTCTTCTTCAATTCATTACATAAATTTGCATCCACTCACTTGTTGGAGGCACCCTCCCCCAAAATCTGAAAACTAATAGTTGCGGTATGTTGCAACCTGATTGAGGGACCAATCTTGAAATTTTGCAAGAAACAACTCACCGTAACCTATTACTTGATTGAGGCACTGACCTTAATGATGAGTAAGCTTCGAATTGCTCTAGGATCCAACTTGATTGAGGCACCAACCTCAATGATGAGCAAGCTCCAACCTGATTGAGGATCCAACGTTAGTGGAGGAACCCACCTCCTTCTTGAATTTCTTGTGGACATGTTTTCAAAATCATTCAAACTGGATCCACTTGCTCTTCATCTATAAACTTCAAATAGAACAAAACTACTATAAACACCCTATCATATCTAACCCAAACTTTTTTCCAACCTACTCATCCATCTAATCACATGAGAACCATCTTAAAACCACTTCTTGCGACATAAACTACACCTTGTTCATCAATCTCCAAACACATATCACTGATTCTAAACATTAAGAAAACATCATTAAGGCTTTTTATGCATTCATTATTGTTCATCACTATCTCTTGTTCAACATGCTTTTCCCGAAATACAAATTAGACTTATAATGAGGCCAAGAACCCAAAAGAACCATATAAAATTAAAAATCAAATTAACCATTCTATAAAATGCCTTTTATAAGGTAAATTTACAAAATGAGTAGTTTTCGACACTGGATCGACAAAATGATAATTTCAAGCTGTTTAATAATTTGACATTAGGTACAAGAATAAAAATTAGTTTCTAAATAAAAATCACAGGGATTCGAACCCGGGCGTCATCCAATACAACACAAACTCATGACCAGTAGATATAAACTATGTTGTTCTATATACCATACCACAACCTTTCTTTTATTGTGACTGCTAGTCTTCGAAGGACGAGCATTGGGATTTGACCCATGGTCGATCCACAATATATATATATATATATATATATATATATATATAATCACATATGGCTCATCAATCATGTTATCATTGGGTTGGAAATACTGCAATAAAACAACAACGCCCCTAAGGATTACCCAAAACAACTCCCAATTGATATCTCTTAGATTCGGCCTATACAAACTTCAACAATGCCTCTCAAGTATAGATTAGGCATATTAATACAAAAACTATGCCTTTGGGCTCAACTTATCAACACCCAAATGATTCCTCTTGGGCTCGACTTGTACACACTGCACGATGCCTCTGAGGCTTGGATTTTAAAATCCACAATGATGCCTCTTGGGCTCAGCCTATAAACTCCACAACAATGCTTATTGGCTCAACCTATAAATATTGCAAGATGCATGTTAGTTCGGCCTCTAAACCACATAATGAGCACTACATGATGCTTCTCGGCTCGACCTATAGACTCTACAGTGAACATTGCATGATGCTTCTCGGATTAGCCTATAAAATCTACAATGCTGCCTCTCAGCTTGGCTTGTAAACACTTCAACGATGATGTCCCTCGAGATTTGTCAAGAAACACTATAATAAAACATGTTCCTTCTCAGGTCATGCCAATCAACACAACTATAAAAACTCCATTTGGGCACGATCAAATCAATACTACATTAATGATGCCCCTATGGGCTCAGTTAAATCAACACAATTACAATAATGCACTTGAGGCATGTCCAAATCAAAACTGCGACAACAATGTCCCTCGGGCTTGATGAGATCAATAAACAACTCAACAATATATCAATGATTCCCTCAAGTCTTGGTCAACATTGCAATAATGATTCTCTTTGCGAGCTTGACCAACACTATAACAACAATGCCCCTTGTGGGCTCAACCACACTATACAACGATGCTCCACAAGCTCAGTCAAATAACAATGCCTTTGCAGGATTTCCTATATTACCACTATAATAATATCAAAACTATGACAAAAATAATGATGCCCTGGGGGCTTAGATTAACATTGAAACAACAATTCCCTTGAACTTGGCCATAAAAACACTATGTCAACGATGCCCCTCAGGTTCAAACATAGATTGTGAAAAAATCATCTACCAACATAACCAATCACATTAAGCCAAAAATCTTGCTCATTCACTCAACCCTGTATCAAATCATTGTGTAATCACTTTTTATATGTTTGTGGAGCTTGATCATAAGTATAAATACACAATTGTGTGGACCTGAGGCCAACTGGTCTAACCATAAGATTTGGGGCTTTACTTCATGTTCAATATGACCGATTTTAACACTTGATCGTTTTCTACATATGACCACGTCATGTGACTCGGTCCTACGGGTTCATAGAAAATTGCATGATGACATCATCATGCCACATGGAAGCCTGTAAGGGGTGCCATTTTTCACTCATACTTGAGTCATTGACTAATCAGAGTGCTCCAAATTTGATTTCCATGTAGTAGTACCAGGTGGCACTATGTCACCATGTTGATGTCATCCCCTCTGTCCAATCACTATTTTCCATGTGTCATGTCAGGAATAGGCCACCGTTGATGTTAAACATTGAACAAGTTCACTCATCTGATTGCATTTAATATGAAGTCTAATGTTGAGACCATCCGATATGGGGAAGATGTATGTCTTTTAATTGTGTTAAACTTCATGCAACATCCCTTAACATCCATTGTAGATTTAACCACCAAGCCATATATCTGCCCAAATGTTGTGCATTGTTTAACATATTATAATTTGGGTTTTTTTCCCTATAGTTTAGGCCCTCAATTAATACTTATTTTCAAATGGTTATAAATACTCATCTAGTAGGAGTTTTTTAGAGTGGTATATATCATAGGAAAGGTATTGAAGAGAAAAATGCAACCATGATATCTATAATATAAGTAGGATATCATAACTAAATAAAAAAGTCAATAAATTCAAGCTTCTTTTGACTTCAACTGATGAGAGAATGCAAGCTATCCAGTCATTATATTGCTTCCGTTAACCCATGAATACTACTACTACTATCTTGGTCATCCCCTTTGACATCAATGACAACACCATGTGCAACAATCTCCCCCATTTTCATTGATGGAAACACCACCATACATTGATGCTCATGGATTTCGATAATCCATGCCTGGATATGTATCAAACCCCCATGTCATAGTGCTCACGACTGACCCTATCAGATTGTAAAAATGCTTCCTTATTTATTTCATCCCTCTTGCCAATACCTGCATTCTTTCCTCCAATATTCCTGCACCTCTTCTTAAGGTTTTTAAATGCTTCCATTCTCTGCCCCTTTGACATCAATGACAAAGGGTCATGGTTGTCTATCAAAACTTCCATAGTTATGTATAAAAATGATCCCTTTGAATCTCCCTAGGATTGTCTTCTTCCATCTGCGATATCTATCAATGTATGCATTCTCTAAGTAACTGTGAAAACTTCATAAATTGTTCCCACACTATCCTACGGATTTGATAAAATCTCCCCCTGTGATCGTGCTGCCAATGTTGCTTCAATTGTTCCTGCATGTTCCTATGAACTTGACATAGTAGCATGATGCATAAAAAAGTATCCTTCTAAAACCATGCTACTTTTCGGTGGAATTGTCAAGGTCTCCCCCTAAGACCATTCTTATTTCTTGTGGACCTGTCAAAGTCCCCCCCTAAGAGCATCTTTCTTTTCTACTGCTACTCATCAATTTTGCTTGAAATATTTACGTGGACTTGATATAGTCTCTTCTTGAAACCATGCATCCATCTTCTGGACACGTGGAATCTTTTCTTGAGACTATGGATTTTATGGGGTCCTCAACTGCTCCTTTATCTTGTCTACATTAATTATTTATCTATACATGCATGGTACTGTTATTACTTATCATCTAAAATGTTCTCCTTTCATTGTCCATATGTTGCCCATATCAAAGTGCTCAATAAACCTGCATAGAATTGCTTCTTCAAGTTTTGATTCAACAAGTAGTTGTCTTGAAGAAGCCTGGACCAAAGGATTAGATTTGAGGGGTAAAATCTAACTCATATTATTTCTGTCTTCTTCTCCATCTTATAGAACTAATTATTGGATTGGTAGGAAGTCCCTCATGCCATGTCAAGTTGAGTTTGTAATCTCATGTTGTATTACCTTCATTGTGGAATATGTAACATTCAACATTGGGCTTCAACCTTTGTAGAAATGGTTGAGATATACTCCTAATTTGGTCCACATGCCTCCATCTAGCCATTTGATCATATGCTCTATACCTAATTGCATCATAGGTCCAAAAATCTTGTGCCTTGTGTCCAAATTTCGTGCATGACAAGCCATAACTAAAGAACTTATTTTGATACATGGATGTAGAGGGATATATTGACCTTCTGAATTTATTCCTTGGAGGAGCCACATCTATTTCTAGATTTCCAACATTCGCTTCATTTCTACTTATGGATCCTTTATGAAGATTCCTTGTTGTGGGAGATTCTCTTCCTTCATTCTAGCTTTTTTCATTTTTTGTACTTTGCCACTTCCTGGCATTATCTTGAGAGTTATTGATATGAACATGCTTGTGATGATTCATCATTTTCTTTGGATCTTCAAGGGAGTTGTTAATGATCCAATGAATGTTTGATTGAGCTTCTTGGAGTGATATTCATTTCATGTGCTTGGTAGAATTTGGTTCTTGGGAGCCTCAAAACCTTCTTGATAACCAAGACCTGTTTTAATGAGAATATACATTTGCATGCTAAGAATCTGATCTGGGGATTCAGTCCCTTTATGAAACTTTGACTTGAGTTGCTCCAAGTCTTCTCTCAAAAGGACAACATCTTCCTCCAGTCTTTCACAAATTTAGTTGTTCATATAAAAATTCCTTTACCATTTTAGCTTCTTCTAGTTCAACCTTGAGAGCGATAATGGTTTCTTTATTTGGGTTTTTGTCTTGAAGTTGCTGCATTAGTTGACCTTCCCTCTTTCTAAGGATATTTATTTCCTTCAATGCAATTCTAAGTTCTCCTTCATAGTCTATTTCTCCCTCAGGTTCTTCTATTTTAGCTATGAATAATATTTCACCTCTTTTATCATCAGTCACTTTGTTCTTTTGAGTAGAAATTATACTTATTAGCTTGCTTCTTCTTTTGATGTTTGGACATGAATCTTGGCTCATCATCACTTTCATTCATTTTAGGATGAGGATATTTGAAAGCATATTGTCGTATCCTTCCACATTGAAAGCACTTGAAACAAAGCTTACCTTTGAACTTGTTGGTTCCCCTTTTTAGATTTTGGACAAACTTGGCTTCTTCTATATCAGAGTTAGAGTCTGCTTGATCTTCATGCTTCTTCTCTTATTTGGAAGCTTAGAATGTTGCTTCTTGACTCTTTATTTGTCCTCCTCTATTCTTAGCTCATCTGTTGAGAGTGTTCTATGCAACATATCCACAATCAATTTTTTCCACTTCCATCAGTTCTTCAAGGGTTGATACTTTGGGATTGAATCTTGATGGAAGAGATCTTAATACCTTTTGAACAACAAAAATATCTTTGACTTCTTCACCGAGACTTGCAATGGAGTCAACAACATTGTCCACTCGAAGAAAGCATTAAGTAATATCCTCATCTTGTTCCATCTTCAAACTTTTGAATTGGTCCCTGAGAGATGGTAGCCTAGTTTTTTTTTACTTTTGTATCCCCTTCATAACAATTTAAAAGATTAACCATACATCATGAGTTGACTTACAATAAATTACTTTGACAAATTATGAATCTGCCAAACCACTTAGAATAATATGCTTATCTTGTGCATTAAATGTATAGAGTGCCTTATTAGCTGCATTTGTTGGAATAGAGTTAGGGACTTTACAATCAATCACACAATTCTTGATTTTTTGTGTAGCAACAGGAGGGATTCCCGCATGCCTAGATGCCTCGTAATTTGGCCTAGAAAAATTATGGAAATTAAAATAAGAATTTTATTATAGGGCATCATGTAGGCTCAAAGTGGTCAAGCCATCCCCACCATGAATGGGTGTGAGCCTTGGTCAAATTTACCCCATTCGACTAGTATATATAGACAATGATAGTCCTCCATTTGACTAACTACACAACGACAAAAACATATCTTCTTAAGTAGCCACAAAACTGAGCAAAAAGAGGATGAATTGACCAAGTTTCTCTTGAAGTTTGACCAACTTTCCTGAGGCTTTACTGAGCTCAAGTTTGACGAACAATGACCAGTGCTGACTTATTTGTTTTTGGGTGGTTTGACCAGCATTAAATAATTGGCATTTGATAAGGTTTTATTGGTATTTTGGACTTAGAATTTGATGGGAATTTGGCACATAATTCTAGACAATTTTTGTAATTGTAAACCTTGCTAAAAAATAATTTATCTTAATAAGAAAAGTTGCTGGGTTTTCCCCAAGGTAAAATTGTTGTCTCTATTGTGCATGGCATTCTCTCCATGATCTTATTATTTCAATACATTACTACCAATATTTTCTGTGTATAATTACTTAATGATATAAGTGTCATAATATAAATTGATTGGAAATCATTAGGAAATAATTATCATATTAGAAAATTTGTTTCTACTAAACATCCTTGCAGAGAATTCAACATAATATCATAATTTTGTTAAGAGCACTCAGATCAAATGTAAATGACTACATATTGTGGAAGAGATATGCCCTAGAGTGACCCACATCTAATCAGGAGAGGCCAAGTCTGTTTGAACACGGTTGTAGCAATTCACTAGTGAAAACAAGGAATCCGTGATTTGGACAGTAAGGCTGCAGGCTAGGAGGAACATACAAAGGTCTGGTTAAGACAAAACTAGAACAACAAGTTCAAGTGATGGTTATCGAGATCTAATTATGAGGTAGTTGCAGAGTACTGATTCAATGTCGAATTATATTGTTCTGGTTTCCTTTATAATAGACTCAAGTTTCGACAGAAAATGTAGATGCATGATATGTTACGATTGAAGTCTAAAGCTCTGTTGGACGAAGTGCAACTGACGAATTATTTTTTAATATAATTCTTGAGTCCAGGTTGCGTTAACTTTTTGGAGAGTTTTAAAACGTAGTTCAAAGTATTTCGTTCTAAAATTAGACGTGCAGAGGTTTGGTCTAGTCCAATTTTAGGCATGGTCGAAAGCCCTATCTGTCAACATATTGCAGAGATCTAAAGGTTTTTTCTGCATAGACCATTATCTATAGCGGAATTTACCACATGAGCAACGTGGCTCTTGGTTGTTAAGGAAGAATTGAGAAGTGGATATTGGGTGAGCGACCCTTTCTTTCTTGGTGTGCTACAAAAAACAAATTTGTAAATGGAGTATAATTTGTATAAAACTCGACATCATCGATAGATTAGTTGCCATTTAACACTGACAAGCAGAGTCAGTATTAACCTATGGCGGATGCATAGTTTGTTTCCAAGATGACAAGGTTCTGAATTGCCATGAGATGTTGGTAACAGACTTGGTCATAAACGAAGTTCTGAGTTTGCTTGTTTATGATTCACAATTTTTCTTTGAATACTTTGCTGTAGTAGTTCCATTCGGAGTAGAGCAAGTCTTGGATCGTGTCGCAGGAGTAAGCCATGAACTGAGTTTGGTTTGTGTCATTTAATTACTAAATAGTGAAGGCTAAGCATCATTCAACCTGTTGTTGGTGACTGAGGTCTACGATCTCATAGTTTGTTGATGGTCTGAGATTTCTCTAGTCGATTACTCAGCGATCACATCACCATAGTATTGGTTACATTTGGTTTATGTTAAGTCACAAAATGATGAAGTGTGAACGAGTTCTTTTCTGTTTAGATTCTATGTAGAGAAATTCCGTGTTGGAAATATTGAGAGGGTGGTGAATCAGTGTTTCTTTTCAATTGTTTCTTTTATTATCAAAAACATTTATATATGGAACATAAAAAATAGATAGCTGGAATAAATGCTTTTATTAATATAATTTGTGAATGAAATAGATACAATATATAGATGGTTGCAATTAGTTGCCAAGAACCAACTTGGACTTTTGTGAGACTCCAACCTCCAGAGCACCAACTCTGTTTTGCCAAAGGAACAGTCCTAGACTTGGGAGGACCAACTCCCAAGGACTCCAATCCTTTCAGTTCTGAGCTTCCAACCCCCGCGGGCTCCAACCCTTTATTATAAATTGTTAGAATCTGATTTGTTGTAGTTCTTTGCTCCCAATTTTGCTGAGCTTATGCTTCACTCCTGTTCTCTTGCTTCTCTCGCTTCTGCCAAAACTTCGGCTTCCTCTAACTCTGATTATTCACACACACACTACCCTTTCCTTGTTTTTCCTATTTTATGTATTCTTGATGCCTCTCACTGTTGGTTTCTGCTTTCCGCTGGTTCTTCGGCTTCCTCAATGCTCGCTTCAACTTCCTTTGTGCTTGCTTTCCTCTTCGGCTTCCCGATTCTTCATGTCACTTTGGCTTCCTCTGCGCTGGCTTGTCCTTTGGCTTCCCGGCTTTCGACTTCCTCTGTCTCTTTGAGTTCACCAACACTCTAGGGACACGTAAATTCATAAGAGAGGACCGAAATACACAGAGAAAACATGTTCATATTAAAAACTATAACAGAGCCCCTTTTTTCAATAATAATAGGCATACACCGGACTTTATTGTTTTATGGAGAGAATGTACCAATCAGGGGGCCCCACTTACCACATCACCATCGCAATCGCAATCGCCATCTTTCAAGCCCACTGAACTATCAGAACCGTTATTATAAGTTTTTGGCCTAAAAAACCCGAGCAATACAAATATTGAAATACACAGGAATATATGGAAAAACCCAACTAAAACGCTTAAGGGCGGACTTCAAAATCATTACACCCGCATCTATAACTGCATCAGGTCTGCTCCTCCACAACATTATCGCAATCGGCAATCGCGGCTTCCGGAAGTCTTTTATAAGTCGAGCTCATGACATTGCCGATGGCCGATGGCCAATTCTCCTGCGGATGCGATATGATATTAAGCAGCAGTTGATAACCCCTTCGGGTCCGTGTGTAATCGCAATCGCAATTTATAGCACCATCCCTTTATAACTTGCAATGGATAACTTCCGACATGGCAGATGCGATATAGCATTAGGGTGTGTTACAATAGGACCATCGGGTCCTCAACATATATCACAATCGGTGCTTTCGGGGGTGACAACGCTTTGTGTATTGCGATATGCGAGTTCTGATGGGCGGATGCCATATAACAATAGAGCCTTTCATAATGTTGTAGCGGATACGCAATGTATCGTAGTTATATATATATATATATATATATATATATATGTTGCAATTCACAAGTTTTAATGCGGCAAGGCTTAGAGCCATAATATATTAAATACACTCAAAAGCATGCTTTGGAACACTTACACACACACACACACACACACACACATATATATATCGCACATGTATATTGCAGTCAGGGGTTTCAGATAGTGGCACATAGTAGAACCCGCCGATTATAACTTCTCCTATATATATATATACTTTCCACCTCTGATAGTGTATTTTGATATATATATATATATATATATATATATATATATATATTTTCCGCCTCCGATAGTGCATATTGTGCATATATATATTATATATTGCTCTTCCTCTTTTAACTCTTCCGCCTATGCTCCTCCGATCGGTCTTCCTTTGGATTCTGATAGTTTTTCTATGGCATATATTACCCTCGATACTCCTGATATGCCTCCTCGTGTAGCTCCAATAGCTCTGTTTTGCTCCTTCGATAGCTTTGCTTTGCTCCTTCGATATGCTCTGCTTTTATATTCTGCAATACTCCTTTTGTAGCTCCAATAGCTTTGTTTTGCCCCTTTTGGCTCTTAGAATATTTCCATATTGACATTAATTACAATCTATGTCAACAATCTCCCCCTTTGTTATTGATGGCAATATTCTTCTTTTCTCCCCTTTTGACATCAATGGCAAAGGAATGCATACGGACTCCCCCTGTTGAACTGGTCCCCCTGTCTTGCAACATATTTATGAATGAACTTAAGTGATGCTAAAGAGATAACCCCATCTTTTGACGAATATGTTCAAATGCTTCTCGAGGAAGAGGTTTTGTGAAAATATCAGCTATCTGCTCCTTAGTATTGATATATTCCAAGATGATGTTTCGTTCAGCGACTTGTTCACGAAGGAAATGATACTTGATTGGTATATGTTTAGTCTTTGAGTGCATCACTGGATTTTTGCTGAGGCTGATAGCACTTGTGTTATCACAATAGATGGTAATTGGTTGATCTGTACCTATGTTGACATCTTTTAGAGCTTCCTTCATCCATAGTATTTGAGTACAACAGTCTGTTGTAGCTATATACTCGGCTTCGGTTGTGGATAATGATATGGATGTTGTTTTTTGCTGAGCCAAGATACTAAACAATCTCCCAGGAAGAATGCATTTCCACTAGTACTTTTTTCTATCATCTACACTTCTGGCCCAATAGCATCGGTGTATGCAGTTACAGTAAGAGTTGAGCTCTTAGGGTACCAAAGACTGAAATCAAGAGTTCCTTTCAGGTATCTGAGAATTATTTTTATAGCTAACAGATGGGATTGTTTAGGAGCTGATTGAAATCTTCCCACCATTCCTACTGCCTGCATAATATCGGGTCTTGTAGCAGTTAAGTACAGAAGGGCTCCAATTATTGACCTGTAATGAGTTGCATATACCAGAGGGGAGTCATCATTTTTTCTTAATTTGCAATTTGTGGTCATAGGTGTGCTCATGGGTGCATAGTCTTCCATTGCATATCATTTAAGCATGTCTTTAAGATATTTGGCTTGAGATATAAACAATCTTGCTTTGGTTTGAGATACTTTCAGTCTAAGGAAGTGAGATAACTATCCTATCATCGACATCTCAAACTCTTTTGACATTTTTTGAGAAAATTCATGGCTCATCTCATCATTATTGCTAGCAAAAATCAGATCATCAACATAAACAAGTGTGACTAGTAACTACCCTCATCTGTCTTTATGTAGAGATTACTTCCTGCCACTCCCTTCTTGAAGCCTTGTTGTTGTAGATAGTGATCCAATCTTGCATACCAAGCTCTAGGAGCTTGTTTCAACCCATATAATGCCTTTTTTAGCTTACAGACTAAGTCTTTTCCTTTTGTTAGATCAAACCCTTCTGGTTGCTCCATGTATACTTCTTCCTTGCGTTCCCCATTTAGAAATGTTGATTTTACGTCCATTTGATAGATTTTGAATCCTTTTGAGCAAGAAAATGCCAAGAATATCCTGATTGCTTCCACACGAGCTACTGGTGCAAATGTTTCTTCAAAGTCAATTCCTTCAATTTGTGAATAGCCTTTACAAACAAGCCTTGCCTTGTTTATGATGATTTTTCCATCTTCATTCATTTTTTTTTTGAATACCCACTTGGTTCCTATTATGTTTTTGTCCTTTGGACGAGGTACCAGATCCCATGTCTCATTCTTCTCAATTTGGGACATTTCTTCTTCCATGGATTTTACCCAGTGAGGATCCTTACTTTCTTGAGTAAATGTTTCTGGTTCTATCATGGATAGAAGAGCAATATTGTTTTTCTTTGGTGTACTTATCATCCTTCTTCAGGTTTGCATCCCTTCATCTCTATTGCCAATAATCTGCTCTTCTGGGTGATATTTTTGGAGAAACTTCATCTTTGAAGGGGTTTGAGGTGGCTCTTTTTCCTCGGATTCTTCTTGATTTATTTCTTCTTTTTCAGGTTCTTCTTCTTCAATGAGAGGATCAACTTCGAGTTCTTCAATTTATTTTTCTGGAAGGTCTTCATCAATCTTTACATTAATGCTTTCCACTATTTTCCTTAGTCGATTATTGTAGCACTTGTAGGCTTTGCTCCGTGTAGAGTATCCAAGGAAAATCCCTTCGTCAACTCGAGAATCAAACTTTCCTGATGAGCCATCATTGATTTTTATGAAGCACTTGCTTCCAAAAATCTTGAAGTACTTTACTGAAGCAGGTCTTCCTTTCCATAATTCATAAGGAGTTTTTTCATAATTTGGTCTTAATTGAGTTCGATTCAAGATATAGATAGCTGTCCCGATTGCTTCTCTCTAGAATTTTGGCTGCAAATCAACTGCTAATAACATTGTTCTTTCCATTTCTTGAACTGTTATGTTTCTTCTTTCAACTACCCCATTTTGCTGGGGTGTTCTAGCAGCAGAGAATTCTCTTTTAATTCCATGTATTTTACAGAATTCATTAAATTCTTTTGATGTGAATTCTCCCCCTCTATCTGTTCTGAGGCATTTAATCTTTGAGTCCTTTTCATTTTCTACAAGAGCTTTAAGATTCTTAAAACACTCAAATGTTTCATATTTATATTTTATAAAATATATCCACGTCATTCTAGTATAGTCATCAACAAATAAAACAAAGTACCTTTCTCCTTGGAGTGCCGGATTTCTAAATGGTCCACATAAATCAACATGGATGATCTCCAAAGGCTTTGATGTAGAGAACTCCTTGGTCTTGTGACTGGTTCTGGTTTTCTTTCCATGTTTACATGGACCACATATTCCTTGATTTGGTTTGAATAAATTTGGGATGTCTTGTACAGCTTTAATCTTGTTGATATTGATCAAGCTCTCGAAGCTTGTATGTCCAAGTCGCTTGTGCCACAACCAACTTTTATCTGTTTGACTTAAGTAGCATTTATCTTCTTGAATCTTGTTCAGAATGTAAATGTTGTTTAATGTTCTAACCCCTTTCGCCACAAATTCCCCTGAGGAAGAGTTCCTTATTTCACAGTCTTTGGTGCTAAAGACAACTTTGTGTCCTTGATCACAGATTTGGCTAACACTCAGGAGGTTGTGTTTGAGCCCGTTTACTAGCAGAGCATTTTGAGCTTTTCCTTTTACATTGATAAGAGTAACAGTTCATTTTCCAGCAATTTTGGCAGATCCACTTCCAAAGAATACATTTCCTTCCTTTTTTCTCAATGAGACAAACTTCCTCTTGTCCCCTGTCATGTGTCTGGAGCACCCACTATCCACAAACCAATGATTTTCATTATTTTGAGCATATAGAGCTAGGCCACATTTATCGGTGTTGGGATTCTCACTTCTTGATTTTCCTCTTTTGAGTGGGCAAATTTGTTCATAGTGTCCATTATTGTAGCATAATGAGCAAATCAGATCAAATTTGGTTAAGGGATCAAACGAATTGTAGGTCTTGATTTGTCCCTTCCTTTTGGGGCCATATGGTTTGTTTATTTGATCCTTTAATATTGGTGTTTCATTCTTGCGAGCCATGCAATGTCTGGCTTGATGACCAAAGTTTTTACAATAGAAACAATGTCCAAGAAATATAGTTTGTACCTATTGTAATAGCCCTGATTTGAATCAACATTCTTCCCTGGAATTACTCCTGCTTCATTCTTTGGATTTGAGATGGGCCTTTGATGGAATACTAGTTTGTATCTATTGTAATATCCATGATTCGAATCCACATTCTTCTTTGGAGTTATTCTTTCTTTATTCTTTGGATCTGGGATGCGCCTTTGATGAAATACTCTTTCTTCTTTTGGGTTGTTGGAAAGTGCATTGGCATAGCTTTTCACACTATTCTTAGTGCTTGATGATTCTCCTTTAAAACCTATTCCAGATTTGTCATGTTGAGGTTTTTGATTTTTTAGGATAGTCTCAAGTATTTGAGAGCTTTTCCAACCCTTTTTAACTTGCTCCAATTCCTTCCTCAGAGACATTATTTCGGCTTCGCATTCTTCGCAAGTTTTTTCTTTTTCTTTTAGCTTTGTTTCCAAGAGATCTTCCCTTCTTTTTGTTTCCTCATTTTCTACTTTGAGAGAAATGATTTTATTTCATAATTTCTCATTTTCTTCAATGGCACTTATTAATAGTTCGTCTGCATTTCCTTCTAGCCCTGAGTCATCATCATTTGTGAATGCCATGAATAATGTTTCTTGGCTTTCAGCATGGTCACTTTCTTCATCTGATTTCTTTTTGATGACTATAAATTCATTTTCATAAGACTCATCTTGCTTAGACAAGAGGTTCTTCTTATTGATCCCTTTCTTTTTGTATACCATTCTTTTAGAATTTTCTTCATCATCACTATCATGCTTATGAGGACATTTTGTAGCATAATGACCTATTTTTCTACATTTGAAATAGATAAGAGGGTACTTACCTTTTAGCTTAGATCCTTTCTTCAGCTTTCGTACAAATTGCGTCAATTCTAATTCCACATCAGAGTCATCACTACTGACATTCCTTTCTTTCCCCTTTTTGATTTTGAAGCCTTGAATGTTGCATCTTTGGAGCTTGGGCCACCTTTTCTCATCTCATAGGCAGTGAGGATTCCATGGAGTTCATCCATCTTGAGAGTATCTAGATACTTTATTTCTTCTATGGCGCTTATTTTGGAGTCAAATCTGTCTGGAAGAGATCTTAAGGCCTTTTGAACAATGGTACTTTCTTCAATTTTTTTGTCCAATCCTTTAAGAGAGTTGACCACTTTAGCTACTCGAAGAAAGTATGATGCAATATATTCTTCATCATTCATTTTCAGACTTTCAAATTGCATTCTATGAGTTTGAAGCTTTGCCTTCTTGACTTTTGAGTCCCCATCGTATAAGCTAATTAGCTTATCCCGCATTTCTTTGGCAGAGTTACAATTCATGACTTTTGTAAACTCAGAATCAGTGATTCCACTAGTGATGGAGTTTAAGGTTGTTGCATTTGCAACGTAGGCTTTCTTGTAAGAGTGGAAGGAATTAGGTACTCATTTAGAACCGAATGCCAGACTTCAGGTCCAAGGGACATTAAGTAGTAGGTCATTCTCTTGTTGCAGAAACCAAAATTGGTGCTATCAAACAGAGGAGATTTTCCTGACGCTTCATGATTTCTCATCATGACTACGAATCCTTCTTCAAGCTGTTAGGCTAATATGAAGAAGCTCGCTCAGATACCAATTGTTGGAAATACTGAAAGGGGGGGTGAATCAGTATTTCTTTTCAATTGTTCCTTTTATCACCAAAAACATTTATATATGGAACACAAAAAATAAATAGCTGGAATAAATGCTTTTATTAATATAATCTGTGCAATGAAATAGATACAATATATAAATGGTTGAAATCAGTTGCCAAGCACCAACTTGGACTTTTGTGAGGCTCCAACCTACAGAGCACCAACTCTATTTTGCCAAGGCAACAGTCCTGGACTTAGTAGTACCAACTCCCAAGGACTTCAATCCTTTCAGTTCTGAGGCTTCAACCCCGCAAGCTCCAACCCTTTATTATAAACTATTAGAATATGATTTGATGTAGTTCTCTGCTTCCAATCCTGTTGAGCTTATGCTTCACTTATGTTCTCCTGCTTCTCCCACCTCTACCATAACTTCGGCTTCCTCTAACTCTGATTATTCACATGCGCACTACCCTTTCATTGTTTTTCCTGTTTTATGTATTCCTAATGCCTATGACTGTTGGTTTCCACTTTCTGCTAGTTCTTCGGCTTCCTCAACACTCGCTTCAGCTTCCTCTGTGCTTGCTTACCTCTTTGGCTTCTCGATTCTTCATGTCGCTTTGGCTTCCTCTGTGCTGGCTTATCCTTCAGCTTCCCGACTTTCAGCTTCCTTTGTCTCTGAGTTCACCAACACTCCAAGGACATGTAAATTCATAAGAGAGGACCAAAATACACAAAGAAAACATGTTTCATATTAAAAACTGTAACAAAGCCCCTTTTTCAATAATAATAGGCATACACAGGACCTTATTGTTTTACGGAGAGATTGTACCATTCAAGAAGCCCCACCTGCCACGTCACCATCGCAATCACAATCACCATCGTTCAGGCCCACTGAACTATCGGAACCGTTATTATAAGTTTTTGGCCTAAAAAACCCCGGGCAATACAAATATTGAAATACACAGGAATATATGGAAAAACCCAACTGAAACGCTTAAGGGCGGACTTCAAAATCATTACACCAACATCTATAATTGCATCGAATCCGCTCCTCCACAACATTATCGCAATCGGTGCTATATAGCGGATGCGATATAGTATTAAGTCATATTGCAATGTTGAGTGGGTCCACAATGTATCGCAGTTATATATATATATATATATATATATATATATATATATATATATATATATATATATATATATATATAGATATATATATATATATAAATATATAGATATATATATATATATGTCTATATATATATATATAAATATGTCTATATATCTATATATCTATATATATATATATATATATATATATATATATATATATATATATATATATACTACTCCGCCTCTTTTAACTCTTCCGCCTATGCTCCTCCGATCGGTCTTCCTTTAGATTCTGATAGTTCTTTTGTGGCATATATTACCCCCGCTACTCCCGATATGCCTCCTCCTGTAGTTCCAATAGCTTTGTTTTGCTCCTCCGATAGCTCTACTTTGCTCCTCCGATATGCTCTGCTTTTATATTTTGCAATACTCTGCCTGTAGTTCCGATAGCTCTGTTTTGCCTCCTCTGGCTCCTAGAATATTTCCATATTGACATCAATGACAATCTATGTCAACATTTTGTTGATTTGCATTTGTTCTAATTGTTGTTCTGCCATGGTTCATTGGTTTAACCCTTATTTGATCATATGTTTGTTTCAATGAGTTAGTGATTGGACGCATTGAAGAATCAAAGCACAACTCGTGAAATGTCAACTTATGGTATCAGACATAACAAAGCATAGATTGTCAAATTGGCAGAGTCGATAGTATTTAGCGATGGGTCAAAGGCCAACAAAGGTAGAGCTTGTCACCAAAATTAGCGGAGGCTCGATACAATATAGTAGTGATCAAATATTTGTTTGAATTGGAATATGATGTATGAAGATGAAGATGAGGAAAATTATAAACTGACACATTATTTTGCCGATCATATTGGTGCCCCATTCATACAATATGATAATATCTTTGTATTGGTGGAGTGAACAAAGAACCACATTGAGGCTGATTCCACTTGCTGTTTTTCTTTGGAGATATGAGAGTGGCGCAATCAAATTATATTTGATAATTGTAAGGTAAAAGAAGTGTTGGCGATGGACCGTATATCTAAATGGTACAATGGTGACATTGTACAAAACAACGGGCCCAAGAAAAATATATGTAGGAGGACTGGTCCTAGAATTGTATATCCAACGAACTATTTTGATGGGGCGGCACAAAGAGGACTTTGTGGATGTGGATTTTGGATCAAAGTCATAGAAGAGAAATAATTTTGGGTTCACTGGGGTGCTAGTAGGGGCACAAGTATGAAAATAGAAGTCATGGAACTATGGGGCTTTCTTTGGTTCTCTACTTATTTGAATTTTCCCTCCCTGCACATTTTTGGAGATTCTCGTATCATTATTGAACATGTACTGGAAAGGAACAGGATACAACAAAATACGCTACGTGGAGGGCTCTGCCAAATTTAGAATCTATGGGACACTGTTAGAGACTCGTCAATCCAACATATTGGTCGGGAATACAACCAAAACGCAGACCACATGTCCAAGCTGGGTCTATTGGACGAACCGGATGGTATGCACATCAAAATAAAGATGGGAGCTTATACTATGGATGTTGGATGTCTACCATTGCCAGGATAACATATATATCTCCATGGGTTAGATACAAAGCAAAAGATATGTTGCATCCAGAAGAGATAAGTTAAATTTTTTTGCTTCTTTTTGTAAATAGCATAAACTATAAGTAGATTACTCGAGGATTATGGTTCAGAAAAACAAGAACATAGTTCGATATAGTCTTATTATTTTTACTTCTACAAATTTCACTCATGTAGCATACATAGATTGATGATAAGATTAGCTTAATTATGTTCAAGTTTTTATGTATACAATAAAAAATGAAGATGAAGGTTATTGATGCCCACAATATTAGGAATATGTATTATTTTTATTTAATACAAAAAAGAAGTTTTTTTTCTTGCTAAAAAAAAAACATAACTAAGCATGAACACCATGCTTGACTATCATTACTGGTCAACATATTTTTGAGTTGTATTGCACATGCATGGATTTCATTTAGTAGAAAAAGAGGGAGTTGAAAATTCCTACAACACAACAAATTCTTTCTTAATAAGAGATAAGTACTTCATATCTTTTTCCCTTGATTATTTTCACTTTTCCTTGGTATATCGCGAAAGTTGCCAAGACAATGTTTCTAGCAGCAAATGTTAGCATCAGGATGAACAAATCAAAGTTTTTGGCAAGAGGGTTCTCCCAGTAAGAGGGATTACAATATTATTTTTTGCTCTAGTCTTCGATGGTCATAATCTTGTATGGCTTAAGAGCTTGAGTAGAGACTCAATTGAATTATTAGTGCTTGAAAGGAAAATGTTGTATAGATTATCTCAAGTCATGCCTAATGATAGGAAGAGATTCTAGTTTAGAGGGACAAATAGTAGTAGAAATACTTGATTACATGATAAAGGGAGCACCAATAACAAAAGGAATTGCTTACATGACAAATGGAGAAGTAATGGTAGAAGGAATTTCCCACGTGACAAAAGAAACAAGCTTGGCAAAAGGACATGCCCACGTGACAGAGGGAGTAGCAATGGGAAGATGATCTACTTCAGTGGGAGTTGACCTTGGAAAAATGACCTTGATTTATTGGGATTGGAGGTGTGGATGTGATCTTCCTAGATCATAGGAAGTATATTGTCCAAATTTGAGGATATTTGATATGATGGATTGCAAGTCCATGAATACACCAGTTGACTAGATATTTGCTTTGTGATGAACACCTTGAGCCGGTATATCACAACATGTGTCACAAGTAGTGAAGAAATATGACTTTGGAAGCTTCTTGCATGACTATTTGATCAGGTCATCCAAAATATGGTGCAGAGAGGAGCAGTGGAGCTCCGGATAGGAAAATTTTGACATTCTCGCCAAGCCTCTATCTAGAGTGAAACTTGTATACTTCAAGATACAAGCTTGGAAGAATGTTTCCTCATTAAGAAGGAGCGATGACGTATTTGAAAAAAAATATGGAAGACCATCTCTTGAAGCCATAAAGGAATTTGACTGGGTAATAAAGGAGTTTGACTAGGGGAGATGGGTACATTCACCTTTGAAGCTAGAAGGATTTGGCTAGGTCATAAAGGAATTTGACCAAAAAGGTGAATAGCCTAAGACAATCACATGATACACTCAACTGAGAAGCGATAAAGGACTTGCTGGGTCATAAAGGACTTTGATAAGAGGTGAATGATTCAAGGGAAATTATAAGATTGGAAATATTTTCCCCTAAGAAGCAAAAAGGACTTAGCTAGGTCATAAAGGATTTTTACCAAAGGAGATAGATGTAAATCACTTGAAAATCCATAAAGGAATTTGGATGGGTGAACGGTCCAAGGAAGAACTCTCTCTTGAGAAGCCAAAAGGACTTGGATAAGTCATAAAGGACTTTGACCAAAGGAGATTGACACATTTACCCAGGAGTCACAAAGGACATTGGAAAAAGGCCCTGGTTACTCACATTGCCTTCTCAAGAATGGAGTGATATATAAATGTGCACGTAAAAAGTTACATTTCCCACTCCAAGATGAATTTATCTATGTACATGCATCATCATGGAAAGTTGATGCAACCATATGGCTACCACACCCAAAATACCTTACTGGGACCCTTAACCTTCATAAAACTTTTATTACTTTGGGCTATACCCTTTCGGGTCCGTCCAGTCCAAATCCTTTCCCGCTGCTCTGTTCTTCGATCTTTGTAATCTCCGATCACCGATCTGCGACCCATCGGCTATCGGCATATTGCTTATCGGTACACAATCATCTACTTTCATTTTACTTTGCGATACACGATCGGTGATTTATTCTAGACTGTCGATCTAACATTCGATCCAATGGTTGACGCTTAATCGAAATATCGCAACCGCCACTTCTCATTGGCCGATTCTGATATCGTTTTAATGCATTTTTGCTGATGCGATATATCAGAGCGATCGCAATTGCAACTCCGTATATCCTGAGGTTCACCTTTCTTAAACAAAGTCTACTGATGCGATATTAATCACTCTATCCTCTGCTTTTGATCTGGTCCGTTGATCTATGAGATCCAACGGATCCTATGCACTCTCCATCTGTTTCCTCCTTTACTTGATTTCGTTTGTTTGATGGATTTACGCCTCGTCCAGGGTTCCTGCCATACTTTGTTTAAGCACGCACCACTCTACATATAACAATATTTCGATTATCAATGGATCACCATCGATCCTTAAGTGATCGATGGTCGATCAACATGCTTGCAAACGGAATTTAAATGATCAAGCATATATACATAACACAACTAGAAAACATAAATACACAATTCCTTTGTCTCACTCTCCTCTCTGTAAATAAACATATAAACACATAATTACATATTGAGACTCTCCATCCTTCTCTGGCCTGATTCTTCTAATTAGTGGCCTTCATTTCCTAATCTGCCCATAGGCTTGCAATCCCATCTTGAATCCACTTGAATCCTCTCTATCCCCTGTTTCAGAAAAGAAAGTGAAATACATTTATGTCCTATCTAACAATCTCCTTCCACAAATGAAGAAATTAACTATATATATTTAGAAATCATATCCAATCCTAACTAATCAATATAACTACTTGGCTTGATCTCCATGCAAGGAGGATCACTTGCCACTTATTCTCTAATTTCCTTAGTATTTGCAACAATATAACTACTTACATACTTTGAAATTAATAAAAATTAAATAACCAATTCTTCCTCCAAACTCTCATTAGCCACAACATGTGACCATACCATCACATTGCTGGCTAGGCCTAGATGCTCCTACATCAGACTCCCAAGGTTAAAAATAATCATGATCTCCTGATCATGTGCTTCTGATCTGTGTCCTCCTGGATCCCATACTTTGTTCGGTAGTCTGTCCTTGGTTACTGTTGTTGTTGGTTGTTGTTCTCCAGGTCTCCATATTTTGTGCTGCATTGCCCCACTATCTATGCTCTCACATTCTGCTGTTGTCTTTTTCATATATATTACTGCTTTTTGCTCATCATCATAATTTATGCTAGGCTTCCACACTTTAATTTTCAGCTTACCATAACCTTCACTTATACCATTCTTTCCAACCCATCTTCCTTTCTTCTTTTGTCCTTTATATATTTTATTGGAATTTTGTTGTATCAGTTCCCACAACTCATCAATTTCTTTGTCCACTTCACTTATCAGATGATGAATACTATTCCCCTGCAACTGGATGTGTTCTTGCATAAGAACATCATAATCCATGTGCCAATACATTTCTAAAATGTACAACCCTGCAACAATTCCAGTTCCTTCTGGTTTCTCACTCATGGCTTCATCACTTCTTACTTCAATTCCCAGTATACCTGTAATTCCACAAATTTCTTGAAAACTAAGAATTCTTCCTGCTTGTTTAGGTGCTTGGAATACCTCTTCTTCTAGTAACTTAATTTATGCACCCTTAAGGATTATGGCAACATATTTGTCTGCTTCTGAAATGTCATTTTCATCCTCTTCTTTATCAATAACTCCCTGTAGTACAATAGTAATCCTGTTACTATTATCTCTTGAACTCATCTCTAGTTCAACAGTTTCATACTATAGATTCAACATCATTCCATATTTTTGAGACATTCTAATCTCACTCTTCCTTACTTCAATCTGATCTTCAGAATCAAGTCCTTGTTTCGAATTGACTTCACATTGCGTTGTTTCTGCGTATAAATATTCACCAAAATCAATCTATTCATTAAACACAAATTCTTTACCCTGTTTCCTCATTATGCCAACATTTCTGACAACTTCTTTTCCATATTTGTCATCCATGACAACTTCTTCATTCTTATTCAATTCTGGTTGTGTAGTCTGATCACTTATTCCTTGGTTTCCTTGCCTCTTCTCCAAAAGACTAGACTCATGCCACAAATCTGTCATCTCATTTGGAATTTCTCCCAAGAGCTCTGCACGATCTTCACTAACTTCATTGTCTGCAACATCTATCTTTAGTCCTTCTTTACTATGGCTTTCTTCAAGGTCAATAATCTTCAATAACTGTTTAATATCTACAAAGTCTTCTATATCAACCTTCAGTAGTTGTTCTCCTTTGGCTTCAGTCCTCAATAGTTGTCTAATATCTGCATAATTCACTACAACTATGTTTAACAAATTCTCTTTCCTCTGCATCACAAGATTATGTGAATTTCCTTCTTCTAACTTCTGAAAAATCATATCTTTGCTTTTCCTTTCCCTTATGACAACCTTAAATAGTTTCCTTACTTCAGTGTATCCTGCATTTACACACAAAATATTAGTTTCAAAACTATGAGACACCAAGGTCTCCTCAAATAATTTCATCATCAATCCTTCCAGTTGACTCCCACTTCCTGAACACACCATAAGATTCTCCATTTTCTTTGTATTAGCTTCATCAGTTTTCCTGAGAAAACTCTTTGTTCCATATTCATATGAATGGATCTCTTCCTTTCCAAACACTTCTTTGATCTCAATAATTCCTTTGCCATCCTCCTTCTCACTTATCTTTTGGATGTCATCTGACTGGACATCTTCCTTCACTTGACTGTAACTTTATTCTTCATATGACTATGGGTATTCATCTTTCCACCTGTTGGTTTGACAGTTTCCAATAACTACATGTTTTTCCCCAAGTTTACATGACCTGCAAACATACAACAATTATTAGTTTTAAAAATACAATACCTTTCGTCCTCTTTTGATGCTTCAAGCACCAATCTTCCATCATAGATCTTCTAGATTTCAGCAGATCCTCCTTGTTGTGACTCCATTCCTTTGAGTCTCTTCTTCTATAATAAATCAATATGAATTTGTTCAAGTTCCCTGAACTCGTTCATCAGCTTTCCATTCCACCTCTGTTGCAATAGCTTCCACTTGACCCCATTCTCCATCTGTATCTTCGATCTTCATTTGTCTTTCTTTGTAGCCCCTCTGTTAATATATTTACTTCTTCTCTCATTATTTCCAGACTTCTCTTGTTCTTCATTCTACTGCCAGTTGTTATACTCCTGCAATCTAATGCCTTCCTCAAACTCACTCTCATGTTGCTGATCATCTCTTTTAAATTGTTGGTTTCTTCCATATTTATCCTGTTGGATTGATACTTCTGTTTCCTTCATGTCTCTAAGGATATAACTTTCTTATTGCCCCTGATCTTCCATCTCACCGTCAAGTAATCTCTTCTCAATTTCTTTGATTTCAGCGTCATATTTATTAACGTTGTCTTCCATACCTACAACCACATCATTAACTGAAAAGTTTAAACATTTAATTAACTCTATAAACGTTTGAGACATTTCATCCTTATCATGCATGGTAACCACAATCTTTTCTTTATCAAGGCCTAAAAGCTTAGTTTCTCCTTTAGGTTCCTTGAGTAATATTTCCAAGAATTCTAATTCCATGTGAAATCTTTCCAACATTTCATCACAACTTCCACTCTCAGTTTCATTCTTTTTCTGGCAATCCTTCTGAGTTATATTGTTTTCTGCACTATCATATTGCAAATTTCTTATCAATTCCATTAGACAAATTCAGCTGTTTACCTTCTTGGAATACCACTATGGCATTTTTATTAGACTTCTGGTCCATATCTACTTCATCTTACTGTCTTACACCAAACAGAAATTCATCCATGAACTCTTTCTGCTACAATAAATCAGCACCTTTTTCCTGTAAAAGGCATTCTCCATCATACTTCACCTCAAGAGTTTCACTCCTGTTTGTGACAGTTTCACTAGACTTTCCATCATCCTCTACATATCCTGCAAACATACACAAACTATGAGAAATAAAATCACAAGGCTTCATTGCCTCATCTACTTCCCTTGTCATCATATCTTCTAATTGTTCTGAACTATTCCAATAGTTCATGAGATCTTCAGCTGATCTCTCATTATCCTCTTTACCCAGAATTTCCCCCTGTTCTGATCTACAAATCGAATCTTCCATTTCTGCTTCTGCTTCTCTAAGGTTTTCCATCAACTCCTTTACCTATCTTTGTTACAACCTTCTCTGCAACTTAGGCCACTTCACTGGCTTCTTCTTCAAGACCCAACCTTGTCTTTGGTTCTCCTCTAGCAGCATTACTAACGCATCAAATTATTCTCTTATCTCAGCGATTTCCTTGTCAAGCTCTGCTTGACTCATCCATTTCCTATGGATTGTTTGAGAACCCTTCTCCTTCATCTTGTAGCCTTCTTCTGAACCTTCCATATGACTTTCCATAGCCATCTTCTCTTCTGTGTGAGCTCCTTCACCTACAACCAATCAACTTCCTTCTAAGTTGATCTTCTCACCAAGCTTCTCCTCTGCCTGGTCTCCAAGTCCTCTTTCCTTAGAACTTGCACTGAGCAATCTTGCTCTCTCTCTCTAGTTGCTCCACTCACTTCTCTTAAGGACTCCTCTGTCCCTATCTATTCCAAGCCTTAGCTGGAATAAGGTTCTACTACAATTTCTAAGAACTTCCAAAAGTTCTTCTATAGTCTTACTATTGTAGCCCTGTGCCCAATGTCGCCATTCATTCGACCGCTGCAACTTTCATACCTTTTTAGTCATAATCTTCATAAACAGAGCATCCCTACTCTGATACCAAAATGATGCAACCATATGGCTGCCACACCCAAAATACCTTACAGGACTCTTAACTTTCATAAAATTTTTATTACTTTGGGCTATACCTAGACTTAACCCACAATTCCTGATATCGGAAGTGTTAAATTTATGCCTTTGCTTTAAAAACAACCTTGGGTCTTCAAACTATCAGAATGCATTGAAACACATGGAAATGCATTGAAAACCTACTTCTACACATAATTCAGACTTCAAAAGGATTAAACCCTCTTTCATAAATCCGTCAGGTCTGCTCATCGCCCCTTTTCCATTGGTCTATTGCATTTATCGCAGATACACAATATCGGAATACAAAGAAATCCAACCACAAACGCTTAGGCCGGACCTCAAAAATTATACTCTCGTGTTCAGCACCCCGTCGGGTCTGTCCAGTCTAAAGCCTTTCTCGCTGCTCTGATCTTTGATCTTTGTAATCTCCAATCATCGATCAACGACCCATTGGCTATCGGCATATCGCTTATCGACACACAATCATCTAAAGTCATTTTACTTTACGATACACAATTGACGATTTCTTCTAGACCGTCGATCTGACACTCGATCCAACAGCTGACGCTTAATCTGGTCTACTGATCTATGAGATCCAACGGATCCTGTGCACTCTTCGTCTGTTTCCTCAACTTGATTTCGCTTGTTTGATGGATTTATGCCTCATCCAGGGTTCCTGCCATACTTTGTTTAAGCATGCACAACTCTACATATAACAATATTTCGATTATCAATGGATCACATCAATTCTTAAGTGATTGATGGTCGATCAACATGCCTACAAACAAAATTTAAATGATCAAACGTATATACATAGCACAACTAGAAAACATAAACACACAATTCCTTTGTCTCACTCTCCTCTCTGTAAATAAACATATAAACACATAATTACATATTGAGACTCTCCATCCTTCTCTGGCCTGATTCTTCTAATTAGTGGCCTTCATTTCCTAATCTGCCTGTAGGCTTACAATCCCATCTTGAATCCTCTCCAATCCTCTCTATCCCCTGTTTCAAAAAAGAAAGGGAAATACATATATGTCCTATCTAACAATCTCCTTCCACAAATGAAGGAATTCACTATATATTTAGAAAGCATATCCTACCCTAACTAATCAATATAACTACTTGGCTTTATCTCCACGCAGGGAGGATCACTTGCCACTTATTCTCTAATTTCCTTAGTATTTTCAACAATATAACTACTTACATACTTTGAAATTAATAAAAATTAAATAACCAATTCTTCCTCCAAACTCTCATTAGCCACAACATGTGACCACACCATCACATTGCTGGTTAGGCCTAGATACTCCTGCATCAAAAGCTCATGAAATTTTCTTATGAGGATAAATTTCTGCTAAGGAGAAATTTGTTACATCCAAGGAGAATACCTTGCTCACTAAGAGGGAGTGTTGATTTTTTTTTGTAGAAATGGGAGGTATTCTCGCGTGCCTAGAGGCCTCCTAAGTTGGCCTAGAAAAAATATGAAAAAAATAAATAAATAAATAAAATAAAATTTGGGGCATCATGTAGGCTCAAAATGGTCAAGTCAGCGCAACCATGAATGGGTGTGACCCTTGGTCAAATTAACCCCATTTTACTAGTATATATAGACAATGAGAGTCCTTCATTTCACCAACTACACAATAACACAAACATATATTCTTAAGTAGCCACAAAAAGGAGAAGAAAGAGGATGAATTGATCAAGTTTCTTCTAAAGTTTGACTAATTTTCGAGGCTTAACTAAGCTCAAGTTTGACCAAATTGACTTCTCTGTTTTTGGGTAGTTTAACCAACATTAACTAGCTGGATTTGACCAAGTTTGTGTGGAATTTTAAACTTGAAATTTGGCACATAATTCTAGACAATTTTTGTAATTGTAAACTTTGTTGAAGAATAGTTTTTCCTAGGATGAAAATTAGTTGGGTTTTTCCCAAGGTTGAGTTTTACCAGGGTAAATTTGTTGCCTCTATTATGCATGGTTGCCTCTTTATACTCCTATTTTTTCATTACACTACTGTTGAGATTTTATGAGTATAATTGCTCAATGATATAAATGGAATAAAATAAATTCATTGGAGGTTATTAGGAAGTGATTATGAGCTCAAAAAAATTGATTTCTACTAAGCATGCTTGTAGAAAATTGTACAACAATTTACCAAACATCTTCTCTCAAGGAGATGAGATAGGTCTCCACCCTTATCTTCCAAAAAGCATAGTTGGATCCATTAAACACTAGGGGTTTCCCTACTACTCTAATTGAGTACATCTTTTATTGAGATCAACCTTCTAGTAGTTAATTGTTCTCTGAAGGTAACCTGCTTTGATTCTAGTTGTTGGACCAAAGATCACACTAAGAGGGGGATGTGGAGGGGGGGAGTGAATCAGTGTGGGAACAATTTTACTAATTCACAACTATATGTCAATGAATCATAACAATTTGCAGTATGTTAATAAATAGAGCAATGCATTGTGAAGCTACCATCATAAGAAATATAATACATCAATAAGTCATCACATCAACACAGGGAGACACAAGCTTTTACGTGGAAACCCATACGGTCTAAAACCACAAATTCCATTTATTTTTATTATTTAATTCATTAAATAGATTGAAAGCACTGACCTTTTACAGGTACCCACCCCAAAAATCTATCGTATCTAACCCAAACTCTTTTCCAACCTACTCATCCATCTAATCACATGAGAACCATCTTGGAACCACTTCTTTCCATATACTTGACACAAACTACACCAAGTTCATCAATCTCCAAAACATATACCATTGATTTTGAACATTAAGAAGACATCAATAAGGCTTTTTATGCCTTCATTATTGTTCATCATTGCGTTGAAGAATCTAGGGAAATTAGGTGTAGATTGATTCTTCGTGACTAGATAAGAATTTGTGAAGTCTTTTTACAATTTTTCGTTGTTAGCTTAATCTTATTCTTTGCTTATTAATTCATGTGTGTGTGTTTCATCAAATTGTTATTAAAACATAAAACAAGAAAACACAAGATGTTGGCTCTCTTCCAGGGCAAAAACCTCTCTTGTCTAGAGAGGAAAACCCTTCGATAAGTTTTCTCTTATTGAAGCTTCTTTCTTGATCAATGCCAAACCCTAGACTCTTGACTAGAAGATCCTCCTAGCATAATTCAAGTCCTCCCTTTTCTCTGTACTATGTTTCCCTGACAATTTTTCCACCTCCTTCCAACACTTCGTTCCCCGACACTTCGTCCTTCTTCCGGCACTTCGATCTTCCTTTCACTATGAGTAGATCTTTTAAAAGAGATACTTTTACTTAGTGATATCCTTCACCTAAGGATACTCATTCCTTTTCTTGATCATTCAAGTTCAATCTTGATGTATAGTGGCAGGCTTAGTATGACAACACTGCAACCCTAATTCTCGCATGTGTGAGAGGTACCCTAGAGAATTAGGGTCCTTTTCCTTTGCTAGAGAGATATGCTTCTTCACTTGACTTTGGAGGCCTTGTAGGCCTAGTTTCAAAGCAAAACAACACTAGTTTATGGACTGTTTGTCCCTGTGTCATACCCGTAGACTTGACCACCCTTTTTTCGCATGTGTGATTGTTTCTAGCCCTAGAAACAATCCTCTTCACTTCGGATTTTCTCCTCCCTTCACTGCACTAGGAGACCTCTTCTTCTTCATTCGTTACCCTTTCTCTAGCCTCTTTTCTTCGCAGATTTCAGAGCTACTTGGTTGACATTGTAATGGAGTGGATAACCTCTAGATATAGAGGATTGTCCCTCCTTTTTGGCCTACTAGAAGGCCTACTTGAAGACTGTTTGTAGGCTGACTTGTTATGCTTACTTCAGATGGCTTATTTGGTGGTGTCACATACTTGGAGGAGACCCTTTGATGGTGCCTTTTCTTTGGAGGAGACTTGACTTTGCTTGGAGGAGTATTATTTGAATTCTATACAAACATATACATGATGCAACATGCCCTTAAGGTCTTCAACATTTTCTTTTGACTATTTGACTCTCCTATAGCACTTTAACTTGTGCTAGACTTATTTCAATGAGAAAAAAAGCTCATTGACATATATTATAAAAATAATATCCCTTTTCTTGAATAAATAAAAATATCAAAAGTACATTTATGAAGACCAAACCTAGTTACATTTCCTTCAACACTCCCTCTTAACTAGGTAGGTATTCATACAACATTACAAGGTGCTTGGATATTATCAATCTTGAAGAATTCACATAAGAGAAACCGAATTTACAATCCATCTGTTATAGCATCACAATAACCAATATTGTTTCCACAACAAGGCCTTGACTGACAACTCTATCTCTCAATAGATCAAAGCACACTGTTGGTGAGATCAATGACTTATAGACACCTTAGTCATTGTCTCTCAAAGTATGTTGGGCGTAAGAATTATCCTTAAAATACATCCACTTTCACTCCATTCAACATCCACTTTCTCTCCATTCACACATTTTCTCACCTCTATTCCACCACCATGTCATCACATTAGCTTCACTTTCATCATTAAATGGGTTACCACTGTGTTTTCCAAAACATTATTAATTCTTAGCATTTTTAAGATAATTTGTGGTTAAACTTTAGAAAATAATATCCATATACTTATAACTAACAATTATAATGACTTTGTTGACATGTGTAGGTACAAAGGAAGCTTCTAAGGCACCCTTATGTGGCACTCTATGTTCAAATTCGAATTTGAGGAGATCATGGACCTTAGGGAGAAGATCATGGAGGATAGGGTTATGTGTCACCCTTGGTTGAGAAATATGTGGATCAAAGGAGGGAATAGTGGATCATCATGATGAGTTTGTTATCTCATCTTGTTGTATAAATAGGAGTGTTATCTCCTTCATTTGTAATCTTATTTTTTTATAGAATTTAGAAAATTAGTCCTTCATTTGTAATTTTAGATTTTAGGATTATTGTAATGGAGAATTAGAATATCTTGGAATGTAGGACTTGGAGCTTGTAATTGCAATTTGAAATTGATGATAAATAAAGTGGATTGGATTTTATTCTACATTTGACTTCTTTCTAGGTGTGCTTGTGGAGCTATGGAGGGCCCCCATTGCCTCACTTGCATACTTTTTTTGGTATAGTAAGATTTCATTTATGTTTTTAATTTCATGAGTTTAAAGATCTTGATGCTGGAAATATAAATGAATAGTCTCTTGTAAGAGAGCTTTAATATTTCCTGTAATCAAATGAAATTATGTTTAAACGCCTTCATTTCTTAGTTTATTGATTAAGATGGTTAGAAATATTAATGAATAGTCTCCTATAATGTCATAATGTCTTTTAATTTTTAGATTTCATTTTGTTAAATGACTAAATAGGTGTTGGAGATCCCAATGAAAGACCTCCTCTAAGGGAGCTTTGGCATTTGTTCACCTAGCTTAGTTTAGTTTGTCTCTAAGTCCACATATGGTGGATGTTCCTCGAAGTTTTACTTTACCCGGATTGATAGTAAATGAAACTCTAATTTGCATCTGCATTTTAGACCCAACATTTTGGTACTGTTGCCGGGGAGTATCATTTAGAGATAGACTTAGGAAGTTATTTTTATTGAAATTTCTTTTTATGGACTAACTTGTGAAACCTGGTGACAACAAGATCTTCATAAAGGTGTTCAAGTTTGAAATTTTTTATTTTTCATACTTAGTTTGATTTTAAATTCAATTTTTTTTATCAAACCCCCCATTTCTTACTAATTCATCTATGGATGAGAAATTTGAAGATGTTAAACAGGTACTTCTTGGAGAGAAAGAACAATATTGAAGATTGGTTTCAAAAGAACCTTGCACCAAATCCAAGAATAAAATAGGTTACTCACATCCTTGCAAATAATCAAGTAAAAATTTTAAATCTTGATGTGAGAAAATTCGAATTCTTAGTCCGTAGGTGGCTTCACTGGAAGCATTCTTTTACCTAGGAAACCAAAAATAATAATAATAATAAATAAATAAATAAGTAAAAAAAATAAAAAAAAAAAAAAAAAAAAATCTTTCAAGCAAGTTAAGGTAGAATAGATTAGAAAAATAAGATGAGATCTCGCTAGACTTTTAGTCTTGTTTTTCTTTGAAAAAAAACATCATCATTTCTCATGAATAAATTTACATTTCATCCACGCTAACCTGCGGAAAAAAAAAATAATAATAATAAAAAATAAATAAATAAATAAATAAAAAATAAAAAATAAAAAATCAATAGATTAGTATGCTCTCTTCCTGCGATTCGAGCGATCAGGAAAGATTAGAAAATCTATTTATTGATTTTGCACAAATCGATAAAAATCTCTTGCTTGGAATTTGCACAAATCATTAAAACTACAACATTATAAGAAATCGAAATAATTTTTTTTTATTTGTTTATTTTCGATTCCAAATTTAAAAATTAAATCTGTAGTTTAGTGATTTGATTAATATGTTTATTTACTCCTAATAGAACACAATTTGCAGCTCCATGATGTACAAAATATTCATTATTCCATGAGTCCTCTGACACAAACAAGGAGTTAATTTAATTTTCATGGATATTTATTAAAAATGGATAGTTATCAACATCATGAATTGGACTAAAATTACGCTTTCAATTTTCCTTAATCTGTTTCATTTTGGTATAAAATTTTTGCGTAAGAACCAGGAAGGAAAAGGCCATTTCTTCATGAACACACTTGTGTTCTTTATGCCAAGTTTTTTTGTAGGATTAGGGAGATCAACTGATCATTAAGGAGACTAAATTGTGCCGGCGACTGGTCTTCAAAAAGACTAATTTCATGAGAAATTCTAAAGAACAAGTCCATGATCATAAACAAAATTTCCAGAAAATTACAAGTTCTTGCAACTTCTTGTGATAGCTTAATGGTTTGACATGATGCATGACAGATTAGTAAATTCGAAGATCTGGGGTTTGTTCCTAAATGTCTAAGGATGCTGAAATACCTATCCACTTATCAATTCGAAGTCTACAGGTGGTTGGTCAATGCTGGTCAAACTAAGCTATTTTAGCATAAATTTCAGAACTAATGAGCAGATTTGCTATATTTGAGATAGTGCATGCCATAATTCACTTTTTCCCAGCAGGATTCATTATCTGTTTCTCATTACCCACATACACTACATTACATTTTCTTCAATCCTAACCCACCAATAAAAGAAACGAAGATTATTTACAAGATTTTTGTTCCACTTTACATATTCATTGTCAGTTTCTTTTTCCTACATTTGCAAATAAAACCTTGCTTCCATACACCATTGACTCCATAGTCCTTGAGTCTAAATATTTTTCTAAAAACACCTTGAAGCTTGCATGCCTTAAGAGCAAGCTATCATGCCAATAAAAAAAGGAATACATCAATGTCCCTTGTTCATCGAATCTTCTAAGTATTTGACAACACCAAATTCATTCATACTTAGAAAGGCGTGCTTGAGGCATATTGACTCTCATCCACATCAAAGATGGGAGCTCTCATGTTGACTAATGGCATCCATCAAAGGCCACTAAGTTAACAATTTCTTGTTATGTTCGACACCGAAACATTTATTCACGTGACACGAATTGTGCCAATGAGCTAGTTCCATTGAAGACTTGAAGACCAATCATTTTGTAGTAGAGGAAATAGAACTACTTTCATTACATTTTAGTTTTTGATGTAAATGACTTGAGGACAAGTCAATAAATAAGGCTGGGGAGGGAAAGTGTAAATTCTGAATTTTGTATACCTTCCAAGCCTAATACATTTTCATCCGCATTCAACAACAGATTCTGAACATTTAGTAGAAGATCTAGCAACAAATTTAGCAGCAGATGCAACAACAATAAAAGATTCACTTTTTCGACTTCATCCACCAATTTCATAGCCAAGTGAACAAGACTATGATCAGAATTTTGCAGCCACACATGCATAACTCTCATCCATTATTGAAAGGGTAAGTTGAGGTATGATATTTTCTAACTTTAATTCCTTGAAAAACTAGAATAATATTTTTTGGAAAAAAAACTTCCTTTCCTCATTTCACAAAATTGCCAAAACCATCAATTTGGGGGGGGGGGATACATTTACTTTCATACTTTGTCACCTTCATATTTTTCCATATTCATATATCACATTCTAAAACCCACATACTTCCAAAATATATTTATTATTACATCATCATGAGCATAAAAATGGCTTTGTAAAAAGTATTTGTGTAACAATCATGGTTGTTACACAAGAACCAACCATGATGCATTCCAACAAAAATACTTCGCAATAAAAATTGTATTATCAATATGCAAAGATCATACATTAAAATTGAATGCAACAAACAAAATATGGTTGAAACACAAGAACCAACCAAGTTGCAATTCATCAAAAACACTTTGCAAAAGTTAGGTAAATGATATCATGCAAAGTTTAAGCCAAAGTTCAAGTATCAAAAGTAATGTAATAGATTGCATGAGGACATGAAATACCTTCAGTTTGGGGGTATGTTGGGCCTAAGAATTATCCTTAAAATACATCCAATTTCTCTCCATTCACACATTTTATCACCTTTATTCCACCACCATGTCATCACATTAGCTTCACTTTCATCATTAAATGGATTACCATTGTGTTTTCCAAAACATTATTAATTCTTAGTATTTTTAAGAGAATTTATGGTTAAACTTTAGAAAATAATATCCATATACTTATACCTAACAATTAGAATGAGTTTGTTGACATGTATAGGTACAAAGCAAGCTTCTAAGGCCCCCTTATGTGGCACTCTATGTTCATATTCGAATTCGAGGAGATCATGGACCTCATGGAAAAGATCATGGAGGATAGGGTTACGTGTCACCATTGGTTGAGAAATATGTGGATCAAATAAGGGAATAGTGGATCATCATTATGAGTTTGTTATCTCATCTCGTTGTATAAATAGGAGTGTTATCTCCTTCATTTGTAATCTTAATTTTTTTAGAATTTAGAAACGTATTCCTTCATTTGTAATTTTAGATTTTAGGATCATTGTAATGGAGATTTAGAATCTCTTGGAATGTAGAACTTGGAGCTTGTAATTGCAATTTGCAATTGATGATAAATAAAGTGGATTGGATTTTCTTCTACATTTGACTTCTTTCTCGGTGTGCTTATGGAGCTATGGAGGGCCCCCATTTCCTCACTTGCATACTTGTTTTGGTATAGTAAGCTTTCATTTATGTTTTTAATTTCATTAGTTTAAATATCTTGATGTTGGAAATATAAATGAATAGTCTCTTGTAAGAGAGCTTTAATATTTCTTGTAATCAATTTGAATTATGTTTAAATGCCTTCATTTCTTAGTTTATTGATTAAGATGGTTAGAAATATTAATTAATAGTCTCCTGTAAGGGAGCTTCAATATTTCTTACACTTGTCATAATGTCTTTTAATTTTTAGATTTCAATTTGTTAAATGACTAAATAGGTGTTGGAGATCCCAATGAAAGACCTCAAGTAAGGGAGCTTTGGAATTTATTCACCTAGCTTAGTTTAGTTTGTCTATAAGTCCACATACGGTGGATGTTCCTCATTGTTTTACTTTACCCGGAATGATAGTAAATAAAACTCTAGTTTGCATCCACATTTTGTTGGGTTGGGTTATATTCTTTCCATGACTAGCCCACGTAGTTAACTAAGGGGTTAGAGTGGGGGCGGAGCCCCCCCTTTGTTGTGCCGATTGTGTAGTGAGGGGGTCACAAGGGGTTTGAGGGGTGTAGGTAACCCCACTCTATGGGGTCCAGGGCAGTGCCCCGGAAAATTTTGGTTTTGGAACCTATGTTAGGTTGGGCGGACCCACCTATGGTGTTGTGCATGATTTTCGCACATGTTTTTGGATGCGATGGTTTTCGGTCCATGGTTTTAGACGTGATGGTTTTCAGTCCATGGTATTGGATGTTTCGGCATGTATAAATATGTATTATAACATTGAAAGGAAAATAATGAAAAATCAAGCTAGTAGTCCCAGTTTTAGGATCCAAGGGAAAATATCTGTGTATATGTGTTTTATGTGGTATGCTCTCGCATTGTTTATTTTATGTGTTTTAGAATTCATATGCAGGTAATTTCTATACGAGGTTAAAACCTACATTTGGTATCGAAGTTGTTTTGGCTTCAAGGGAATGCCTTTGTTGCTAAGGGGTTTTGCTCGGGCCTGTGGTAGACCCTGTTCAGTGGGAGATCTGTGGTATCAATTCTCGTGGTGAAAGAAGATGGTGATCCGTGGAAAGATAGAGATCGCGAAATTTAATGGTCAGAGTTTTGAGTTGTGGAAACTCAAGATGGAGGATCTGTTGGTGGATAAAGATTAGTGGATCGCGGTAGATCTGGGTACTAAACCAACAGGCGTGTCCGATGAAGAATGGAAGAAGTTGGATCGGAAGGCAAAGAGCAAAATATGATTGTGTTTCCTAGATTCAGTATTGCTGAATGTATCAGGGGAAGCTACGGCGAAGGCTTTGTGGGACAAGTTAGGGACTTTGTACCAATCTAAGTCTTTGGTGAATAAATTGTTCCTGCGGAAAAAGCTGTATAACCTGAGGATGAAAGATGGAGATTCGGTGACAAAGCATCTAAACGCATTTAATACTATGGTAAGTCAGTTAGCGTCTGTTGATATTAAAATTTCATATGAAGATAAATGCATCAGTTTGTTGTGCTCTCTACCAGATTCGTGGGATAGTTTGGTTATTGCAATAGGTAGCAATGCAACTGCCTTGCAGTTTGATGAAATAGTCTCATCTTTGCTGACGGAGGAGATGAGACAGAAAAATATGGAGAGCCAGAATGGTGATGCCCTGTCTGTACGAGGACAGTCCTAGAATAGAAACAAAAATAAGTCATCAAGTGGGAGATTTAAATCTAGAGGGAGATCTAAATCTCCAGGAAAACCTGTAAAAGTGGTGTGCTAGAAATGTGGAAAGGAAGGGCATTACAAAAGGAACTGTAAATCTAAAGCTTCTGATCAAGGAAAGGGATCTGATGATGCTCCTTCTGTAGAGGTGAAAACCACCTCAAATGAATGTGGGGATGTGTACTTGGCTTCTTCAAGTACACATGTAGATCATGAGGCATGGTTGATTGACTCAGGTGCATCCTTTCACTTCACTCCCCATAGAGAGTGGTTCTTGCAAGTATGAGAAATACGATGGTGGTGATGTCTTCTTAGGGGGTGATAGGAAGGCTAGAATCGTTGTTCACGGAAAAGTAAAGTTGAAGTTGTAAGGTGGAAGGGTTAGAACACTTTTGGGTGTTCTTCATATTCCTGCATTGGCCAGAAATCTATATTTTGTAAGCAAGTTGGATGATGCAGGTGTAAAAACATTGTTTGAGAAGGATACCTGCAAGATGGTTCGAGAAGCACTAGTATTGATTCGGGGAGTTCGGATTGGAACTCTGTACAAGCTGCAAGGTAGCACTGTTGTTGATGGGTGCAACAGTTCTGTGGTTCCTGAAAGTGGAGTAGAAAATCTAGTGGTCTCTGGAGAAAAGAACATGCTATGGCATTAAAGTATTGGACATATTAGAGAGAAGGGCCTTCGAATACTTCATGGTAAAGGTATGGTAGGAGGTATGAGTAATAGCTCTTTGGATTTTGATTTCTGTGAAAATTGTGTATATGGGAACTAGAATCGGGTGGGTTTCCTCTCTAGGGGTAAGAGGGCGAAACATATATTAGAGCTTGTGCATAGTGATGTGTTTGGACCTGTGAAGGTTCCATCACCGAGTAAGTCTGTGTATTATGTATCATTTATAGATGAATTCTCAAGGAATACATGGATATATTTCCTTAAGAAGAAATCTGAAGTCTTTGACAGGTTTAAAAAATTTAAGGCTCTGGTGGAAAACCAGACAGAGAAGAAGTAAAGGTGCTGAGGACAAATGATGGAGAGTTTTGCAGTAAGGAATTTGAAGAATTCTGTAAGAAGTGTGGTATAGCACAGCATAAGACTACTCCATATACACCTCAATGACTTATACACCTCAGCAAAATGGAGTTGCAGAAAGAATGAACAAGACGTTGATGGAAAGGGCAAGAAGCATGCTCAGTGGTGCTGGGTTAGGACAGGAATTCTGGGCAGAGGTGGTGGAGACTGTATGTTACCTGGTCAACAGATCACCTTCATCAGAGTTGGAGGATAAAACTCCACAAGAGGTATGGACTGGTAAGAAACCCTCTCTTTCACATCTGAGGGTATTTGGATGTGATGCATATGTACATGCCCAAATGAGAAACGAACCAAGTTGGATAGTAAATATGAAAAGTGCATCTTTATTGGGTATAAGGATGGTTTAAACGGTTATAAGCTTTGGAACCCAATAACAAGGAAGGTTGTGTACAACTGAGATGTAGTGTTCAGAGAAGTGAAAGATGTTATTAAACATGAAGTCCAACCAAAGGAACCTAAGAAGATAGAGTTTGAGCTAAAGCAGGAAGAATCAAACTCTACAATAGGGGAGGAATCAGAAGATGAAGAGCCACAAAATCCGGGTGTGAGAAGATCAGTTCGAGAAAGAAAGCAGCTAGAAAGGTATAGTCCATCCGCTTTCTATTCAATTTTTTCTTTATCTATTACTAATGATGATCCCAGAGCTGTGAAGGAAGCAGTAGATTCAGAGGATGGAAAACTCTGGAAAGAGGCCATGGTTGATGAAATGGCATCTTTGCACAAAAATGAGGCTTGGGATCTGGTGGAGTTGCCGGTTGGAAGAAAACCCATTGGCAGCAAATGGGTGTTCAAGAAGAAGACAATTACAGAAAGAAAGGTGGAGCAATACAAAACTCGATTGGTAGAAAAAGGTTATTCCCAAGTGCCGGGAATTGATTTTGGTGATATTTTTTCTCCTATTGCCAAGGTCACTTCTATTAGATTACTTTTATCTATTGCTGTTGCTTTTGATTTTGAGGTAGAACAAATGGATGTGAAGACAACATTTCTTCATGGAATTTGGAAGAGGAAATCTACATGAAGCAACCTGAAGGCTTTACGCTGAAGGGTAAGAAAGAACTGGTATGCAATTTAAATAAGTCTCTGTATGGGTTAAAATAATCACCAAGGATGTGGTATTAGAAATTTGATACATTTATACGAGGACTTGGCTTCATCAGAAGCAAAGCAGATCACTGTGTGTATTTTAAATTAATTGGTGACCATGTTATTTATTTGGTCTTGTATGTGGATGATATGTTCCTGGTTGGAAATGACAAAGAAATTATCCAGGATTTGAAGACCCAATTGTCCTCCAAATTCGACTTGAAAGATCTTAGTGCTGCAAACTATATTTTGGGCATGGAAATTAAAAGAGATCAGGCAAAGAGGAAGCTCTGGTTAAACCAGAGGAAGTATGTTGATACAATATTCTAGAGATTTAATATGTAGGATAGTAAATCGGTGAAGGTTCCTATTCCTGTAGGTGTAAAGTTATATGTTGAACAGTGTCCCAATACACAAGAAGAGGAAGAGGACATGTCCCGTGTTCCATATGCAAGTGCAGTCGGTAGCTTGATGTATGCAATGGTCTGTACTAGACCAAACATTGCACATGCAGTGGGAGTATTGAGCAAGTTTATGTCAAAACCAGGAAAGGAGCATTGGACAACAATAAAGCGGGTTTTCAGGTATTTGCATGGCACTAGTGATTATGGTTTGTGCTACCAAGGAAGACCAGGATTGGACAGAATGTTGGATATTCATGGCTTTGTTGATGCGGACTGGGCTGGAGATTTGGATCAAAGAAGATCTACAAGTGGGTATGTGTTTAACCTATTTGGAGGTGCAGTCAGTTGGATGAGTAAGAAACAATTTGTAGTGGCACTATCAACTACAGAGGCAGAATACATGGCAGCCACTCATGCAAGTAAGGAATTAGTTTGGTTGCAGAGATTGTGTTCACATATGGGGTTAGTACAAGGAGCTATAAGGATAGAATGTGACAGCCAAAGTGCAATTTTCTTGGCAAAAAACGTTGCATATCATTCAAAGACAAAGCACATTGATGTTCAGTGTCACTTTGTGAGGGATATGATAGAAGACAAAAAGGTGTTGCTCGTAAAGGTGGACACTTTGAAGAATACTGCAGATGCAATGAAAAAATATGTGAACTCTGAGAAGTTATCTTGGTGTAGAGAAACAATGGGCATTGCAGGGCTGGATAAATTACTAAGCTCTCTTGTGGCCCCTGGTGGAAAAAAACAACAAGTGGGAGAATGTTGGGTTGTGTTATATTCTTTCCACGAATAGCCCATGTAGTTAACCAGGGGATTAGAGGGGGGGCGGAGCCCCCCCTTCGTTGCGCTGATTGCATAGCGGGGGGGTCATAGGGGTTTGGTTTTGGAACCTATGTTAGGATAGGCAGACCCACCTATGGTTTTGTGCATGATTTTCGTACATGTTTTTGGATGCGATGGTTTTCGGTCCATGGTTTTGGATGCGATGGTTTTCCGTCCATGGTTTTTGGACGCGATGGTTTTTGGTCCATGATATTAGATGCTTCAGCATGTATAAATATGTATTATAACATTGAAAGGAAAATAATGAAAAATCAAGCTGTTAGTCCCAGTTTTGGGATCCAGGAGAAAATCTCTGTGTATGTGTTTTATGTGTTATGCTCTCACATTGTTTATTTTATGTGTTTTAGAATTCGTATGCAGGTAATTTCTGTACGGGGTTAAAACCTACACATTTTAGACCGAACAAGGTACATACCCACCCGAGTGTTCACTGAGTATGACCTTCTCGGACTAATCTTGTCTTGGGTTCCCAACCCTCAAAGAATATCAATCCTCTTTCCTACTCTTGTATTGGATGCCCTACACATCCTCAAAGAGTATTAGATGCCAGATGATTACCCAATCCTCCCATTATTTCTTCCCGAGTGAAGACAAGAATGTTGTGTCTATCTTGTGTCTACATTTCCATTCATGCCCTTCATCTAGACTTACGACTATTGGTCTTGTTCTAGTGCATGACACATGAAATGGAAAAACATAATTGTCACTCCTTTGTAATCAGGGGTGATCCAAAACTCCCTCTTGATCAGGGACCTGTCAAAGCTCCCTCTTAACTAGGGACTCTTTCATTCATCAACAACTTCTTCTTTGTGGGTCCTTCAACTGCTTGATCTCCTTCATTTCTTTGATGTCATGAAGTCTTTGTTCGAACTTCTTCTAGGTAGGGCACCATCCATCGATCACTTTCCTTCCTGGTTTGTCATGTCATTGCTTCCTTCGTGGAAAGTGGCTTTCTTGTCATACATCAGGTTTTCTTGTCATCTGGCTACTCCTTTTTCATTTTTCCATGCTTCAAAATACTCTTCTCATGGATGTTTCATTGTACTTGCTTGTTTACATGCTTCTACCTAGTAGCCCATCATGACTTAATCCTAATATAGCTTCAACATTAAATGTTGCTTTTGTTGCATGGCTTCTTCATCATGACATTGTAATCAATGTGGGAACAATTATACTAATTCACAACTATATGCCAATGAATCATAACAATTTGCACTATGTTAATAAATAGAGCAATGCATTATGAAGCTACCATCATAAGAAATATAATACATCAATAAGTCATCACATCAACACAGGGAGACACAAGCTTTTACGTGGAAACCCATACAGTATAAAACCACCAATTCCTTTTATTTTTATTATTTAATTCATTAAATAGATCGCAAACACCAACCTATTACAGGTACCCACCCCCAAAATCTATCATATCTAACCCAAACTCTTTTCCAACCTACTAATCCATCTAATCACATGAGAACCATCTTGGAACCACTTCTTTCCGTATACTTGACACAAACTACAGCATCTTCATCAATCTCCAAAACATATACCATTGATTTTGAACATTAAGAAGACATCAATAAGGATTTTTATGACTTCATTATTGTTCATCATTGTGTTGAATAATTTAGGGCAATTAGGTGTAGATTGATTCTTCATGACTAGATAACAATTTGTGAAGTCTTTTAACAGTTTATCTTTGTTAGCTTAATCTTCTTCTTTTCTTATTAATTCATGTATGTGTGCTTCATCAAATTTCTATCAAAACATAAAACAAGAAAACACAAGATGTTGGCTCTCTTCCAGGGCCAAAACCTCTCTTCTCTAGAGAGGAAAACCCTTCGGTAAATTTTCTCTTATTGAAGCTTCTTTCTTGATCAATGCCAAAAACTAGACCCTTGACTAGAAGATCCTCCTAGCACAAGTCAAGTCCTCCCTTTTCTCTACACTATGTTTCCCTGACAATTTGTCCACCTCCTTCCAGCACTTCGTTCCCCGACACTTCATACTTCTTTCAGCACTTCGTTCTTCCTTTCACTATGAGTAGATCTTTTAGAAGAGATACTTTTACTTAGTGATATCCTTCACCTAAGGATACTCATTCCTTTTCCTGATCATTCGAGTTCCTTCTTGATGTATAGTGGCAGTCTTAGTGTGACAGCATTACAACCCTAATTCTCGCACATGTGAGAGGTACCCTAGAGAATTAGGGTCCTTTTCCTTCGCTAGAGAGATAGTCTTCTTCACTTGACTTGGGAGGCCTTGTAGGCTTAGTTTCAAAACAAAACAACACTAGTTTATGGACTGTTTGTCCCTGATGTCATACCCACAGACTTGACCACCCTTTTTTCGCATGTGTGGTTGTTTCTAGCCCTAGAAACAATCCTCTTCACTTCTGATTTTCACCTCCTTCCTTTGTTGCACTAGGAGACCTCTTCTTATTCCTTCGTTACCCTTTCTCTAGCTTCTTTTCTTTGCAGATTTCATAGCTACTTGGATGGCATTGTAATGGAGTGGAAAACCTCTATATATAGAGGATTGTCCCTCCTTTTTGGCCGACTAGAAGACCAACTTGAAGATTGTTTGCAGGCCGTCTTGTTATGCTTACTTTAGATGGCTTATTTGGTGGTGTCACATACTTGGAGGAGACTCTTTGATGGTGCCTTTGCTTTGGAGGAGACTTGACTTTACTTGGAGGAGTATTCTTTGACTTCTATACAAACATATACATGATGCAACATGCCCTTAAGGTCTTCAACATTTTCTTTTAACTATTTGACGCACCTATAGCACTTTAACTTGCACTATACTTATTTCAATGAGCAAAAAAACTCATTGACATATATTATATAAACAATATTTCTTTTCTTGAATAAATAAAAATATCAAAAGTACATTTATGAAGACCGAACCTAGTTACATTTCCTTCAAAAATCCCTCTTAACTAGGTAGGTGTTCATACAACATTTCAAGGTGCTTGGATATTATCAATCTTGAAGAATTCACGTGAGAGAAACCGGATTTACAATCCATCTGTTATAGCATCACAATAACCAACATTGTTTCCACAACAACGCCTTGACTGACAACTCTATCTCTCAATAGATCAGAGCACACTTTTGGTGAGACCAATGACTTATAGAAACCTTAGTCATTCTCTCTTAAGGTACATACCCACCAGGGTGTTCACTAAGTATGACCTTCACGGACTATTCTTGTCTTGGGTTCCCAGCCCTCAAAGAATATCGATCCTCTTTCCTACGCTTGTCTTGGATGCACTACAAATCCTCAAAGAGTATTAGATGCCAGATGATTACCCAATCCTCCCATTCTTTCTTCCTAATTGAAGACAAGAATGTTGTGTCTATCTTGTGTCTACATTTCCATTCATGGCCTTCATCTAGACTTACGGATGTTAGTCCTATTCTAGTGCATGACACATGACATGGAAAAACACAATTGTCACTCCTTTGTAATTAGGGGTGATCCAAAACTCCGTCTTGATCAGGGACCTATAAGAGCTCCCTCTTAACTAGGGACTCTTTCATTCATAAAATTCTTATTTGTGGGTCCTTCACCTACTTGATCTCCTTCCTTTCTTTGATGTCGTGAAGTCTTTGTTCGAACTTCTTCTAGGGAGGGCACTATCCATCGATCACTTGCCTTCCTGGTTTGTCATGTCATTGCTACCTTCGTGGAAAGTGGCTTTCTTGTCATACATCAAGTTTTATTGTCATCTAGATACTCCTTTTTCATCTATCAATGCTTCAAAATACTCTTCTCATGGGTGCTTCGTTGTACTTGCTTGTTTACATGCTTCGACCTAGTAGCCCATCATGACTTAATCCTGATATAGCTTCAACATTAAATGTTGCTTTTGCTGGATGGATTCTTCATCATGACATTGTAATCAGTGTGGGAACAATTTTACTAATTCATAACTGTATGTCAATGAATCATAACAATTTGTAGTATGTTACTCAACAGAGCAATGCATTATGAAGCTACCATCATAAGAAATATAATACATCAATAAGTCATCACATCAACACAGGGAGACACAAGATTTTACGTGGAAACCCATACGGTCTAAAACCACAAATTCATTTTATTTTTATCATTTAATTCATTAAATTGATTGCAAGCACCGACCTATTACGGGTACCCACTTGCAAAATCTATCATATCTAACCCAAACTCTTTTCCAACCTACTCATCCATCTAATCACATGAGAACCATCTTGGAACCACTTATTTCCATATACTTGACACAAACTACACCATGTTCATCAATCTCCAAAACATATACCATTGATTTTGAACATTAAGAATACATCAATAAGGATTGTTATTCCTTCATTATTGTTCATCGTTGTGTTGAAAAATCTAGGGCAATTAGTTGTAGAGTGATTCTTCGTGACTAGACAACAATTTGTGAAGTCTTTTTATACTTTGTCTTTGTTACATTAATCTTCTTCTTTGCTTATTAATTCATGTGTGTTTGCTTCATCAAATTGCTATCAAAACATAAAACAAGAAAACACAAGATGTTGCCTCTCTTCCAGGGCCAAAACCTTTCTTCTCTTGAGAGGAAAACCCTTCGGTAAGTTTTCTCTTATTGAAGATGTAGGTTTTAATCCCATACAGAAATTACCTGCATACGAATTCTAAAACACAGAAAATAAACAATGCGAGAGCATAACACATAAAACACATATACACAGAGATTTTCCCCTGGATCCCAAAACCGGAACTACCAACTTGATTTTTTTCATTATGTTCCTTTTAATGTTATAATACATATTTATACATGCCGAAGCATCCAATACCATGGACCTAAAGTCATCACGTCCAATACCATGGACCGAAAACCATTGCGTCCAAAAAACATGTGCAAAAATCATGCACAAAACCATAGGTGGGTCTGCCCAACCTAACATAGGGTCCAAAACCAAAATTTTCTGGGGCACCACCCCGGACCCCATAAAGTGGGGTTACCGGTGCCCCTCAAACCCCCTGTTAACTATGTGGAAAGAATATAACACAACCCAACATTCTCCCACTTGTTGTTTTCTTTCCACAGGTGACCACAAGAGAGCTTAGTCATTTTTCCAGCCCTGAAATGCCCATTATCTCTCTACACCAAGGGAAATTCTCAGAGCTCACAGATTTTGTCAATTCATCTGCAATATTCTTCAAAGTGTCCACCTTTACCAGAAACACCTTTTTGTCTTCTATCATATCCCTCACAAAGTGATACTGAACATCAACATGCTTTTTCTTTGAATGATATGCAGGTTTCCTTGCCAAGAAAATTGCACTTTGGCTATCATGGTCTATCCTTATAGCTTCCTGTACTAACCCCATACTTGAACACAATCTCTGCAACCAAAGTGCTTCCTTGTTTGCATGAGTGGCTGCCATGTATTCTGCCTCTGTAGTTGACAGTGCCACTACAGATTGTTTCTTACTCATCCAGCTGACTGCACCTCCAAATAGGTTAAAACCTTACCCACTTGTAGATCTTCTCTGATCCAGATCTCTAGCCCAGTCTACATCAACAAAGCCATGAATATCCAACAGTCTGTCCAATCCTAGTCTTCCTTGGTAACGCAAACCATAATCACTAGTGCCACGCAAATACCTGAAAACCCGCTTCACTGTTGTCCAGTGCTCCTTCCCTAGTTTTGACATAAACCTGCTCAATACTCCCACTGCATGTGCAATGTCTGGTCTAATACAGACCATTGAATACATCAGGCTACCGACTGCACTTGCATATGGAACACGAGACATGTCCTCTTCCTCTTCTTGTGTCTTGGGACACTGTTCAGCAGATAACCTCACACCTATAGGAATAGGAACCTTCACCGGTTTACTATCCTGCATATTAAACCTCTGTAATATTGTATCGACATACTTCCTCTGGTTTAACCAAAGCTTCCTCTTTGCCCGACCTCTTTTAATTTCCATGCCAAAAATATAGTTTGCAGCACTAAGATCTTTCATGTCGAATTTGGAGGACAATTGGGTCTTCAAATCCTGGATAACTTCTTTGTCATTTCCAACCAACAACATATCATCCACATACAAGACCAGATAAATAACACGGTCACCAATTAATTTAAAATACACACAATGATCTGCTTTGCTTCTGGTGAAGCCAAGTCCCTGTATAAATGTATCAAATTTATGATACCACATCCTTAGTGATTGTTTTAACCCATATAGAGACTTCTTTAACTTACATACTAGTTCTTTCTTACCCTTCACCGCAAAGCCTTCAGGTTGCTTCATGTAGATCTCTTCTTCCAGATCCCTGTGAAGAAATGTTGTCTTCACATCCATCTGTTCTACCTCAAAATCAAAAGCAGCAGCAACAGATAAAAGTAATCTAATAGAAGTTACCTTGGCAATAGGAGAAAAAAATATCACCAAAATCAATTCCCGGCACCTGGGAATAACTTTTTGCTACCAACCGAGATTTGTATTTCTCCACTTTTCCTTCTGCATTTGTCTTCTTTTTGAACACCCATTTGTTGCCAATGGGTTTCCTTCTAGCCGGCAACTCCACCAGATCCCAAGCCTCATTTTTGTGCAAAGATGCCATTTCATCAACCATGGCCTCTTTCCAGAGTTTTCCATCCTCTGAATCCACTGCTTCCTTCACAGTTCTGGGATCATCATCAATAACAGACAAAGCAAAATTTGAATAGAAAGCAGATGGACTATACCTTTCTGGCTGTCTTCTTTCTTGAACTAATCTTCTCACAACCGGAGTTTGTGGTTCTTCATCTTCTGATTCCTCCTCTGCTGTAGAGTCTGATTCTTCCTCCTTTATCTCAAACTCTATCTTCTCAGGTTCCTTTGGTTGGATTTCATGTTTAATAACATCTTTCACCTCTCTGAACACCACATCTCGACTATACACAACCTTTCGTGTGACTGGGTTCCAAAGCTTATAATCCTTTAAACCATTCTTATACCCAATAAAGATGCACTTTTCAGATTTACTATCCAACTTGATTCGTTTCTCCTTTGGAACATGTACATATGCATCACATCCAAATACCCTTAGATGTGAAAGAGAGGGTTTCTTACAAGTCCATACCTCTTGTGGAGTCTTATCCTCCAATGCTGATGAAGGTGACCTATTGACCAGGTAACATGCAGTATCCACTGCCTCTACCCAAAATTCTTGTCCTAACCCGACACCATTGAGCATGCTTCTTGCCCTTTCCATCAATGTCTTGTTCATTCTTTCTGAAACTCCATTTTGTTGAGGTGTATATGGAGTGGTCTTCTGTCGTGCTATACCACACTTCTTACAGAATTCTTAAAATTCCTTGCTGCAAAATTCTCCACCATTATCTGTCCTCAACACCTTTATCTTCTTCTCTGTCTGATTTTCCATGAGAGCCTTAAATTCTTTAAACCTGTCAAAGACTTCAGATTTCTTCAAAAGGAAATATATGGATGTATTCCTTGAGAAGTCATCTATAAATGATACATAGTACACAGGCTTACCAGTGATGGAACCTTCACAGGTCCAAACACATCACTGTGCACAAGCTCTAATATTTGTTTCGCCCTCTTACTACCAGAGGGGAAACTCACCCGATTTTGCTTCCCATACACACAATTTTCACAGAAATCAAAATCCAAATAGCTATTACTCATACCTTCTACCATACCTTTACCATGAAGTATTCGAAGGCCCTTCTCTCCAATATGTCCAAGCCTTTGATGCCATAGCATGGTCTTCTCTCCAAATACCACTAGATTTTCTGATCCACTTTCAGGAACCACGGAACTATTGCACCCATCAATAACAGTGCTACCTTGCAGCTTGTACAGAGTTCCAATCCGAACTCCCCACATCAATACCAGTGCTCATCGAACCATTTTGCAAGTATACTTCTCGAACACTGTTTTTACACTTGCATCATCCAGCTTTCTTACAGAAATCAGATTTCTGGCTAATGCAGGAATATGTAAAACACCTGGAAGTGTTCTAACTCTTTCACCTTGCAACTTCAACTTTACTTTTCTGCGACCAACGATTCTAGCCTTCCTGTCATCCCCCAAGAAGACATCACCACCATCATATTTCTCATACTCGTAGAACCACTCTCTATGGGGAGTGAAGTGAAAGGATGCACCTAAGTCAATCAACCATGCCTCATGATCTACATGTGTACTTGAAGAAGCCAAGTACACATCCCCTCCTTCATCTGAGGTGGTTTTTGCCTCTGCAGAAGGAGCCTCATCAGATCCCTTTCCTTTGTCAGGAGCTTTAGATTTACAGTCCCTTTTGTAGTGCCCTTTCTTTTCGCATTTCTAGCACACCACCTTTACGGGTTTTCCTAGAGATTTAGATCTCCCTCTAGATTTAGATCTCCCACTCGATGACTTATTTTTGTTTCTGTTCTAGGACCATCCTTGTACAGACAAGGCATCACCATTCTGGCTCTCCATATTTTTCTGTCTCATCTCCTCTGTCAGCAAGGCTGATACTATTTCATCAAACTGCAAGGCAGTTGCATTGCTACCTATTGCAATAACCAGACTATCCCATGAATCTGGTAGAGAATACAACAAACTGATGCACTTATCTTCATCTGAAATTTTAATATCAACAGATGCTAACTGAATTACCACAGTATTAAATGCGTTCAGATGCTCTGTCACCGAGTCTCCATCTTTCATCCTCAGGTTATACAGCTTTTTCGGAAGGAACAATTTATTCACCAGAGACTTAGATTGGTACAAAGTCCCTAACTTGTCCCACAATCCTTTGCTGTAGCTTCCCCTGATACATTCAGCAATACTAAATCTGAGATACAGAATCGTATTGTGCTCTTTGCCTTCCGATCCAACTTCGTCCATTCTTCACCGGACACTCCCGTTGGTTTAGTACCCGGATCTACCGCGATCCACTGATCTTTATTCACCAAGAGATCCTCCATCTTGAGTTTCCACAACTCAAAACTCTGACCATTAAATTTCTCGATCTCTATCTTTCCAATGCTCGCCATCTTCTTTCACCACCAGAATCGATCTCATAGATCTCCCACTGAACAGGGTCTACCACAAGCCTCAGCGAAACCCCTCAGCAACAAAGGCATCCCCTTGAAGCCAAATCTGCTCTGATACCAAATGTAGGTTTTAACCCCGTACAGAAATTACCTGCATACAAATTCTAAAACACAGAAAATAAACAATGCGAGATCATAACACATGAAACACATATACACATAGATTTTCCCCTGGATCCCAAAACCGGGACTACCAGCTTGATTTTTTTCATTATGTTCCTTTCAATGTTAAACAATGTAAACTTTGAAACGGGAACTGATACTGTTACCCGTTTCGTAGAGATAGCAAAAAAATGACCTGATTTTCAAAAGTGGTGACGCAGAATACACATGTTTTTTTTAGAACATGGTTTTTGGAACTTTAATTTTTTTCATGTGCATTAAGTTTTAGAATGGTAACGATTTTCATGCTGATTTTAAAAAGTGAGTATTCTGCATCACACCCTTTTTTTAAAAGACCTATTTTTTGACTTTAAATTTTCTAGTGTGTGAAATGTAAAAAATTATTTTCTAAATTCGATAGTTTTTGAAGTGGTCATTTTATTCATATTTTCTTGTTCTCTATCTTAATTTTTTTTTTTTTTTAGTGGGATTTTTATTGTTTTGCGTTTTTAAATTAGAAAGTCGATAGTTTGAATTTTAGATAATCTACATATTTATACATCCTTAATTAATTTTTCAATCCACATGAAATAATTGTTTCTAAAAAACAACATTTTTTAACAATGGACATAAAAATAACCATTTTTAACATAAATATAACAAAAAAACTAAACGTTTTGATAATTTTTTGCTAGAATTAACATGTCAAAATCACAATTTTTATACAAAAATATTAACTAAAAATGGTCAAATAATAGTTTTTTTTATGAATTTCATGTCAAAAAAATAATAATAACAACTTTTTTTTCAAAAAATAATAATTAACTTAAAAATCAATGCGAAAATCACAAATTACAAATATTGAACACATAACAACTTTAATTCATTGATTATTCTTTTCATGAAAAGTCAGAGTCAAAACATTGCAAAGCTTGATTTCCAGGTATAACTTAAATTTAATCAACAATGTCACGTAATCCAAACTCTTCGTCCTCTAGAGTTTCATCATTGTCATCTTCCACAATATTTTCTGCTTCCTTTTGCGCAATTTCCTCTTCTAATGGGTCTTTGATGTCTGCAAATCTCCCAATATATGTCTTTCCAAACATTCCATGTAATGGTGGTTGGGGTTCCTTTGCCTTTTTTGCCACACGTGATTCACTAAAGTCCCCTTCCTTCAACCCAATTTCTTGCATTGCATCTGGAAGAAATTGAAGGGCATTAATTCTTTGCTGAATGAAATTGCATTGTAATGGATCTTTCTCAATTGCAATGCAATTTGTTCCTTTTTGAAGGCAGCATGCTAGTGTTGTACCTAATTATCAAGCACAAAAAAATAATGAAGTAAATTAGTACAATGACATATTAATTAAAAAAAGAACATATTGAAATTCAATTCCATGTGGCAAAACCTACCTGAGCCAGAAAATAAATCCAGAACCCAATCTCCTTCATTTGAACATATGTCTATAAGATAGTTAATCAATAATTGTGGTTTCTGATAAATGTTAACTATCTCTCCTTTCGTTTCTTTGTCTTCATATGTTAGTTTTCTCACAACAGCATCATAAGTCAGTATTTGGCTATGACTCTTTCTGTCCACCCGATTAAAAATCATAGACATATGGCTATCATCTTTTGCCCAACTATCAATATGAATGAACTCACGGTCATTTATAAATTGTTGATCTTCATTGTTAAGAAGATTTGACTTTTGCCTGTACAATAAAATAATAAAAGTTCAATTAACTTGTACATAAATGATTTTTTCAACATTAATCAAATATACCTTTAAACATCTTACCATGTAAGCTGCATCCTTGAATTTGTTTTCCCCTTGAAGCTTGACAATACCATTGCCAATTGTGTGTCTGAATGAAATGTCACAAATCTCCATAATGGTGATGACGTCACTTCCATAAATCCCGCCACCACTTTATTAAAAGCTTGATAAGTACAAGGGTCACTATCATAGTAAATGTTTGGAATATTGAAACCATGGGGAATATCTGCAATAACCAGGGCATAATCCCTTTTTGGTACGAGTTTAGCAATGTCTTCACAGTTGCCTTGTATTACTTGATATTGAATAGTGTCTAGCCCATTTCAAATGAAATGATTAAGAGTTGGATCAAGTTCAATATTCTTAATACGTTGCTTTCTCAGTCTTCCAATCTTTATTTTTTCAATAAAAGTCTTGAAACTGTCTGGTGCTCCATTATCTTCTTTCCTCATCTTTTACCAAACAAACAAATGTATGTGTAAGTTTTAAATTAAAAATAGTACACAGATGATTAAAACTGAATGTATAAATCAAATTACCTTTTTAAATGCAAGATAAAAAGCTTTTAATGTTGATGTATAACTTGAATCTGGATAGTTGCGTACAACATCATCCCAACTATCTTCATTCAACAATTTAACCATTTGTTCCTGAATTTTCATGTAAACTTTGTGACTGCATAGATAAAGTAATAAAAAGTTACTATAATGATATGTATAACAAATACTACCAATAACAACATGTTTTATTTAAAAGATAACTATAATCCTGGAAATAAGTAAAAATAATTCAGCAGACTTACTTTTGAAATTCTTCAGACATTTTTTCCAATGATAATTCCCCTGACCTCACACGAGATAATATTGTTTTGACAATTTTTTAATCTTTCACTCCTTGCATCGCCCTCCAAGGCGTGATGGTCATATCGTCTGGAAGTTGCTTCAGTTCATGAGCTGATTTATTGTTGCTACATATCAATGGCTTAGATTTTTTGACCCTCTGGTTTTTAATGGCAATGTCTTCCCACATGCTAAAAATGTCATCAATCAAATTCCAAATATCTCCAGTTCTAAATGCCAATTGGAAAATGTTATCAACACCTCTGAATAAATCGCTATATCTGCTGTCTTTTCCACCTTTTGAATTGGCTTTCTCTTCAATTTGATAGCCTATTTCCATACAACATTCCTTTCGGAAATCTGCAGTAATATTCATCTTATCCCCACCACATTTTTCTAGGAATTCACTATGAATAAATCTAACCTTTTGGATCAAAGTCATAGACATCCTATATTCATTATCTGAATTATGATCCCATGCCACTAACTTTGCTTCTGTTTCATTTAAACCAGCATAAATGATACATTTCATTGTTTCAAAACGTGGGTTATTAGGATATTCCTCCATCAATTGTCTTTGAGCTTCAACAGAATGGTTCCCCCCAAGCACATAATAATTGTATTCAAAACATTTTGACTTATCAAATGCTTCTTTGTTGGGAACTTGAAGTGGATCAACAAGAAGCACATAACTAACCACATGAGCATATGGATTGTACCTCATCAATGTCTTCAAGTTGTGAACATGCAAATGATGTGGCTTTCTGACTTGATATTGGCATTGTCCTTCACTTGCCTTATAGGTTTGTCTAACATTTAACTGAAATGTACGACCACCATCAATTAAGTTTCTCTTTGTCAAATTCTGTCGAATGGCATTTTGTTTTGTTTTGATTATGCCATCATCTAAATCAGCTCCTGGTGTAATGATTTCTCTTCTTTCTTTTGAAGTTTCACTAGGTTCTTGACTGCTGGTAATGACTACTTCAAGATCTTCAACTCTACTTTTTTTCGTCATAACATTCTCAAGAGATCTATTCTTGGGAATTGTTACTTTTGGTCTTTTACGACCTTCCTCAGTTCCAATGTCATCTTCAGTAATGGCAACATATGCTTCATTGTCAATTTCAACTTCATCATCCTCAAAAGTAACTTGTTTACCCTTGCTAGATTTATCCACCAGAGGCCTTTTTTTCTGATTCTTTGGATGTAGTTTTGTAGCATCATCAATTACTACATTTTCCATGTTTTCCATATCTTCTTCTGACACTGAGTAAAAATGGCTGACAACTTTCATGATATCATGCTCTATGAAATGAATGCCTCCCAACCTAATTGAACAGCTTTCAACAAAATTCTGCCAAACAAAATATCATATGTTAATATAAACAAAGTTAAAAAAATATAGCGAGACACTTTCAAAACGCAAAATAAATATACAAATAACAATACTTACGATGTTTTGTGTCATCTCATTTACGATTTGTTTACACAACTTTGTAGATACCTCTCTCGTGTCATATAATGAATATGATTGTAAGTATTTAATCCTTTCATGTGACTTGGGAGCTTTTGTAAGTACATAAACAACTTCAGTGTTTGGTACCGAACACATATCTATGACTCTTCCCATCACCTCCAAATTTTCATTATTATGGGGTATATCAATGTATAGATATATATTCACAGTTGTGCTCTCTCTTTCTTTCACATACCAGACTCTTGATGGAAATTTCACCTCTTTTGAACTTTTCCAATCTGAGATTAGCTTCTTATCACTTGAAGCACTTGAAATATTTGTAGGCATGAGCTCAGGTGGAGTTCGTTCACCAATGTTTTTTGATGATACACCTTTAAGACTCTTTGGTCCAGAAAGATTCACAGAAATTTTCCTTGATGCCATTTTCCTAAAAAAAAACACATAAATTAGTAAATAAAAAAACATATTAACTTAAATTAATAACAAAAATATACCATAAATTTTTTATTTGTATAATCAGAATTTCCCAGCCACCTCTAACTGGCAGGCGGGTCAATGGGCGAGCAGGAGGTCAGGTGAGGGATAATGAGGCTAAGTGGACATTTAGGCAAGTATGGGCGAGCCCCTACCCACGCGCCCCCCACAACCCCCTAAGCTTCCCCCCCTCCCTGGCCCCCCCTCCCCTTCCCTCACCCTACCCCCTACCGTCCTCCCACACTCCCGCACCCCATCCCCCCCCCCCCCCCCGCGCCCCCAAAACCCCCTCCCCCCTAACCCCCGCCTCCCCCATCCCCCCAAACCCCCTACACCCCCCAACCCCTCCCCGCGGTCGGCCCTCCCCACTGCGCCCACCGCTCCCCACACCGCATGTCCCCCCCCCACCCCTACCCCATCCCGCGCCCTACCCCTTCCCCTACTCCCCCCCCCCCACCTTTTGCCCCTACCCCTACCCCCCCCCCCCAAATCCCCCTACCCACCCCCTACCCCCCCCCATCCCCCCCCTACACCCTACCCGCGCCCTACCCCCCCCCCACCCCCTACCCTTACCCCCTACCCACGCCCTACCCTTACCCCCCCACCCCACTAACCCCCCCCTAACCTCCCCCCCCACCCCCTACCCTTACCCCCCCACCCCCTAACCTTACCCCCCCCCCTCACCCCCCTACCTGCGCCCTACCCCCCCCATTCCCCCCCCGCCCCCTCCCCACCCCGCACACCCTCCGCCCCCTACCCGGCCCACCCCTCCCCCTCCCCCACCCCCCCCTCCCCGGCCCCCTCCGCCCACCCCGCCCACACCTCCCCCTCCCCTCCCCCCACCCCGCCCACCCCTCCCCCTCCCCCTCCCCCGACCCCTCCGCCCACCCTGCCCCCTCCCCGGCCCCCTACGCCCGCGCAACGCCACCCCGGGCCGCCCCACCCCGCCCGACCGGCGACGGGTTGATTCCGGGAATCAACCGCTGCCAGTCTAGCGGGGTGGGGCGGCCCGGGGGTGGCGCTGCGCGGCCTCCTCCGCCTGCGCAGCACCACCCCCGGGCCGCCCCGCCCCGCCCAACCGGTGGCAGGTCGATTCCGGGAATCGACCCGCCGCCGGTCGGGCGGGGCGGGGCGACCTGGGGATGGGGCTGCACGGGCGGAGGGGGCCGGGGGGAGGGCGGGGTGGGCGGAGGGGCCGGGGAGGGGGCGGGGTGGGCGGAGGGGCCGGGGGAGGGGGAGGGGTGGGAGGGGCCGGGGAGGGGGAGGGGTGGGCAGGGTGGGGGGGGTAGGGGTAAGGGGGATGGGGGGGGTAGGGCGCGGATAGGGGGGTAGGGGGATTGGGGGGGGGGGTAAGGGTAGGGCGCAGGTAGGGGGTAAGGGTAGGGGGTAGGGGGGGGGGGATGGGTAAGGGTGAGGGGGGGGTAGGGCGCGGGTAGGGTGTAGGGGTGGGGATGGGTAAGGGTAGGGGATGGGGGGGGTAAGGGTGAGGGGGGGCGTAGGGCGCGGGTAGGGTGTAGGGTTGGGGATGGGTAAGGGTAGGGGGTGGGGGGCGGGGGTAAGGGTAGGGGGGTAGGGCGCGGTTAGGGTTTAGGGGGGGGGGGGGGGATGGGGGGTGGGGGCAGGGGCAGGGCTAGGGGTAGGAGGAGGGGCGGGTGGGGGCAGGAGCAGGGGTAGGAGGAGGGGCGGGTGGGGGCAGGGGCAGGGGCAGGAGGGGGGGGGTGTGGGCGGACGCGGGGGGGGATGGGGGATAGCGTGGGGTGCAGCGGCCAGGGGCGTCGGAGTTAGGGTGTGGGGGTGCGGGTGGCGAGGGAAGGGGGGTGGAGGGAGAGGGGGCACGGGGAAGGAAACAGAGGGGGAAGGAGTTAGGGGGTGGGGCCCATGGGGCCGACGTTAAGGAAGGGGGGGAGGAGTTGAGATTGGAGGGGAATGGGAGTTAGGGGGTGGGCTTATGGGGAGGAGAGTTGTGGGGTAGGGAAGGAAGAGTTGGGGAAAGGGTGCATGGGTGGGTGAGTTGGAGGTGGCAAGGGCTGGCGCATGGGTAGGGTAGAAGGGGAAAGAGGGCATGGGTGAATGGGAAAGATCGGTAATGGGTTGGGGGAAGGGGGCACGACGACGGCCTACCCACGTTTATTGGGTGATTGAGTTTGATTGGGCCCACCATGCTCACGATTGACATAATTGTTATTTTGGCTTGGAAAAATTATTAATTTAAAAAAAAAAAACTTCTTCGTTAAATTAATTTAATATGAAAATTTTGAAAAAAAATTGAACTTACCTTTCAATTGCGATTATTCTTCATTGAATATGTTGTTGATAGCAATATAGCTGCTCCACAAATTCACAAGTCTTTCAACGAACTTCAAAAAACCTGGATGTGAGGTAAGTAATAGTGATAACGAAATTTAATATATAAGTGAAATTACGAAGATGTTTTTCTGTACGATTAATGTGGGATAATTTGTTTTAAATTATTATAGAGTGAATATTGTAGAGTTATTTTACAATGGATTGAATGTGGGATTAATTTGTTATAGAATATATTATAAAAAAATTTAAAAAAAAATTAGTTGTTTAGTAAATATTATATACTTTAACTATTAGAATAATTAATATAGAAATTGTAGTTTACAATTTGAATTTCAGTGATTGATTTCATAAAAAAAATTAGTTTATGTTTTTCAATGAATTGTAGAATAAAATAATAAAGGTAAATAAATCTAACAAACTTTTGGAGGGAAATATTTTCGCGAAAATTTTTGGAGGGAATATTTCATTCTTTAAGCTATATAATATTCTTAGGAGACTCCATTTGTATCATTCAACATCTTCTATTTGAAAGGGATGGATTGTTCTGATGGTGAAGTTTTGATTTATACACCATCAACATCTTCATCGCATAACAACTCTATTCATATTGATGAATATAGCGGGAATTCTTCCACTATGAATAGAAAGTCAATTCTTCCACTTAGTCCCGATTCTAAAGACTACGAGAGCAGCACTGATGAAAGAGGGGATGGAGAATTTCAAATTAATAAAGAGTCACAGATTCCACTTAGTCCAAATTCTAAGGACTATGAAAGCAGCGATGATGAAGAGCATGATGGTGAAGTTCAAAAGAATGGAGTGTCACGATGTCCACTTAGTCCTAATTTTGAGGACTATGAGAGTAGCAGTTTTAAAGAGTGTGATGGTGAAGTTCAAAAGAATGGAGGGTCACGGTGTCCACTTAGTCCTAATTCTGAAGACTATGAGAGCAGCAGTTTTGACATGCATGATGGCGAATTTCAAAATAATGGAGTGTCACGGTGTCCACTTAGTCCTAATTCTAAGGACTATGAGAGCAGTAGTGATGAAAAGTGTGATAATGAATTTCAAAAAAATGGAGTGTCAAAGTGTCCACTTAGTCCTAATTCTAAGGACTATGAGAGCAGCAGTGATGATGAGTGTGATAATGAATTTCAAAAGAATGGAGTGTCAAAGTGTCCACTTAGTCCTAATTCTAAGGACTATGAGAGCAATAGTGATAAAGAGCATGATGATGAATTTCAAAAGTATGGAGTGTCACAGTGTCCAGTTAGTCCTAATTCTAAGGACTATGAGAGCAGCGGTGATGAAGCGCGGGATGATGATTTTCAAAAGATTGGAGTATCACAATGTCCTCTTAGTCCTGATTCTAAGGACTATGAGAGCAGCAGTGATGAAGCGCGGGATGATGATTTTCAAAAGATTGGAGTATCACAATGTCCTCTTAGTCCTGATTCTAAGGACTATGAGAGCAGCAGCGATGAAGCGCGGGATGATGATTTTCAAAAGATTGGAGTATCACAATGTCCTCTTAGTCTTGATTCTAAGGACTATGAGAGCAGCAGTGATGAAGAACAGGATGATGCAGTTAGTCCTAATTCTAATCAGTATAAAGGTAGCAGTGACAAAGGACAGGGTGTAGCATCTTCAATAAGTAAACAGCCACATTTTCAACGTAGTCCTAATTCTATGGACTATGAGAGTAGCACTGACAATGTACATGAGGAAGAATATCCATTAAACATCGAGTCAGATTTTCCATTTAGTCCGAATTCTAAGGACTATGACAATAGCACTGAAGAAGGGGAATATGAAGGGTATCCTCTCAGTCAAAATTTGAAAATCATAGCTGATCATAGTGTGGATAACATTCCTCTTAATGATGATGAAAATCCTTATAAAAATGATGATTCAATGATGGAGATGTTGCCAAGAAATATTGTATCGAGGAGTAGGAGCAGACCTTTTTGTATCAATGTAAACTATTCTAGTTATACAAGGGGTAGAGCAGAATATCTGACGAGAAGAAGTTCTATCAGCGCTCTCATTTCAAGTGAATGTTGCCAAAAAAATTTCTTGAAACGTATGGATTTCACATTTGCATTAGAAAGCAGGAAGAGATATTTGTCAATGAATAAAAGCATGCAAAACTCATATTTAGTTGGCTGCATGCAATCTACATTGTCAGGTTATGATTATCATATTAGGAATTTATTATTGTGTAGAAAATCTTTCAAAATGTTTCATTCAATTGGGAATTTTCTTCTCTCGAGAATTCAAGAAAATTTGGAAAAGGATCCCACATTTTATTCAGAAGTACGTTATAAAAGACAGTTTGGGCCATTATCAAAAACTGCAATGTCATGGATGAAAGATTTATTTTCAAAGCATGGAGAGTGTATGCCAAATAGAGAGACAATACATATTCCAGATAATTTTTCAAGACGAGAAATCTACAACTTATACAAAGAATATGCAGAAAGTGCTGAGGGACAGGGCCAATTTATTACATATCAATATTTTGTGAAGATATGGAAGAAAGAATTCAATAATGTTCGTATTCCTAAGAAGACAAGGATGGGGATTTGCAGTACATGTTCTTCTCTTAAATAAAAAAGGGACAAATGTGAAGGCTCAGAAAGAGGTAAGTGTTCATAACTTTTACTTTTAAAATTGTATAGTCATCAACTATGAAAACATATTTCTTAATGAATTTCTTTTATGTTGTGTAGATTTAATTGTCAAAGAACTTCAGGAGCATCGCGAACAACAAACAAATGAAAGGAAGAAGTTGTACAAGCATCGAAAGAAGTGTTATGATAATCCAAATAAATATTTGGGTTTGATAATTGATGGTATGGACCAGAAGAAAACACTTTTACCACATTTTGTTCGCACACCCAAAAATCTACAAGAGGAAAATTTTATTCAGTTTCACTTGGTCGGTTGTATGGTCTTCAATGGGAAAATGTTGCCAAGGGTGTACTTCACAGCTCCAAATATTCATAATGATGCAAATCTGACCATAACCATAATTCATGATGTGATTTCTCATTGGTCTGGTAATCTTCCTGAAGTTTTGTATCTACAATTGGACAACACTTGCCGTGAAAACAAAAATCAGGTTGTTTTTGGGTATCTGAACATGCTTGTTGAATTGAGAATTTTTCAAAAGGTAAAGGTTGGTTTCCTTCTTCTTGGGCACACTCATGACCATATTGATCAGATGTTCAGTCGTTTTTCAGTCACATTGAGGAGGAAGGAAGTTGGGAGCTTTCCATCACTAATTGAATGTATTAAGAAATCATACATGCCAGAGCCTGCTTTTGAAGTGTTGGAAGAAACTGTTGACATGCGAAGGTTTATTCTAGGATCATATGGTGAGGGGAAATGCATTGAACAACTTAATGATATTAGCTTCCAACATCAATTTCGTATAAAAAAAATTGATGGGAAAACACTAATATGGGGCAAGAAGTTTTCAACTACTACAGAATGGGCACCGTCATCAAGTTTGCAATTTTTGAAGTTCATTCCAGATCGTCCAATATTTGCATCAATAATATTGTTATTACAATCAGTTGGTGAAGTTCAGAATGCACGCAGACAGAATAGACATATAAATTATTCTGATTGCCTAGAAGAGATTAAAAAATGTATTAGATATACATATGAGTACTTTGACATTGTTGATTCAGTTTGGTGGGAGTCATTTTTCAATAATCAAAGTGATATCATTTCAACAACAACCAATGAAGATATACCTTTGAAAAATCCATTTATTTGGCCACAAAATGTGTCGAATGAACAAGAGGAAGTAAACATTGTTGAACAACAACAAACTCAAGGTATTATTAATTCTTCACAGGCAATGGAAAGAGAGATGTATATTGGTTCCAGAAGATCTCGTGCACAACGTGAAGCCATGGAAGACCTTTATAGGGGTTCAGTACATGATATTAAGGAGGGTTGCATGATTGCAGTGCTAGCAGATGGAGATCCAAAAGGCTATCCATTTTGGGTTGCTAAAGTTATAAAGGTCTTTACAGAAAATGAGGATGTTACAAGTGTTGAAGTACATTGGTATGCCACAAATACACACCCATTCAATGGTGTGTATAAGCCAGAGATGGTAGTTGACAAAAAAAATGGTGGAAAAAGAAAAAGAAAGGGTACAAATATAAATCGCCGCCGCACAGACATATTACAATTGGAGGATGTTGACATACTTGTTTATGACTTCAATTTAACAAAGAGAGGAACTCTTCGCTTCAAGAAGACAGAGATTCTGAAAAGGTTGTTACCAGAAGGAACAGTGTTGACATGGGAGTCTGCTGAAACCAGTCGTAGATCTAGAAGACTTTTGAAACCTGGAATGTTGGGCATGCATGTGGACTCAGATGGGGCACTAGTTGATGAAAGAGAAGAATATGGAACATCTTCGTCAGCATCCAGTCACTCATCTGAAGATGTGAATTGTGATGGTGTGCAAGAAAATATGAGTGATTTTGAATAATTGTTTAAGACAGATTATATAACTGATGTATGCATCATATCTTCAAATAAAATTAATGTTTTCCATATGTTGTTAAATGAGAAGTTATGAATCATTTTTATGTTGTTGGATTATGTCTTAAGTATGATAAATTTTATTGTTTAAATATCTACAATGCAATATCAAATTAGAGATATAATGTCTGTTTTATTCAGTATACAAATAAAGAATTTTGATTTCATTCAGTGATATAATTTGTTCATAATGTCATGGTTTTTTAATTTTATAGTTGAAAAAATTTCAATTTCTTTTGTATCTAGCATGGTGTGGTTGAAAACATGTTAAATTTATACTTAGGAAAGAAAAATGATATTCTACCAGAAACATTAATGCGTTTTTTCCTTAAAAATTAACTTTGTTTGAGACATAAAAAATTGGTTTTATTAGCATTTTTTTAAAAGTTTGAAAATTGACCCTAAAAAAAAAAAAACATTATTCCAGTATCATCACTTTCTTTTTGAAGCTATATTTTGCACGAAAATTTCGTAGTAAATTTCGTAGTCACTGCCATTTTTAAAACACGTTCAAAATTGACACCTAAAAAAAAAACATCGTTCCAGTATACACACTTTTCGTTTTTAGCACTGTTTTTGATGTTTTTTTGGGGTTTTTTGGCCAGAGTTCCCGTTTTGAGTTTATAGTTCCCGTTTCAAAGTTTACATTGTTGTTATAATACATATTTATACATGCCAAAGCATCCAATACCATGGACCGAAAACCATCGCATCCAATACCATGGACCAAAAACCATCGCGTCCAAAAAACATGTGTGAAAATCATGCACAAAACCATAGGTGTGTCCGCCCAACCTAACATAGGGTTCAAAACCAAAATTTTCCGGGGCGCTACCTCGGACCCCATAAAGTGGGGTTATGGGTGCCCCTCAAACCCCCTGTTAACTACGTGGAAAGAATATAACACAACCCAACAGAAGATTCTTTCTTGATCAATGCCAAAACCTAAACCCTTGACTAGAAGATCCTCCTAGCACAAGTCAAGTACTATGTTTCCCTGACAATTTTTGCACCTCCTTCTAGCACTTCGTTCCCCGACACTCCATCCTTCTTCTAGCACTTCGTTCTTCGTTTCACTATGAGTAGATATTTTAGAAGAGATACTTTTACTTAGTGATATCCTTCACCTAAGGATACTCATTCCTTTTCTTGATCATTTGAGTTCCTTCTTGATGTATAGTGGCAAGCTTAGTGTGATAGCACTGCAACCCTAATTCTCGCATGTGTGAGAGGTACCCTAGAGAATTAGGGTCCTTTTCCTTCGCTAGAGAGATAGGCTTCTTAACTTGGCTTGGGAGGCCTTGTAAGCCTAGTTTCAAACCAAAATAACACTATTTTATGGACTATTTGTCCATAATGTCATACCCACAGACTTGACCACCCTTTTTTCGCATGTCTGATTGTTTCTAGCCCTAGAAACAATCCCCTTCACTTCGGATTTTCTCCTCCTTCCTTTGTTGCACTAGGAGACCTCTTCTTCTTCCTTCCTCACCATTTCTATAGCCTCTTTTCTTTGCAAATTTCAGAGCTACTTGGTTGACATTGTAATGGAGTGGAGAACCTCTATATATATAGGATTGTCCCTCCTTTTTGGCCGACTTGAAGACTGTTTGGAGGCCGACTTGTTATGCTTACTTCAGATGGCTTATTTGGTGGTGTCACATACTTGGAGGAGACTCTTTGATGGTGACTTTGCTTTGGAGGAGACTTGAATTTTCTTGGAGGAGTATTTTTTGACTTCTATACAAACATATACATGATGCAACATGCCCTTAAGGTCTTCAACATTTTCTTTTGACCATTTGACTCACCTATAGCACTTTAACTTGTGTTATACTTATTTCAATGAGCAACAAAACTCATGGACATATATTATAAAAATAATATTTATTTTCTTGAATAAATAAAAATATCAAAAATACGTTTATTAAGACCGAACCTAGTTATATTTCCTTCAACACACCCTCTTAACTAGGTAGGTATTCATACAACATTACAAGGTGCTTGGATATTACCAATCTTGAAGAATTCACATAAGAGAAATTGGATTTACAATCCATCTGTTATAGCATCACAATAACCAACATTGTTTCCACAACAATGCCTTGACTGACAACTCTATCTCTCAATAGATCAGAGAACACTATTGGTGAGACAAATGACTTATAGACACCTTAGTCATTGTTTCTCAAGGTACATACCCACCCGGGTGTTCACTGAGTATGAACTTCTTAGACTATTCTTGTCTTGGGTTCCCAGCCCTCAAAGAATATCGATCCTCTTTCCTACTCTTGTCTTGGATGCCCTACACATCCTCAAAGAGTATTAGATTCTAGATGCTTACCCAATCCTCCCATTCTTTCTTCCCGAGTGAAGACAAGAATGTTGTGTCTATCTTGTGTCTACATTTCCATTCATGGCCTTCATCTAGACTTACAGTTGTTAGTCTTGTTCTAGTGCATGACACATGAAATGGAAAAACACAATTGTCACTCCTTTGTAATCAGGGGTGATCCAAAACTCACTCTTGATCAGGGACCTGTCAGAGCTCCCTCTTTACTAGGGACTCTTTCATTCATCAACAACTTCTTCTATGTGGGTCCATCAGCTGCTTGATCTCCTTCCTTTCTTTGATATCATGAAGTCTTTGTTCGAACTACTTCTAGGTAGGACACCATCCATTGATCACTTTCCTTCCTGGTTTGTCATGTCATTGCTTCCTTCATGGAAAGTGGCTTTCTTGTCATACATCAGGTTTTATTTTCATCTGGCTACTCCTTTTTCATCTATCCATGCTTCAAAATACTCTTCTCATAGATGCTTCATTATACTTGCTTGTTTACATGCTTCAACCTAGTAGCCCATCATGACATAATCATGATATAACATCAACATTAAATGTTTCTTTTTCTGGATGACTTCTTCATCATGACATCTTCGTAGAGTAAAATCAGTTATTTGCATCTATCATATCTCCAAGGCCTTCATAGGTATCAAGGTTCCTTCCTTCCTTTGTCAGAGTTGTCCTGCCTTCTTTCGAGAGATATCTTCAATTGTTATTTGTCAGATAATGATTCTTTGTGGTCATGGTGTCTTTCACATGCTTGATCTATTTCTTCATTTGCTTCTTCTTGGATAGATTGGTCAACCACCTTATGCTCCTTGTGAGAGCACATCTTCATTGCTTGCTTCTTAGATTAGTCAACATTTCTTCTTGATTCTTAGTCAGAAATCTTATACTCCTTATGTGAGCATATCCTTTTGTTGACCGTCATTGCATTGTAGTACACACCTTCGAGCATGTCATTGATGAACGATATTCTTTTATACTTGATCATGTTATAGAAATATTCCCATGACTCAATAATATGTTAACATGACTAAACTTTGATGCATACATACCTCATCTTGATTCTCCTTTGATCATCTTAGTTTCATTTGGTTTTCCTTGGTGTGTCCCTTCTTGCTTCATCTTAGCTTGACTGCATATCATCCTTTTCTTGAATCCCATGAATGGGATTCCCATTGAGACATCTGATTTTGTTCATGAACCTTCTTTTGAAGATTCCATCATAGGATCTTAAAGACTCTTTCCTTGCAAATTTTTCTTTTCCTTTGATGATGGAAATCTTTTAAGATTCTTAATCCTGATCAATTTTAATTCATCATGGATGAAGTCCTATACTAGGTATGCTCCTTCTACATGAATATCTTGAGATATACCATGCTCCTATATTCTAGAAGATATTTCTAACCATGCATTTTATTCTCATTATAAATTCTACTTCTACATGAGTATCTAGAACTCTATGTACTTCATGCTTCTAGATTCTAGAAGATGTTTCTAGCCATGCAATTTTTATTTTATTCCTACATGCTCCTATCCTAATCAAAAACTTGAAATAAGACTTTAATTAAAGAGTTTGACTTTGTTATAGTAGAGATCCGGCGAATCTTCCTTCTTTTGCTTCTTTTCTTCTTCTTTCACCTCTTGAATCATGTGAGCTTCCTCCCTTATTTGTTGTTGTCCTTCTTAAGCTTAGGAAAATTCCTTTTTTCGTTTCCATATTCTTGGCATCCATATCATTGGATTTTGTACATACATTTTTTGTTTGTTCTTTGTTGACCAAATTTGCCAAACTTTCCTTTTCTCTTGGCCATGGTAGCAAATTCTTGCTCCTTAGATCCCGCATCTTCCTTTGCATTAAGTCTGGTTTCCTTTGTCTTTCGTAGAGACCAAATCTCACTGAGTGTGGTTGCTTCCTTCTTGACATATATGCTTGATGTGAAGTTGCCCCAATCCTCAGGTAGAGCATTGAGTACTACAATTGTCATTTCTACGTCAGCCATGACTTCCCCAAGCTCTTGAATTTGATCCCTCATCTCATAGATTATTGGGTTGTGTTATATTCTTTCCACGTAGTTAACAAGGGGTTTGAAGGGCACCCGTAACCCCACTTTATCGGGTCCGGGGCAGCACCCCAGAAAATTTTGGTTTGGGACCCTATGATAGGTTGGGCAGACCCACCTATGGTTTTGTGCATGATTTTCTCACATGTTTTTTGGACGCAATGGTATTTCGGTCCATGGTATTGGAGGCGATGGTTTTCGATCCATGGTATTGGACGCAATGGTTTTCGGTCCATGGTATTGGACACGATGGTTTTTGGTCCATGGTATTGGATGCTTCGGCATGTATAAATATGTATTGTAACATTGAAAGGAACATAATGAAAAATCAGGCTGGTAGTCCCGGTTTTGGGATCCAGGGGAAAATATCTATGTATATATGTTTTATGTGTTCTGCTCTCACATTATTTATTTTCTATGTTTTAGAATTTGTATGCAGGTAATTTCTGTACTGGGTTAAAACCTACACATGGTATCAGAGCATATTTGGCTTCAAGGGGACGCCTTTGTTGCTGAGGGGTTTCGCTCGGGCCTGTGGTAGACCCTGTTCAGTGGGAGATCTACGAGATCGATTCTGGTGGTGAAAGAAGATGGCGAGCAGTGGAAAGATAGAGATCGAGAAATTTAATGGTCAGATTTTTGAGTTGTGGAAACTCAAGATGGAGGATCTGCTAGTGGATAAAGATTAGTGGATCGTGGTAGATCTGGGTACTAAACCAACGGGAGTGTCTGATGAAGAATGGAAGAAGTTGGATCAGAAGGCAAAGAGCACAATACGATTGTGTGTCTCAGATTCAGTATTGCCGAATGTATCAGGGGAAGCTACAACAAAGGCTTCGTGGGACAAGTTAGGGACTTTGTACTAATCTAAGTCTCTGGTGAATAAATTGTTCCTGTGGAAAAAGTTATATAACCTAAGGATGAAAGATGGAGAGTCGGTGACAGAGCATCTGAACGCATTTAATACTGTGGTAAGTCAGTTAGCATCTGTTGATATTAAAATTTCAGATGAAGATAAGTGCATCAGTTTGTTGTGTTCTCTACTAGATTTGTGGGATAGTATAGTTATTGCAATAGGTAGCAATGCAACTGCCTTGCAGTTTGATGAAATAGTCTCAGCCTTGCTGATGGAGGAGATGAGACAGAAAAATATGGAGAGCCAAAAATGGCGATTCCTTGTTTGTACGAGGACGGTCCCAGAACAGAAACAAAAATAAGTCATCGAGTGGGAGATCTAAATCTAGAGGGAGATCTAAATCTCCAGGAAAACCTGTAAAGGTGGTGTGCTAGAAATGCGGAAAGGAAGGCCACTTCAAAAGGGACTGTAAATCTAAAGCTCCTGACAAAGGAAAGGGATCTGATGAGGCTCCTTCTGTAGAGGCGAAAACCACCTCAGATGAAGGTGGGGATGTGTACTTGGCTTCTTCAAGTACACATGTAGATCATGAGGCATGGTTTATTGACTCAGGTGCATCCTTTCACTTCACTCCCCATAGAGAGTGGTTCTGTGAGTATGAGAAATATGATGGTGGTGATGTCTTCTTGGGGGATGACAGGAAGGCTAGAATCATTAGTCGTGGAAAAGTAAAGTTGAAGCTGCAAGGTGGAAGGGTTAGAACACTTCCAGGTGTTCTGCATATTCTTGCATTAGCTAGAAATCTGATTTCTTTTAGTAAGTTGGATGATGCAGGTGTAAAAATAGTGTTCGAGAAGGATACCTACAAGATGGTTCGGGAAGCACTGGTATTGATGTGGGGAGTTCGGATTGGAACTCTGTACAAGCTGCAAGGTAGCACTGTTGTTGATGGGTGCAACAGTTCTGTGGTTCCTAAAAGTGGAGCAGAAAATCTAGTGGTCTCTGGAGAGAAGACCATGTTGTGGCATCAAAGGCTTGGACATATTGGAGAGAAGGGCCTTCAAATACTTCATGGTAAAGGTATGGTAGAAGGTATGAGTAATAGCTCTCTGGACTTTGATTTCTGTGAAAATTGTGTATATGGGAAGCAACATCGGGTGAGTTTCCCCTTTAGTGGTAAGATGGCGAAACAGATATTAGAGCTTGTGCATAGTGATGTGTTTGGACCTGTGAAGGTTCCATCACTGGGTAAGTCTGTGTACTATGTATCATTTATAGATGACTTCTCAAGGAATACATGGATATATTTCCTTAAGAAGAAATATGAAGTCTTTGATAGGTTTAAAGAATTTAAGGCTCTAGTGGAAAACCAGACAGAGAAGAAGATAAAGGTGCTGAGGACAGATAATGGTGGAGAGTTTTGCAGTAAGGAATTTGAAGAATTCTGCAAGAAGTGTGGTATAGCACGGCAGAAGACTACTCCATATACACCTCAGCAAAATGGAGTTGTAGAAAGAATGAACAAGACGTTGATGGAAAGGGCAAGAAGCATGCTTAGTGGTGCCGGGTTAGGACAGGAATTCTGGGCAGAGGCGGTGGATACTGCATGTTACCTGGTTAACAGGTCACCTTCATCAGCGTTGGAGGATAAGACTCCACAAGAGGTATGGATTGGTAAGAAACCCTCTCTTTCACATCTGAGGGTATTTGGATGTGATGCATATGTACATGTTCCAAAGGAGAAAAGAACAAAGTTGGATAGTAAATATGAAAAAGTGCATCTTTATTGGGTATAAGGATGGTTTAAAGGGTTATAAGCTTTGGAACCCAGTAACAAGGAAGGTTATGTACAACCGAGATGTGGTGTTTAGAGAGGTGAGAGATGTTATTAAACATGAAGTCCAACCAAAGGAACCTGAGAAGATAGAGTTTGAGCTAAAGGAGGAAGAATCAGACTCTACAGCAGAGGAGGAATCAGAAGATGAAGAGCCACAAACTCCAAGTGTGAGAAGATCAGTTCGAGAAAGAAAGTAGCCAGAAAGGTATAGTCCATCTGCTTTCTGTTCAAATTTTCTTTGTCTGTTACTGATGATGATCCTAGAACTATGAAGGAAGCAGTGGATTCAGAGGATGGAAAACTCTGGAAAGAGGCCATGGTTGATGAAATGGCATCTTTGCACAAAAATGAGGCTTGGGATCTGGTGGAGTTGCCGGTTGGAAGGAAACCCATTGGCAGCAAATGAGTGTTTAGAACGAAGACAAATGCAGAAGGAAAAGTGGATAAATACAAAGCTCGATTGGTAGCAAAAGGTTATTCCCAAGTGCCAGGAATTGATTTTGGTGATATTTTTTCTCCTATTGCCAAGGTAACTTCTATTAGATTACTTTTATCTATTGCTACTGCTTTTGATTTTGAGGTAGAATGGATGGATGTGAAGACAGCATTTCTTCACGGGGATATGGAAGAGGAGATCTACATGAAGCAACCTAAAGGCTTTGCGGTGAAGGGTAAGAAAGAACTGTTATGTAAGTTAAATAAGTCTTTGTATGGGTTAAAACAGTCACCAAGGATGTGATATCATAAATTTGATACATTTATACGGGGACTTGGCTTCACCAGAAGCAAAGCAGATCACTGTGTGTATTTTAAATTAATTGGTGACCGTGTTATTTATCTGGTCTTGTATGTGGATGATATGTTGTTGGTTGGAAATGGAAAAGAAGTTATCAAGGATTTGAAGACCCAATTTTCCTCCAAGTTCGACATGAAAGATCTTGGTGCTGCAAACTATATTTTGGGCATGGAAATTAAAAGAGATCGGGCAAAGAGGAAGCTCTGGTTAAACCCAAGGAAGTATGTCGAGACAATACTGCAGAGGTTTAATATGCAGGGTAGTAAACCGGTGAAGGTTCCTATTCCTGTAGGTGTGAGGTTATCTACTGAACAATGTCCCAAGACACAAGAAGAGGAAGAGGACATGTCTCGTGTTCCATATGCAAGTTTAGTTGGTAGCCTGATGTATGCAATGGTCTGTACTAGACCAGACATTGCACATGCAATGGGAGTATTGAACAGGTTTATGTCAAAACCAGGAAAGGAGCATTGGACAGCAGTGAAGCGGGTTTTTAGGTATTTGCGTGGCACTAGTGATTATGGTTTGTGATACCAAGGAAGACCAAGATTGGACAGAGTGTTGGATATTCGTGCCTTTGTTGATGCAGACTGGGCTGGAGATCTGGATCAAAGAAGATCTACAAGTGGGTATGTGTTTAACCTATTTGGAGGTGCAGTCAGTTGGATGAGTAAGAAACAATTTGTAGTGGCACTATCTACTACAGAGGCAGAATACATGGCAGCCACTCATGCAAGCAAGGAATCAGTTTGGTTGCAGAGATTGTGTTCAAGTATGGGGTTAGTACAGGGAGCTATAAGGATAGACTGTGACAGCCAAAGTGAAATTTTCTTGGCAAAGAACCCCACATATCATTCAAAGACAAAGCACATTGATGTTCAGTATCACTTTGTGAGAGATATGATAGAAGAAAAAAAGGTGTTGCTGGTAAAGGTGGACACTTTGAAGAATATTGCAAATGCATTGACAAAATCTGTGAGCTCTGAGAAGTTCTCTTGGTGTAGAGAGACAATGGGCATTTCAGGGCTGGAAAAATGACTAAGCTCTCTTGTGGTCCCTTATGGAAAGAAAACAACAAGTGGGAGAATGTTGGATTGTGTTATATTCTTTCCACGTAGTTAACAGGGGGTTTGAAGGGACCTGTAACCCCACTTTATGGGGTCCGAGGCAGCGCCCCAGAAAATTTTGGTTTTGGACCCTATGATAGGTTGGGTGGACCCACCTATGGTTTTGTGCATGATTTTCGCACATGTTTTTTGTACGTGATGGTATTTCGGTCCATGGTATTGGACGTGATGGTTTTCGATCCATGGTATTGGACGCGATGGTTTTCGGTCCATGGTATTGGATGCGATGGTTTTCGGTCCATGTTATTGGATGCTTCGGCATGTATAAATATGTATTGTAACATTGAAAGGAACATAATGAAAAATCAAGCTGGTAGTCCCGGTTTTGGGATCCAGGGGAAAATATCTGTGTATATGTGTTTTATGTGTTCTACTCTCGCATTATTTATTTTCTGTGTTTTAGAATTCGTATGCAGGTAATTTATGTACTGGGTTAAAACCTACATTCTTGGCATATATGCTTAATGTGAAGTTGCCACAATCTTCAGGTAGAGCATTTAGTACTACAATTGTCATTTCTCTGTCAGCCATGACTTTCCCAAGCTCTTGAATTTGATCCCTCATCTCATAGATATTCATGAAGTAGGGAGCTATTCCTTCTTTTGATATATTCATCTTGTACAATTCATTGCTTAGAGATATCACCTCTCTGGCCGTGGATACCAAGAATAACTCTACTAGCTTGTCATAAATTTCTTTTGATGTCTCAAATTTGGGGAAATAAGGAATGGAGAGAGTCCTTGGTAGATTCTATTAGAATCCTTTGAGCTCTTGTCTCATCCTTAATATACTTGGCTAAGTCTTGAGTTTGTTCCTTAGCAGGGATAGTGATATTCCCTTTGATATGTTCTAAAAGTTAATTATCCTTGAGAAGTAGATCAGTCCTCTTCTTCCATGCAATAAAGTTATTGGTACCTACCATTTTGTTTCTTTCCTTGCAAAAAGACATTGACGTATATTCAGAAGGGAGGACATATACTTACTTGATAGATTTTGAAATGTAATTGACTTCTTTTCTCCTTGAAGTCTTGATGGCTTGCTTTCCTTGAATCTTGATGTTCCTCGAGATGTCTTCTCCAAGTGGACTTTCTTGCTTGATGATTTGTGGCTTGATGTAGGTCCCTCTTTGATCTGCTCTTCTTTATAGGTGGCTTTATATAAGGCTCTTCTTCTAGCTTTCTAATCTCCCCTGATGAATGATAGATGATAGACCTTCTTGTCCTTGATGTGATAGAGACTTCTTGGCTTGATGCTTCAACTTGTGTAGATGTCCTTCCTTGATGAGTGTTATTGAGATGCCCTTTCCTTGATGTGTCACCTTAGATCTGATACCATGTTGAAGAATCTAGGGCAATTAGGTGTAGAGTGATTCTTTGTGACTAGATAACAATTTGTGAATTCATTTTACAATTTGTCTTTGTTAGCTTAATATGCTTCTTTGCTTATTAATGCATGTGCGTGTGCTTCATCAAACTGCTATCAAAACATAAAACAAGAACACAATATGTTGGCTCTCTTCCAGGGCCAAAACCTCTCTTCTCTTGAGAGGAAAACCCTTTAGTAAGTTTTCTCTTATTTAAGTTTCTTTCTTGATAAATTCCAAACCCTAGACCCTTGACTAGAAGGTCCTCCAAGAACAAGTCAAGTCCTCCCTTTTATCTGCACTATGTTTCCCTAACAATTTGTCCACGTCCTTCCGACACTTTGTTCCCCGACACTTCATCCTTCTTCTAGCACTTCGTTCTTCCTTCCACTGTGAGTAGATCCTCTAGAAGAGATACTTTTACTTAGGGATATCCTTCACCTAAGGATACTCATTCCTTTTCTTGATCATCCAAGTTCCTTCTTGATGTATAGTGGTAGGCTTAGTGTTACAGCACTGCCGCCCTAATTCTCGCACATGTGAGAGCTACCCTAGAGAATTAGGGTCCTTTTCCTCCGCTGGAGAGATAGGCTTCTTCACTTGACTTGGGAGGCTTTGCAGGCTTAGTTTCAAACCCAAACAACACTAGTTTATGGATTGTTTTTCCCTGTTGTCATACCTGCACACTTGACAACCCTTTCTTCGCATGTGTGATTGTTTCTAGCCATAGAAACAATCCTATTCACTTCATCTTTTCTCCTTCTTCTTTCACTGCACTAGGTGATCTCCTCTTCATCCTTCATAACCCTTTATCTAGCCTCTTTTATTAGCATATTTCAGAGCTACTTGGTTGATGTTGTAATGGAGAGGACAACCGCTATATATAGAGGATTGTCCCTCCTTTTAGGCTGACTAGAAGGCTGACTTGAAGACTATTTGCAAGATTACTTGTTATGCTTACTACAGATGGCTTCTTTGGTGGTGTCATATACTTGGAGGAGACTCTTTGATGGTTCCTTTGCTTTGGAGGAGACTTGAATTTTCTTGGAGGAGTATTCTTTGACTTCTATACAAGCATATACATGATGCAACATGCCCTTAAAGTCTTCAACATTTTCTTTTGACTATTTGACTCACCTATAACACTTTAACTTATGCTAGACCTATTTTAATGAGCAAGAAACTCATTGACATATATTATAAAAATAATATTTATTTTCCTGAATAAATACAAATATCAAAAGTACATTTATGAAGACCAAACCTAGTTACATTTCCTTCAACATATTGTACCCTTATCAACATGCTTTTCTTGGAATCCAAATTCGACTTGTAATGAACCTAGAAACCCCCAAGAACCATATCAAGTTAAAAATCAAATTGAAAGGGGCATCTACAAAATGAATATTTTTTGTTGTCTAATAATTCAACAAAATGAGTATTGGCGACAAGAATACAAATTATTTTCTAATGTGACAATCACAGGGATTCGAACCTGAGTCTTGGAAAACACAACATAAACTCATGACCAATAAACCTGTGCTATGTTGCTTAATATACCATTCCAAAACCTTTATTTTAGTGTGACTGCTAGTCTTTGAAGGATGAGAATTGAGATTCAACCCATGGTCAATCCACAAGATAGTTCAACTATATATCACTATTTAAATATCATGGATCTCAATCATGTTATGTTTTGAGCTAACTGTACCATAATAAAACAATGATGCCCCTCAGGCTTGCCTAGAACAACTCCCAAATGATACCTCTCAGGCTTGGCTCGTAGAAACTACAACAATGCCTCTCGGGCTTAGCCTATGCTTGTCAACTTGCGAACAATGCCTCTTGGGATTGGCCTGTAAATACTGCCTGATGCCTCTTAGGCTCAACCTATACACATTGCAAAATGCCTCTCAGGCTCAACCTATAAACTCCACAACAATGCCTCTTTGATTGGCCTACAGTCTCTTAAACAATGCCCCTTGGCTCAACCTGTAAACACTCCAATGATGATGCCCCTCAGGCTCTACCAGGATATTTTGTAATAAAATATGATCCTTCTCAGGCTCAACCAATCAACGTAGCTACAAGGATTCCTCTTAGGCATGACCAAACCAATACTTCATCAAGGTTGCCACTTTGGGCTTAGTTAAATCAACATGACTATAATGATGCCCCTCAGGAACATTCAAATGAAAATTGCTACAATGATGCCCCTCGGGTTTGATCATATCAATAGATAACTCAAAACTGTATCATTAATACCTTTTTGGTCTTGGTTAACATTGTAATGATTCTCTTTGCAAGCTCAACCAACACTGTAACAATGATGCCCCTCGTGGGCTCATTCAGCAATGTAACGACGATGTTCCACAGGTTCGGTCAAATAATGATGCATTTACAGGCTTGCCCATATTACAACTATAATAAAATCAACCTGCAACAAAAATAATGATGCCCTACATACTCATATTAACATTGCAACAATGATTCCCTCAATGCCTAACATCTCCTTAGAGGAACAAATGATAACGTTGTAAAATTATTTGTCAATAGTTATAAAGGTTTTAATTTATTCAAGAGAACAGTGAACTTCAATCATAAAATTTTAAATGATGTTAGGCCTAGAAGAGATGTTTATTGGTATGGTTTCAAAAATAAACAATGTAAACTTTGAAACGGGAACTGATACTGTTACCCGTTTTGTAAAGATAGCAAAAAAGTGACCCAATTTTGAAAAGGGGTGATGTAGAACGCACATGATTTTTTAGAGCATAGTTTTTGGCACTTTAATTTTTTTTATGTACTTTACGTTTTAGAATGGTAGTGAATGGTAGTGATTTTCATGCTGATTTTAAAAAGTGGTTATTCTACATCACACCATTTTTTTAAAAGGCCTATTTTTTGACTTAAAATTTTTTCTTCTTCATATTATCTTGTTTTTATTTTTTTTTGTAGTGAGGTTTTTATTGTTTTGCATATTTAAAGAAGAAGGTCGATATTTTGCATTTTCGATATTCTACATATTTATACATTGTTAATTAAATTTTCAATCCAAATGAAATAATTGTCTCTAAAAAACAAATATAAAAAAATATATAAAAAAGACAAAAATAAAAAATAAAAAATGTTAAAAAAAAATTATCTCATAAACCCTAAAAGAATTTGGAAAAAAACAAAAATTAAAAAAAATATATATAAAAAAAAAATTAAGTAAAAATAGAGAAATTAAGAAAAAACATTAGCAAAAACTCGGAAAAAAAATAAAAAAATAAAAAACAAACTAGTTTAAAAAAATCAATAGAAAATTAACAAAAAAAATTAAAAAACTAGTAAAATTAATATTAAAAAAAAACAAAAATAAAATCAAATTAAACAAAAAAAAAAAAGCCCAACAAAAATATGAAAATGGTAGAAAATATATGTCTTTTCAAATGAAAAAATAAAAAAAACATTTACAATTTAACAAAAAAAATACCTATTTTTTTTTTAATTCAAATTATAAGAAAAAACCAAAAAATGCATATTTTTTATTTTTTTTAAGTTAATAATAATTATTTTTATTAAACGTAACATTTTTATTTAAAAAAAATTAAAATTAAAATTAATTTTTTTTTAAACAAACTTTTTTTTATTAAAAAAATTATAGATTTTTTTTAACATTTTTTTTTTTAATTTAAAACTAAAAAAAAAAAAAAAAAAAATTAATTTTTTAATTTCAAATTAAAAAAATTATTACAAATATATATATATATATATTAAAATTAATTTTTTTAATGGATTTTTTTTTGTTTTTTATTAAAAAATATATATATATTTACGGCCCCCGCCCCCCGGCCGCCCGTGGTGGCGCGGCCGTGGGCAGGGCCTGCGCGCAGGCCCCTCCACCCACGGCCACGCCCCCCGGCCGCCCGTGGTGGCGCGGCCGTGGGCAGAGGGCCTGCGCGCAGGCCCCTCCGCCCACGGCCACGCCACCACGGGCGGCTGGGGGGCGGGGGCCGCAAATATTTTTTTTTTTAATAAAAAACAAAAAAAATGCGTTAAAATTTTTTTTTTTTTTTTTTTTTTTGTAATAATTTTTTTAATTTGAAATTAAAAAATTAAATTTTTTTGAAAAAAAATTAATTTTTTTGAAAAAAAAATTAATTTTTTTGAAAAAAAAAATTAATTTTTTTTTAATTATTTGTATTTTTAAATTAATAAAAAAAAAAAAAAAAAAATTGTTTAAAGAAAAAGATTGTTTAAAATAAAATTTAAATTTAATTTTTTTTTCTTTTTTTTTTTTAAATAAAAATCGCAAGTTTAATAAAAAACAATTAGTTTTTTTTTTAATAAAAAATATGCATTTTTTTTGTTTTTTTTTTTATAATTTTAATTTTTTTTTTTTTTTAATATTAATTTCACTAGTATTTTAATTTCTTTTCGTTAATTTTCTTTTTTTTTTTAACTAATTTGTTTTTAATTTCTTTTTCTTTTTTTTCCCGGTTTTTGCTAATGCTTTTTTTTTAATTTCTCTGTTTTTACTTACTTAATTTTATATATATATATATATATTTAAATTTATTTATTTTTCCAAATTCCTTTTTGATTTGTGAGATAATTTTTTTTTTTACTTTTTTTATTTTTTATTTTTGTTAATTTTCTATTTTTTTTAAATCTAATTTGTTTTTATTTTATTTTTTTTCTATTTTTACCTACTTAATTTTTAGTTTATTTTAAATGTTTTTTTTTTTTTTTCTTTTTCTTTTCTGTATTTTTTTTTTTTCTTTTGCCAATTTTTTGATGGTTTACAAGATATTTTTTATTTTTTTATTTTTTATTTTCACTATTTATTTGTTTATAATTTATTATTTTTTTTAGTTTTTTAATTTTTACCATTAATATTTTTTTTACATTTTTATGATTGATATTTTTTTTTTATTTGAATTTTTTTTAAGTTTTATATTTTTATTTTGTGTTTTGTTTTTATTATATATCTTAATTTATGTTTTGTTAATTTTTTAAACTTTTTTTTTATTTGTGTTTTTTCATTGTTTTAATTTTTATTTTTTATTTTTATTTTATGTTTTCATTATTTTTTTAAAATTTAATGTTTTTCGGGGTCATGATAAAATATTTTATGCCATTATTTCGAAATGTTGAAATTTTACTTTCGAAAAAAAAAAGTGTTCTTCCAGAATTAACACTATTCGTTTTGAGGGTGTTTTTTGGATAATTTTTGTGCAAAAAATTGGTTTACACCGCCATTTTTAAAACATGTTGAAATTTTACCCAAGAAAAAAAAAGTGTTATTCCAGCATCAACACTTTTCATTTTCGACACTGTTTTTGATGTTTTTTTGGGGTTTTTTGGCCAGAGTTCCCGTTTTGAGTTTATAGTTCCCGTTTCAAAGTTTACATTGTTAATATTCACCATATTACCCTTTATGTGTACCTCACTACTCGGGATGGGAGACTACTACTAATTGAACTCTCTATGTAGAATAACTTTCTCTTCACCAACATTCATTATATCTAACTCAAGTATGAAGAATGACCTATAGTGCATATCCTCCCAAGGACTCTCTATACTAATCACGACGTCTAGTATAGCCTCATAAGAAGGAAAACCTATTTCCAAAAATTAATGAAAGTTAGGGGGTACCCAAATAATCAAAGAGAATTGATCATACTCCTTTCATGGATGAATATCTTGAATAGGGTTCGTGGTATCTATTTGATGGCCAGATCAACATTGTGCTAATGACACCCCTCGAGTTTGAACACAAATTGTGAACAACTCATCTTCCAAGATAACTAATCACACTAAACCACAAATATTGCTTGTTCCCTCAACCTATATCAAATCATTTGGTAATCACTTTTTGTATGCTTTTGGAAGTCGTTCACATGTATGAATACGAAATTGTGTGGACTTGAGGCTAGGTAGGTTGACCATAAGATCTGGGGCTCTACTCCATCTTCAATATGACCAACTTTAGTGCTTGATCATTTGCCACATATGACCATGCCATGCGACCTAGTCTTAAGGGTCCATGGTTGATTTCATGATGTTGTCAGCATAATGTCATCATGCCACATGGTAGCCTGTGAAGGGTGCCACGTGTCACCCATATTTGAGCCATTGGCTAATCAAAATGCTCCAAATCTGCCTACCACGTGGCAGTGCGAGGTGATGCCACGTCACCATGTTAATGTCATCTCCTCTATCCAATCATTGTCTACCACGTTTCATGTCAAGAATAGGCCACCATCAGTGTTAAACATCAAGCAAGTTCACTCATCCACTAATGTTCAAAGCTGAAGTCCAATTGTGAGATATTTCGAGATGGGGAAGATGCAAGACCTTTAGTCATGCTAAAATTCATGCAACTTTCCTTAAAATCCACCATATATTTAACCACTAAGCCATAGATCTACCCCAAAAGTTGCACAATGATTAACACATTATAATTTGGGTTTTTTCCCCTATAGTTTGGGCCCTCAATTAGTATTTATTTTCGAAATGGCCATAACTTCTCACCTCGAAGGAATTTTTTAGAGTGGTATATACTATTGGAAAGGTATCAACGATAACTATGAAACCATGCTATTTAGAAGATTGTTAGAAGTTCATAACCATATAAAAAACTGAATGAAATTCAAGATTCATTTGACTTCATCTGATAAGGGAATGCAAGCTATCCAATTGTCATACTACTTCCTTTGACTCATGAATGGGTGATCTGAAAATGGGGCATTAAAGGCTTCTTGTCAAGCTTACAAGAACCTCTCCCACTTCCAAAGCTTAAATATTCCCAAGACCTTATGATTAACCAATTTCGGAATTAATAATGCTTGAAAATAGGTGTATGCTTATGTTTGTTTTTAACTATTAAGTGCTTTAAATTCTATTGTTTATGTTGATATGTAAATACATGTGACAGTAAAATAGTGCAGTGAATAACAAACACACATAACAAGTTTAATATGGAGTTCACCCAAACCTCTTAGGCTACGTCTCCTTGAGCTCTAGTCAACTCAACTAGGCTCTCTGGGATTATGGCTGAATTCTCTTACAATTTCCACACTCAACTCCTATAGGTTACAACTGAACCATTGTGCTTAGAATACAATTTTTATCCCTGGCTATGAAGCTCTTGGCTTTTTGGCCCTGGCTCTCGCTTTGGCTCTTCGGCTCTGGCTCTAGCTCTAGCTCTGGCTCTTGGCTCTAGCTCTGGCTCTGGCTCTTCGGCTCTGGCTCTGGCTCTGGCTCCCAGCTCTGGGTCTGGATTTGACTCTGGCTCTTGGCTTTGGCTCTGTCTCTGTGAGCTATCAGCAGTTTGCTCGACCTCCAAGTGACTGTCTCAACAATTCTCAGCTCTCTGGTTTTTCCACTTGACCTCCAAGCGACTCCAAAGACTCCCTCAGCTGCTCTGCGTGTCAGTTTTCTACACTCTGCACTTCAGCTACCTCGTTAATTGAGCTCTCAGGCTTCTTTGAGGCATTCTTCTGGCTCTGCAGCTTCCCCAGCCATTTCTCTGCATGTAGTCATCCCTCTGCGGCTTCTCTGCTCCTTGTCTCTTCGACCGGCCATTTGGCTCTGTGGCTCTGTGGCTCTCAAATGCATCATTGTCTGCCAAAATGCCTGCTTGCAGCATGGCACAATGATCAGAGGCAATTACAAAGGATTCGGGGCCTTCCCTTAGGCAAAACCCGAAAATGGACAAAATTCCATTACACAGAGATTTAACCAGAAAATACACTATCAAGCATGAAATCCGGACTTCAAATTCCATGAAATTACCCCTATAAACCCTATCGGGTCTGCCATTAGTTGGCATATCAAATCGCATAGGTGGATTGGCCAAAACCCCAAATACACGGGAACACATTAAAAAATCTGAATTCCCAGATTTCAAAATTTATAGAATCAGGTCCATAATCCCTATCGGGTCCAACCCTTATTGGCATATCGCTATCACAAATTGCATGGTGCGTCGACCTTTGTATTGGGGATCACCAATCGCCGATATCAGCGTATCGCTATCGGCCCCATTGGCATATCGCATGTCGTTGTCGCAATGTCCTAGGGCAAGGTCCTCAACCTTCTCCGATCACCGATCGGCTGATCATCACAATCGCTCCAATCACAATTCGCAATCAGCACATCACAATGCCTAGGGTCCCCATATCGGGCACAGCCTACCTCCGACCCACTATATCGAAGATCCCTGATTGGGGGTTCTTTCCGCCCTTGTGTTAAGTCCTCCCTTTCACCCTCTGATGCAATTTTTCCTTAAGAGCCTTTTATGCCATTTTTCAAAGAATTTGCCTCCTTTTCAAAGGAACAAAGGAAAACTTCTTTTTGCGATAACTTCATCATCCAAAGTCAGTTTTAGCCAATTCAAGTTGCAGTAGATTTAGAATGAAAAGATCTACGCAATGGGACTATTTCCAGGAGCATCCTTCGACTTTTATTTTCCTTTGTGAGGAACACTTAGACTTATAAGTCTATCCAAGATCCATTTTTTATCACGCCTTCCCACTAAAAGAACTTTTGGTCTCCAAAAGACTGATATACTGATATGAATAGTAAATGAGAGTAACAACACCCTCTTCTTTCATCCTCCACACATTTTCCTTGCATAGTGCCTCTGAACCAAATCCTTTGACCACTTTCTTTCCTAGATGTGTTGGTCCTCTTGGGAAGAACTACCTTCCTCCTTGCCTTCCTACAGAACTCCTGCTAAGATGGTCACAGAAGGTAGTTTGAACTTTTCTACCTTGATCATTGATCCAAGGTGGCTCAAACCAATGTGAAGTTACATCTGCTTCACAAAAAATTTCATTTGTACCTGTTTCACAAGCTGTCAACAACAACTGCTAACAACAACTAGATCACCTAAACTCCTGCTTCAACAAAAGAAATAGATTTCACATCTTGTGAACACCCCCATGTCTTACATCTGCATACAAATGATTGACTAGATAACAAGCCAAAAAAAACATGCTTTTAAAGTAAATGACCCTTCAAGTCAAGCATGTAGAAAGAGACCATTAGGACTCTTTTTCAAAAGATGAAACATTCCATCATTATCTCAATCTTGGAGACCAAGTTAAATTTTCCCAAGTCAACACTACATGCATGTTTACAACAAAGCAATCAACCCTTCAAGTCAATCACACACACATGTTCAAAAAAAAGGAAAACATCAACATCCCTGTGTTAATGTGTATCATGCTCATGCATGCATTTCATCCTTCAAATTTTGCTTAAGCACACTGTACTTTCGAAGCTAAAACGAAATATAATTTTGCAGCAACAAAGTGAGTCTCCTACTCAACCTTTTTCCATTCACCTTCTTGGCAAAATCCTGCAACTTGCATTCCATTAACAAGAAACGCAAATAGATGCATCAATAGATATGCAATCTTAATCGGATAAGAACTCTAACCATTTCTTACCAATCCATTTCAAAGGTCTTTCCTTTGTCTGCACATCAGTATCAACATGTGAATCATCTTGAAACACATCATTCATGGAATCTTCCTTTCCATTTCCGCCATCTTCTCTTTCCACCTTCTTCAGCTTTCGTGGAAGCATTGTTGGATTCAGAGTCCAACACCTTTTAGCAAGATGCCCTTGCTTATGGCAGTAAGTGCAACACATGTGCATCCTCTTGACAGCATGATTTGCCTTGTCCAATGGACCTTTGGCTTCTTGCTTCCTTTCCTTCAAAAGTTTCCTGCATGTGGTTATCCTCTTCCAACATCTAGAAACATTATGGTTATCCAAACCACAAAAGGAACAAGCAATTCTTTTCCCAGATCTACGTGGAAATTTATCATGCTTTGCAAAATCAATAGGAAGATGATTAGAACCAAATTTATACCTTTCTTTTTCACCTTTATTGCCTTCATGAGGAGGTGAACTGAATGAAGAAGTAGCTCCCTTTGGAACACCATCAATATCTTCAAGCCTTTTAGAGTTTCCACAACTTTCTAGTTCAAGTGCATGCTTCTGAACACCTGCATCTTGCAAATGATGTTTCAAGCCCTTACATTTTCCATGAATACAATATTTACACTCTTGAGGTAGAGGAACTATAATGAAACTCCTTCTTGGAACTATTTCAATGGCCTTCATGGCAGCTTTAGAACTCTTTCCATAAGACTATTCATAGCTAAGACCCATATACTTAGGCCTTTCCTCAACCACTATTGGCTCAATAATACCTTGTGCATGTTTACCCAAGCCTTTTCCTTCATAGCCCATCTTGGACATTAGCTTGGAACCTATTCCTTTGGTATGTGTTGTTGGGAAAAGTATCCAATACGGAATGACCCTATCCCACTCTAAGGGTGATAGTACCTCAGCAACAACCGAATGCAAAGCTATTCAAGATTACTTCTTTATGAGATGTAAGAGAGAGGAGGAAGATATCCACTAACCGTTATCTTCCGCTAATGATTGATCCAGTCTTCCCTCTTTACTGCTTGCTCCCAGCTCCTTGCTCTTTCACTGGCCCAGCTACACAAAGATCCTGCAAAAGCACAAGAAAGGGAAACTACAAGAAGCATACATCCATAATTGATTCAAGGATTAGAATAAATCAAATATACAAGCATCAATACACCATTAAGACACATGCATATAGAAGAACCTCAAATGCTTTATTAATGGAAGAAGTAAAGTTCTGAGAGTGTTACAACCATAAGAGGCCCAATCCAGCAACACCTCCCAGCAGAAAGAAATCCCCTCTTCACCTCCTTCAAAGCAATCACCCAATAGTTCTATGCAAAAACCAACAGCACTTCCTTACATTCACAAGATTCCCCCCTCCCTAGACCTCATGAGAGAGCTCTATATATAGGAGTTTTGGAGAAAGGATGAGTCAGCTTGAGGCTGGCATGAAGCTGACTAGTGTCCTCTCCCACTTCAGTTATACTTCAGTTCTTGAGCCCACTTGGAGTTTCTTGCTTCCACTTGGAGATCTAGATCCTCTTACTCATCACAAGGCGAATTCCCTGATCCAAGTGTCATTTTGGAAGCTTCCTGGGCATTTGACACCTTGCAGAATGACTGTGCCACTTGGCCAATCTCGCCCAGCGCAGGTAGCCTTCATTGCTTTTGACATTCAGCGCATGTACAAAGTGGAGCAGTTGACATTCAGCGCAGATGCTCAGTGGAGCAGCTGACATGATCCAGAAATAGCCTGTTTTTGAGTGTTTTCAGGTGGAGAACTGATTTTCAGTGCTGTGGTTTGCTGACCTTGTTCCTCTAGGGGTAGGAACAACATGTTTAGGGACTTTGGATCCCTCAGATTATTGACATTTCATGTTTCATGTTGTTAGGCACAAAAATGTCTATAACAGTTGCCCCCTAAAGTATGAGGTCGTTTATCGGGTGAAATGCTTTATCAGGAGGATCCGAAGTTCATTCAATCGCTGAGAGGTGCCCTGTAATAAAATACAATACAATACATTATTTTCATTCTGCTTTCATGATCTAGCTGAGGCGGGCATTTCCATGCTCAGCTTTATAAATTCATTTTGGTACATAGAACAGACGATCGTCTGATGGTAGACTGATAATTCTCTGCTGAAATTATCATCCTTTGAGTAGGATGATCATCTGCTGTAATGATGTACATAACAAATGTCTTTATATCCTGAACATATATCGCAGCTCGGATGGATGAAACTAGATCCGGGGTCTTCAAACTCGTTCGATCTTCACTCTAAGTACAAGTCGATCCATGTGAGAATTGCGCTGACGTCGAACATGGAAAGACATCGCTTGATTACCGGTCAATAATGTAAACCGTTAACAAGCGCGAGAGGAATCACCAATAATGACAATGACCCTCAAGGTACTGCAGTACAATTCACGTGGTGTGAATAAAGGACTTGGCGTCGAACACCACGCAAAATCTTCTGGTCGAAGGTCATTGATGTATACCTGTCGCCGAAAGTGAGAAACTTGCCATTGAGGCATGCAAGCTTCAAAGTACTGGGGGGTTTGTTCCTAGATCAACTTCTTGGATAATGAGCTGAAGTCGACAAGAAGCGATCCGTCAAAGGAGGGCCTTAATGAATCCCACATCAATGACACGGAACGGAGCTAATGATTTTAGTGGAGGTGAAAACAATCTATGAAATATGATTCAGGGTGGCGATCATAGGTGGATTAAGGATAATGTATGGCAGTGGATGGGACACGGTTGACTCTTTCTGAACAAAATCTCTTGAACATATAACGACACTGATGTGATGGATTGGTAGCATTACCCCAAATGTGGATGGTTTGGCGAGGACCATGGTGACGAGACCGGTGAATGAAACAACCCAGCCCGATGTGATACGGAGGACAAAGTGTCATGTTCAAGAGCGACTTGCTACCATTAAAGCTTTGAGGTTCTCCCAATTTTTCCCCAGTCATTTCTGACCAGTACCTCTTTATTTTTGTCAAGCTTGAGGAGGATAACATATGCTTGTTCTATAACCTGCCCTTCGGGCAAGCCCATCGCTATGTTTTAACGAGCTTAGCGATAGGGAAACTCGTTCTCGTCTAAAGACAAGTTTGTCGCTATTTAATCATTTTAACGAGTCTAACGACAAGGAAAACTCGGTCCTTTTCATTTTTAGAGAGTCTGAAAAGGTACAGAAAGTTAACTCCAAAATTCCTTTTTCGTCATCTAATCCATTAAGTCCGAAAAAGTATAAAACAATACAGAAGGGATGAGTTTTCGATAACTTTAACGAGCCGAATAAAACAAGCGCTCGACCTTTTTGTGCAATAATCCCTCAGGTCCAAAAAGATTAAAATCTAGAGGAGGGATAGCTCTTCCGGTCATTTTAACGAGCTGGAAGGCCAAAACTCGGCAAACTTTTCATATTTTACGAGTCAGGAGAAAAGAGCTCAAAGAAGACTCGTCTTTTGAGGAACGAGTGATAAACAGGGATAGCGGCAGATTCCAGGTACAGGTTGGAATTTTCCAATCACGGCAGTGTCACAAGGATGGCTAAGTGAAATCACTCTTCGCAGCTGTTTCTAAAAATAGGTAAACAATCATATGGAGGTAAACGATCAGCCAAATGAACGGTGGAGGTGATGGCTGCAGCAAAACACGACCAAGGCTTTTTATGGCTAATAAATTTATGATCACAATGGTTATTTACCGAGATGGGTTCATTTTTTAATGAGCTTGAATGCGCCAAAACACTGCTCAAAAGCTTATGTTTATTTTTTAACGAGCATGAACTATGACGCTAAAACTGCTCGGATCTCGCTTTTCTATTTTTTAACGAGCATAAATTCCACGGTAAAACTACTCAATATACCAGTCATAAGATAAGAAATGTCTCCTGCAAGATTCCAATTTTTATAGAGCTTGCACCTCACATAAGCTATGCTCCATCTCTTCCTTTCTTTATGCAAGTTCGGAAACGGTTAATCCCAAAAACAGGTAAATAACCGCCCCTAGCTTGCACTCCAAAAGGTTTGCATGCCCCCAGGTATAAAATACAATTTCAAGGCTGCCCCTACTTATCCGATAAAACATTTGTTTTAAAGGGTGAGGCTTGCCTCTTCCTGGTTACCCAAAGATTGTTTTGTTAACACCATCAAACGAAAACACTTCCTCGGCACTGTCTACCGAAGTAGACAATGGTGAATGACCTTTGTTAGACAAGTAACCTTATCAAAAGAATCTTGTTCCAGAACAACCCCTCTTCCTTCTTTCGGACGGGGTACGAACTAGTCATATTCTTCCGCGGAAATTCTATTTTATACCCAAGGTTTCCTCTGCCCGAAGCAGACCAGGATGCATGCCCCCTGGGTTCCAGTCCCATCTTTCCGAATCACTCGCACTCATCGGGAAGGAGGACTGGGGGTGGAGACATTTCTTGGGTGAATAGACCATTCAGGGTTGGTATTTGACTATTTGCGATGCGTGATCCCGGAAATGAAAGTTGGTCTACGAACTTGACCATTCTTCCTTCGTGTGGAAAACACATTACTCTAAAGAGTGAGGAGACTATAGCTCCCATGCAATATATATAGTCTCGTCCAAGGAGTAGGTTATAATCCAAGGGTCCTTGAACGACCATCACGTTCATTTGAACGGTCTTCCCTTTCAATGTAACAGGTACATTGGGGAGGATCCCTAACGGTCGACTGGTTCCTTTATCAAAACCCGAGAGATTTCTTATCTCAGGCAAAAGCTCTGGGGAACCTAGTGCTTTCCAAGCAATAGAGGAAAGGATACTCACAGATGCCCCTTCATCAATGATAGTTCCAGCCATCACCATTCTATAAATTTGGACTATGATTCTGAATGGTATACTGGCTGGCAACCGGGGTCTGCCCAGTTGGTTCCAATCAAAGGACACAACCAGGTTGCTTGGTGGTGGGACCGAGTACACGGCCGGATACGATCCTGACGATGTTCCTTCCTGCGATAAAGGAATGGGCGCATTGCCCTGATGCTCATCAGAATCTGTGTTGATGAAAAGAATCTGGATGGTGTCATCCTTATTCTCTTCAGTGAGGGTGTCATTTGAAGATGAATCTTCAGTGACGGTGTCATTTGAGGATGAAACCTCTGAAGGAAGAACCGGGTCAACTTTCGTATTGACCTTTAGACTTTTGTCTGGTCTGGATTCAGTAGGTTCATTTTCAATGACTGACGCTTCAGCTGACCATTTGAGCAGGCCAGCTGTATTTTCAACCAACGAAGGACTTGGCACGAGTTTTTTGTATCCAGGAGGAAGCATTACCGGTGAAACCGGACGATCTTCCAAAACTCTCTTCGCTTCGTCTAAGAAGGGACAACGATGGATGGCGTGATTGCCTTCACACAATCTACAGGGGGATCTTGCTCCCCCTCTTTGTCTTGAACCTTCACTTTCACTGGTTGGCGGTAAGCATTCAACATGGTTATCAGAGGTTGATGCTCCCGAATTGTGCAAACGAGGTGACCAGTCCCTTAGTATCCGGGGAATATAGGGACAATATCTATGGAAGTGGTCTCCTCTACATATGACACATGGCGATTTAGGCCCGGTCTGTGCTGTGTGTGGATTTTTGTCAGATGTCTTTTGCTTGCCCCCAGTCGCCTTAGGCTCCTTCTTCTTCTTCTTCTCTCTCTTCTTCTTCTCCTTCTTCTCCATGGGAGCTTGGCTTTTGCCGGCTCTACCTTGCGAAGATGAAGGATTGGAGGAAGAGTTATAGGAAGTTGAAGGCTGGTGGGCAGCTCTAGACTGGTCTAACTGTTGACTCGACTGCTTAGGAACCATGGTGGTCTGAACTACATTAGTTGAGAATAGCCAAATAGGCAGGCCGATTGTCAGTCCTGGAAGCGACAATGTGGCCATGTGGGGCGCACCAACTTCTCCCCAAGAGGAGAATGGACTAGGATTTCCATCATGTGGAATTCCTTGGTTGGGGCGTTCCATGTTCTCAACCTAAGATCAACGCAGGAATAGGAGGTGATTATGTTCCGTTTAAAATAAATTTTATAACGACGCGTAGACACAACTTGATTTTTCACTTTTTAAGAGTCGAGAAAAAGCTAAAGATGACTCTAGTCTCCTTCGATGTTTTAACGAGCCCGAAGTGACGAATGCTCGGATGGACTTTTTCAGTTATAGAGTTTGAAAAAGGCCAAAAGAAACTGCTCTGGAGTTCTAGGCAGAGGGTGTGCCAAACTTTTCGCAAAACCACAGAATACGTTTTACGGTACCAGTGGTCGATCTTCGTGAATGTTGTGTTCACTGCATTGCGATCAGTAGGGCGGCCGACATGGTTTCCTATTGGATAAAGGATTTGTTCCTATAGGGGTCTCCCAATATATACGCGACAGTACGTGGGAGCACAAGTCCGTATTGATACTTATCGCTTCACCGTGAAGGAATCACCCAACCACTCAACGCTAAGATATCACGTTTAACGACGCCGGAACACGTCTCTAGCTTAGACCTCTATGTGTTTGCGTTATGTTTCAATGCGTTGTTATGTAAATTCAATTTATTTTAAGGTTGATCTTGTTTAGCAGTTTGCCTTTATGGATCACCACGAGATGTATGATAACACTCCTAAATGCAGTCTAAGATGATAAGCAAGCTTTTCAATCTTTCAACTTTGAAAAATCTTAACTACTGAGGGAAAAGAAAGACAACATCTTTTCACACAGATCATAGAGCACACACTAATGCACTTTTTCCTAAATCAACATGCAAGCTGTCATAATGCACATGCACAATGCAAGTATTTCTTTTCTCTTTCTTAATGTTGGCGTAATGCAAAAAGAAAGCTGTTGTATAATTTTGAATTCAATTTCAAGTGAAAGCAAACAAGCTTGTCCAAAATCAAAAGACACCTTAAGATTTACTTGTTTCGACACTAGAAGTATATAAACTCAAACCAAATGACGAAAGAAAAAGCCCAATCAGCTATGAACAACAAACAAACTAACTCTTAAGATCAAAACGACACTTTATCACAGGTCTAGATCTAAGAGGTCACAGCAAGACTAGTTCACTTTCGTTATGGGAAACTGTAAATGTACAAGAAATACACAAAGAACAAACACAGTTTCTTTATACAACCGAGGCGGAATAATGACAAGGAAAGTTGGTTTCAGATAGGCCCACTGACTGGTAACAAACAGCAAAAACAAGAGTGAAAACAGGGCAAGAAACAGCAGGAAACCCCAGTAGCACAAGGCAAGACTGGTCCAGCGCAGGTGGGACACTGTCTGTTTGACCTTCAGCGCAGGTAGCCCCTTCGGGAACTGCGCTGAAATGCAGACAGCCTTTGTACAGCCTGCACTGAAGAACGAAACTTTCGTTTCTCTTAGTTTCCGGGTCACAGATTGCTCAAACATTCACAGTTTTTGCTCAAATCAGAAGCTATCAGTCAAGGACACACTAAGGGATGACAAGGAGGATGAAAAGCTATCACTAAGAGCTTATTAGAGTCCTTGTGGATCAGCTCTTCAAATCATAAACTTGCCCAGAAACTGAGCTAGAGTAGCTGCCCTCTACTTTGCATTTGAAAGATCCAAATACAGTTTGATTCGGTACTCCCTTTGTTTATGAAATGAATAGCAAAAACACAAACAACCAACAAGATACGATCCCCAGCGGAGTCGCCAATTTGTTGTTGGGAAAAGTATCCAATACGGAATGACCATATCCCACTCCAAGGGTGATAGTACCTCAGCAACAACCGAATGCAAAGCTATTCAAGATTACTTCTTTATGAGATGTAAGAGAGAGGAGGAAGAGATCCACTAACCGTTATCTTCCGCTAATGATTGATCCAGTCTTCCCTCTTTACTGCTTGCTCCCAGCTCCTTGCTCTTTCACTGGCCCAGCTACACAAAGATCCTGCAAAAGCACAAGAAAGGGAAACTACAAGAAGCATACATCCATAATTGATTCAAGGATTAGAATAAATCAAATATACAAGCATCAATACACCATTAAGACACATGCATATAGAAGAACCTCAAATGCTTTATTAATGGAAGAAGTAAAGTTCTGAGAGTGTTACAACCATAAGAGGCCCAATCCAGCAACACCTCCCAGCAGAAAGAAATCCCCTCTTCACCTCCTTCAAAGCAATCACCCAATAGTTCTATGCACAAACCAACAGCACTTCCTTACATTCACAAGATTCCCCCCTCCCTAGACCTCATGAGAGAGCTCTATATATAGGAGTTTTGGAGAAAGGATGAGTCAGCTTGAGGCTGGCATGAAGCTGACTAGTTTCCTCTCCCACTTCAGTTATACTTCAGTTCTTGAGTCCACTTGGAGTTTCTTGCTTCCACTTGGAGATCTAGATCCTCTTACTCATCACAAGGCGAATTCCCTGATCCAAGTGTCATTTTGGAAGCTTCCTGGGCATTTGACACCTTGCAGAATGACTGTGCCACTTGGCCAATCTCGCCCAGCGCAAGTAACCTTCATTGCTTTTGACATTCAGCGCAGGTACAAAGTGGAGCAGTTGACATTCAGCGCAGATGCTCAGTGGAGCAGCTGACATGATCCAGAAATAGCCTGTTTTTGAGTGTTTTCAGGTGGAGAACTGATTTTCAGTGCTATGGTTTGCTGACCTTGTTCCTCTAGGGGTAGGAACAACATTTTTAGGGACTTTGGATCCCTCAGATTATTGACATTTCATGCTTCATGCTGTTAGGCACAAAAATGTCTATAACAGTATGCTTTTCAAAAGAACCAATATAAGCATTCTTAGAAGAATTTGGAGACAAAGTAGAATGGTTTACCTCTTCTTCAAGCTGATACTTGACTAAGGCTTCTTTGGCAACAAAGAGTTGTGACTCCAACTCATGCATCCTTTTCAGGTTCATATTTGCAATATGAAGTTGCCTCTCCATTTCCTGCAATTTGTCAGAAAGCAAATGCTTCTCTTCCTTCATGGAATTCAACTGCTCTCTAAGTATGTTGCTCTTCCTTCCATCCTCATACATTTCTCTCACCTTGTCCATCATGATGAACAAGTCTTACTTCATGTCTCCATCAAAGAATCTTGTGATGAAGGAGGAATTTGAGGACTCACTTGTAGAAGTTGTCATTATGCAATGAACAAAAGAACTTCAAACAAGACTAACAAAGAGCTTATCCAAGCAACCTTTTGCAACAAACCTCTTGTGCTTCAAGGATTGCCTTGAGGTCCTTTGGGATAGAAGAATGCCTTCAGCCCTTCTTCCTTCTTGTCCTTCCTGGACTGAGCTATCAATAGCTTTCCCTTCACCTCTACAAACTCAGACAATAGTCAGTCTGCAAACAAGCATACAATCAATCAGACAATCAATCCTTGACTACCCAAACACCTTTCAGACAAGCAATCTTTGCTCTGTTAATCAAGCATTCTGATCTGATACCACTTGCTCTGGTATAACCACCTCTGGTATCACTTTCTTTGAAGATGGGGTCAACCAATATTAGACTCTGATATAACCTTCTTTGAAGGTGGGGTTAATCAACCCACTCTGATACCACCTAATCTGAAAATGGGGCATTAAAGGCTTCTTGTCAAGCTTACAAGAACCTCTCCCACTTCCAAAGCTTAAATATTCCCAAGACCTTATGATTAACCAATTGCGGAATTAATAATGCTTGAAAATAGGTGTATGCTTATGTTTGTTTTTAACTGTTAAGTGCTTTAAATTATATTGTTTATGATTATATGTAAATACATGTAACAGTAAAATAGTGTAGCAAATAACAAACACACATAACAACAAGTTTAATATGGAGTTCACCCAAACCTCTTGGGCTACGTCTCCTTGAGCTCTAGTCAACTCAACTAGGCTCTCTAGGATTATGGTTGTATTCTTTTACAAGTTCCACACTCAACTCCAATAGGTTATAACTGAACCATTGGGCTTAGAATACCATTTTTATCCCTAGCTCTGAAGCTCTCAGCTTTCTGGCCCTGGCTCTCACTTTGGCTCTTCGGGTCTGGCTCTAGCTCTAGCTCTAGCTCTTCGGATCTGGCTTTGGCTCTAGCTCCTTGAGTCTAGCTCTGCCTCTCGCTCTCGCTCTTGGCTCTGTGAGCTATCAGCAGATTGCTTGACATCCAAGCGACTGTCTCAGCAACTTTTAGCTCTCTAGTTTTTCCACTTGACCTCCAAGCGACTCCAAAGACTCCCTCAGCTGCTCTACGAGTTAGTTTTCTGCACTCCACACTTCAACTACCTCGTCAATTGAGCTCTTTGACTTCTTTGAGGCATTCTTTCAGCTCTTCGGCTTCCCCAGTCATTTCTCTGTGTGTAGTCATCCCTCTGCGGCTCTGCGGCTTCTCTGCTCCTTGTCTCTTCGGCTAGCCATTTAGCTCTATGTCGTTGTGGCTCTCAAACGCATCATTGTCTGCAAAAATACCCACTTGCAACGTGGCACAATGATCAGGGGCAATTACAAAGGATTTGGGGCCTTCCTCAAGTGAAAACCAGAAAATGGACAAAATTCCATTACACAGAGATTTATCGGAAAATACACTATCGGGTGTGAAATCCGGACTTCAAGTTCCATGAAATCTCCCCTATAAACCTTATCGGTTCCACCATTAGTCGGCATATCGCATCGCATAGGAGGATTGGCCAAAACCCCAAATACACGGGAATACATTGAAAAATTCGAATTCCCGGATTTCAAAATTTATAGAATCTAGTCCATAATCCCTATCGGGTCCGGCCCTTATTGGAATATCACTATAGCAGATCTCATGGTGCGTCAACCTTTGTATCGGGGATCACTGATCATTGATCACTGATCGCCGATATTGGCGTATCGCTATCGGCCCCATCGGCATATCACATATTGCTGTCACAATAACCCAGGGCATGGTCCTCAACCTTCTCCGATCGTCAATCCGTTGATCGGCCAATCATCGCAATTGCTCCAATCGCAAATCACAATCGGCATATCGCAGTGCCTGGGATCTCGATATCGGGCGCAACCTACCTCTGACCCGATATATCGGCGATCACTAATCGATGGTTCTTTCCACCCTTGTGTTAAGCCCTCCTTTTGACCCTCCAATGCAATTTTTCCTTAAGAGCCTTGTATGCCATTTTTCAAAGAATTTGCCTCCTTTAAAAAGGAACAAAGGCAAACTTCTTTTTATGATAACTTCAGCATTCGAAGTCCATTTTAGCCCATTCAAGTTGCAGTAGATTTAGAATGAAAATATCTACGCAATGGGACTATTTCCAGGAGCATCCTTGGACTTTCATTTTCCTCTGTGAAGAACACTTAGACTTAGAAGTCTACCCAAGATCCATTTTGGATCAATGGGACTATTGATGTCTCGGTCATCCCCTTTGACATCAATGACACTTATTGTCATCAATGACAACACTATCTTAAAAATTAGGTAGTTGAAGGTATGTTTATTTTCTAATTTTGAATCACTAATTTATTCAATATCAGAGAAGTGTACTTCAAAAGTTTCGTATGTTTCTTTTTGTTGCTATCATATACCTTTCCCTATTTGTAAAATGTTTAGAGGGTGTAAAATAATCTTTAGTTGGAGGGAACATATTCATAACATGTTATAAGAAATGTCCCATATTCTCATTATGAATTTTTTATTTCTTAATAGGTTCCCCTATGAAAAATGGTGATATGAATGGTTTTCTCACATATGACAGTTACAATTTAAAAAAAATTGCTCCAAGAGGACATTTTGTACACCAGGTTCACGTAGTTGAGGCAAAACAAAGAAAAAAAGATATGTGGGTTTTGTGCCTAGTATTTCCATTCAAGTAACCATGTTTTTAATTTTTTATAAAGTGCACATGGAAGGTTGTGCAAACACATTTTCAAGGCAGCTTTCAAACTTTTTTCATTGTGTCAATGTAAGCCAAAAGTAGCATCTTTTACACAATGAAATATTCTATCCATCAAAATTAAAATATATAAATTCATTAAGGTGGTAAATGAGGAAACACAAATACCTTTTGAAGCACTCAAATTGGTCTTAAAATGAGCTTTGAGCGTGCTTTTTTGTGCAAAGGTTTGTAAAAGAAAAAGAAAAAATTGGAAAAAAAGTAAAAATTGCCAGCTTGACAGATTTGGTACAACTAAATGAAGAAGAGATGGAAACTTATGTGATATGTAAATTGTCGTGGATATTCCACTAGACATATTGTCACAACATATATGATAATATTATATTAAAAATATGAGATTCTACACTATTATAGCCTTGTTTAATTTCTAGATCTGTAAAATTAACTGTAATTAGTACATGCATGTAAAAGTAAATCAAGCATAAAAGTAGAGAACGGAAAAATAATCTCACACACACATAATACACAAGATGTGCTCTCTAGGAAACCCTTTCAAGAGAAAACCTAGCTGGAAGGTGATGTTGATTTGCTCTCTTTCTTTGTCTGGAAATATGGCACAGATACAAAGAAGTAATGTTTGTGGCCCATGGGATTCTCCAGTGCACAAATACTCTGTGTGTAGGCTCTACCTCCTATCTCTCCTGGCTATATTTTCTCAACTATAGAACAAAATGGTCTCGAAAGAATCGAATGCCTCTTCCTCCTAGTGGCCCAGTTATAACACAACCCAATAGCCTACTAGTGGTTAAGCTTAACTACATCAACTCTTAAATAGAGTTACAAAGTAGACTCTTCTAGAGTCTTTTACATAAAATCACATGGCTAGCCCCTTTTCCATGAATAATGGGGGCTGACGCGACATCCTCCCGAACTATAGGTGTGAAAACAGGAAGGTCAACTTCTGAGTGACATAACTTTTGCATACGGACTCCGCTTGACATGATTCTTACATTGTTGGAAATATTTCTGTGTGTAGAATAACATGAAAAAGTGTGTCACCTAAGCGGAAAATTTTTACCCCCAAAAAATGTCATTTGATGCCTCAAAATTCTCCCGGAAGGTTTCAAACCCCATTTTTCCAAACTGAGTCTCGCTGGTAACAACAGTCCCGTGACATGATTTCTCCACTTTTTCCACTCCAAATGCATCGAGATGGATGAAAAACAATATAATGATCCAATTCAAATCACACCTCCCCATTTTGGGAGGCTTTTGGTCCCAAAAATCTTACACTGAATGAGGTGAGGAAAGTTTTCCTCCACCTTCTCTCTGGTGTACCATTTAGCTTTGCTTGGAAGTTGTCCCTTCAACCAAATTTGCCAAAGGTCTTGTTGCCCTTGTATTGTAGTTCTGGACCTTCTGCAAAACTGTATCTTCTCTCAAATCTGCCTGAGCGTCTGGTGCCAAATCCTCCACAAAAGGTAGCACATGTTCCTCTTCCTGATCTAGCATGGAAGGCTCATAGATTTCAAATTATCTACATTTACAACTGAGTAAATGCGCATATATGGTGGTAAACTGAGTCGATGGGCATTATCACCCACCTTTTCCAGTATCTCAAAGGGACCATACCTTAGAGCCTTGATTTTCTTACCAGGCCCCTGTAGCCTCTCCTTGTTCAACTATAACCATACTCTGTCTCCCACCTTGAATGACCTCTATGTTCTGTGTTGATCATGCCTGGCCTTATACTTCACTTGCAACTTTTACAGTGTTTCAAGTACCTGTAGATGGATTTGCCTAATCTTATCTATAAATTTCCAGCCCTCAAAGCATCTCCCGTAAGGTCTTCCTTCACTCCTCCTTGCTACCCATATGCAATATCCAAAGGTGAAGGTGGAAAATATCCAAAAAAAGTTTCAAATGGGGACTTTCATGTAGAAGTGTGGACTTCTCTGTTATAAGAATGTTGTATTTATAGCATATTTTCATCCCAGTTCTTCAGATGCTTCTAGTTGTAACCCCTCAGAAGCTGCACCAAAGTCCTATTGACTACTTCTGTTTGCCCATCTATATGTGGATGGAGTGTTGTAGATCTCTTCAACTTCGTGTTCATCTTCTCCCACAATGTAGTCGAAAATGCACTGAGAAATCTTGTATCCTTGTTTGAAATGATGCTCCTTGGTATTCCAAAGTGTACCCAAAACTGTCCAAAGAACAAGTTTGATGCTTCTTGTCCGTTGATGGTCCTTTTACAGGGCATCATAACACACATCTTGTTGAACCTGTCAACTACCACGGACAAGTAGTCATGTCCTTTTCTAGTCGTCGGTAAACCTCCCACAAAGTCCATGGAAATGCTTTCCCAAGGATGAGTAGGCACATGTAATGGATGTTACAGACCCTGTTTCCTGTTGCTAGGCTTGTTGGTATGACAAAGCATACATCCTCTTATGAACCTAGCTACCTTCTCTTGCATCTTGGGCCAATACACATAACTTTGCAAGTTAGCCATAATATTCCCTGCACCAAAGTTCCCTGCAACCTTGGATATGTGAGCCTCTCTAATCAGCTGCAAACTCTCACCTTTAGGAACACATAGCTTATCCAGCATGTAGATTAATCCATCCTGGAGATGGTAGTCAACAGTGTTGTCGTCATCGTGCACATGAATCTGAATCTGAAACTGTTGATACACCTCCTTGAAGTCTTCATCTTCTGAATATGTCTCTGTATGCATCATGGGTGAATGGCTCCATGTGCATAAGAGTCCCCAAAGCTGTAATATTTGATGTGGGTGACCTTGAAAGCATATCACCCAACTTGTTTGTGCTTCCCTTCTTATACTTGATCACCACATGAAATTGTTGTAAAAAAACCCATCCACTTGTAATGCATGGTTTGTTGTAGCTTATTATGGGCCTGCAAGTACTATAATGGTTGGTGATCCATGTGGAATATTGTTTCCTTTCCCATCAGATAGTGCTTCCACTTCTTCACAGCTTGCACCATGGCATAAAGCTCCTTATCATAGGTAGGGTAGTTAATAATTTCCGCATGAAATACTTCAGAATGGTAGAAAATGGGTCTTCCTCCTTGCATCAAGACAACTCCCATAGCATACCCACCCGCTTCTGTGTCCAATTCAAAGGGCCATTGCAAGTTTGGTAATGCCAGAACTGGTGCTTCAATGATCTTCTTCTTTAACTCATCAAAATCCTTTTGCTGCCCTTTCCCCACTAGAAACTCTTGACACTTGTTGTTATGGCGTAGAGCGGTGTTGTTACCGCTGAAAACGAGGCTATGAATTTCCTCAGGTACTGTGCTACTCCAATGAAACTCCTAACCTATGTAACATTAGTAGGCACCAACATTTTCATGATGGCATCCATATTGGAAGGATCTATCTTCAATTCTCCTCCACCAATCACATATCCCAAATACACCAAGGATTGTTGAATAAACTTGCACTTCTTGAGATTTGCTAGTAGCCGGTGCTTCTTCAATGTTTCCAGCACCTACGTCAAATGTGAAATATGCTCCTCCCAGGTAACACTATATACCAGCATATCATCCAAATAAATAATAACAAATGAATCTATAAAAGGGCACAGTACATCATTCATTAATCTCATAAATGTAGCTGGTGCATTAAATAGGCCAAATGGAATAACTAACCACTCATACAAACATTGCCTGGTCTTGAAGGAGGTATTCCATGTATCTTCTTCTTTGACTCGAACCTGGTGATATCTAGACTTCAAGGCCATCTTGGTAAAATAATTTTTTTTCTACAACTGATCTATAAGATCATCTATCCGCGATAGGGGGTGTATTTTCTTAAGCGTGATTTTATTCAACACCCTGTAATCTATACACATCCGCCAAGTCCCATCCTTCTTTGGCACAATGATAATGGGTGACCCACATGGGGATGTACTCGGTCGAGTGATTCTCTATTACAGTAGCTGCTACAATTATTTCTTCACCTCACTTGATTCTATAACAGACTGTCTGTACAACCCAATATTTGGCAATGGGGAGTCTGGCAATAGCTATATCTCGTGCTCCACTTCTCTCTTAGGGGTATCTCTTTAGGCTCTCAGAACACGTCCTTGTATGCATATAACAACTCCTCCAATTAATGTTTTGTTTCTTAGTACACCCCTTTAGGGATGCCTTGCCTCTTATTGACTCCTCTACAGACTGATTTTCTCTTAAAAACAATAAAACATACTTCTTGTTGGAACTAATCAATTTCTTGGCTTGGTTGGCACTTACTAGTGAAATTTTTTACTTGCCTTTGTGCACGTTGATGATGAATTCTTTTCCATCCTTTATGAGCCGATACTAGTTAGCTCTCCTCATGAATATTTCATCACACATGTACATGTATGGACTCCCAAACACGACTCCACATACATCAAGGGGAACCACATCTAGATCTACTTCATCAATAAAATCAGCACTGATAGCAAATCTAATTTTACACTATTTTGTTACCTTTAGCTCTGCATCCTTATGTACCCATCCCAGTGGATATGGGTTTGGATGATTACGAATTTCCAGCCCCAACTTCTTGACCAGATCTGCTGCAATGAGATTTTCCTACGATCCTGAGTCAAACAGAGCATCAATCTTTGTCTTCTTGACCTGTATCTTTACATGGAATAGTTTGGTCATTTCTTTCTCTTCCTGTTGCTGAAGGATACTCAGATTCACCTCTTTCTGCATTGATGTACAGACAATATTCTCATCCACATCCAAGCTGCTTTCATCTTGGTTGCTCGAATCAGTGGCCATGAGATTCTTCTTCTTATTGTCTTTCTTATTATTCTTCAGGTTTAGCTCTGGATGAAACTTCCAACACTTCTCCTCTGTATGGCCATCAATGTTGTAGTGGTTGCAGTGGTTTCTAGGATCTTTTCACTGGTGTGATGTGGCCGTCATGTTTTTATATTTCCCCCCTTTACTTCTTCTTTCCATCCTTAGAAGTGTCTTGTTACTCCTTTGCTTTAATCCACTTGATTGTGCTCTTTTTAGGCCTATGTTCTCCAAGTATTGTGCCTGTACACAAGCCTCGTCCACCGTTTTGAGCTTGAACAACATCAATTTCTCACACATATGGCAGTGCAAACCCCCCAAATACTTGAGGAGTACATCTGGGTTCTTTGGAGAGATACCCAACATTATAGCCATCTTTTTGAATTATGTGGTGTACTCTTGCATGCTTTGGCCTGGCATTTTCCTAAAGTAATGCCACCGGATCCACTGGTCTTCCACATACCCAATGGGATAAAATTGTGACTTAATGATGGTTTTGAAATCCTCCCACTTATTCACTGGAGGTTCTCCCTCCAACCTCAAGGTTTCCGCGTGGTTCTCCCACCAAGTCAGTGCATGACCCTCGAATTTCAGCTGCGCGAATGAGATATTCTTCCCTTCCTCAATCTTATGGACACTAAAATAAACTTCCAATCACTGCAACCTATTGTTTAGCTTCAGAGAATCGATCTCACCATGGTATGGCTTGATATTGAATTTTTATTCCACTTTAAACAAAGATTGGTTCACGACACTCGAATTGGGTTGATCTTTTCCTGGTTCTTTCTTCGGTTGATTATCTGCATCTTCCCGATCTACCAATCCCCCTTCTGATTTTTCCTCTTCATTCGAACCCCATTCTTCTCCAAATATCCCCAACTTATTTATTAGGGCCACTTTGAGGAGGTTTACATTGCGTTTATATCCACGACTTTTTCTTCGAGCCGTGAAAACCTCACCTCTACAAGGTCACAAGGTTCATTTATAAATTCAATGACCGTGATTACGGTTTTATGATTTTTGCCCTCACCAATCTAGATCCCTACAATCTCCACAAAATAACCAAAGAAACCCACTCTGATACCAAATGATCCGTAAACTTCCGTGGATATCCCACTAGACAGTTTGCCACAATAGATCTGATAATATTATATTAAAAATATGAGATTCTACACAATTACAATTTTGTTTAATTTCTAGATCTATAAAATTAATTGTAATTAGTGCATACATGCAAAAATAAATCAATCATAAAAGTAGAGAATGGAAAAATAAGCTCACACACACATAATACACAAGATGTTCTCTCTCGGAAACCCTTTCGGGAGAAAACCTAGCTGGAAGGTGAGGCCACTTTGCTCTCTTTCTCTGTCTAGAAATATGGATACAGATACAAAGTAATGTCTGTGGCCCGTGGGCTACTACAGTGCATAGATCCTCTCTATGTGCTCTACCTCCTATCTCTCCTAGCTCTCTTTGCTCAACTATGGAACAAAATGCTTTCGAAATAATGGAATTCCTCTTCCTCCTAGTGGCCTGGTTGTAACACAGCCCAATAGCCTACTAGTGGTTAAGTTTGACTACATAAACTCTTAATTAGAGTTTCAAAATAGAATCTTCTAGAGTATTTTACCTCAAAATCACGTGTCTAGCCCCTTTCCATGAATAATGGGGACTGACGCGGCATCCTCCCGAACTATAGGTGTGAAACCAGGAAGGTCAACTTGTGAGTGGCATAACTTTTGCATACGAACTCTGATTAACATTATTCTTGCGCCGTTGGAAATTTTTATGTGTGTAGAATAGCATGAAAAGATGCAACAGTTTGGTGGAAAATTTTTACCTCCAAAAAACATTGTTTGATGCCTCAAAATGCTCCTAGAAGGTTTCAGACCCTGTTTCGCCAAACTGGGTTCCGTCGTTAAAAATGGTCTCGTGAGCTTATTCCTCCACTTCTTTCACTCCAAATGCATCGAGACGGATGGAAAAAATAATAATGATCCAATTCAGATCATTATGATACCTTGGTTTTTCCACCAAGATAATAAGCTTAAGCCAACATGTCTTAGTTTCTCAAATAAAACAACTAAAATATTTGGCATGTATTTTTCTAAGGCCACTTAAGCATGTGAGACTTTGATTTTTTTTTAAAGTGCAGAAACTAATTTGTCAACTATATTTATCTAATTTTTTATGCACGGGGGAATTATGATTAAATTAATGTTCTCACCAAAAATCACTAACATATAGAGTGACTTTTGTGAGATATTGGCTCTTTTTGCAGGCCTAGGTTGTCATTTGGAAATTTGGTTGATAGGTACATTGTTGGATGCACATGAGCTTATTTTTCAAGTTTATTAGATAAGAATAATATTATTTTGTTGTGGAAAGGAGAAAAAATATAAGTGTTGTCACACAAGACCCAACGCCAATATCAAAGAGAAGTCAAGTTCCATTAACACATCCACCATATAATTACAAAAAATGAGGTCTTCTCACTAGCTCCATTATTCATCCTACTTATTCACCATGGTATGCCTATTTATATTTCCTTATTATAAAGTTAATAATCCATGCATGTTGAGGTTCAAGCCCTTATTTGTTGCTATATTTAGATCTTAAATCTTTCATAATACTACTACTACCAAATTATGACTTCAACCTATTTTTCCTTCATGAGTTTTCCATACCACCTTTAGCCCTAATTTGTACAATAACATAACTCAACTCACTAATTACCATTCTGAGTTTCCTTAGTCTCCTATATTTTTCTCCGGGTAGATAAAATTTGATGGTGAAAACTTGTCTTAGATGCCATTGGTGCTTAGAGTGCTTGAAAACTAGCTTGAAGGAAATAAGTCATTGGGAATAATAATTTATCATTGTGAAAACCATTTTGGGCACAATCAGACAAATCTCGTTTGAACTAGCTTGCTGGTAGACAATATTTGCAAAAAGATTAAAGAGAAATTAAAATTCCATTTAAGTTATATTACTCCTTATGTCATAAATTTCTAAATTTTTTGCTTCGCCAAGATTTCATATTGGAAATTTCAATCTACCAACCATTATGTTACAGGTTCCAAAGTTTCTAGATGTCAAGCTACAAAGTACCACATGATCAATGTTCTACATTGCTTTTTCTTATTCAGTTTAGTTCAGATCACCATTGTGGACCAACTCAACTCATTTGCCTCTCAAGATTTTATTTCATGGACCTCTCATGTAGGTCGAGGTATGTTTATTTTCTAATTTTTAATCACTAATTTATTAAATATCAGAGCAAGTGTACCTGGAAAGTTTCTTATGTTTCTTTTTGTTGCTAGCATATGCCTTTCCATATTTGTCAAAATTTCAGAGGTAAAAAAGGAACCTTTAGTTGGAGAGAACATATTGATAACACATTCTAAGACATGTCTCATATGCCCACTATGATTCTTTTACTCCTTAAGAGATTCCCTTGTGAAAAATGGTGATATGAATGGTCTTCTCACATACGATAGTTACAGTTATAAAAATTTGCTCCAAGAGTACTTTTTGCATGCCAGTTGGATGCAGCTGAAACAAAGAAAAATGAGACATGTGTTTTGTGTGTAACATAGCCATTTGACTAACTGTGTCTACAATTTTTTTATAAAATGCATATGGAAGGTTTTGCGAACATGTTTTCAAGGAAGGTTTCAAACTTTTGTTATTGTGTAAAAGTAAGCCAAAAGTCAATTCTTTTGTACAACGAACAATTTCATTCATCAAAATTAAAATATAGAATTTCATTAGGTGGTAAATGAGGAAACACACCTTCTCCCTTTTGAAGCACCTAAATTTACCCTAAAATTATCCTCAAGCATGCATTTTTGTGCGAAGGCTTTTAAAAGCAAAAAACAAGAAAAAGGTAAAAATTGCCAACTTGACATATTTGGTACAACTAAATGAAGAAGAGAAAGAAAAAAATGAGACCTCTATTTTGTCAAAAAAGTAATAAACTCTAGCGAACATGTCTTACTTTCTAAAAAGAAAACAACTAAAAGTTTTGGCATGTATTTTTCTAAGGCCACTCAAGCATGTGAGATTTTTATTTTTTTTTAAGTGCAAAAACTATTTTTCCCATAACTTGAAATATATCAACTGGGTTTCTCTAATTTTATGCATAGGATAATTATGATTAAATTAATATGTGCACGAAAAATCAGTGACACATAGAGTGGCCTTTGTGATATATTGGCTCTTTTGCAAGCCTAGGTTGTCATTTGCAAATTTGGTTCAAATGTACACTGTTGGATGCACATGAGTTTGTTTTTCAAGTTTATTGGATAAGAATGAGATTCATTTGTTGAAACAAGGAGGAAAGTAAAATGTGAGTGTTTTCACACAAAAAACAACACTAATATCACAAATAAGTCAAGCTCCATTGTCACATCCATCATATAATTGCTACAAATGAGATCAGTAATTCATCCTACTTATTCACTATAGTATGCTTATTTATATTTCCTTACTATGAACTTAACAATCCATGCATGTTGAAGTCCACACCCTTATTTGTTTATGGAATCAGATCTTAAATCTTTCATGATACTACCACTACCAAATTACGACTTCAACCTTCTTTTCCTTCATGAGTTTTCCATACCATCCTACCCCATAATTTGTACAATAACATAACTCAGCTCACTTACCATGCCGAGTTACCTCACTCTCCTATGTTTTTCTCCAAATAAAATTTGATGATGAAAACTTGTCTCGGGTTCAATTAGAGCTTGGAGTGCTTGAAAATGAGCTTGAAGGTAAGAATACAATGGGAAAAATAATTTATGATTGTGAAAATGATTTTGGGCACAGTCAAAGAAATATTGTTTGAACTAGCTTGTTAGCAAACAAGATTTGCAAAAAAATGAAAGACAAGTTAAAAGTCCATTTAAGTTCCATTAAATTTTATGTAATTAATTTCTAAACTTGATTCTCTACCAAACGTTCATATTCCAGATCTCAATCTATCGACCATTAGGTTACAAATTCTGAAGTTTCTAGATCCCAAACTATGAAGTATCACATGATCAAAGTTCTTTGTTGCTCTTTCTTAGTCAAGTCAATTCAGATTTCCATTGTGGACCAGCTCATCTCTTTTGCCTCTCAAGATGTTATTTCATAGACCTCTCAGGTAGGTAAAGGTATGTCTATTTTTTAATTTTATCACTAATTTATTCAATAATAGAGCAAGTGTACTAGGAAAATTTCCTATGTTTCTTTTTATTGCTATCATATGCCCTTCCCTATTTGTCAAATTTTTAGAGGGAAAAGAAAAACCTTTAGTTGGAGGCAACATATTCATGACACATTCTAAGACATGTCTCATATTATCATTATGATTGTTTTACTCCTGAAGAGGTTCCCCTGTGAAAAAATAGTTATATGAATAGTTTTCTCATATATGACAATTATAGTGAAAAAAGCTATGCTCCAAGGGTACGTTTTATATGCCAACTGCATGCAGTTGAGGCTAAACAAAGAAAAAATGAGACATGGGTTTTGTGCCCAATATATACATTCGAGTAACCATGTCTACAATTTTTTTATAAAATTCATATGGAAGGTTGTGCGAACATGTTTTGGAGGCATTTAAAAACTTTTGTCACTGTGTAAAAGTAAGCCAAAAGTCGAATCTTTCGTACAACAAACATTTTTATTCATCAAAATTAAAATATAGAAGTTATTTAAGGTGATAAATAAGGAAACACACCTTCTCCCTTTTGAAGCACTCAATTTTTCCTTAAAATGAGCCTCAAGTGTGCATTTTTGTGCAAAGGCTTGGAAGAGAAACAAAACAGGGAAAAAAGTCAAATTTGCCAACATGACAGATTTGGTACCACTAAATGAAGAAGAGATAGAAAATCATGAGACCTTGGTTTTATCAACAAGGTAATAAGCTTCGACCATCATGTCTTACTTTGTATTTTTCTAAAGCCACTTAACCATGTGAGACGTTTTTTTAAAGCATGGAAACTAATTTTCCCACAACTTGAAATCTATCAACTGAGTTTCTCTATTTTTTTATGCACAAGAGAATTATGATTAGGTTAACATTCTCACCAAAAAACACTAATATATAGAGTGGCATTTGTGAGATGTTATATATTTTGAAAGCTTGGTTTGTTATTTGAAAATTTGGTTCAAATGTATTATGTTGGATGCACATGAGCTTATTTTTCAAGTTTATTGGATAAGGATAGGATTTTTTTTTGCAGCAAGTAGGAGAATAAAATGTTAAGTGTTTCCACACAAGAAACAACACTAGTATCATAGATAAGTTGAGCTCCAATGTCACGTCCACCATATAATTGTTGCAAATGTGGTCTTCTCACGATATCCATTATTCATCCTACTTATTAACCATGTATGCCTATTTACATTTCCTTATTCCGAAATGACAATCCATGCATGTTGAAGTGAAAACCCTTATTTGTTTATGCAGTCAAATCTTAAATCTTTCATGATACTTCTACCAATTTATGACTTCAACATATTTTTCCTTCATGAGATTTCCATATGACCTTGCTCCCTAATCCAAATAATAACATAATGTACCTGACTTACGTTGTTGAGTTACCTCACCGTCCTATATTTTTCCCCAAATAAAATTTGATGGTGAAAACTTGTCTTAGGCACGACCAGAGCTTGGAGTGCTTGAAAATCAACTTGAAGGAAATAATTCTTTGGGAATAATAATTTCTAATTATGAAAATTATTTTGAGCACAATCCCAAAAATCTTGTTTGAACCAACTTGCTGGCAGACAAGATTTGGAATGGAACGAAAGAGAAATTAAAATTGCATTACCCCTTATCTCATAAATTTCTAAACTTGTTGCTCCACCAAAAGTTCATATTCCATATCTAAATCTACCAATCATTGTGTTATAAGTTCCAAAGTTTGTATATATCAAGCTACAAAGTACCAAATGACCAAAGTTCTACATTGCTCTTTTTTTTCTTTTTCTTTTGTTTTTTCAGTTTAAGTCAAAGCACCATTGTGGACCAACTCAACTCTTTTTCCTCTCAAGATGTTATTTCATGCACCTCTTAGGTAGGTGAAGGTATGCTTATTTTATAATAATTAGTCACTAATTTATTCAATATTAGAGTAAGTGTACTTGGAAAATTTCATATGTTTCTTTTTGTTGCTATCATATGCCTTTTCTGATTTGTCAAATCTTTAGAGGGCGGAAAAAAACCTTTAGTTCAAGGAAACATATTCATGACACATTCTAACACATGTCTCATATTCTCATTATTATTTTTTTACTCCTTAAGAGGTTCCCCTGTGAAGAATAGTGATATAAATGCTTTTCTCACATATGACAGTTATAATTAAACAAATTTTTCTCGAAGGGTACTTTTTGCACGCTAGTTACATGTAGTTGAGGCCAAACAAAGAAAAAATGAGGGTTTGGTGCTAAATATGGCCATTAGGGTAACCATGTCTACATTTTTTTATAAAGTTCATATGGAAGTTTGTGCGAACATGTTTTCAATGCATATTTCAAAATTTTGTCATTGTGTAAAAGTAAGCCAAAATTCAAGTTTTTTGTATAATGAACATTCTTATTCAGTAAAAAAAATATAGAAGTTAAAGTGATAAATGATGAAATAGACCTTCTCCCTTTTATAGCACTCAATTGGCCTTAAAAAGAGCCTTGGATGTGCATTTTTATGCAAATGCCTGTGAAAGAAAAATAAAAGGGGTGAAAAGGTAAAAATTGCCAACTTGCCAGATTTGGTACAACTAAATGAAGAAGAGTTGGAAAATTATGATACCTTGGTTTTTTCAGCAAGTTAATAGGCTTCAACCAACATGTCTTACTTTCTAAAAATAAAACAACTTAAAATCTTGGCATGTGTTTTTCTAAGGCTAGTTAAGCATGTGAAACTTTGTTTTTTTCAAGTGCAAAAACTAATTTGCCCACAATTTGAAATCCATTAATTTGGTTTCTCTATATTTTTTTTAAATGAAGTGGGTAGGGATTTTTTCTATTAATTCAAATGGGATTGAAGGCCAATTTTTTTACATATGCTACCAAATTATCATCCATTGTTTTCAAGAAAGACCAAAAAAGATTGGATCTTTTTACTCTTTGTGTACATACTACTATTCTCATCTGGTTGTGCTTATATTTTCTCCAAAAGACTCCTAAAACATATAAATACTTGTTGAACATAGATTAAAACTAAAAAATGAGACTATCATGCATTATTCACCCTAGGGGAAATACCAACTTCAAGGACATCAATATCATTCTTTGGATGGGAAGGAGAAGAAGCCAATTCCACATAAGTCTCCATAGTTTTCATTCCCTGATGAAATAAAGTTGTGCCTTCCCTCACATGGACCTCCACAAACAATTTTTTGTCCACCCCTTTTGCCACTCCTTTAGGTAAAGGAACCATCATGTCAAGCTTAAGACTCAATGAATCATATGCCACTTAAAGTCTATCTATCTTGGTCTACAAAAGGGGTATTTTTTTATTTAGGGTTTCTCTAATTTTTTATGTGCAGGAAAATTATGATTAAATTAATATGCTCACCAAAAATCACAAACAAATAGATTGACATTTGTGAGGTATTGGCTCTTTTGCAGGTCTGGGTTATCATTTGGAAATTTGGTTCAAATGTACACTGTTGGATGCACGTGAGCTTATTTTTAAAGTTTATTGGAGAAGGATGAGATTATTATTTTGTAGCAAAGAGGAGAACAAAATGTAAGTGTTGTCACACGAGACCCAACACTAGTATCATAGAAAAGTGAAGCTCCATTGTCACATCCACCATATGATTGCTACAAATGAGGTCTTCTCACTAGATCCATTATTCATCCTACTTACTCACCATGGTATGTCTATTTATATTTCCTTATTCCGAACTTAACAATCCGAGCATGTTGAATTCCAAACCCTTATTTGTTTTTGTAGTCAAATATTAAATCTTTCATGATACAAATACTACCAAATTATGACTTCAACTTAATTTTCCTTCATGATTTTTCCATACCATCTCGTCCTCTAATCCATACAATAACATAACTCATATCAGTTACCATGCCTAGCTACCTTATTGTCCTGTCATTTTTCTCCAAATAAAATTTGATGGTGAAAACGTGTTTTAGGCTCCATCAGAGCTTGGAGTGATTGAAAAAGAACTTGTTGGAAGACATTTCTAGGGCATAATAATTTATAATTGTGAAATCCATTTTGGACGCAATCAAACAAACCTTGTTTGAAAACCTTGTTGGCGAGCATGTTTTGAAAAAAATGAAAGAGAAATTAAAATTCCATCTAAGTTCGATTTCTACTTATGTCATAGATTTCTAAACTTGATCCTCCACCAAAATTTCGTATTCCAGATCTCAATCTATCAACCATTATGTTACAACTTTGAAAGCTTCCAGATCTCAAACTACAAAGTACCATATGGTCAAGGTTTTACATTTCTCTTTCGTATTCGGTTTAGTTAAAATGATCATTGCGAAGAAACTTAGCTCTTTTTCCTCTCAATATTTTATTTCATGGACCTTTGTGGTAGGTGAAGGTATGTTTGTTTTTTAATTTTTAATCACTAATTTATTCAATACTAGAACAAGTGTACTTGGAAAATTTCCCCTGTCTTTTTTGGTTGCTCGCATATGTCCTTCCCTATTTATGAAATTTGTAGAGGATGGAAAAAAACCTTTAATTGGGGGCAACATATTCATGACACATTCTAATACATGTCTCATATTCTCATTATTCCTTTTTGACTCCTTGAGAGGTTTCCCTATGAAAAAGGTGATATAAAATTTTTTCTCACACTTGATAGTTGCAATTAAATGAAATGTACTCAAAGGGAATTTTTTGCACACTAGTTGCATGCAAATGAAGCCAAATCGAGAAAAAATGAGACTTGGGTTTTGTGTGCAATATAACCATTCAGGTAATCATTCTACAAGTTTTTCAGAAAATTCACATGGAAGGTTATGTACACATTTTTTCAAGGCAAATTTCAAACTTTCGTCATTCTGTAAAAGTAAGCCAAATGTCAAGTCTTTTGTGCAAAGGGAATTTTCTTCATAAAAATGAAAGAAGTTCATTAAGGTGGAAAATGAGGAAGCACGCCTTATTCCTTTTAAAGCACTCAATTTTAGCTTAAAATTCACCTCGGGCATGCATTTTTGTTAGCCTCACTCTCTTAAAAATCAATAATAAATCCAATTATTAAATTAAATAAATAAAATCATAAGAATTCCTCAAACTAAGGAGTCTAGTTTGGATGAGAGGTTCTCTCCAACTAGCTCTCCTAAATTAATGTGTAAGTTAAGAAATTGTCTCAACCAGGTGAGTCTAAGATAAATGCACTATCTTAAGACCACTTACTCATGTATTTAAATGTATTATTAAATTATTTGAATAATTTGAATTACATGAGCATGAGAGACCACATGATGGCTCTATGCCTTTTCCGCTAGTGTAATTTTTGTGTGTTAATTTGTTGTGCATATGGTTATATGGCTTTGTGATTCTTCTTCATGTGGTATCAGAGCTTTTCGAAGGAACCTGTGTAAGGAGTGTTCAGTAGATCTTGTGCGTGGATTGAGCCTGGGAAGTTTGTCGAACGTGGAAGCCGGTTTAAGTCGATCACAAAATGTGAAGTCTGCTTAAAGGAATTGAAGTCCTCTTGGTGTGTACCAAATTTCCTGAATTCTTTCATAATGATGTATCTTGTGTTTTGATCCATGTCACCATGGGTTGCAGAAACTGTGTAATTTCAAGCTCACATTGCATCAATACCATCATGATTTCTTGTAAGGTTTTGTGTTCATAGCAGAAGTCTGATCCATCAAACCATGGTACTCTCATTCAAACCATTTTGTGCTTTTTTTTCCTCTATTTACAGTATTCCATTGCAAGGAATGGATTTTTCAGTCAGATCTACTGATGAAAAGGCAAAGATCGGTCGTTTCTATATTATATATAGTAAAACATGTCATCTTGTGCCAGAAAGACCCAGATCCAAGTGGTACCGAAACAATATTCATGAAATTGAGTTTAGGGTTACGGATCAAGAATCGAAGGAGCCAGCTTTGTTTTCGTGAAGTCCTGTAATTTCTTATTTCATGGCTTTATTAAACCATAGGCTTGCATTCTGTTGAAGACATAGGTCAAACGGTCCCGATCAATCCAAAATTTGTAAATTAGGTTTTCGTATGAAGTTTCAGAATCCTCATCTTTTATTCTAAAAAGCATTTTTTTTGTTATCTTCTAGAATCATAATTGTTTTCTCTATGTTAGCAGTTTAAAACGGTTCTGGCTCGGTCAAAATCTGGGGTTTATCAAGATTCATGTCCTGAGCTTACTCAACCTCTCGTCTCTGTTGTAATGGAGAACAAATCCGACGGCTTCACATCTGCCACTTTGATTTTTCTGTGTTAAAACGCATAACAATGGATGTTGTCAATGCTGCATATGGATTCAAAGGCCTCGAAAACTGACGCAGTGAATAGATCGATTTCACAAAGAAAAAGGTTTTCAAATTCCAGTTAAAAAGGCTTGGAAAGGGATGTCTATAAGGACGAAATAGCTAAGTTTTCATGAGGCCCTGAACAAGAAGCGTCAACGAAGGGGAATGAAGAGCGTAACCAGAAATTTCATATACATTGGCCTTGTTTTCGATTGCAAGCAATGCCATTGATTGTAGGGATGGAAGTAGTCACAGCTTCATTGACAGGCAGATACAGCATTTAGGCCTAGCAAGCTTTCAAAGCCCACCCCCAACTCCTCGTCTCCGCAAATTCTACGAAGGAGGGTTTCAACCCACCATGCACTTGACAATTCGATTAAGATTGGCAACAACCTTGGGAGGCAGCATATCAATAGTAAAATTCAAATCAGTGATTTTTTTTCTTAAGGGCAGCTTATTGTTGAAATCCAAAAGTAGTATTTTACTTTGAGGTAGCTTAAATTCGTTTCAAAGTCAAAGTCAAAGTTAAATTGTAATTGAGAAATCACAATGACAAGTGAGAAAAGTGAGGGTTGATGTGAAAGAGAGGTGAAACAAATATTAAAGTTAACTTTGATGCTAGATCTTGGCATTATCATTGTTTTAGAGTCAGTTTTTGAAGACAATTTGATGCTAAGGAGTTCTCAGTCTGTGCTTGAGACGCCTCACTGAAGACATTGTCATGATGATGTATCTTGAAGGTTAATAAAAACATATCTTTTTGTGGTGATCGTGTCCTAGATCCGCCTGAAATTGAATAAGGGGATCATAGGTACACTCTTTGTTGTGAATGTGCTTGCATGATTTGAGTCAAATTTGTACAACTACATGCACATAAGAAAGTTTACATATACAAGTCATCGATCAAGCTCCTGAAATCAAAGCTCCCATAATCAATTAAGTTCATAAGCACAAAGCATCACATCATCGACTTGATAAAAGTAATATTCTGCAACAACATTTCACAACAGCCAATTCACGCCATCAAGTTAAGGACGCTACAAAATCAAGCATTTCAAGCCAAGGTGACATCAACATCATCAAGATTTTTTATATCACTTGCAGTAAACATTTTTTAACTGAATTGTACAGGTGCATTCTCAGTTGTAACCGATACCCTAATTTGACTTGTTAAGGTGAATACATTAAGTCAAGTATGTCTTCAACTGAATCATCAAGATTGAACTTGTCATTTGTATCTTGGGTGCATTTTTGACAGTGTTCGACACCCTTTCTTTTTTTTTACAAATCATCACATTCAGTGAGTACATTCAAGAAATCACAAGTGTCAGTAATCAATCAAGCAAGTTCAAGTGAGCATCAAATCAAGCCAGTGTTTAAAGCGAGTGTGTCATTCAAACAACAAAGCAAGCGAGCATGTCATTCAAACAACCAAGCAAGCGAGCGTGTCAAAATCAAGTGTGAAAGTTCAAAGCACGACATCTACAACAAACGAGCCAGTGTGAAGTTGATTGAAGCATTCACAAAGTGTCAGTGAAGCATTCAAGCAAAGAAATCGTCATCAAGCAAGTGTGAAATCAAGAGTTCAATCAAACAAGTTATAAAACTCTAGCAAGTGTTTACAGCATCAGCAATAAGTAACAGTACCAACGAGCCTGAATTCAAAGTGAGCAAGCTAACATGGCAAAACACATTCAACTGTCCCAAATTCTTACCAATTTTATTTTATCATTAGCTGGCGACATGGTGAACATCAGCAAAACAACTCTTGCTGACATTCAAGTGCATATTCAACATGCACATGAAACGATTGAGTTCCTTCAACTGGAGTTGCAACTGCAGAGAAATGAGTTGCAAGAGAAGTGTGTTGCTTCCAAGTCTTTGACCAATCCAGAGACAGCTGATCATTCAACTTCATTCATCCAACCAGCTTCAAGTGTTGAAGTTGTTCCAATTCAACTTTCTTCCAAACCCATCATCAAGCCATGGGAAGAAATTCAAAGTAATCGAAATTGACGCAGCTTAGGATATGTCAAAGATAACGGCAACTTACATATCCCTAATTATCCAAATCCCATTCAGTTCGTCAGTGCCAGATTACTTGAACAAATCACCTCAGCAAGTTCTCAGCAACTTGCAAACCAACGTCAATGCACACAAACTAAAGTCGCAGACAAACAAAAATGCGCACAAACTCAAGTTGCAGACAAGCCGAAATGTTCTCATTGTCAAAGAACCGATCATCTGGAAAATCAATGTTTTGATCTCCATCCTTGTAGTCATTGCGGTAAGTCAAATCATACATCAGAGAAATGTTGCAACCAACGATAGTCAGCCAGATTGAAGATAAATTATTCATGGATTGATCCCTGGGAATGGTCATTCATAGCCAGAATATTGTACAAGTTTTACGATTAGATTCACTCACACATATTGTAGCCAACAGTCAAACGAAGATGGTACTCTCGTGCAGTTGAATGGGGGAGTACATCAGTGAAATACTCCTGGAGTTCAGATATAATTTGGAGAAGATTGCCTCTCCTTTCAGCTGACAAAGGGGGGAAATGTCAATGAAATTGACAAGTGTTTGTCGGACTGAAAGTCTCGACAACATCAGTGAAGCAGCCAGTGGGCATCTTCATCAGCCAGTGGGTGATCATCAACAGCAAATACGCCATTGGGCGTTCATAAAATTGTGTCAGTGGAAACCAAATGTTGTTTTCAAGCAAAGGACAGTTGGATCCTTTTGTGGCTTAGCACATGATGGATTTGTCAAGCAACATTCAGATATGAATCAGTCATGCAACTTACTCATGGTCTCTTCATATTGTAATTTATTCAACATCGAGCTTTGGCGTTTTTTTAGGAAAATGCTTTTTGAGGATCAACTTGAGAACTTGGAAGATAGTTCCTTGTTCGTTTTGGATTTATCATTGAGGGGGGGAATGTTAGCCTCACTCTCTTAAAAATCAATAATAAATCCAATTATTAAATTAAATAAATAAAATCATGAGAATTCCTCAAACTAAGGAGTCTAGTTTGGATGAGAAATTCTCTCCAACTAGCTCTCCTAAATTAGTGTGTAAGTTGAGAAATGTCTCAACCAAGTGAGTTTAAGATAGACGCACTATCTTAAGACCACTTACTCATGTATTTAAATGTATTATTAAATTATTTGAATAATGTGAATTACATGAGCATGAGAGACCACATGATGGCTCTCTGCCTTTTCCGCCAGTTTAATTTTTGTGTGTTAATTTGTTGTGCATATGGTTATATGGATTTGTGATTCTTCTTCATTTTTGTTCAAAGCCTTGTTTAAAAACAAATTAGGCAAAAAGGAAAAAATTGTTAAATTGATCAATTTGTTACAAGTAAATGGAGAGCTAACAAATTCTATGACCTTGGTTTTGTTAAAAGGGAGATAATATTTAGTTAATCTTACTTTCTAGAAAAAAACATCTACAAGTTTTGGCATGTATTTTTCTAAGGCCACAGCAAGACATATTTTTTTTAAGTGTACAAATTAATTTCCCACAATTTGAAATCTATTAACTGGGTTTCTCTCATTTTTTATGAGGAGAAATATGATTAAATTAATATACTCACCAAATATCATTGACACCAAGAGTGGAATTTATGAGATATTGGGTCTTTTGCAGTTCTGCATTTTCATTTAGAAGTTTGGTTGAAATGTACATTAATGTTGGATGCACAACAACTTATTTTCAAGTTTATTGGATAAGCATGAGATTCTTTATCACAACAAGTAGGAGAAAAAAATGTAAGTGTTGTCATATAAGGACCAACACTTACAAACTTATGGTTGTCACATAAGAACCACCTAGAATTCAAGTCCAAGAAGTAAGTTTTGTCACATAAGAACCAACACTTACCCAAGTCATGGTTGACACACAAGAACCAACCTAAGGAAGCTCAACTGCCACTGAAATAATTTTCAGAGAAGGAAGACCCCATCACATAGTTCAGTAAAATTAGATGCAAGGTCGCATGAGGACAAGCAACATATTTAGTTGAGGGATGTTGAGTCATGAAATGACCATTTTTCACATCTTTTTTGCTGTATTTTCATAACCTTTCCCTTGACTTTAATCCCTTTCTTCTCTTCCATAACTTTGTTTTACTCCATTTTTAAGTTTGTGTGTGAGATTAGGCTCCATATTTTCCAATATATTTATTTTAATAATTTTAATGAGTTTATGATTAAATATTTGAAAATTACATGTTTTCACTTATATTTGAAAGTTGGGTGAGTTTATTGATCATTATAGGTATATTTGGAGATCCTTACAATGTGAAATTTTACTACTAAGGTCCAAATTCGAATGTCCTCTTCAACCTTTGAAGATTCGAAGAAGATTTAGAAGGATCACTCAAGTATCTTTAAGGAGAAGAATCATGGAAGATTTTCTATCAAATATCTTGGAAAAACTCATGAGAAGATATTTAGAAATATTTAGAGATTTATTTTTCAATTATTAACAAATGGTTGGAACCACATGAGAGATATGTGGATCCATATTTATTATTTCTTATCATAGTTTCAAAGCAACCATTTGTATAAATAAAAGTGCCTTCTCCATTCCAAAAAGAGGACACTTTGAGCATATGTCCATTTCATGATGGAATAAAATAAACTTCTTAATATTTTCTTTCACATAGATTTTTATTCTCTAGTTTTAGATGTAGAATGTTTTGATTTAGTTTATGATGTTTTAAGAATAGTTTGCTACTTTTTGTTCTTGGGAATTGAGTTCACTCCAAATAGATCATGGTAACATTTCATTCCATTTTATATTCTCTTATTTACTTATGCAATCCCATTTTTGTACATTATCTCATGGTAAATATTTTTCTTTAACCTATGTTCTTATTTGTCATAAATCACTTTGTTTATACACTAATTTTTGTATTTTCCTTTGTTCATAAACTCTTTATTTAAGTTACAACTTTTGTTACTTTTTTTATCATAGTTTAAATGTTGTAGTGTTCAAGATCATATTAAGTTTCATTTCCATATAATAGCTACTACTTTTGAGTGATAAGTTTAGTATTGAAATGTAGAAGATTTAGGAAGCCTATCCACTAGAAAAGACCCTAATTCATCCATAATCAATCATTTTAAGCTTGAGTCAAGCTTGTTTTTATTTATGAAGATTTGATTTCCTTTTAACACTTAGAATTTACATTGATGATGAGATTAAAGACTAAGGAGTCATCGAAGTGTTGTTGCAAGTCGTTAAGCCACCTAAGGGAGTAGGCCAAAGACATTGGAACCTGATTTTCTCCCTGTGAGACACTAGTGAGTACTTGATCAATTAAGTTATTTTAAGTGAGTTGTGTGCCTTATTTTTACTTTCAAAATGTGTGCCATAAATTTTATCCAACCAATAATCTATGTCAGTGAATGAAGCATTGTTGTGCGGGCCTTCCCATTTTCATCGTTGAATGGCATTCTTCACCTCAAAGCTTGATATTTTTTTGTTGTAAGCTCGAGTAGTCTAGGTTGGTAAGATTAGTTCTTTTCTATATTGAAATTTCTTTTGATTGATGAAGTGTAGTTTGTTTCATTTTTATTCAATTGATTTCATAAAGTAGGATAAGCATTAAGTATTCTAAATAGATCTTATTATAAACAATGCACTTCTTTACATATAAGGTTTGCATTTCAAAAGTTTATGAACTCCAGATTCATAATAAAATATTATACAATTTATACAAATAAATTACCTAACATTTTGGCATCATATCTAAGGAAATGCTTAAGGAATTTGAGAATTTTTAGTATTTTTACTTATTCTTTTTGCACCAAAATTTATGACTTTGAGGTGGAAAAATGGTAAAATGAGAGGTAAGAATTTTTGCATTCAATTTAATGAGTTTCTCCAAGACCTCTTCATGTTGGTAATGTAGATCTATAAAAACCTAAGGTAAAATTATGTTGGTACTATATTCATGAATAAACCTTGGGATACAAAAATAGAATTTTTGATAAACATGTATCAATAATTTCCATTTGTGGTGTTGTAAGAACCACTCCATTACTAACCCCTTGGAAAGTATATCCATTAAAGAATAAATATATCTGAAAGAGAAAACAAATGGAGAATAAGGAGCTTCTCAAATGAAATTAAATAGTTCAAGGTAGGCCATCAAATTTATGAGTTAAAATGTTTTCTTGTACAAATATGTATAATGAAGTGACATTGTAAAAAAATTTATACAAATTCAGGAAAAAAATTCAAGTTTTCTTAAAGCCATGTTTTAAGATCCACAAAATGGGTATTTAAGAAATTATTAGAGGAATTATTTATGTCAACATAAAAATTCCCACCAAGTATTTAATACACTTAATGGTTTAATTTAGGAAAAATCACATGACTTTCGATTGTTCTAGCAAACTGACTTAAAAAATCCCCTAAAACCATGGTGGGGACAATCAAGATTTGGGGGACTTTGAGAGAAATTTTCAAAATATATTTAGAAGAGAGATAGCCCTTGGAATCTACTTTCCAACCCAATTTGAATCACCTCAATCTGACATCATATGAAAATGTTATTCCCAAATTATTAATTGTTGGTCATAAAATTAGAATTGTTGAAAATTTGCATCTTGACTATATATTAGTATATTTAAATACCAAAACATTGTTGGAATTAAACCTATATTGAGAGGGTTGGGGTGGGGGGTGGTAGGGGTGGGTTGGTGAATCAATTTAATACACTTTTATTAATTTAAATATTTATTAAATGCAACCATTCATAAATCAATATGAACAAACAATGAACACATCATATACATGGAAACCCTTACAAGAGAAAACCACAAAACTTCTTTGATTAGATCTATTTGCAAGCACAAACTTCTATCACATTAGTATTTGTAGGCACCAACCTATAGGAGACACTAATACCCATGAGTTTGCAGGAACCAACTCGCAGGAGAAACCAATCCACCTGAGTTTTCAAACACCAACTTGAAGGAGACACCAATCTCCCTTGGAGTTGTTGATCCAATTAACTCGACCTCTCAAATCTCTGTTTCATCACATTTTCAGACTGGATCCATGTGCACCTTCTTTAATTCTTCCTTATAATGATGTCTTGATCTCATATCCAATTTGATATTTCAAAATATCTCTTCTCCTCTCTCTTCAATCTACTTTGAATAACAATTCTTTACTAGCTCTTCAAAATTGTTTCAAGAATTCATATATGTACTTATTTACTAATGCAAAGACTCCATACAACAATCCTTTAAACTTCTTTAAACATTCAGACTTCTCTGTAGTGGATTCAAACTTTATCACTATTCAACATCTATTTTTCATCTCTTCTTCTCTGGTCTAGATATGATCTCTACCAATTCACTCACACACAACTTCGCAAGTCTTTATTCTAACATTATTTATGTTTCACTGTTCAAACTTCTGTTTCGTTCCTCTTTATATCGTCACTAACACATATTCTTACGTAAATCATGTCTCTCTACACCTCTTCTTATGTCCCACACTTCTGTGTATTTCACGTTCTGGGACACTAAAAATATTTAATTGTGTCCATATTTATAAGTGATGTTAGAGTGCTTTAGCACCATTTTCTTAACACCTACCTTATGTTAGAAATACTAAGAGGCGGTGAATTAGTATTTCATTTCAATTAGTTAAATTTAATTCAGAGCATTAATTAGCATTAGATCAAACATAAACAGTTAACACCATTTAAAGACAATACACCAGATATTTTTAGGTGGAAACCCTTCCAGGATAAAAACCACCAAACACTTTTAATACAGATCTTTTCAATATTACATCAATAGGAATATCCAACTTTTGATATTCTTCAGCAACAACTAGAAGGAGGTTCCAACTTCATGGTTTATCAACTCCAACTGAAAGGGTGCTCCAACACCCTGATTTACCTGCTCAAACCAGAACAATGCTCCAATGCCCTAATTTACCAGCTCCAACTAAAAGAATAGTCCAATGCCTTGAATTACCATCTCTAGCTGGAAGACACTCCAATTCCTTAATTTACTAGCTATGACTGGACGGACGCTCCAATTCCCTGATTTACTAGCTCAAACTGGAAGGATACTCCAACATCTTCATTTACTAGATCTAACTAGAAGGGTGATCCAACGCCCTACACAAGCTCCAACTTGCCCTTGTACCACCCTGCTGCCCTGAAGTGTCCTCAGGCTCCAACCTAAAGGGGACTCCAATATTTGCCTTACACCACCCTACTCAGCAAGCCATGAATTTCCCTGAAGCCTCTGAACTTCCATTCACCATAGTGGACCACATTTCACAATTTTCATACTAGATCCACCTGTGCTCAATATAAACATGGAATAATAATTTGTTAATTCTATTAATTATCATTGTTGGACATTGCATAAGTGACTCTTCCAAAATCCTTGTCTCAACATCTCTGCTCAAGCACCATACATAGCTAATAAAACCTCATCAGTTGAATACAACCATCATTATCAAATCTAGGGTCATTAACAATCATAGAAATACTAACATCAGATTTTACAATCTCTACTCACCAAAGTACTGATAAACAATGATATTGTCAAACCCTAGTAAAAGTTCACAATTGAATATGCTCTTAATTCTTATCAATGCATCAAACTATGGCGTGAAAAGTCAAGGATTAGTCACTAGCTCTCAACCTTACACTGTTGTATGTCATCTGATGTATGTTCCAAATATTTATTCATGAGATAAACTATGTCAACTTTCAAACTACAAAACTGCCACTTTTTGTTGATGTATGCTTCAGAGATACAATTAACTTCCTAACTATATAATTTCCCCTTTTAACTCTCAAAGCACATTACTTTGTAATTCCTTTCAATCAAAGCACACCTCAAGTTTGTTGATGTAGAGAGTGTCATTAACTATTAAGACGCTCTTCTACTGATTGATCAAGACTTTCTTCAGGACTAAAAGAGTACCCCAATATTATTGTTGTTGATGTAAATGCCTTCTCTCTTTGCTACAAGTCAAATATACTACCCAAATTTAAATCTCGGTTCTGTATAGTGAGGTCCATGACTACTTCATCTCAATGGCTATTATACAAAACCTTATAGTATATGTCACTTTCAAATTGCATCATAATACTGAGTGTAACATTCTGATTACAAAATATGATATTACTATATGTCTTTAGTCAATAAAATAATGTGAACACATACCTCAATTGAATATGCTTATCAATTTATCATTCTTAGCCAATCTGAGCCAACATACCTTTGATAGGAACTAAAGATGCATCATAAATAGTATCCCATAAAAATGCCTCGAAAAATTATCCTTAGTGAGTTCAAGGGCTAGCTTTAGATCACAATGATGAACACTTTGGTTATATTTTGTTCATACTAAAAATTCAATCACAAACAATGTTCTGAGATAACATGGCATAGTGGCCTTTAAAAAACCTCAATAATCCTTGGAGTAGTCCACAAAAGTGTTGGGGGATAACATAGGATCACCTTAGAAATTTATAAAAGATAAATCTCAGACCACAATTTTTTCTACATAGGAGAGTGCCTTCCAGATTCCCATGGAATGTCTACAAAAAATCTGCTCTAAATCACAAAGGTGCCCCTTTTTGACGTCGCGAGAGTCTCCAAACAAGGACGGTCGAGATGACTTCCCGTAATTTTCTCTGGTCCAGACCTTAGAATGTTGCACAGGAGTCCAAAGTAGAGCCAAAAAATGTCTCATAAGCCCTTCTGAATCAACCTTAGAGCTACAATGAAAATCTAATAAAAAAAATATAAATAAATCAATCCAACTTTCTCCAAAATTGGTCTTCTCATCCAACTAAGCGTGACTACACAAAGGACCCAAAAAATTACAGAGATATATTATAGGTTTTGCGCATAAAAGAGATAGATCGAATGGAGAGTAGACAAGATGTATTTATGATGGCAGAAGACACTTCTAGAAGGGAAAGTTGACCTGACGAGGGGAAGGATCTGACCCACCAAAAATGAAATTTAAATTTGAATCTGAAATTATTTTGGAGCCAAAAATAATTTTTCCCTTGAATCCAACTTAGCCTCCTTTGCAAACAAAATTAATCTCCAACAAATTAATTATTTTACTCCATAAGAATTATCATTGGCCAACTGACTTGGATAAGAAATATTCCTAGTTTGAAAACTAATAGGATCCCCGTCATTTAATTAATTGCTTGGCCAATTATTTAGCTTCCAATCATCATTTTATTTTGGGGGCTTGACCATATTTTAGGGCTTCAAATTTTGACTAGACATATCTCCTCAACCATGAGGAGTTATGTGGCATGCCACTTACCACGAAGACAACATGATGGCAATGGTCATGTGATTAAATTCGTTGTTCTTCATCCTCAAATTATTCAACAAGTGCAAGACATATGATCATGCATTTGGACTTCTAGGACATCTTAAATATTAGAGCTTCCAATAAATGCAATCCATAGACAGATATTAATAGTGTTCAAATTTTGATGTTGGTATTAATGACAACACCATTCAACAATATTCCCCTTTGTCATTGATGCAACACACATACCCCCCATGCAATTACTTCTCCACTTGACTTCATGCTTCTAATCTTCTTCTCCTAATTTCTCTCCCCCTTTGACATCAATGGAAAAGGGTTACTCCCCTTGATGAAATATCTTCCTTTGCCTTCCTATAATAGATGAATTCTCTACCCCTAACATGCATTTCCTTTCATTACTTGTGATAGTTTATTCCATCTGTCAATATACATTACTGAAAATATTTACCACGACTTCTTCTGCAATTATATCCATGACTTTTCTTTCCAAACCTGTTGCTGCAATAAACAAAAATATGACAAATCTTCCCACAGTGTTGATTACTGATCTAATGACTTCTTCCCATTTTCTATGTATCAACATGATGAAGGATAGATCTTCAAATATGAGACCACTGCTACTTAGACTCCCCCTCTTCAACATTTTTAATACTGGGAGTCCTTAATCTAGATGCTTAGAATAATGTATGAACAAGTGGTGTTACAGGATCATCGTCGTGAACCTTGATATCTTTCTCTTAATCTATGGATTCAACAATTTCTTGTGTTTTCATAGATCCTGAAAGAATGACCTCTAGGATTTCTTCATTCATTTTTTCTTCTTGCTCCATTTTCTTCTCCAAACATTCTTGTTCCTAAAATTAGTGGTTTCCTTCAACATGATTCTACAAACATCATCTATATGTCCAGAAGTGAAGGAAAATATCCAAATATTCTCTTTTGGATGGATTCTCCTATTTTGTTCTCATTTCGTAGGTCGTAGGTATTCCATGTAGTTCGTCCATGCTAATATTTTCTGTCTAATATTTCTCCTAGCGCTGAGACTTTAGCGTCAAATCTCATCAGGAGTGATATGAGTACTTTTCTAACAATTACCTTTTTTTCCTTTGGTTCTCCCAATCCTTGTATGGTGTTTATTATTCATCAACTCGAAGAAGATAAGCTACAATAATTCCATCTTCATTCATTCTTAGCTGCTCAAAATGACCTCTAAAAGTTTGAAACTTAGCCTCCTTAACTTTTTTCCCCTTCATAAATTATTTTAACATACACTGCCTCTATTATACCATTCAAAATAGCATTCTTAGCTTTAACATTACTGTCATAAAGCTTCTTACATGTTGTTGACGGTGTTGGATACCGCCAACATACATGGGGTCTCCCCGATGTGAAGTCCCAATTAGACCTCTCACCATTTTGAATAGGATCCCCATCCAAAGTATAGTCTCAACCACCATAACTTAAGGTTTTCCTTGGTTTCAATGGATAACATAAGAGATTATACACATAAACTTCTAATAGGAAAGTAAGTTGGCATTGTGAAACATAATTTACAATGTGTAAAAGGATACTTTCATGAGAGGGGGGACGTGAGTGAGTCTCTAGAAGGAATTAGTAGTACTAACCTATGAGAGACACATGAGAGAAAGGAAATTTTTGTTGGTAATCTAAAGAATTACTTCACATAGACACAATTATCATTAAAATATACACAAAACACATTCAACAATATCAACACCAAATCCAATGAAGTGGTTCAATTTCCTTAGTACATTTGAAAAAAAACATGTTGCAAACCTATAAAGAATAGTCTTACTACATTCATGATACATGCATAAAAATGTGTTGGCTTATCAAGCTTAAATTATTAGGTGAAATATCCAAGTACACAATTACAATGGAGAGCCACTAGCTCCAATAGTGGAACATTGATTCACTTCTTACTTCTCCAAAAGAATAGTTTTCTCTCCTATGCCAAATAGGGAAGCCAATACTAGCTCTCCAAAGATTCTACCTCCAAAATACCTTTTTCTTGAATTATAAGGTTTCTTTTAGAGGAATGACCTTTCATATCGCCATGGCTCTTGAGTTTCCCTCATGACTATTGGACTCCTATTATGACCTTTGAACTTCTAAACAACTCTTGAAATTCTAAATGACCTTTAGACTTATCTATGTGACTTTTGGACTTCTTCATGTGACTTTTCTCCATATATGACCATGTGACTCTTCATATTCCACATATGACCCTTGGACTTCCACACATTACATTTTGTCCTTTTCCTTTTAATAATTACATCATTACATTCCACATGATGTGGCATGACACATGGACACACTTGAAATTGTGATGACACTTGTACAAATCACAACTTGACAATGGTGACATGGACTTCATGATGAGATGGAAATGCCAAGATGTTCTCCTTGTTGTTGTGTCGTTAACCTCTTTATGATAGATATGATCAATACTTCATCTTCATGAAAGATATACTTTGTTTCTCATCTTTACCCTCCAAAGGGTCATGGATCAATATTGGAGTCTTCTAAGTCATCATGCAATGTCTTCATTCAGTCTTGGTTCAAGATCTGCTTCATGTATTCAAGATGGTTTTTCTTGATGCTTCTTCTCTACAAGTGCTTCTCTGCTTCTTATCCTTGACATATTCCTTGATAATCACCTTGTGATGGCGATAAGGAACACCTTCCAATGAATATCACCCATGACAAAGAAAAATCAGTCTTGAAATCATTGATTATACCTCTACTTTGTTGAAAAGTGTAACTAGGTTCGGTCTTCACAATAACATATGTAATTGTGATTCTATGTAATTGATGAAAAGAAGAAAATAAAAATATTTTGTAAGTACTTGAATCATGGGTTTCATGATCAAGGAATTTTATTTTAGTTAAGGTTACCATTGAGAACCTTTAGGTTTTGTCATCTAGTCATAAGAGTCAATTTGAGTCAATGTTATGCATGAAGGACCCTTATTGGGCATGTTACAATTTTGGATGAGTAATTAAATGTATATGAAGGTCCTCCAAGGCAAATCAAAGACACCTACTACAAGTAGAATTCAAGAAGAATAATAATATCTCTCAAATAGACATATGGGTTCACCCTCTCTCAAGTCGGCCTACTTGACTTGGAAACAAACATAAATAGGTAGCTCGAACTCATTTCAGAAGGTAGATTTTCAGTCAAGATCAAGTCTGAAATAAGAAGTGTCAAAAGGTCACTTGGGAAGGAGCCTAATCATCAGCGAAGAAGAAGAGAAGAAGAGAGAAGTGTTTGGAATCATTTGGATCTTTTTTTGGGTCACTTTGATCTCACACGTGCAAAGTAAAGGGATTTTTTCTAGTGCAGAAAAGGCCGAAGTTTTGCAGACCTAGTGAAAGGGTAAGTTAAGAAGGAAGCAAGGGTATATTACAATCCAAGTTACCAAGGAATATACCTACTACTAAAGTGAAGGAAAAAAAGGCATAAGAGAAGGTGGTATGCGTGAGTTAGGGTTTCTGATCAGGAAGGCCAAAATAAGCGAAGGTCTAAAGCAGAAGGAAGCTAAAGTTGAAAAGAAGCCGAGAAGAAGGAAGGAGTAGAAAGTTGACTATCGTTGACTAAGGTTATCATCAACGAAGATTTTGTGTCTTGGTCTTGGAGTGGAAAATAGTTCAAGGGTCTTGGTCTTGGTATTCGTCAATTGCAATCTCCATAAGAAGAATAATTTATTCGGGTTTTCCTCTCAAGTGGGAGAAGTTTTTGCGCTAGCTGATAGCCTATATTTTGTGTCTCTTGTATCTTTATGGTTTATGCATTAGTAGTTGTTTGATGAATAATAACACTATACTAACATAATTTAAAGAAGATCCTAATCTAAGAAGTAAAAATCATTCACAAGCAGTTATCTATAGAAGAGAAATCACCTAATTGCTTTGCCCTAGATTTCCCAACATGATATCAGAGCTAAGGTGACAAAGTCAAGGAAGGGAATCTTATCAAGGGACACTCAAGGATCCAATATGGGGGAAGAAATCAAAGTGAATATCATCTTGAAGTCAAGATATACAAAGGAAGCATCATAACCCTAGATCAAAGAAGAAGGCTACAAAGAGTATTGGGATCATCGTCAAGAAAAGAATGCCAGAACCCTACATCTACTAAAGAGATCTATAAATCAACGCAATCTTGAAGTTTATTCATCCAGGAAAATCACCTCAAGATCAAGATCACGTCATCATCAATCAAAGAAGTATTCCTGGGATCCGTTGTCAATCATTTTGATGTTGAAATATCTTAAAGACTATTCATCCAAAGGAAGCTAGATCAAAAGACATTATCATCAATGTTCTAAGAAAATATCTATCTCGTTGAAGAAATATTCCTACCATTAGAGACATCATCAAGAATTCATTATTGATATTCATCAACAAAGACTCCATAATCAAAGGATGCAAAGGGATCTCCCTCTTTGTAGGATCAAGGATCATTATTGAAGAAAACTATCTTCATCAAGGAGAAGTCTTCTATTCTCTATATCATCATCAACATCAAGAAAGAAATAAGGAGAAATAGCATCCTATCAAGTAAGTATATTTAGGTCCACATCTGAATCTGTTAAAATTTATTTTTGTGAGGAAAACAACAAATTGGTTGGGCCTTCAAACTAGCTTGCATGGAAGAAAATGACAGATCTAAATATCATTGAAAATGAGGTGATGGAACATGTGAAAGGATCTATCACAAAATGAGGAAAGGAATATTCTCAAGCTCTTGCAAAGTATATGGAAGGGGAAGTTAGCGCTCAAATTATTCTTATAGAATCCATCAAGGATCCCCTCATCCCATATGTACCAAAACTTGAAACTTCAAAAGAAATATATGACAACTGGTAGAGTTGTATTTCATAAGCACTACTGGAGAAGTCATCCCATTAAGGTAAGAAATATAGAAGATGAATATGTCAATGGAAGATGGAATAGCCTCATACTTTATGAGGATATCTAAGATACAGGATCAACTTCAAGAACTAGGAGAAGTCATGCCTGATAGATAAATGACTACAGTTGTACTAGGTTCACTCTGAAAGATTGAAGAATCTAGACTAAATTCCAAATATGATGTGGGAGAAGGTGAGCAAAATCAAGCTTATGCTATAATGACAAGAAGAAAAGGAAATTATGGAAAGTCTAGTTCTCGAAAAAATAAAAGGGACATGGATAAGATTCAATGATATGGGTGCCAAGAATATGGGCCCTACAAAAGAGATTGTCCCAATATCAAGAAGGAAAATAAAAAAATAGGAAGAGAAGAAGCGCGTATCACTGAAGAAGTGGAGGAAGCTGAAAAGAAGAAGTCTTAGAAAGAGGAAGTAAGAAATATCTACTATGGCTGAGATAGTCTTCCTCACCTAAGATATTTTCATAGTTGTTGAGTCTTCTATTGTAATATATGGCTATCACGATTCATTAATAAATATGATGGGATGTATCATGGAATCATAGAAGCATTGAAAACAAGATCTTGTGACATCATCATGGCGAAGCATGAAATATTTTTGAAGCATGGTAGTCAACTATGAAAAGATATATCTCTTGGAAACCTCATTTGTAACATAAGTGGCACTTATGGAAAAGAAATAAAAAGGCCATCTAGTACCATGATCATCATACATCTGTCAAAATGAAACATATGTTGGATGGGGATACTCTAGATCCTTAAGATTCTATGATGGAATCTTCATCAAAAGGTTGACTAATCAAGAGAGGAAGAAAGTGTTTCATCAAGAATTCCAAATTTGTGGAATTCATGGGATGATGGTATGATGACATAAAATATGAAGCAGATGAAGTGATTGAAGCTCTTTCAATCAAGGAAGTTGTTGCAAGAAGTATGGATGACCCAAAGTAAAATTAGTTATGTATGCTTACATTCAATATTGAAGAGTCATGTCATATGGTTGCAGGTAACATGGATCAATGCTCTATCTTGAGAAAACAATCAAAAGGAAGGATCTCCTTCTTCGAAGAGATGCGTGAATGCATGGATCACACATTCACTAGATGAAATCAACATAATATGTCCTCATATGTAATATGAGGAGGTTGGCATTAATTGTAGGAACTCTAATTGGAAGCTCCTGGGAATAGAATGTGTAAAAATAAAGTACAGAAGAAATTGTGGAATATGCAACCATGAAAAAGGAAATCAACATCCAAATACCAAGAAAATTTTACTAGGATATCTCCATGAAATATATGAAGACTCCAATGGAGTCTGAAAAAGTAAGAGACCCTTGAAAATATATATATATTTGGGAGATGTGTCAATATGTATGTAGGATGTTGACGTAAACTAGATGATGTCATGATAAAATACTAGCAAAAAGTTAATTTTTATTTAAGTGTTCATTTCTTATTTTTGAACAAATATTTGGATGGGCTTATGGAGGGCTGCAGAGGGAAGATCTATGGATGTCTTCCACCACCGATGCACATGTAGTAGGATGAAATATCCTTAAGGAAAAATGGCATGAAGAGGGAAGCATGGCATGAAGGAAGGCTAGATATAGCCTGATGAGTCACTTTCCGATGATGACATGGCTAACTAATGGATGAAAGTGATGGATGGTTGGTACCCTATGAAGAAATCCCAAACATGAAGACTCCTTAATAAAAAAAATAAGTTCATGAAATCATGAGGAGTTATTCAAGCAGTTGGTTGTCCTGTCATCTCCATATGAGGAGTTGTTGTAGGTCCCTAACTAAGATGGATCCTGGAAACAAGTTTCTTACTTGGAAGAAACTTGGAAGAAAAATTTCCTAAGCCAAGATGGACCTTAGGTACATTCCTTCCATAGGAATGAGTACATTCCTTTATTGGAATAGATATGTCCTCCCTAATTAAGGGGACGAGATAAACACAACATTATTGTCTTCACTTGGGAATATAAAATGGAGGATTGGGTAAAAATATGGCATTAGATACTCTTTGAGGATGATTTAGGGCATCCAAGATAAGATTAGTCATAGAGGGTCAATATTCTTTGAGGACTAGGAATCCAAGATAAGAATATTCTTGGTGGAACATATCCCGAGAACCCAGATAGGGTATGTTCTGAGAGAGAAAATGATGAGGGTGTCTATACATCATTGGTCTCGCTAACGTTCTTCTCAGATATCATGGAGAGATAGAGTTGTTAGTCAAGGCCTTGCTATCTGATAATTTTTTTTGATATGATTCTTTACAGATGAGTTACCTATCTGACTCTTCTTATGAGAATGACCAAGTACCATTATGAATACCTCCCTAGTTAAGAGGGAGTGTTGAAAAGTGTAACTAGGTTCAGTCTTCATAATGACATATATAATTGTGATTTTATGTAATTGATGAAAAGAATAAAATAAAACTAGTTTTTAAGTTCTTGAATCATGGGTTTCATGATCAAGGAATTTTATTTTACTTAAGGTTCCCATTGAGAACCTTTAGGTTTTGTCATCTAGTCATAAAATTAAATTTGAGTCAATGTCATGCATGAAGGACCCTTCTTGGGCATCTTATATTGTTGTATAAGTCATTAAATGTATAGGAAGGCCCTCCAAGATGAAGCAAAGACACCTCCTACAAGTTGGATTCAAGAAGAATAATAATATCTCTCAAATAGACATGTCGGCTCACCCTCTCCCAAGTCAACCTATTTGAGTAGGAAACAACTATAAATAAGCATCTCAGCCTCATTTGAAAAGGTATATTTTTGGTCAAGATTGAGTTTGAAATAAGAAGTGTGAAGGTCACTTGGGAAGGAGCCTAATCATCATCGAAGAAGGAGAGAAGAAGAGCAAAGTATTTGGCATCAATTAGATCTATTTTTGGGTCACTTTGATATCACACTGTGAAGTAAAGGGACTGTTTCTAGTGCAAAAAAGGCCAAAATTTTGTAGACCTAGTGAAAGGGTCAGTCAATGAAGAATCAAGGGTATATTACAAGCCGATTTACCAAGGAAGAGACCACCTACTAAAGTGAAGAAAAACAAGGTATAAGAGAAGGTATTATGCATGAGTTAGGGTTTTTTATCAAGGAGGTTGAAATAAGCAAAGGTCTAAAGCAAAAGGAAGCTGAAGTTGAAAACAATTCGATAAGAAGGAAAGGGCATAAATTTGACTATCGTTGACTAAAGTTCTCGTAAAGGAATATTTTGTTCATTGGTCTTGGAGTGGGAAATAGGTCAAGGGTCTTGGTCTTGGTCTTGGTATTTGTCAATTGGAGCCTCTAAAAGAAGAAGAATTTATTCGAGTTTTCCTCTCAAGTGGGAGAGGTTTTGGCCCTGGTTGATAGCCTATATTTTGTCTCTTGTCTCTATATGGTTTATGGATTAGTAGCTTTTTGGTGCAGAATAACACTATACTAACATAAGTAAAAGAAGATCCTAATCTAGGAAGTAAAAATCATTCACAAGCAGTTATCTATAGAAGAAAAATCACCTAATTATGTTGCCCTATATTTCTCAACATGGTATCAGATCTAAGGTGAAAAATTCAAGGAAGGGCATGTTATGAAGGGGAACTTAAGGATATAATATCGGGGAAGACATCAAAATGAAGATAATCTTGAAGTCAAGACATACAAAGGAATCATCATAACCCTAGATCAAAATAATAAGGCTACAAAGAAGTATTAGAATCATCATCAGGAAAATAAGGCCAAAACCCTACATATACTCAAGATATCTATGAGTCAAGGTAAGATTGAAGTATATTAATCCAAGAAAATCACTTCAAGATCAAGATCATATCATCATCAATCAAAGAAGCATTCCTGGGATCCGCTCTCAATCATTTTGAAGTTGAAAAATATTTAATATTATTCATCCAAAGGAATCTAAATCAAAAGACGTTATCATCAAGGTTCTAAGGAAATCTCTCTCTTGTAGAAGAAATATTCCTACCATTGGAGACATCATCAAGAATTCATTATAGATCTTCATCAACAAATATTCCACCATCAAAGGATCCAAAGCGATATCCCTCTCTGTGGGATCAAGGATAGTTATTGAAGAAAAATATCTTCATTAAGGAGAAGTTTTATATTCTCTATATCATCATCAACATCATGGAAGCAGCAAGGAGAAAGAGAATCCTATCAAGTAAGTAAATTTATGTCCACATCTGAATCTTTCAAAATGTCCTTTTTCAAGGAAAGCAACAAATTGGTTGGGGCTTCAAACTATCTTGCATGGAATAAAAGGACAGATCTGAATCTCATTGAAAAAGAGGTGATGGAACATGTCAAAGGATCTATCACAAAACCAGGAAAGGAAGATGTTCAAGCTCTTGAAAAGTATATGAAAGGGGAATTTAGGGCTCAAAGGATTCTTATAGAATCCATCAAGGATCCCCTCATCCCATATGTATCAAAACACGAAGCTTCAAAATAAATATATGACAAACTGGTAGAGTTTCATTCTGTAAGCATTATTGGAGAAGTCATATCATTAAGGAAATAATTCTACAAGCTGAATATATCAAGGGAAGATGGAATATGCTCATAATTTATGATGATATCTGAGATCCAAGATCAACTTCAAGATCTGGGAGAATTCATGTGTGATACATAAATGACTACAGTTGTACTAAATTAACTATCGGAGGAGTGGGGTAACTTTACTTCAAGAATTTATTCGAAGAAAGAAGCTAATCCATTCCAGGATCTACGGTCATTGTGAAATATTTAAGAATCTATACTAAAGGAAAAATTTGATGTGGGAGCTAGTGTGAAAAATTGTTGGGTTGTGTTATATTCTTTCCACGATTAGCTACCCTAGTTGACCGGGGGGTTAGAGGAGGGGCGGAGCCCCCCCCTAACCCTTTGTTGTGTCGGTTGCACAGTGTGGGGGTCACAGGGGATTTGAGGGGGGTGGTTAGCCCCCCTCTACGAGGTCTAGAGCAGCACCCTAGGGAAATTTTGTTTGGACCCTACATTAGGTGGGCAGACCTACCTATGGTTTTGTGCATGGTTTTCGCACATGGTTTTGGGTGCGATGGTTTTCGTTCCATGGTATTGGATGCTTCGGCATATATATATATATATATATATATATATATATATATACATATATATATTGTAACATTGAAAGGAACATAATGAAAAATCAATTTGGTAGCCCTGGTTTTGGGATCCAGGGGAAAATATTTGTGTATATTTGTTTTATGTGTTATGCTCTCACTATTGTTTAATTTTTGTGTTTTAGAATTCGTATGCAAGTAATTTTTGTACGGGGTTAAAACCTACAAAAATCAAGCTTATGCAATAATGACAAGAAGAAAAGGAAAATTTGGAAAGTCTATTTCTCGGAAAAAGAAAATGGGCATGGCTAAGATTCAATGCTATGGGTGTCAAGAATATGGGCACTAAAAAAGAGATTGTCCTAATATCAAGAAGGAAAATAACAAAATAGGAAGACAAGAAGCCCATATCACTGAAGAAGTGGAGGAATATGAAAAGAAGAAGTCCAAGAAAGAGGAAGTAAGAGATATCTACTATGAATGAGATAGTATTCCCCACCTAAGTTCTTTTCATAGTTCCCAAGTCTTATGTTGTAAGATATGGCTATCATGATTCACTAAGAAATAGATTGGATGCATCATGGCATCATAGAAGCATTGAAAACAAGGGCTTGTGATATCATCATTGAGAAGAATGAAAGATCGTCAAAGCATGGTAGTCAATTATGAAAGGATATAGATCTTGGAAACCTCATTTCTAACATAGGTGGAATTAATGGAAAAATAAATAAAAAGGTCATATAGTTAAGGCTCATCATACATTTATCAAAATGAAACATCTACTGGATGGGGATACTCTAGATCCTCAATATTCTCTGATGGAATATTCATCGAAAGGTTCACCAATCAAGAGAGGAAGAAAGTGTTTCATAAAGAATTCCAAACTTGTGGAATTCATGGGATGATGGTATGATGACACAAAAGTTGAAGCGGATTAAGGGATTGAATCTCTTTCATTCAAGGAGGTTGTTGCAAGAAGTCTGGATGACCCAAAGGAAAATGAGGTATGTATGCTTACATTCAATATTGAATAGTCATGTCATATGGTTGCAGGTAACATGGATCGATGCTCTATATTGAGAGCATACTCAAAAGGAAGGATATCCTTCTTCAAAGCGATGCAAGAATGCATGGATCACACATTCAATATATGAAATCAACATAATATGTCCTTGTATGTAATATGAGGTGGTTGACATTAATTGGACGAACGTTGACTGGAAGCTCCTAGGAATAGAATGTGTAAAACGAAAGGAACGAAGAAATCGTGGAATATGCAACCATGAAAAAGGAAATCAACATCCAAAGACCAAGAAGATTTGACATCGATATGTATGCAATATGTTAATGCAAACTAGAAGATGTCATGATAAAAGACCACCACAAAGGTGGTGCACCTGCGACTGAGATCAGTTTATAAGCTTCAAATATCAGACTTCAATATAAAATCAAACGATTTTCTTTAACATTAAAATGCCGGACTACCACATGGAACCGTTGTTTTCCTTTTCAAACAAACTGGATTTTGTTAGCAACAGAAAGACGCTGCCATCACACCCTTTTCCCAACGCAAATAAAAAAATGTGACACCTGTTAGTTCAAACAAAACAGAGAACGTTGCATTTCCACCTGCGCTATATTATTACAATACCCAAAGGATTACATACTCATTGGTCCATTGTATCCACCGATACAATGCGTTCTATCACCCAGCACATCGCAGGCTTAACCTACGCATATAGATCACAACCAACAACAAAAAACCATCAAACGAAACATCTGTTCCTATCTTATTTGACAACGCAGGTCACAAATTTTACATCCTATCTGAATAAACAACAGCAAGCAAAAAAACGCCGATCCATGTTCCTCTATTTCTTGACACGCAGGTCCACAATAAAAAAAACAAAGGAAAAACCCCCTCTGATCCTCAATTTTTACATTGCTAAATGAACAACAAACCTCCAAAAAAAAAGACGTTGGTCCAACACCGGGCCTTTTCTAAATTCCACCACCGTAACAATTATCAGTGATTGGATCTGGCGCGTTTTTTGGAAGAGCATCCACGCATTCTCCTTTGACCGCCATTTCTCCCAATAAATACGCCCTCCGCCATATCTCAGTTGTTGTTTAATGCAGGTTCGATGATCGCTGAGAATCCGGTCCAACACAGTTGCATTTGCCACAATCGGTGGTCAGAACAGGTATATAACACCTGTTTGTAACAATTTGCCGGATTTCAAGCGCTCTTGAATCAAGATCTCCCAGAAGAAACCGGCGTTGATCCGCTCCAAGAATCTTCAGTTTGCCATTTATTTCCACCAGACTCACCCTTCTTTAGCTTCTGTTATGCCACTAATTTCTCTAATAATAGATAAGGTAATCACCATAAATTTATTCCACCAGAAAATGCGCTAAACAAACCAAACACTAAATGGAAAGACTTTAACTATTACAACAACACTAACTGTGAACTCGACTCTCTATCAATAGCAAATGAAATACGGTTTTTTTTCCCTTTTTTTCAAGCCACAACATGTGGGCAATTTCCCACATTGCTGGCCCGTCCCGATGCTCCTGCATCGTACTCCCGGAGAAGAAAAGATTGGTTCTTTAAACTGTCAAGAGTTATGCCATATTTCTGCAATTCAGTTGTTGTCAACCAACTGGAATCTTCCACTGGCTGCTCCTTCCACTTGACAAGATACTGAAAATATGTCTGCCCTCGAGTTTTCTTGGATATCCTCTGATCTAAAATAGCTTCAACTTCTTTCTTGAATGTTTTTGGTACCTGTTCTTCCCAATCCACAGTTTGAACTTCATCACCTGTAGCTTCAGTCTGCAATTCTGTTTCTGCCTCTCTGAATGGATACAAGTCTGCAATATTAAAAATGGGAGATATTCCGATCCCTTCTGGCAACTCTATCTCATATGCATTGGCTGAAAATTTCCTTTTGATTTTACATGGCCCTATCTTCTTCAGTTTCAGCTTGTTGTAAGTTTTTGTAGGAAATCTCTCTTTCCTCAAATATGCCATGACTAAATCTCCCACTTGAAATTCTTTTTCTCTTCTTTTCAGATCTGCCTTTTGCTTGTATTTCTTGTTGCTTTCTTGTAGTTTACCTTTAACATCTTCCTGTAGCTTCTGCATTTGTTCAACAAAATCTTCAGCACTTGCACTTCTGGTTTCTTGTTTCCCCAAGTCTCTTAGCTCATATACTCCTCTCGGATGCATTCCAAACACAATCTGAAATGGACTCATTCCAGTGCTTCGGTTTGGTGTGTCATTGTAAGCAAATTCAGCTTGAGCTAATGCCAAATCCCACTGTTTGGGATTTTGATGTACCAAACTTCTTAATATATTCCCCAAGCTCCTGTTTACAACTTCAGTTTGTCCATCCGTCTGAGGATGGTAAGCTGAACTAAAACTGAGCTTAGTTCCCAGTTTCTTCCAAAGTGTCCTCCAGAAATGCCCCACAAATTTAGTGTCTCGATCTGATACAATACTTACAGGCAAACCATGCAATCTTACAATCTCTGAAAAGAACAAATTTGCTATGTGTGTGGCATCATTAGTCTTCTTACAAGCAATAAAATGAGCCATTTTAGAAAATCTGTCTACAACAACATAAATAGAATCATTTCCTCTTTGAGTTTTTGGTAAACCCAAAACGAAGTCCATACTCACTGCATCCCATGGTCGATCTGGTATGGGCAATGGCTGATATAGTCCGGTATTTTGACTCCTTCCTTTGGCATATTGGCATACCCTGCATTTCTCAACAAACTTTTTGACATCAGTTTGCATTTTAGGCCAATAATAAAAAGAATTCACCTGGGCGAAAGTTTTGTCTTGTCCAAAATGACCAGACAATCCTCCACTGTGCTTTTCTTTAATGATGTTCTCTCTCATGGAACATTTTGGGATGCACAATTTGTTGCTTTTAAATAACAGCCCTCCTTGAACAAGGTAATCCATCCATTGACTTCTGTTATGGCTCACTGGATTCTGTACTGTTGTGTAGATGTCTTTAAAATCCTCATCATCCTTGTACATTTCTATCATTTCGTCAAAACCTACAACACCCACTTTAAATTCTTGCAAAAGAAAACTTACTCTGCTCAATGCATCCGCTACTTTGTTAGACTTACCACTTTTATGCTTTATTACAAAAGTGAAACTTTGCAGAAATTCCACCCACTTGGCGTGCTTCTGATTTAGCTTTGGCTGGTTATTGATAAACTGCAAAGCATGGTTGTCTGAATATAAGATGAACTCCTTCGGTAGCAAGTAATGTCTCCATTTTTTTAATGCCTGCACAATAGCGTAAAATTCTTTATCATAAGATGAATATTTTTTCTTTGCATCATTTAACTTCTCGCTGAAATATGCTATTGGCCTTTGCTCTTGGCTTAGCACCGCACCAACTGCTTCTCCACTTGCATCGGTTTCCACTTGAAAAACTTTCTCAAAATTTGGTAAGGCTAGAATAGGCTTTTCTGTTATCTTTCTTTTCAACAGATTGAAACTCCTATCAGCTGCTTCTGTCCATCGAAATGGCTGATTGACCTCCTTGATTGTCTCAAGGATTGGTGCACAAACTTGACTAAATCCCTTTATAAATTTTCGGTAGAAACTAGCAAGTCCATGGAAACTTCGTACCTCAAAGACACTCCTGGGAGTAGGCCAGTCTTTGGTTGCTTGTACCTTTTCCGGATCCATTTTCAAACCATCTCTGGAAATCACAAATCCCAAGTATACCAGCTCTTCTTTCATAAAACTACATTTCTTCAAATTGAATAGTAGTTTCTCTTTCTGCAGAGTTTTCAAAACTAACTTCAAGTGTTCCAAATGCTCCTCTTTACTTTTGCTGAAAACTAGGATATCATCAAGGTAAACAACAACAAATTTACGTGTATACTCTTTCATAACCTCATTCATTAGTCTCATGAATGTGCTGGGTGCATTAGTGAGCCCAAAAGGCATCACTAACCATTCATACAATCCACTGTTGGTTTTGAAAGCGGTTTTCCACTCATCGCCTTCCCGAATTCTGATCTGATGATACCCGCTTTTCAGATCTATCTTAGTGAAGTACCTGGATCCACTTAAACAATCCATTAAATCATCCATCCTGGGCAAAGGAAATCTATACCTGACTGTTATCTTGTTGATAGCTCTGGAATCGGTGCACATGCGCCATTCTCCTCCCTTTTTCGTACTAAGTACCGTTGGTACAGCACACGGACTCAGACTTTCCAAAATCAGCCCCTTGTCCATCAGCTCTTGAACCTGTCTTGCAACTTCTGCATTTTCCTGAGGAGTTAATCTATATGCAGCTTTGTTAGGTAGACTTGCTCCTGGTATTAAGTCGATATGGTGACTTATACTTCTAACCGGTGGTAATTCATTTGGTAATTCATCCACAATGATATCCATGTAACTATTTAACACAGATTGAATTTCTTCAGGCAAATCATTTAAATTTGTGGAGGTTAAAATTACCTTTGGCCTTCCCACGATAGCGAAATGCACCTCTTCGCTTTTATCAACCTCCTGTAGCAGTTCCTTACCACTCACCAACATGATACTATTTTCAGGCAGCTCTTTATCAGCATCATTCTTCACGGGCAGCAACGTATGCTTAACTCCATCCTTTTCTATGGTGTAGGTATTTCTTCTTCCATCATGAATCGCCTTTCGGTCAAATTGCCATGGTCTCCCCAATAACAGGTGACATACGTCCATGGGCATTATGTCACATAAAATCACATCTCTGTATGTGCCAATCTGCATTTCCACATTACATTGTTCTGTCACGGTGACTTGATGACCCTTCTGAAGCCAAGATACTTTGTAAGGTGCAGGATGCGCTTTCTTTGTTAACCCAAGCTTTTCCACCATCTCTGTAGACACAAGATTGTCAGTACTCCCACTATCAATTATAACCTTACAGCACTTACCCTTTGATTTGCATGTAGTTCTGAACAAGTTCTTCCTTTGCGCAGGTTCTCCAATCTCTTTTTCTGATCTCAGCAAAGTTCTTCTGAGCAGCAATGATTCACCTTCCTCCGGTGGTTCTTCCTTCTCTACAAGTCGAGGTGGTTCCGGCTTTGCCTCAGCCACATTTGCACCTCTCTGGCTTGCTGATTTGTTCTGAGGACAATTCCACGACGTATGTCCCCATTCTCCACAGGTATAACACCTGACATCTCTTCCTCGCCCTCTTCCTCTGGGCGCGAATCTTCCTCTACTAGAGTCACCCATCTGTGGTGATCTGCTGCTTGAACTTCCTGCTTCAAACTGATGCTGTGTTCCTCTGGATCTGACTGATCCTCTACCTCTTGCTGAGCTCTTTCCTCTGTTTCTTTGACTCTTTTTCCGCAATAATTTCTCCTCTGCTTTCAAACTTGCTTCATAGGCATCTTCAACAGTTTTCAAACTTAACAAGCTAATCTCATCTTGGATCTCATACCTTAGCCCATTAACATATCTGGCTACTTTCTCCAGATCATCTTCTACATGTCCTGTTCTGATATTTAACCTGTAAAATTCTTCAGTATATTCTTTAACAGACATTCCCTTCTGCTTCAAATTTTGCATCTGCTTAAAAAGATTCAAATGATAGTCTTTAGGAAAAAACTTGGCTTTGAGTTTGCTTACCATTTTATCCCACTGCTTGATCTTAGATTTCCCCTTTCGCGTTCTTGATGTCTGTAACTCGTCCCACCAGATGGCTGCATGGCCCTTCAGTCTAGTGACTGCAAACTTCACCCTCTTATTCTCCTCAACCTCTTCATAATCGAAATACTGATCTATGGATCTGATCCAATCCATGAGCTCCTCGGCATTTAAACTCCCATCATACATAGGAATTTCTATCTTGGGCTTGCTGCCAACTTTTGCCAGCATCTTGAGGACTTTGGCAGTTTCATTTTCTTCTCCTGCTTCGTCCTCTTCATCAGACTCTTCTGAAGAACTCTCAGTTTTCACATCTGGTGCTCTTCTCTGGGCTGTTTCCATTGTCTCCATTCGTTCACGCAGTCTTCGCACTTCGTCTATCAGGACTGCATTTGGTTCTGGTCTTCCTCGACCAATTCCTCTTCTTGGCGGCATCTTTTGCTGCAAACACCCGTTAGTATGGCTCTGATACCAAAATTGGTGCACCTGCGACTAAAATCAGTTTATAAGCTTCAAATATCAGACTTCAATATAAAATCAAACGATTTTCTTTAACATTAAAATGCCGGACTACCACATGGAACCGCTGTTTTCCTTTTCAAACAAACTGGATTTTGTTAGCAACAGAAAGATGCTGCCATCACACCCTTTCCCCAATACGAATAAAAAAATGTGACACCTGTTAGTTCAAACAAAGCATAGAACATTGCATTTCCACCTGCGCTATATTATTACAATACCCAAAGGATTACATACTCATTGGTCCATTGTATCCACCGATACAATGCGTGCTATCACCCAGCACATCGCAGGCTTAACCTACGCATATAGATCACAACCAACAACAAAAAACTATCAAACGAAACACATGTTCCTATCTTATTTGACAACACAGGTCACAAATTTTACATCCTATCTGAATAAACAACAGCAAGAAAAAAAATGCCGATCCATGTTCCTCTATTTCTTGACACGCAGGTCCACAATAAAAAAAACAAAGGAAAAACCCCCTCTGATCCTCAATTTTTACATTGCTAAATGAACAGCAAACCTCCAAAAAAAAAAAACGCTGGTCCAACACCGGGCCTTTTCTAAATTCCACCACCGTAACGATTATCAGTGATTGGATCTGGCGCGTTTTTTGGAAGAGCATGCACGCATTCTCCTTTGACCGCCATTTCTCCCAATAAATACGCCCTCCGCCATATCTCAGTTGTTTTTTAATGCAGGTTCGATGATCGCTGAGAATCCGGTCCAACACAGTTGCATTTGCCACAATCGGCGGTCAGAACAGGTATATAACACCTGTTTATAACAATTTGCCGGATTTCAAGCGCTCTTGAATCAAGATCTCCCAGAAGAAACCGGCGTTGATCCGCTCCAAGAATCTTCAGTTTGCCATTTATTTCCACCAGACTCGCCCTTCTTTAGCTTCTGTTATGCCACTAATTTCTCTAATAATAGATAAGGTAATCACCATAAATTTATTCCACCAGAAAATGCGCCGAACAAACCAAACACTAAATGGAAAGACTTTAACTGTTACAACAACACTAATTGTGAACTCGACTCTCTATCAATAGCAAATGAAATACGGTTTTTTTTTCCCTTTTTTTCAAGCCACAACATGTGGGCAATTTCCCACATTGCTGGCCCGTCCCGATGCTCCTGCATCAAAAGGTAATTTTATTTAAGTGTTAATTTCTTATTTTTGAACAAATATCTGGATGGGCTTATGCAGGGCTATTGATGGAAGATCTATGGATGCCTTCCACCACTAATGCACATGTAGTAGGATGAAATATTTTTAACGAAACATGGCATGAAGAGGGAAGCATGGCATGAAGGAAGGCCAGATATGGACTGATGGATCACTTTCCGATGATGACATGGTTAACTAGTGGATGAAAGTGATGGATGGTCGGTGCCCTATGAAGAAGTCCCAAACATGAAGACTCCCGAATAATGAAAATTAGTTCATGACATGTGAGAAGGAGTTCCTCAAGCAGCTAGTTGTCCCATCATCTCCACCTGAGGAGTTGTTGTAGGTCCCTAATTAAGAGGGTGCCTGGAAACAAGTTTCTTACTTGGAAGAAACTTGGAAGAAAAAATTCCTAAGCCAAGAGGGAGCTTAGGTACATTCCTTCTATAGTAATGAGTACATTCCTTTATTGGAATAGATATTTCCTCCCTAATTAAGGGGGAGACATAGACACATCATTCTTGTCTTCACTCGGAAAGATAGAATGGAGGATTGGGTAAACATTTGGCATCTAATGCTCTTTGAGGATAAGTTTGGGGATCCAATATAAGAGTATTCATAGAGGACCGATATTCTTTGAGGACTGAGAATCCAAGATAAGAATAGTCCTGGTGGAACACACCCTAAGAACCCGGGTGGGGTATGTTTCGAGAGAGACAATAATGAGGGTATCTATACATCATTGGTCTTGCCAATGTTTTGCTAAGATCTCATGGAGGGATAGAGTTGTTTGTCAAGGCTATGTTATATGACAATGTTGGGTTATATGATATTATACAAATGGGTTACCAATCTGAATCTTCTTATGAGAATTCTTTAGATTGAGAATGACCAAGTACCATTATGAATACCTCCCTAATTAAGATGGAGTGTTGCAAAGTGTAACTAGGTTCAATCTTCATAATGACATGTAATTGTGATTTTATGTAATTGATGAAACAAAGAAAACAAAATTATTTTGTAAGTACTTGAATCACAGGTTTCATGATCAAGGAATTTTATTTTAGTGAAGGTTCCCTTTAATAACCTTTAGGTTTTTTCATCTAGTCATAAAAGTCAATTTGAGTCAATGTCATGTTTCAAGGACCCTTATTGGGCATGTTACATTGTTATATGAGTAATTAAATGTATAGGAAGACCCTCAAAGACTAAGAAAATACACCTCCTACAAGTTGGATTCAAGAAGAATAATAATATCTCTCAAATAGACGTGTCGGCTCACCCTATTTCAAGTCGGCCTATTTGACTGGGAAACAACTATAAATAGGAAACTCGATGTCATTTCAGAATGTAGATTTTTGTTCAAGATCAAGTTTGAAATAAGAACAGCGAAGGTCACTTGGGATGGAGCCTAATCATCAGTGAAGAAGGAGAGAACAAGAGTGAAGTGTTTGGCATCATTTGGATCTGTTTTTGGGTCACTTTGATCTCACACACATGGAGTAAAGGAACTATTTCTAGTGTAGAAAAGGCCAAAGTTTTGCAGACCTAGTGAAAGGGTAAGTTAAGGAGGAATCAAGGGTATATTACAATTTGAGTTACCAACAAAGAGACCTCCTACTATATCGAACGAAAACAAGGCATAAGAGAAGGTCTTATGCATGAGTTAGGGTTTTTAATCAACATGCCGAAATAAGCGAAGGTATGAAGTAGAAGGAAGTCGAAGTTGAAAAAACTATGAGAAGAAGGAAGGAGTATAAAGTTGACTATTGTTGACTAAGATTCTCACTAAGGAAGCTTTTGCGTCTTGGTCTTGGAGTGGAAAATAGGTCAAGGGTCTTCGTCTTGGTTTTCTTCATTTGGAGTCTCTATAAGAAGAAGAATTTATTTGCGTTTTCCTCTCAAGTCAGAGAGGTTTTGGCCCTAGATGATAGCCAATATTTTTTGTCTCTTGTCTCTTTATGGTTTATGCATTAGTAATTTTGTGATGAAGAATAACGATATACAAACATAAGTAAAATAATATCCTAATTTAAGAAGTAAAAATCATTCACAAGCAGTTATCTATAGAAGAGAAATCACCTAATTACTTTTCCCTAGATTTATGAACATACGTTTCTCATGGAATAAGTTTCTTTTAAAGGCCTATGAAAAGACTTGAGAAAGAAGGGTTTGATGAGGAGAGCACATTTGAACTAAACAGTGGCTTAGGAAGGCACCAATGTTCTATTTTATTGCGCCATGTGCTATAAATAAGGAGCTCTTCATGATCCAACGCAGTGGGAAAGCACAAGGAACAAGGTTGATCAGCTTGTTGATTAACAATGCACTACGTGTTAGGCTCAAAGGAGTAGGAGATAATGAAAGCGCAGTTGAGCTAGATAGTGAGCAAGGGATAACTCCATTGTTTACTAAAAGTGTGCCATGCACTCAGGAAGAAAGAGAGGAACTGCTTGGGCACAGGGCGCAATCACAAGGGAAAAGGAGGGACCATTGTTGCTTGACAGTGCATCATGCACCAGAGAGGTTTAGTGAGGGTGAAGGGTGCAATGGCAGTGGACAAGGATGCCCAAATGTTACTTGAGAGTGTACCATGCTCTTTTAAAGGGACAAAGGATCCTTGTTTTTCTGAAGTGTTCTTTTGAAAGGAGAGAAGGTCCTTATTCTTCTGAAATGCACCCAAATGATCCTTTTTATTTTGAAGTGTGCTCAAAGGGTCCTTATTGTTTTGAAGTGCACTCAAAGGGTTCTTGTTGTTCCAAAGTGCACCTTGTTTTCCTAAAATGTGCTTTTTAAGGGAGAGAAGTTCCTTGTTCTTCCGAAGTGTGCTCAAATGGTCCTTGGTCTTCTGCAGTGTGCTTTTCACTATGTTTGAAGTGCGCTCACTGTGAGTTTGGAGTGTTCTCATTGTGAGTTTGGAGTGTAATCAGGCTTGGGAGGATAATTTTTTCTCCAACATTGGTTGCTTGTTCATCTGGAATGTGATTTTCACTGACAGAGGCAGCAAAAGGCTAGGTCACTTATCTTAGGAGGTATTGATGCACGCAAAGGTTTGACACATGCACGGGTGAAAACAAAAAAATCAACATTTGCGACAACAAGAAAACATGAAAATGACACTTGAAAATGCAAATGACATTGAAAGCAACACATGCCAGATAAAATATTACAAGAAAACAACACTTATCAAAGTGAAAGAAAGCAAAAGTGACAATCGTGAACATGAAAATGACACTTGTGAAAGCGAAGGTGCGCAAAAACGACAGATGGGAAAAATCATCGAAATAAAAGTACAAATGCAATTGAAGTGAGGGAAACTGTCAACGGAATGCACGCACTGATTTTTGACATGAATTGAACATTGTACATGCACTCTCTTGATAGATTGTGCTATGATTATTCAAGCTTTCATAAGAAAAGCATGCTTATGAATTCATCAAGAGTTGAGCATGTGTGAGAAATTTACTTTGAAAAGTAGAACTTGAGAAGAGGGATTATGGAATGAAAGATCGTAAGATCCTTAGTAGACTCCAAAATTCAAGTGTAGGTAAAATTTTGGAGGGTGTTTATCGCAATGTCAACACTTGCATCATCTATTGGAGGAGCTTAGGGTTCTTTGTATCTAGTCATTATAGAGTGACAAGCATCATATCATTGTTCGCACATATTATTTCACCCTTCCACTTTAAAGTACATATTTATTTCCATTAAATAGTGGAAATTTGTTCTTTGTTTATTTATTTCCAGTGGTTAGAATGCTTGTGAAGGAACTTGCTCTAATACCAATTGTTGGAAATAATGAAAGGGGGGTGAATCAATATTTCAATCCAATTAGTTAATTTTAATATTCGTAGCATTAATTAACATAATCTCAAACATAAATAGTTAACACCATTCAATAATGCACAACATCAAAGACAATGCACTAGATATTTTTTAGTGTAAACTCTTCTTGGAGAAAAAACACCAAACATTTTTAATATACGTATTTTAAAGATTACATCAATGGGAATCTCCAACTTTTTATATTATCATCAATAACTTGAAGGAGGCTCCAAGCCCTTGATTTTCATCTCCAACTAAAAGAATGCTCCAACACCCTAATTTACCACCTCCAACTGGAAGGATGCTTCAACGACATAATTTACCAACTCCAACTAGAAGGAATCTCTAACACCCTATTTTACTAACTGCAACTAAAAGGACGCTCTAATTCCATAATTTACTAGATCCAATTGAAAGGACATTCAAACGCCCCACACAGACTTCAACCTATCGTAGCACGACCCCGCCACCTTGAAGTGTTCTCAGGCTCCAGGTTGAAGGAGACTCCAATCTCCACCTTGCACAACCCAACCACCCTACTCATCAAGCCATGACTTGCCCTGAAGGCTCCAATCTTCCATTCACCACAGCGGACCACGTTTCACCATTTTCAGACTAGATCCACATGTCCTCAATATAAACATAGGAATGAAAATTTGTTAATTTTGTTAATTCTCATTATTGGACCCTACATAAATATATCTGCTAAAAAAATTGTCTCAATCGTTCTACTGAAGCACCATATATAACTAATTAACCCTCAATAGATGGATACAACCATCATTGTCAAATATAGGCTCATTAACATTCATACAAAAATTAGGACCAGATTATACAATCGTTGCTCACCAAACTATTGCTTAACAATGATACTATCAAACCCAAGCAAAAGTTCACAATTGAAGATGCCCTTACTACTTAGCAATGCATCAAACCATAACATTCAAACTTGAGGATTAGCCAATAGCTCTCAACCTAACACTATTGTACATCAACTGATGTATGTTCCAAATATACATTAATGAGCCAATTTATGTCAACTACCAAACTACAAAACTGCCCCTTTCTACTAATGCATGCTTTAGATATATAATTAGTTGCCTAACTAAAGAACTTCCCATTTTACTTTTCAGAGTACAATACTTGATAATGCCTTTCAATCAAATCATACCTCAATTTTGTTGATATAGAGAGTGTCATTGACAGCTAAGATTCTCTTGTGTTGATTGATCAAAAATTTCTTCAAGACTAAAAGAGTGCCCCAAGAATAGTTTTGTTAATTTCAATGCCTTCTCTCTTTGTTATAGGTCAATTATACTACCCATATATAAATCTCATTTCTTTATAGTGAGTTTCAGGACTACTCTAGCTCAATGGATATTATATAGACCCTTAGAGTATGCCACTTTCCAAATTGCATCATAATATAGTGTAACATGTTGATTAAAAAGATGATATTACTTTATTCCTTTAGTAAATAAAACAATGTGAGTGTATAACTCAATGGAATATGTTTATTAGTTTATCATTCTCAGCCAATCTGAGCCAACATACCTTTGAAAATAATTGAAGATGCATTAAAGAGAGTAGCTAATGAAAATTCCTTACAAAATTATCCTCAGTGAGTTTGAGAGCTAGCCTTAGATCACAATGATTAAGACTTTGATTTAATTTCGTTCATACTAAAAAGTCAATCACAAACAATGTTCTTATATAACGTGGCACAATGACTTTGAGAAGACCTCAATAATCCCTGGAGTAGTCCACGAAAGTGTTGAGGCGTGGTCTTAGGTCACCTTAGAAAATTATAAAAGAAAATCTCAAATCCATAGAAATTTCTTCATAGGAGAGTGCCTTCCAAATACCCTTATAAATGTCTGCAAACAGCCTGCACTAAATCACATACGTGCCCCTTGTTGATGCTACAAGATACTCCAAACAATACAGTTCGAGATGACTACCTAAAAATTGCTTTGGTCTCGACCTTAGAATGTTGTCACAGGAGTCCAACATAGAGCCATAAAATGCCTTAAAATTCCTTCCAAATATACCTTAGAGCTATAATGAAAATCCAATAAACAAAAGATAAATAAATAAATCCAAATTTCTCCAAACTTGGACTTCTCCTCCAGCTGAGCGTGGCTATTCAAAGGCCTTTGAGAATTGCATAAATATATTATAGTTTTTGTGCACACAAGAGATAGATCAAATGGAAGGTAGACAAGTTGCATTTATACAAGTAGAAGACACTTCTAGAGGAGCAAACAGCCTTGACCAAGGGAAAGAGCCAAGCCACCAAAAATGAAATTTCAATTTCAATTTGAAATTATTTTGGAGCCAAAAATCAATTTTCACTTGAGGTCCACTTAGCCTCCTTTGCAAATTAGATTAATTGCCAAAAATTAATTAATTTACTCCATAAGAATCCTCCTTATCCAGCTGCTTTGGATAAGAAATATTCTTAGTTGAAGAACTAATAGGATCCCCATGATTTAATTAAGTTCTTAGAAAATTATTTATCCACCATCATCATTTTAATTTGGGGCTTTGACCATATTTCAGGGCTTCAACTTTTGAATAGACAAATATCCTCAACCATGAGGAGTTATGTGGTGTTCCACCTACCATTGGAATCAACATGATGAAGACAACACGGTGACAATGATCATGTGAGAAAATTCATTATTCTTCATCCTCAATTTATTCAACAAGTGTGGGAAAATATGATCAAGCATTTGGGCTTCCATGACATCTTGACCATTGGAGCTTCCAATCAATGTAATCCATAGAAGAATATTAAAAGAATTCAAATCTTGGTGTTGGAATCAATGAAAACAAAATTCAATACCTTAATCATTCCTTTACTCACCTCCAACACCTAACCTCATGTGCTAGTGCTATGACAATTAGCTTAAACAATCCTCCATTAGAGAACTTTTGAGCTCTAAAATGGGCCTCCTAAGAAAAATGTGCAACCAAAATAAACATTTCAAGAACTAGTAGGATTCAAGATGATGATGTCAACCATGGGGGATGATTCAGCATTTTTGGGGTAAAAAGTAAAAAGATTAAAAAATAATAAAATAATAAAACTTCTTTTCAACTTGTATTTTCAACTTATCTCCCTAAGGTTTTACTCAAATTTCGAGCAGGAGTACTTGTTGGATTCAAAATTTAATTCCTCATCCAAGAAGTACCATGTTGCATATTTTGTATGGACCCTACTACACGAAAAATGAGAAATACATGAAAAAGCGTGATTGCAATCATGTTTTTCATGTATTTCTCATTTTTCATGTAGCAAGGTCCATTGAAAGTACACAACAAGGGTACTCCTTGGATGAGGAATAAAATTATGCATCCAATGAGTGTTCCTGCTCGAAATTTGAGTAAACCCATGGGGATATAAGTTGAAAAAATAGTTTTTTTCCTTTTTCCCTCTAAAATTTGATGATGTAATCTAATCTTATTTTATTATTTCCACTATTATTTTATAATTTCCTTAGGCAACCTATTTTAGACCTCAAAATTCCCCTAATGCACAATGTATTTGATAACCTAGGTTTTATTAATATGCATATTGTGCAAACGAGGTAGGTGATTGGTGCATGGATTTCCTCTTATTTGTCTTTTCCTCTGAGTGTTGAGCACTTAGCCTCTCGTGACTTGGTGCTGGGACCCTGGGCTTAAACCCTTTATTCCTACACATATTTGGGTTCCATGTTGTCGTAAATGAGAACAACGCAAGTTACTTTGTCAATGGGAAGCTCTCAGGATGCCCAGATGACCTCTTTGTGTGTGGAACCATGACCGTCAGGAGCCTTGCCCTTTTCGATTTTATTTACTTAAGTATGGAATTCAGGATTTATAAGATATCAAACTTTTTTTACCTTGTAAGAGGGAAAATTACCATATGCATGGATGTCTACTTTATGCAAAAAAACCCAACTGTTGGAACTCCTCCTTCAACATTTTCTTCTAAATTCCAAAAATGGGATTTGTTAAGATTATCGAGTTTTTCTTACTTGGTAAGTGGGAAGATCATTGAATGCGTAGATGCTCGTCCTATTGTATGAAAATTTGACTTCCAAACTTACCACATTCCTTACATGAATCTAAGATCTAAGCATAACATTTAAACCCTCAAAAATTTTACTCATTCACCACTGGATGGCTTAATGTACAAATGCCTTCTAAAATGCTTTTAAAATCTGAATTAGGACCTATTTCCTTGCCATGTCACATATGTCGACATTTGAACCTACCAGGTTTCCTCGTGCTAACATGTACCTACAATGCGTCACCTATCAAACATCCACTACGCTGACCATAAGTGTTATTTTCACCTGCTATGTGTCACTTCCTCATGTCTCCAAATTGTCCATCCTGACACTTGGTGTCCACGTTATTTGGAATACTTGTCCTCCTATTTCATCTTAGGATTCCAAGATATCAGTAAGTCTTATTTCCTTTGAACAAGGACAATTCTCTCGAGGTCCATTGGGTTCTTAGCCTGTTGGCTCTAGATGATTCGCCCTTTGTGACCAGGGGAAATGACTCAGGGTTTACTTCCTCATCCTTCTTGACCATCTTAGTCTTCAGAGAGAGACCCCTCTTGAGCTTGTTTCCATGGTCTAATGTGTTCGGGACCCGATTGAACTGATATGACTGTCTATTTACTGACAACATGATGCTTCTCCATTATTTGAAGTGTTAGGTAAAATTAACTTAGAATTAGAGTCAAGGTTGACCAGGTTAAACAATGATGGTTTTGGGGCCCATGGTATTGTATACCTATGGTTTTTTGCCCATGGTATTGCTTGTAATGGAGACTATAAAAGGATGGGAAGAATTCATTATAATTTAGGTATGGGAGGTGAGTAATGAAGGCTCACTTGGCCATCTTGGCCAGGGTTTTGGCAAAGGCTAATGAAATTTCATTGGGTTGGTTTTTCCCCAGATTTCAGTTTTTCTCAAATAAATGTTTGTGTTTATGGTTTATGATTGTTGTTGGTTATTTTTTATCTCGATAAATAATTTATCTCTATGCAATAAATACTTAACAATTATTATAAGAGCCATTTTGACTTTAGAGGGAAGTTTCTATTACTGACGGTTTGTATTGTCCTGGTAGATATAGAGATAATTATGTTTTCTTGTAGATCTGGAGATCTAGATCAAAAGCCATTAATTTTGAATCAAGATGCAGCCAAACCATAACAGGGTTGTATTTTTCTTTCAATTTGGCGTGCAACAAATTGGATGGACAGAGAGAAGCATCCACGATGCTCATCCAAGGAGCAGATTGGATGAGCGGATTTGGGTTTTCTCGCTACTAGAAGGTGCGATGATTACTATCTGCCTATGCTAGAGCTCCTCGAAGAATCCACAGAGAAAAATATCATGAGGCTTGATTTTTCACTTTGTTTCCCATGTTGAATATGGTTTTGATTAGCGAAGGTTGGATCACAGTGAACTGATAGCTATCACAGATTTGAAATGGAAAAATGAAGGACGACCTACAAGAGGGATTGTCGATTCTGTACAGATATCAGTGCAGTGAGCATGGCATTGCTGAAAAACAGTTTGTACATTGCTAGAAAAAGAAGTTTCATGTGGTTGGAATTATAGAGCACATTGAACAATGATGGATTCAACAATCCATATAGCGTAGATCTAACACATTAGGAGCCATCGTGTGAGATATTATTGCAAATGGATACCTCAAACATTAACCAATTTCTCAAATTGGAATTGTAGCTCAATCTTACCTTTAGGAACAACATCATAAGTTGTTGGTATCTACTAATGGGGTCTTATTGATGCGCTAAAATTCTTTGCCAATAGTAAAGGGGATCTCCCCAGTGTAGGATCCCAACTAGACCCTACAAGTTTGATTTAGTGATCCCATCTGGTATATACACTCGGCTGCCGCTCAGGTGAGTTGAGCTTGCTTCAGACAGTGGTGGGATACAGACTCAATTGAATGCATGAACTTCAATAAATACAAGGAAATAAACAACAAAAGTTTATAACATGAACACCATGAATAACAAGATTATAAATAACATAAACCTTACATAAAGTAATTGTTAGCAGACTTTAGATAAGATTCATGTCTATATAAGAAAGTGCTTAAAAACTATAAAATAGTTCACATTAATCAAGCATATATAAGCATAAGTGAGCACACAGTCTATAGTAACATTACGCAAATATCAATGAAGCAATTCACCAATAGAAGCATAGTTCTAGCAAGTCATATACCATCCATGCGTAGAAAAACAAAGTTTATAGCACAAGACAACATATGAATAGACTGTGCATCAAAGAACTCTCAAGAACATCCAATCCATCAAGCAAATAATACCCATGGCACCACGGCATAAAAGATTTGTGTAATCAAATAGTGGAAAATAACAATTACTCCTTACATATATCAGAAGAGCATAAGTTCTCTCAAAACATTATTGTCCCCAAATAAGTCCTCAGCTAAAATTCCTTAAAATGTGTCATGAGGGTGTATTTATAAAACGAGGGTGACCTTTGGCCTACCCCTGACATTTGGGCTTCCTCATGACCTTTCAACTACCTGGTGACCTTTAGACTTCCTTATGACTCTTTACATTCCAAAATTGTGCTATCATATCCTAATTTTCCAAAATCACAAAATAAGCCAACATCTACTCTATCAATTTAACAATAGAAAGTTCGAGAATGTCTAGGTGGATTTTCTCCATTAGCTAAGTGCACCACAACTTGTATTTGGCTGCAATGGGGGTGATATGTGGTTGTTCTTCTGTTATGAAACCAGCTCAAGAGAAGATAGAAAAGATAGACCAACGCCTTAGAGTTCAGCCTCTTCGAGGGGGCAACCTCCTTTACATTACATAACTGAACAATTCTTTGATGATACAAATGAAAAGACCTCCTTCTATATATAGGAGTCTAAGGGGTCATAACATAATCAGAGCCGACATAGCAATAATAATGTAGGGGCACAATAATAACAATAGTGGGCTTCTATGGGGCACAATAGTAACAATATGGGCACTACATGGGTACATCAATATAATAAGTGGGTTATACTAATAACAATAAGGGGTTACACTAGTAGTATAGGGGCCTAACATGCCCCTCTCCTTCAAAAAGCATTGTCCTCAATGCTTGAGTAGTTCTTGATGCTTCTGTATAAAATTCTTGTCCTCCCATGTGGAATATTCAACGGGTAAGTTCTTCCACTTGATGAGATACTCTGAAATTGATCGATTTCGTAGCTGTCGGGTTCTTGTTTCTGTGACTGCTCCAGGTTCCAATATGATTTTTCCTTCCTCTTCAATTTCTGGCAATATTGTTTGAATTGGGATCTTTTGCAACTTTTGAATAAGTGGCCATACTTCTTCGTCCTTCTTCCATTCATCCCTTGCTTCGTTTATCCAATCTGGTTGGATAATATAAATAGCACAAAACAATGCTTCCACATCCTCATCCTTGAAGAGTCTTCCCATTCGGTAAGGTCGCCATTTTTTAAGTGCATGTAGTATTGCCAACATTTCTTTCTCATAAATAGCTTGCTTGAGATGTAGCAGTAAAAATATCCAATCACCTACATCAAAACATTTTTCACTATGATGTTGATCTACCTGTTGTTTCGTTTGATTTTGCACCGAAGTGGCGTTATCCTTTAAAAGTTGGAGAACTTGTTGTTGATGCTCGATGTGATCTTTCACTGCTTGAACCTTTTTCTTCTTGATATGTCCTTCTATCTCTAGAGTTTGAGGAGTGGTAATTTCTTCCAATCCTTTACAAGATATGGTCGGATTCATTTCTTGATGCTCGATGTGATCTTTCACTTCTTGAACATTTTTCTTCTTGATACATCCTTCTATCTTGATAGTTTGAGGAGTGGCAATTTCGAACAATGAATTACAAGATATGGTTGGATTCATTTCTTCTTTCCCGATGTGATCTTTCACTTCTTGCACCTTTTTCTTCTTGATATGTCCTTCTATCTTGAGAGTTTGAGGAGTGGTAATACTTGCCAATGCTTTACAAGATATGGTCTGATTCATTTCTTCTCTCTCTGGGGTGGGGTCCTGGCGTATATCTTCTTATTTTGATGTTTCTTGATCCTTTTCTTCCTCCTCTTCATATTCTATGTAAAATAATTTCTTCTCAGCACACTTATGACCTTTAGTGCATTTGATATCACAATTGTAACAAAGCCCTTTTTCTCTTTTTTCTTCCAATTGTTGTGGTGTAACCCTTATAGGTTGTGGAAGGCTAGGAGAAACAACACGTCCATCTTTAAAGTTTTGAGGGGTAGACTTCCTTGTTTCCATGATTTTTCTTTCAAATATGTCACAAATCCCTTTTACTCTTTCCAATTGTTGTGGTGTTGCTCTAAAGAAGGTGTTGCTCTTTGTATCCTCATAATGTGCTATCATTTCCTCCGTGAGAATTGACCATGTAACAAGTTTTTTACGAGAACAAAGCCCTTTATACCATAAAAATTGATCCGGTTCTAAATATGAAGATGTAATACATACCTTTTGTAACAGTGGTACACCATGTAGATCAAAATATTGCTCCATCTGAAGTATCCAATTTACCGGATCCTTGCCATCAAACTTCCTCATCTTGCTTTTTCTTGATTTTAGGACCTCGATCTTGAAACGACTGTAACTCTGTACTTGCGGATATTTAAGTTTTGAAATTGCTACCCATAGTAGCCCTCTGTGTCCTCTTCCCAATGCCACTAGTCTGATCCAAATTGGATTCTCCAAAAAAGAGTTATGCACAATCTCCCAAGATGACCTAATTATAGACCTTTCCAGAAGAGCGAACTTGTATGAAGTTCCACATGTCAATTTTTCGACTTTTGACTCTGAAAAATATATACAAGAAAACTACAGTCCGTCCTCTTTCTGTACCTTCTTACAAAATTTCAATCTGATGCTCAGAGAGAAATTTATGACGATTTTCCCCAGGTCACCTGTTTTGAATGTAATTCAGGACTCTGCAAAAAGACCAACTTCCTCAGATCATATCTCCGCAAATATCGCGTGAAAATCTCTGAAATTCGGACCCAAGGTTCAGCGCGATTTCTTCTCAAATGGGTTTTTTTGCGACTTCTGAAACATCACAGAAAAAATTTATAGCAAAAATTCCACGATGACCTGTTTGGAGCAGCGAAACCCTAGAATCCAAAGCTCTTATACCAAATGTTATGAAACCAGCTCAAGAGAAGATAGAAAAGATAGATCAACGCCTTAGAGTTTAGCCTCTTCGAGGGGGCAACCTCCTTTACATTACATAACTGAACAATTCTTTGATGATACAAATGAAAAGACCTCCTTTCTATATATAGGAGTCTAAGGGGTCATAACATAATCAGAGCCGACATAACAATAATAATGTAGGGGCACAATAATAACAATAGTGGGCTTCTATGGGGCACAATAGTAACAATATGGGCACTACATGGGTACATCAATATAATAAGTGGGTTATAATAATAACAATAAGGGGTTACACTAGTAGTATAGGGGCCTAACATCTTCATCATGTATGTACAAGCATTCGAGGGCATTTGGTATGAGAGTGATCCTTTTGGCATTCACCTAATTACCCAAGGTTACCAGTTTTGTATACATCCTTACTGGTTCAACCACATAGCATGTGATATTCTCCTTTCTAACGAGCAAGTCATCTGTGTGGGCAGCCTATCTATATGTGTTGATGAATGCCTAAACTTCCTATGAGATATCTTCCTTCCTTCTCACATTCCTAACTTCTCCGATGGATGGGACTCCATGGACCTAGATCATTGATTATAGGCCACTTAAAAGGTGTCTATATGAATCCAACTCTGTAACTACATCTTTGACTAGTTTGTCCTTTGATTGGATCTTGATGCATAGCTGGACTTTGGTATTTTTCATGGTGATCCAATCCTTCTTCGAGACTACCTTCGATGCCCCTGGATACTTGACAGACCACTCTTACATATTATCTAGAGCAATAATGACTTCCTTTAGCATTGCATCCCTCTCTTTTGTATGGGTTTGTATGGGCCAATATCAATGCAACCATGAGATGTAGTGTTGACATCTCTTCATAAACCATCTCCATGGCTTCACTAAGCATCTCGACCTCATCTTTGATTGCTACCTGAAGTTCTGTTGTACTAGAATGTACTAAACGGAGGGCTACATTCTCTTCCTCTACTCTATTTTTGACTTGCTCTGCCTTAGCGGCCTTCTGCTCCGATGTGTAAAGACTTTTTTGGAGCTTTGTGACTTGTTTTCTCATCCTAACTACATTATGTTTAGTTGCGGTCACAAATGCAGTTCAAGCCAAGGCAATCATCTCAGGGTTAATTGTGGTGTCAGGAACAATCTCTTTAGTTGTGGTGACCGATAATGATTCTGCAAGGTTTCTAGCATAACATTTCCTCCTCTCATGCCTGAGTTTGAGGCTAACTTGGTCAAAGGCAAGCTTGGTGAGGTCCAATATCTATTCTTCTTCTTCTTCTTCAGGGAAGCCCAGCTCTCACAAAGGGAAGATGTCCTCTTGTGAGGGGAGTAGAAGGAGGAACATCTAATGGAGCTAGTTTGACTTGTTATGTGTCTGGCTCAGTTGTCTTACTTCTTTCTCCCTGCTCTATCTTTCTCCTTTCCTCTTCTTCTCTTTTCCTTTATTCTTCCTATAACCGCTTCTTCTCTTGCTTATCTTGCTCCTGTTTCTTGTTGAGCTCCTCGGTATACTTGAGATTTTCTTCTGGTTCCTTTAGTTCTTGTTCTCATTTCTTCTTCTCTTGTTCCTCCTTGGATATCTTCTCTTCCCACTGCTTTTCCTCCAATTACTTCTTCTCATATTCCTCTTCCTTGGCTTTCTGACCTTCCTGCTACTTTTCCTATAGCTTCTTCTTCCTTTCTTCCTCTTCCTGTCACCTCTTCTTTTCAAGTTGGCCCTAGTCACCTGACTCTTGTGATTGCTTGAGCTCTTCCTCCCTTTTCCTCTTGAGCTCTTGTTTCTTCTTTTTGAGGGTTACATTCCTTTATTCCAACATTTCATCATCTTCCACCTTTTCTGTGTCAGTTGGGACATCTTCCATCTCTTTCTCCTTATTCTTCTTTAGTTTCTCAGTGGCCTTTTGTTTCTCTTATTGCTTCTTCTTCAAGGTGGATGACCTCTCTCACAAACTAACATTCTCCTGGGAGTGTTCGAGGAGATCCTTGTCTCTCGCATGTTTCTCACTAGGGCTGAGTTCCCTGGTGACATTATATCAGTTCTTGACTCCATATTTGTGATCCTGTCTAGAAAGCGAATATGACCAGTTAAAATTATCTCTCTTGCAGTGAGCCACCTTGAGAATCCCCTTGAGAATCGTTTCCATGGCCCTCTTTGACATACAAGGCAGTTCTTCTCTGAACAGTTGCTAATATAATGGGGCAATAAAAGACTCAGAAATGACATCAATCATACCCTTATAGCCAGTGTTCCAAAATATCTTGTAATGATGGTGTACTAGGCTAGCTGCAAACATGTCCCCATTTTAGTTGTAGTTGTCGAACTGGAACCTTGCACAAACTGCATCTAGAAGGTTTGAGACCATATAGAATTCTAGTGGATGATTCGGATCTGGTTGCTTTCTTACAATTATGATCATCCTCAGGGCCAACACGAGAATGCTGGCCTAGTTAAAAATTGTTCCACGGGTGGTGACAACGTACATGATAGGAACCCATGTATCGTGGAACATATCACAATCTTATATCCCATACAGGCAGTTCATCATGGCGACCATCAGTTGATAGACCTTCCTCATCCCATCTGCCTTGTATATCTGGTTTGTTCTAACCCATAACTTGGACAGGTCTTGCCCCCATTCCCTAAGGATGTCTTTAGTAGGAGTCATGAAGCCGGAGAGCCACCGGGTGTTGAAAGTTTCTTGATTCTCAGGGAGCCTTTAGTAAGTAGCAATGTCTGTAGAGGAGATTGATGCTAGCGATGCACCAGTATGGTCCCTTACTTTCCATGAATATGTGTCTTTGCTTTGAATGATCCAGTCAATTATTTCAACACATGGGAAAACTGGAGGGTGTGATGTTATCTTGCAGAACTTAGACCTCTTGAGGTTTAGGTACATAGGGATGTCCTCTTGGGTCTCTGGTATATATGGCTTGGTGAACTCCTCATAAACGTACTACCAGGAAAGCATCATGATTTTATTTATGGTGTAGGTCATGTCTCCATAGATAGGGGATTCCTCATACTGATGGAGTTCCTATGAACTGCTCCCAGAGCTCTTATGGGCAAACTTCGTAGTAGGAGGTGCCATCTCATCTTTGAAAGAGGAGATGGAGATGTTGTCGAGATCCACACCACCTAGCATATCAAACAAAAAATCCCACGATGACATGAGAATAAAAAAGAGTTCTAAAAATAAACAACAACTTTCAAAGGCTGGGAGAGGGTTTTTTTCACAAGTCGCGGGGGGGAGGATGTCGCACGAATTACATTGCAACCTAGCAAATGAGTAGGTCAAGCCTCAGGGCGCAATTTGCAGAGGCCTCACAAGGTTCACAGGCCACATAAATTTTCCTATCATGGCCTTAGGTCATGGGACCTATGTTTTGGGCAATTCGAGGAGATGAATGTGACTATAGAGGGGTCTCTGAAACTCCATAGGGGAAAATGGCTTGGATTACAGGGGAAGAAGGTGAGCTCAGGGCCAAAAATTGGCATGAGGAAAAGCAAGGGAGGGTCATGAAGCTAAAGAGGTATTCAGTCAAGACTTCTAGTGGAAAAGGGGTTAAATTATACATAAAACCCCCTGGGTTAGGAATTTGCAAGGTGGGGGCTGAGGAGGATGACACATAGAAGGAAAAAATGATTTTTGTGGAAGTGGAAATGTCACCTACATGTAGAAGTTATGCGCATCGTCTAATCGCAGAACCTCCCTACCTTTCGTGCAACCAAAACAATGTTACAAATGAGTGGTTCGAGGCTGCTATATATAACTTTAGTCACAGGTGTGGGGGGCTCGAATAGGTCATGACGCTTGAGTTGTGGAAGTGTGTGACCTTTGTGACCTTTGCAACCTATGCAACTATGCGACCCAAAGGTCACTAGGTCGCATGGATCTCACAGGTCACATGGCTAGGCAATTAGGCCTTTGTGAGCTATGTGACCCAGTGACTTCGTGGTCACATAGGTCACAAAGGTCACACATCATTCTAGCTAACTCATGTGACCTATGCGACTGCACTATCTGGAAGGGTTGCACAGGTTGCATGAGTCACAGGAGAAGAAATGGTCACATCATGGTGCTGCCACTAGATGAATTAGACTTGGTTAAGGACTTGGCTCGGCTAGTGATGGTGAGACTTAGGTTCTTTTTGACTTTTCTGCTTTTTTGTGCTTTTGAGCAGACTCTTGAAAAGGTAAAAGGGGCTCCGAAATTTTGAAGAGTTGGAAATTTTGGAGGGGTTGTTGCAGCGGCTACAACAATTGGTGATTCACTGGTAGGACTCTAGGATCTCGAGACGTCTCATGGCTTGGCTTAAGGAAAACCTCAAAGAGCATTGTTTCATAGAGTTGCAGGTCTTGCTGATGATTCTAGGTCTCTCCTTAACATTGTTCATCTATCTATGGTTGAAAAAATCTCGGCCTTTAACACACACAAAATGATATCAATTCCTGTTGGTTCGGGGGAGGGAAGGGAAGTTGAAGTAATGATATGATCTTTAAGTATTTTTTGTATAATAGTTACAGTACTCTAGTGTTGCTCTACTGCCAACAAACCTGGACAATACCCCAAAGGTATCGTTTCTTCACCTCTTTACACAGGTAGCCTTTCTCAGTCCTTCATTCCTTATTACTTACTTGATGTGCTCATTGGCACTTATTCATCTATTCTTATTTTCACTTATTCAAGTGGCTATGTAAGCCTAGGCAGATGACGGATCTCGACTTATTTGACTTGCAAAGGGGTTGTTTCTGGTTTTCAGAGACCTTATTGTTTTCCAAAAATATGTATAATCCCAGAGTTTTCCTCAGCTTCCCCCACCCCCGACCCAACGGGTGAGCTAGAACATCGCACAATTCAGGTCGAGTCAGTAGCTAGGATATACTGGCATGAGATAGCGAATCGTGGATGACATCGAGTTCCCCACTACAGTAAGTTTTAATACTCTATTTTGGTCGCGGCTTAAGGTTCGGTCAAAAGGTGGTTCCATAGAGCAACCATCTGAGCCAGAGTGTCAGACTACTTCAACCTCAGCACGACATCCCAAAATTTTTATTCAAGGCAAAACAAAAATCAAAATAGAACTGAAAAGACAAACTAATGGGAAAGAAATAACAAAAGGGAACTATAATACAAGGTTTGTTAGGAGCCACGAGTGCTGCTACGTGAAGTAGAATTTGAGATTTTGGTCGTTCAAAGGAAGGGGTTCAACCCGCCCTCCCAGAGTTTGCAACTTCTAGGTATGTTGGCCAATTTTCTCTTTGACTTGGGAAGGACAGATCCATAAGTCTTGGAACTTGGTGTGTTTTCCCTTGTCCTAATGGGCCCTATTCCACTTAAGAACTAGGTCGCTTACACATAATTCATGGGTTCCCACAGATTTCTTGTCAAACCACCTCATAATTTGGTTTTGGTGAATGAAAAAATTATCCCTATTCTTTTGTCTCTCCTCTTCCAATCTAAGGAACGTGTCGATGCAGTTTTGAATGGTAGGGCAAGGGGAGCCTTGTGATTCTTGCGATAATTGGAGGGCAGAGAGGTAGACGTTCGATGGAAGGATCGCTTCTTTCCCTTAAACTAGAAAGTAGGGGGATTTCGAGAGGGATGATTTGCGCGTGACCTGGTCGGCCCATAAGGCATTATTGAGGGCATTGTGCCAATTTCTTTGGTGGGATAGCAAGGTTTTCTTGAGGATGTGGATGAGTTTTTTATTGGTAGATTCTGTTAGGCCATTCCCCCGAGGATAGTAGTTATTTGGATGTTTTAAAACAATTTTGTTTTCCAAAGCAAAATCATACAACCTTAAATATGAAAAATATGTATCATTACCAAACACAAGTGAGGTTGGGACACCGAACCTAGCTATGATATATTGATTGACAAAAGATATTACCTCATCTTCGTTGATTTTTTCGTAACGAAATTGCTTCAACCCACCTAGTGAAATAGTTAGTGGCCGTGAGTATATACCTGTGCTACTTTGACGAGATTTGCCCAATCTCCCCAATGACATCCAACCCTCATTGTTGGAAAGGTTCTTTTACCCCTATGGGTTGGAGAGGGGCAGATGAGCGAGCATGCCTTCCTGCATGATTCTGATAGATGGGGCACTTCCAAGCATAAGCATGCATGTCCTTAAAGAGTGCGGGCTAGTAGAAACCTGCTCAAATTATCTTGTGGGCGGTGGTGTCACTAGCATAGTGGCCCCCTATCAGTCTATTGCGTAACTCTTTCAATACCCATTGGGCTTCATCATATTCCAAACATCTCAATAGTACGCCAAGGTGGTGTTTTCAAAATAGGTTACCTTGAACCATTTGATATGAAGCAACTTTGAGCCTTATTTCCCTCTTCTGCTTTGTAGACAAGGTAGGCGGTAGGGTCCCTTGCCCTAGGTATTGCTTCAGGTCATAGAACCATGAAGAGGGGTCATGGGAACTAAGTAGTTCATTCTGGCACATTTCGATCTCATGGTCCAAACCTTCTGCCTCCTCGCCTCATTGGTTTGCAGCTTCAGCGGTTAGTTTGCATAGCTCGTGCCCTTTCACCATGTGTGAGGGTTTTAACTCCAAATAATTTTCCTATAGGAAAGTCATCCAGTTGGCTCTCCTCTTGCCAACTCTTGTTGGGTGAAGGGTGACCTGACAGCAGGGTGCGGAACCATCACTGTAACGTGGTTCTTGAGAATGTACGGTCTGAAATGCTTCAATGCTTTGTGGACCGCATATGATTTCTTATCTATGTTGGGGTAATAGAGTTATGCACCTTGCAATCCTTGAGGCTTTAGCTAAGTGCCCCCTTAGGGGAAGGCATGGATGGCTGGCTGGTTTTTCTGGGTGGAAGGATCCTTCTTAACAGAGCCCTTTTATTTTCTTCCAAGGTGGATTCCAAAACAGGCCCCTTACTCTTGAGGTTGTAATTTTTTGGAGGCTTCAAGGGAGGGGTGTCTCCTACAATGGCTTCTTGAATGGTCAGAACCTCTCCTCCGCGGATGACTTTGAAAGATAGCACGGCGGAAGGAGTATCATCATTAGGAGGCATGGTTTCCTCTTCTAGATAGTTGGATTCCTCCTCACCCTCTCCCATGGCCTGATATTCAGGAGTTGGTTTACTACGACAGTCATGTTGTGGAGCCACTGAGGGCAGGTCAATTCGAAATGGGAGGCCTGGTGGAAAGTGTAGAAATTGTATTTTCCTAATTCTTACACATTAAAATTTGTACTCAATCCCTATGGTAATCAAGCGGGTGGATTGTTGGTCTTTCGAAAGAAAGGTTTGGCTGGTTTCCCTCCTGAGGAGGAATCTCTAGTCTTCCTTTTCAATTCAGAAACTTCATTTATTATCTGCTTTAAAGATTTGGAAAACCCTTCAAAATAAAAGTAATATTTGTCTTTATCGACTGGCTTACTGGTTGAGGCCCTATTTTTCTTAGCAGGCGGTTTAGCCTCATCTCGTGAATCATTCTCGAGGGCACCTATAGATAGTGAATCCTTCTCAACTTTGAGAGTTCTTGCAAATTTCTCTATTAAGGTGAGTTTAGCCTCACGTTTAACTAACATAGCAATGTCCCGCGAAAGGGCTCTTGTGTAATAATCGATGGTGATGGAATCATCAAGAGCCACATCTGTTGGGAACTTATTCAAAATGGTAGTGAATCATTGGTTGAAATATTTCACCTTCTCCTTCTTATGGCACTTTAACGTACTGATCTTGGTTAGAAGCATAGAAGGTTTCTTATCTTCCAAAAACTTATCAAGGAAGGTTTTCTAGAATTCTTCCCATGTTCGAATTGAAGCTATAAGCAGAGATCGATACCAGGTAGAGGCCTTATTTTTAAAAGTGTAAGGGAATGGGCGACAATCCACATCATCATGTTGCACTCTCATCATCTGCGAGGCTAAGAAGAAATTGTTGATGTGATTGTTAGCTAAGGCTCCCTTCTCACGGTCAAATTTCGGGAGGTTTTTCTCAGGATGGTGAGGCATGTAGTGGAGTTGGCCTCATATGTCTAATGGGGATTAAGCCATCCAGGCCAAAAGCTGAAGGTGGTTGCCTCTTGTTGGGGGTGAAAAAGAGGGCAATTTGGATTCCTCTTCGAATCACTTTCTGTTCCTAACCCCCCGCTAGTGTGGGGATGGAGCCTGCCATTTCCCCGAGGAACTCTAAGGTGTCCTAGGTCGCGGTCGTTTCTTGCATTCCTGAAGTTCCCTAGGTTCCTAAGGTATCTAAGAAGTTGCACATCATTGTAGAAGTTAATGTAGTCCCTAAGGTTATCCCCAGTCCCTTTCCCCAGGGGCCCTTCAGTATTCTCTCTCAGAGGTTGGTTGTTCACAGGGGTATCTTCTGGGAGCAGTTGATTGTTTCTATGTGTTCCTCCCTGTCATGGTTGATTATTTCCCCTGATGATTGTACTACTAGGATCTTCTCCTTCAAATGTTGGGGGACTTTCTAGCCCCTGGATGGAGAGCCTTTTAACGACATCTTCATATTCATCAAGCGCTAGCCCGATTAACTATGATATGGAATTAACCAAGATGCCTTGACATGTGTGATAAGGCATGGTGGTGCGTGAGTTGTACAAGGAGTTAGTGGCAGGAATGCACTTTAAACCCCTAGAAAACTTATGAGTGATAGGGTGCATGGCCCTCAACTTCTCATTTCTGACATCAAAGAGAGGAATTTATTGTCCTTCTAGTGCATCTTCAAGTGGAGGAGGCTTGGAAACCTCTTGCTGGGGCTTCAGGAAAGGTGGACCAAAAGAGGGATGGTACAGTATTTCGGGAGGGGTGGGGGAACAGGGTTGGTTACTAGCTCGATGGGAAGTTTCAATCTAAGGGCATGTATTGGTAACTACCATTAGGCCATCCTTCTAGCACCAAATCTGTTGACAGGTCGAAATTCTCTGCCAACGGTAAAGGGGATCTCTGCGGTGTAGGATCCAATTAGACCCTGCACCATTTGATTTAGGGATGTCATCTAATATGTAGGGCCAACTTCCACTCAGGTGAGTTAATCTTGCTTCGAATAGAGGTGGGATACAGACTCAATTAAACGCATGAACTTCAATAAATACAAGGAAATAACTGACAAAAGTTTGTAACATGAACACCATGAATATAAATATTATAAATAACATAAAACTTACATAAATTAATTGTTAGCAGACTTTAGATAATATTCACGTCTATATAAGAAAGTGCTTAACAACTGTAAAATAGTTTACAGTAATCAAGCATTTATAAGAATAAGCGAACACACACTCTATACGAAGATTATGCCAATATCAATGAAGAAATTAACCAATAGAAGCATAGAGTTAGAAATTCATATACCATCCATGTGTAGCAAAACAAAGTTGGTAGCACAAGACAACACATGAATAGACTTTGTATCAAAGAACTCTCAAGAACATCTAATCCATCAAGTAAATAATATCCATGGCACCACGGCATAAAATATTTGTGTAATCCAATAGTGGAAAATAACAATTACTCCTTGCATATATTAGAAGGGCATAATTTCTCTCAAAACAATATTGTCCCAAAATAAGTCCTCAACTAAAAGTCCTTACAATGTGTCATGAGGGTGTCTTTATACAAATGAGGGTGACTTTTGGCCTACCCCTGACTTTAGGCTTCCTCATGACCTTTCAACTACCTGGTGACCTTTATACTTCCTTATGACTCTTTACATTCCAAAATTTTCCTATCTTATCCTAATTTTCCAAAATAAAAAAATAAGCCAACATCTACTCTATCAACTTAACAATAGAAAGTTCAAGAATGTCTAGGTGGATTTTCTCCACAACTTGTATTCAGTTGCAATGGGGGTTATCTGTGGATGTTCTCCATCATTTATGTGCAGGCATTCGAGGGCATCCGATATGAGATTCGTCCTTTTGGCATTCACCTGGTTGCCCAAGGTTACCAGTTTTGTATGCATCCTTACTAGTTCAACCACATAACGTGTGATATTCTTCTTTGTAACGGGTAGGTCATCTGCACGAGCAGTTTGTCTATATGTGTTGATGAATTCCTGAACTTCCTATGAGATATCTTCCTTCTTTCTCACATGCCTGACTTCTCCAATGGACGGGACTCCATGGACCTCAATCATTGATTCCAGACTACTGAAAAGGTGTCTATATGAAGCCAACACTCTATCTACATCTTTGGCTAGTTTGTCCTTTGACTGGAACTTGATGCATAGCTAGAATTTGGCATTTTGCATGGTGATCCAATCCTTCTTCAGGACTACCGTCGGTGGCCCAGGATACTTGACAGACTACTCATGTATATTATCTAGAGTGGTAACGGCTTCCTTTAATATAGTAGCCCTCTCTTTTGTATGGGTTTGTATGGCCAAGATCAGTGCCACTGTGTGATGTAGTTTTGACATCTCTTCTTAGACCATATCCATGGCTTCACTGAGTGTCTCAGACTCATTTTTTATTTCTTCCTGGAATTCCATTGTACTATAATGTACTAAGTGGAGGGTTGCATTCTCTTCCTCTGCTCTCTTTCTGTCTTGTTCTTCCTTAGCAGACTTTTGCTCTGATGCGTAAAGCTTGTTTTAGAGCTAAGTAATTTGATTGCTCATCTTAGCCACATTATGTTCAGTTGTGGTCACAAATGCAGTTCCAACCAAGGCATCATCTCAGGGTTAACTGTGGTTTCAGGAAAAATATCTTTAGATGTGGTGACCGATAAGGGTTCTACAGGGTTTCTAGCATAACAATTCCTCCTCTCCTGCCAGATTTTGATGCTAACTCAGTCAAAGGTGAGTTTCCTAAGGTCTAATACCTCTTCTTCTTCCTCTTCAAGGAATCCCATCTCTCACAAGGGAATATGTCCTCCGTTGAGGGGAGTATAAGGAGGAACATATAATGGAACTACTTCGACCTGTTTTGGGTCCGGCTCAGTTGTCTTACTAGTTCCTCCCTGCTTCGTCTTTCTCCTTTCCTCTTCTTCTCTTTTCCTCTGTTCTTCATCTAACCTCTTCTTCTCTTGCTTAGCTTGCTCCTATTTTTTCTTGAGCTCCTCGATCAGCATGAGATTTTCTTCTTGTTCCTTCAATTCTTGTTCTCATTTCTTCTTCCCTGGCTATCTTCTCTTCTCACTGCTTTTCCTCCAGCTACTTCTTCTTTGCTACCTCTTCCTTGGCTCTTTGTTCTTCATGTTGCTTTTCCTATAGCTGCTTCTTCCTTTCTTCCTCTTCCTGTTGCCTCTTCTTTTCAAGATGGCCCTTGTCACCTGACTCTTGTGATTACTTGAGCTCTTCCTCCCATTTCCTCTTGAGCTCTTCTTCTTTGCCAAGGTTGCGTTCCTTTGTTCCAATGTTTCATCATCTCCCCCATTTTCTGCACTTGGGACATCTTCCATCTCTTTCTCCTTCTTCTTCTGAAGTTTCCTGGTGGCCTTCTATTTCTCTTGTTGCTTCTTCTTCAAGGTGAATGACCTCTCTCTCAAACTAGCATTCTCCTAGGAGTATTCGAGGAGCTCCTCATCTCTCGCATTTTGCTCATTAGGGATGAATTCTCTGGTGGAATTATACTAGTTCCTGACTCCATCTTCATGATCCTATCTAGAATTTGAATATGACCAAATAAAATTACCTCTCTCACAGTGAGCAGCTACAACCTTCTCAGGGTCATATGTGCAATAGTTCAAGGTTATAAAGTGACTCCCCTTTAAAGCCTCAACCTCCACCTCTACTTTCTTGAATTTTTCTACCACATAGAATTTGATGACAAGAGGGAAGGTTGGCCATGGTTTCTTCTTCCCTTTTCTTAGTACTTTCAAGAAACCCTGCATCATCTGGTAACACACTTCCCACAAGAACATTTTATCTGTGGCGAACCTGGGAAGAGCATGCGGATCCTTATAGGAACCGAAAACTCTAATAAATGTACCCTCCTGGATCGGGAACCAATGTGCCACCTTGACAATAGTTTCCATGGCCCTCTTTGACATATAAGGCAGTTCTTCTCCGAACAGTTCCTAATATAATGGGGCAATAAAAGACTCAGAAATGAAATCAATCGTACCCTTATATCTGGTGTCCCATAAGATCTTCTAATGATGGGTACTAGGTTGGTTGTAGATGTGTCCCAATTGTAGCTCTAGTTGTTGAACTGGCACCTTTCTCAAACTACGTCTAGAATGTATGAGCCCATATAGAATTATGGTGGTTGATCTAGCTATGGCTATTTTCTTGCAATTATGTTCATCCTCAGGGCCAACACAAGAATGTTGGCCCAGTTAAAAATTGTTCCACAGGTGGCGACAATGTACATGATAGGAACCCATGTACCATGGAACACATCACAACCTTCTCTCCCATACAGGTGGTTCATCTTGGTGGAAATACGTTGATAAACCTTCCTCAACCTATCTGTCTTATATATTTGGTCTATCCTAACCGGGAACTTGGATGGGTCTTGCCACCATTCCTTAAGGATGTCTTTGGTAGGAGTCATGAAGCCAAAGATCCACCAGGTGATGAAAGTTCCCTATTTCTCAAGGAGCATGTAGTAATTAGCAATGTTTGTAGAGAAGATTGTTGCTAGCAGTGCACTAGTATGGTCCCTTACTGTCCATGAATCTATGTTTGTGCTTTGAATGATCCAATCGATTGTTTCAGCACACGGTAAAACAGGAGGGTGTGATGCTACCTTGTGGAGCTTGGACCTCTTGATGTTTAGTTATAAAGGGAAATCCTCCTAGGTCTCTAGTATGCTTGGCTTGTCGAACACCTCATAAATTTCATACCAGGAAAGCCTCGTGCTTTTATTTATGTCGCAGTTCGTGTCTCTGTAGATAGGGGGATTCCTGTGAACTACTCCCAGATATCTTATGGACAAACTTCGTAGTAGGAGGTTCCATCTCATCTTTGAAAGAGGTTATGGAGATGTAGTCAAGATCAACATGACTTGGCATATCGAACAAACAATCCCACGATGAGAGAAATGGCATGAGAATAAAAGGGAGTGCTAAAAACAGACAAAAACTTTCAGAGGTTGAGAGAAGATTTTTTGGCAAGTCACAGGGGGGAGGAGGTCGCAGGAATCACATGGAGTAGGTTACAACCTACCGACTGATTACGTAAAGCCTCAGGGCACAAGTCACAAAGGTCGCAAGTCACATCAGTCGCAGAGGTCCTAGGTCACAAGGTTGGAGATCTTAAGGTCACAAGGGTCACGAGTCACACAAGTCACATAAATTTGCCTATCATGGCCTTAGGCTTTGCGACCTATGTTTTGGGCGATTTAAGGAGATGAATGTGGCTTTATAGTAGTCTCTGGAACTCCTCAAGGGAAAATGGCTCAGATTCGGGGGAAGAAGGTTAGCTTAGGGCCAGAAATGGGCATGAGGAAAAGCGAGGGAGGCTCATGAAGCTAAAGAGGCATTCAGTCAAGACTTATGGTGGAAATAGGGTTAAATTATGAATAAACCCCCCCCAGGTTAGGAATTTCCAAGTTCGGGGCTAAGGAGGATGACACCTGGAAAGAAAAAATGAAAATTGGGGAAGCGGAAAGGTCACCTACCTATAGAAGTCACGCACGTTGTCTAGTCGCAGAGCCTCCCTGCCTTTCATGCGACCAAAGAAACGTTACAAATGAGTGGTTTGAGGTCACTATATATAAATTTAGTTGCACGTACGGGGGTTCGCATAGGTCATGAAGCATGAGTTGGGGAAGTGTGCAACCTTTACGACCTATGTGACTGTTCGGCCCAAAGTCGTTACGTCGCATGGGTCGCACAGGTCACATGGCTGGGCGATTAGGCCTTTGCGACCTATGCGAACCAGCAACTTCATGGTTTCATAGTTTGCAAAGGTCATTCATATTGCTAGGTAACCCATACGACCTATGTGACTCCACTATCTAGCTGGGTCGCATGGGTCGCATGAACCGTAGGAGAAGAAATGGTCGCATCATGGTGTTGCGACTGGATGCCTTAGACTTGATAAAGGACTTGGCTCGACTAGTGAGGGTGAGACTTAGGTTCTTTGTGACTTTTCTGGTTTTTTGGGCTTCTGAGTGGACTCTAAGGATGGGTGGAAACTCTTGAAAAGGCAAAAGGGGCTCCAAAATTTTGAAGAGTTGGAAATTTTGGAGGGGTTGTTCAACCCAAAGGTTGCTAGGTCTTATGGGTCGTATAGGTCGCATGGATGGGAGATTAGGCCTTTGTGACCTATGCGACCCAACGACTTCATGATCGCATAGGTTGCAAAAGTCGTGCAACTTGCTGGCTAACCCATGCGACCTATGCGACTCCACTATCTGGCAGGGTCGCATGATTCGCAGGAGAAGAAATGGTCGCATCATGGTGCTACGACTGGATGAATTAGACTTGGTTAAGGACTTGGCTCGGCTAGTGAGGGCGATATTTAGGGTCTTTGTGACTTTTTTAGTTTTCTGTGCTTTTGAGCAGACTCTAAGGATGGGTGGAAACTCTTGAAAAGGTAAAAGGGGCTCTGAAATTTTGAAGAGTTGGAAATTTTTTAGGGGTTGTTGCAGCAGCTACAACAAGTCCCTATGCCTTGTGTGTGGCAAGGGTATTTTGTCGAGGTGGATGTGATCCTGACTCTTCTAACTCTAAACATTTATCACCTAAATCAATTGGGATCATTGGTGGAGGATGGGAACATGGAAGGAATTTTCCCTCAAGGTGGCGTGGTAAGATAAATTGTTTCGATGCACCATGGGGAGCTCACTATTAGAGATGGGAACTAACTGTTGGAGAAAATTGTGCATGTAAAACTATTGAAGGAGAAAGACTACATATATCACTAGATCAATCAGATCCAGGGAGAAATTCGCAAGCAGAGGAAGTGGATGGAGGAAAAATAGTGAAGAAAAAAAATATTGTGGCATAGGGCGATATCTCATTGTCAATGTCACAAAGGAGAAGATCTTGAACAATGCTTAAATTTTTTGGGTGCAATGGCCTTGGTTGCCGCTACTTGGACATGGAAATTGTGACAATGCTCGCAAGAGAGGTTCTAGACTAACATGAGAGCGATCAAGGAGCTGGCCACAACGAATGGTCCATTAAGTCAACTCTGGTGGGCATAAATTTGGGTACATTGAGTGGGGGTGTCACCAGCGAGATTATGGTGCATAGATACCAAGTGTTTTCATGACCACTCTATGTTAGTTCAAAATTTTCACTTTGGTTTTAAATGAATATTCCGAGTGGTGGAGGGAGCTGAGAACAACGACTACAACACCATATGAAAGGAATAGATCATGGGAATGTTCAATGTAAGCAATGAGTAGCATGGAAAATGGGTCATGAGAGATGAGAGGATGGTCACTCAAAGATAAAAACAATGGTAAATTAATTATTATAATGGATTCAATTATTGCATGTAAATGGGCATATTGTTGTAAGACTTGGTAAGGCATGCGTACCCTTGGGTAATCACTGGTACAGTTTGGGTCAGACCTAAGATAGGGGGGATGTCGAGTTAACATATACCCTGGTATAAAATTTGAGGGGGTAAGGGATAGAGTGAGCAGGGTTATCTCACTTAGCACTTTTGGCTGGAGTTAGTCAAGGAACCACAAGTCAAGTTTAAGGGGGGAATTGTTAGGTAAAATTGACTTAGGTTTAAAGTCAAGGTTGACCAGGTTAAAAAATGGTGGTTTTGGGGCACATGGCATTTTTTACCCCTTATTTTCTTCCCATGGTATTGCATGTAATGGAGCCTATAAAAGGCCAGGAAGACTTCATTGTAATGTAGGCCTGGGAGGAGCGATGAAGGCTCACTTGGCCATCTTGGCTAGGGTTTTGGCCAAGGTTAATGAAATTTCGTTGGGTTGGATTTTTTCCCCAGATTTGGGGTTTTCCTAGATAAATATTTGTGTTTATGGTTTATGATTGTTGTTGGTTATTGTTCATCTTGGTAAATCTTCACAATTATTTTATGTTCTCTAATAAATTCTTAACATGACAATGGAGAACTTAATCACTGTATTATTGCACCAATTCACCACTATATATAGATTTCTTTCACCTCCTAGTCCTTCTTGTATGTTTTCATCCCCTTCTGCCTTGACATCAGTGTCAATATTTCCTAGAAACAATACATATTCAAAACTTGTTTATAAGAAAGATATGTCAATGAGTCTAGCTTAAGACACAATTTGAATCACTTCATTTGGACTTCATATGAAAAATTTATTCATAAATTAGTGATTACCTATCTTAAAAACAACATAATAAAAACATTGCTTCCTTCAATGTTAATTGAAATTTTTGAGCTAGTAAATCTCCAAGTGGAATCACATCAATATATTAATAAATGGAAAATATAGGTTAAAAATACTACCTGTTGGTTTAAGCATGCACAACCTTATCAAAGTATGATATTGTTAAATATGTTTCACACATCAATTCAAATTAATTTAGAAATTTGTTTCCACTGAAGATATATTTTTAAAATCACTTTAATATGGATTTGGAATCACTTGAATTAGACATCAAATGAATATTTTGTCAACACAATATTGTTGGTTTTTCTAAGTGGCCACCACTCCTCATTAGGTAAAAAAAAAAAAAAATTGTTTTTTTTTCCTTGGATTTATTTTCCATGCACTATTTGTGATTATTTATGTATTTTTGGATGAAGGAAAAATGATAACCTTTATTCATCCATCATTTCACATTTATATTATAAGCAAGTGCTAAGATTTTACATGTCACTGAAGAATCTAAAAGGTCAAAATATGAACAAGTGGTTTTCAAAACCAAATTATAAAGACTTATGAACGAGAGTGTGTTGTGAAAACATCCAATCCAACAATGTGTGACATCATTAGATGTTGAATCACTAGTTCCTCAAAGCTTGCTAAAAATTGTTCTAGTTATTAACCAACAAAACAACAACTCAAAAGTTTCCAAGATGGATAGAAATCAATGCAAATGAATAATGATATGGATATCAAGAGAATACTAGTATCAAGGAGAAGTCAAGATCCATTGTCACATCCACCATACCATTGCTACAAATGAGGTCTTCTCACTAAATCCATTATTCATCCTATTTATTCACCATGGTATGCCTATTTATATTTTCTTATTTTGAGCTTAACAATCCATGCATGTTGAAATCCAAACTATTATTTGTTTATGTAGTCAAATTTTAAATCTTTCATGATACTACTACTACTACCAAATTATAACTTTAACCTATTTTTCCTTCATGAGTTTTCCATACCATCGTTTCCCCCAATATGTACAATAACATAGCTCACTTACCATGCTAAGTTACCTCATTGTCCTATCTTATTCCCCAAAACAAAATTGATGGTGAAAACCTGTTATGGGCACCATCAAAGCTTATAGTGCTTGAAAACCAGCTTGAAGGCATGAATTCCTTGTGCATAATAATTTATGATTTTGAAAACCATTTTGCGAACAATTAGACAAATCTTGTTTGAAAACCAACTTGCTCACATACAAGATTTGCAAAAAAATGAAACAAAAATTAAAATTCCATTTAGGTTCCATTACTTCTTATGTCATAAATTTCTAAACTTGCAACTCCACCAAAATTTCATATTCCACACCTCAATCTACCTACCATTATGTTACAAGTTCCAAAGTTTCTAGATCTCAAGCTACAAAGTACCATATGATTGAGATTTTACATGTATCTTTCTTATTTACTTTAGTTCATATCACCATTGTGGACCAACTCAACTCTTTTGCCTCTCAAGATGTTATTTCATGGACAAATCGAGTAGGTAAAGGTATGCTTATTTTCTATTTTTTAATCACTAATTTATTCAATATTAGAGCAAGTGTACTTGGAAAAATTCCTACATTTCTTTCTATTGCTCTCACGTGCCCTTCGTTATTTGTCAAATTTTCCAAGGATGGAAGAAAACCATTAGATGGGGGAACATATTCATGAAAAATTCTAAGACATGTCTCATATTCCCATTATGAATCTTTGACTCCTTAAGGGGCTTCCTTGTGAAAAATGATGATATGAATGGTTTTCTCACATATGACAATTACAATGTGCTCCAAGGGAACTTTTTACATGCCATTTTCTTGCAACTAAGGCCAAACAAAGAAAAAATGAGACATGATTTTTGTGCCTAATATAACCATTCACGTAACCATGTCTACAATTTTTTTAGAAAATGCATATGGAAGGTTGTGTATACATGTTTTCAAGGTATATTTCAAACTTTTTCATTGTGTAAAAGTATGCCAAAAGTCAAGTCTTTTGTACAACAAACATTTTTATTCATCAAAATTAAGACATATAATTTCATCAAGGTGGTAAATTTGGAAACATATTGTTGTGTGGCCTTTTCATTTTCACTGTTAAAAGGCATACGTCACCTCACAACCGGATATTTTTCCATTGTAAGCTTGAGTAGTCTATGTTGGTAAGATTAGTTCATTTTCTTCTTAAAATTTATTTTGATTAATGAAGTGTGGATTATTTCAATTTATGCAATTGAATTCATAAAATAGGATACACATTAAGTATTTTAGATAGATCTTACAACAAACATTCTAATTATGCACATACAATGTTTTGCATTCCACAAGTTTACAAACTCTACATTGGTAATAAAGTGTTTGACGCAGCAGGTTGGTGAAAACAAGGTTATGTCTTTAGATAGAATATTGGTTACTTTAGAACCAATCCGGTGCTCTCAGCAGATTCTATTTGTGGCTAGCTTTACACGAAGGGTCCCCACTTTTTATTTAAAAATTCGGTCCCACATTGACTTTCGCTTTATAAACAGTGCTTCAATCCACACCGTAGATCTCTTCACTATCAGATCCGGCGGTCAACACTCAACCCGATCAAAATAATAGCCTGTTGATCCTCCACTATCAATCAACCGTGCGCTATATCCAACGGTTCACAAGGATATCGGGTGAATCACTTGCATAGAGAATACCTACCCGATAAGGCGGTTTTCTCTCTCCATCGAGTGTTACGTGTCACTTGCTTAGCGGAATCGGGTGACTCCCCCGAAATACCACTTACAACTCTTTGTCTGCCCGATAACCACCTTTACTGTTTAAAACCAGCCTTTCGAATATAACCACGTGCATTAACTCAATACTTAACAAAGCGCTTAATCAAGGGTTTTAGCGCTTAATCGCAAAATTAACCCTTAACACAAAATAACCACGATTTATGAGAAAATACGTTAAACATTGAGATTTTTGTTTAAGGCATGAAAAAAAAGGAAATACCCAGTTAACTTTCTAAACGCGAATACACAGAGTAAACGAGAGTCCACACCAAGAATACTACAAATACACATTAAACCAATTTCAATATAATATATGTTATAGAGCCTTGGCCCTCGCGGCTCAATTATAGCAATATATTGACCTCTGTCTAAATCTCAAACCCTCTCTAACATTCAAACTCTCATCTCTCACTCAAACCTCAATCATCCTAGCTTAGCTAATCTTTTTCCATTACATTTTCTTTCTTTTATGAGTCATACTCTATTCTAACTGCACTAACAACTCGATCTCTATTTTGATCAATCTAACAATCAAATCTCTATCTTTAAGCTCTATTACACACCTATGCTAACAACTTAGCCTTACTCTAAAATAAGGTAATTTCCTAACTATTACAATAATGAAGTAAAACTCATCTTTGAGAGGTCCAACCCTCTACTAAAACTGACTTTTTGACCACTCAGGTCATGAAATTCAACTCTTTTAACCACAACATGTGAACAAACAATCACATTGTTGGCTAAGTCCAGATGCTCCTGCATCAGACTCCTGGGGAAGAAAATAATCATCCCTCAGACTTTCAGGGTTTACTCCATACTTTTGCAACTCTGCTGCTGCCAACCAACTATCATCCTCCACTGGTTGTCCTTTCGATTTGACTAGATATTGAAAATAAACATGCCCTCTAGTTCTTTGGTTACTCTTTTTTTCCAAAACATCTTCCACCTCTTCTTAATTGTCTTTGTCATTTGTTCTTCCCAGTTCAAATTTTGAACTTCATCTTCTGTAGTCTCCTCCTATAGTTGTGTCTCTATCTCTTTGTATGGATACAAATCTGCAACATTGAATATAGATGATATCACAATCCCTTCTGGCAATTCAATTTCATAAGCATTACTTGAAAATTTTCTTATAATTCTACATGGTCCTATCTTTTTCATTTTCAGTTTATTGTAAGTCTTAGCAGGAAATCTTTCATTTCTCAAATACACCATCACTAAATCTCCCACTTAGAATTCCTTCTCTCTTCTTTTCATATCTGTTCTTTTTCTGCATTTGCAACTGCTTTCCTGCAATCTTCCTTTGACATCTTCTTGTAGTCTCTGCATCTGCTCTGCAAACTCTTTAGCTTTTGCACTTCTGATCTCCTGTTTACCCAAATCTCTAAGCTCATACACACCTCTTGGATTCATCCCAAAAACAATCTGAAATGGACTCATTCCAGTACTTCGGTTTGGAGTGTCATTATAAGCAAACTCAGCCTGAGCTAGTGCTAAATCCCATTGTTTAGGACTTTGATACAATAAACTTCTCAATATGTTCCCTAAGCTTATGTTTACTACCTCTGTTTGTCCATCTGTTTGAGGATGGTATGCTGAACTGAAACTAAGGTTAGCTCCCAGTTTCTTCCAAAGTGTTCTCCAAAAATGCCCTACAAAATTTGTATCTCTATCAGACACAATACTTAATGGCAATCCATGTAATCTTACAATTCCTGAAGAAAAAAAGTATATTAGCAATATGTGTTGCATTACTAGTCTTCTTACATGCAATGAAATGTGCCATCTTAGAAAATTTATCTACCACAACATAAATAGAATCATTCCCCCTTTGAGTTTTACGTAAGCCCAAAACAAAATCCATGCTAACTGCATCCCATGGTCGGTTTGGTATTGGCAATGGCTAGTACAATCTTGTATTCTGGCTTCTCCCTTTAGCATGCTGACATATCCTGCACTTCTCAACAAATCTCATAACATCAATCTGCATCTTTGGCCAATAGTAAATAGCATTTTCATGTGCAAAGGTTTTTTCTTGTCCAAAGTGACCAGATAATCCTCCACTATGTTTCTCCTTTATTATGTTTTCACTCATAGAACATTTGGGAATGCACAACATGTTACCTTTAAACAAGAAACCTCCTTGGATAAGATAATCTAACCACTGACTTTTGTTATGAACTATTGGATTTTGAACTGCTATATAGATATCTTTGAAATCTGCATCATCTTTATACATTTCAACCATTTCTTCAAATCCTACAACACCAACTTTGAATTCTTTCACAATAAAACTTACCCTGCTTAAAGCATCAACAACTTTGTTCAACTTACCACTTGTGTGTTGTATCACAAAAGTAAAGCTCTGCAAAAACTCTACCCACTTGGCATGTTTCTAGTTCAATTTTGGTTGGTTGTTTATGAACTGCAATGCATGATTGTCATAATACAATATAAACTCCTTTGCTAGCAAATAATGTCTCCATTTCTTTAAGGCTTGTACAATAGCATAAAGAAGAATACTTCTTCTTAGATTCATTTAGTTTCTCACTAAAGTATGTTATTGGTCTCTGTTCCTGACTCAAAAATTCTCCAATTGCAACTCCACTAGCATTTGTTTCAACTTGAAATACCTTTTCAAAATCAGGTAAAGCCAAAACTAGTTTCTCTGTGATTTTCCCCTTCAGCAACTTAAAATTCCTGTCTGCTACTTCTGTCCACTTGAATGGTTGATTAGTCTCCTTGATTGTTTCAAGAATTGGTGCACAAATCTGACTAAAACCTTTGATAAATTTCCTATAAAAACTTGCAAGACTATGAAAGCTTCTTACCTCAAATATATTCCTTGGAATAGGCCAGTTCCAAATTGCTTGGACTTTCTCTGGATCCATTTTCAATCCTTATTTAGAAACTACAAATCCCAAGTAAATTAATTCTTCCCTCATGAAACTACATTTCTTCAAATTTATCAGTAGTTTCTCTTTCTGCAGAGTTCTTAGAACCAACTTAAGATGCTCCAGATGTTCTTCTTTACTTCTACTAAAGACTAGAATATCATCAAGATAAACAATAACAAACTTGCCTGCATATTCCTTCAAGAATTCATTCATCAATCTCATGAATGTGCTAGGTGCATTAGTGAGTCCAAAAGGCATCACTAACCACTCATACAACCCACTATTTGTTTTAAATGCAGTCTTCCATTCATCTCCTTATCTAATTTTTATTTGATGATATCTACTCTTCAGATCTATTTTAGTAAAATACTTTGATCCACTCAAACAATCCATCAAATCATCCATGCATGGTAAAGGAAATCTATACCTGATAGTGATCTTGTTTATGGCTCTGGAATTCGTACACATTCGCCATTCACCTCCTTTCTTTGGACTGAGTACTATTGGTACAGCACATGGACTAAGACTATCTCTGCTTAGTCCCTTATCCATCAATTCTTGTACTTGTCTTCCAACTTTTGCATTCCCTTGAGGAGTTAGTCTGTATGCTTCTTTGTTTGGCAAACTTGCTCCTGGTATTGGATCAATATGATGACTAATACTTCTGATTGGTGGCAATGCATTTGGCAACTCATCCACAATAATATAACCAAAATCATTCAAAAAAGTTTTGATTTCTTCATGTAAATCATCTAAGTTTGCGGAAGTCAAAATTACCTTAGGTTTCCCTATGACAGCGAAATGCATTTCTTCACCTTTTTCATCCTCTTGCAATAGCTCCTTTCCACTCATCAGCATAACACTATTTATAGGTGCTCCCTTGTCAGCTTCATCCTTCAATGGCAGTAGTGTATGTTTATTTCCATCCTTCTCCAGAGTATAAGTATTTCTCCTCCCATCATGAATAGCTCTCTGATCAAACTGCTAAGGTCTTCCCAACAATACATGGCATACATCCATTGGCATTACATCACACAATATCACATCTTTATAAGTACCAATCTGTATCTCTACCTTGCATTGTTCTGTCACAATGATCTGATGTCCTTTCTGCAACCATGACACTCTGTAAGGAGTAGGGTGTAATGTCTTTACCAATCCTAGCTTGTCCACCATCTCTATAGAAACAAGGTTATCAGTGCTTCCACTGTCAATTATCACTTTACAACATTTACCTTTAGATTTGCATGTAGTTCTGAATAAACTCTTCCTCTGAGCGGGTTCTCCAATATTTTTCTCAACTTTAAGTAATGCCCTTGTCAACAACAAGGATTCTCCTACTTCAGGTGATTCTTCTTTGTCTGCAACTTGAGGTTTTTCTTCCTTTGCCTCAGCCACATTCACATTCCTTTAAATTTTTGTTTTGTTATGAGGATAGTCCCATGATCCATGTCCCCATTCTCCACATATGTAGCACCGAATATCTCTTCCTCGACCTCTTCCTATAGGTTCAAATCTCCCTCTATTAAAATCTCCCCTCTAGGTGGTCTACTACTTGAACTTCCCGCTTCATGTTAATGTTGCTGACCCCTTGGTCTGGTAGTTCCTCTACCTCTTACTAAACTTCTATCTCTATTCCTCTGATTTTGTTTTCTCAAGATCTTCTCTTCTGCCTTCAAACCTACTTGATAGGCATCTTCAGTAGTCTTCAGACTCAACAAGTTGATCTCATCCTGGATGTCATACCTTAAGCCATTGATATATATGGCTACCTTCTCCATGTCATCCTCTGCATGTCTTTCTCTAATACTCAATCTATAAAACTCTTATGTATATTCTTTAACAGACATGCCTTTTTTCCTTAAATTCTGCAATTGTTTGAAAAGATTTAACTTAAAATCGGCATAAATTTATCTTTCATTTTACTCACCATTTTATCCCATTGCTTGATCTACGACTTTCCTTTTTCTCATTCTAGATGTTTGTAATTCATCCCACCAAATAGCTGCATGACCCTTCAATCTGGTAGCTGCAAATTTCACCTTTTTTTTGTCGTCAGCTTCCTATTCATAGTCAAAATATTTTTCCAATGAACTGATCCAATCCATTAGCTCTTCTGCATTGACACTCCCTTCATACATAGGAATTTCCACCTTTGGTTTTCCTCCTAATTTATCCAATATCTTGATAACTCTGGTAGTTTCATTTTCCTCCTCTTCTTCTTCCTCGAAAGATTTTCTTCTTTAGCATTGTCATCTCCTTCATCAGGTGTTCTTCTCTCAGCAGTCTCAATTGTTTCCATTCTCATACACAGACTCTGGATCTCTTCCAGCAGAACTGCATTTGCTTCAGGTCTTCCTCGACCAATGCCAGCTCCTCTCCTTGGTGGCATGTTTACTGCAATCAATCTTAATATTTGTGCTCTGATACCAAAAATGACGCAACAGGTTGATGAAAACAAGGTTATGTCTTTATATAGAATATTGGTTACTTTAGAACCAATCTGGTGCTCTCAGCAGATTCTATTCGTGGCTAGCTTTACACGGAGGGTCCCCACTTTTTATTTAAAACTTTGGTCCCACGTTGACTTTCGCTTTATAAACAGTGCTTCAATCCACACCGTAGATCTCTTCACTATCAGATCCAATGGTCAACACTCAACCCGATCAACAAAACAGTCTGTTGATCCTCCACCGTCGATCAACCGTGTGCTAGATCCAACGGTTCACAAGGATATCGGGTGAACCACTTGCACGGAGAATACCTGCCCGATAAGGCAGTTTTCTCTCTCCACCGAGTGCTACGTGTCACTTGGTTAGTGGAATCGGGTGACTCCCCCGAAATACCACTTATAGCTCTTTGTCCGCCTGATAACCACCTTTACTATTTAAAACCTGCCTTTCAGATATAACCACGTGCATTAACTCAATACTTAACAAGGCACTTAATCAATGGTTTTGGCATTTAATCGCAAAATTAACCCTTAACACAAAATAACCACGATTTATGAGAAAATACGTTAAACACTGAGATTTTCATTTAAGGCATGAAAATAAAGGAAACACCCGGTTAACTGTCTGAACACGAATACACAGAGTAAATGAGAGTCCACACCAAGAATACTACAAATACACGATGAATCAATTTCATTAATATAATATTTGTTACAGGGTCTTGGCCCTCTCAGCTCAATTACAGCAATATATTGACCTCTGTCTCAATCTCAAACCCTCTCTAACACTCAAACTCTCGCCTCTCACTCAAACCTCTATCATCTCAGCTCGACTAATCTTTTTCCATTACATTTTCTTTCTTTTATGAGTCATACTCTATTCTAACTGCACTAACAACTTGATCTCTATTTTGATCAATCTAACAATCAAATCTCTATCTTTAAGCTCTATTACACACATATGCTAAAAACTTAGCCTTAGTCAAAAAAAGGTAGTTTCCTAACTATTACAATAATGAAGTAAAACTCATCTTCGAGAAGTCCAACCCTCTCTACTAAAACTAACTTTTTGACCACTCAGGTCATGAAATTCAACTCTTTTAACCACAACATGTGAACAAACAATCACATTGTTGGCTAAGTCCAGATGCTCCTGCATCAGTGATACAATTTATGAATATAAATTGCTTGAATTTTGCAATCATTTCTAAGGAGATGCTAAAGGAATTCAAGAATTTATAGTATTGTTAGAAACATTTGATTTTTGTTACACTAACATTTATGAATTAGAGGAGGGGAAATGGTAAGACAAGATGTAAGAACTTTCACATTTACTTTATTGAGTTTCTCCAAGGCCTCATCATGTTGGTAAGTAGATCTAGAAAAACTTAAGATAAAATTATCTTGGTATTATATGGATAAATAAATACGAAGATAGAAAAATAGATTTTTTGGTAAAAATGTTTCAATAATTTCCATTTGTGATGCAGAAAAAACCACTCCACTTACTAACCCATTGGTAGGTAGGTTTATAGAAGATGAAATTCGTATGAAGGACGATGTAACACAACCCCTATTTTCCTTAGCCCCTACTAAGGGTAAAAGGAGGTAGTTACTATGCTAACCCGACCTCCAATGTCATGTTATGGAAATGGGGTTTGAATTTTTGATCTTTTACAACTTCTTCAAAACTTATAATGGATAACATCATTGCATTCCTCTCATTGAGACCTTTCCAATGATATAAAATTTTCCCCAATCCGACTCATGGATCAAAAGATAAGGTCATTCAAGGAATGGTCTATCAAATATTGCCCACGACATCTAATGTACCACGTGTTGCCCACAGGACTGGAAAAGTCATGTGCCCCATCACACCATGTGGCAGCTATCGACCCATTCATAGAAGGCCATGAATTAACCCATCTATATGGCTCAAAAATACAAAAATAAAACACAATATACAATGTGTATTCAAAGTATGCGGGTGCAGGCCCTCTATGGCCATGTCACCTTGAGAATAAAATATCGATGGGTTCCAAAGTAGCCCCTCATTTAAACTATAGGGGACGGTCTTTCAGGGCTATGTGGCAACATGCACCTCATGGTAAATATTAGCATCACACGACACTTGTTCCCACTAAATTGGTCCCGAGTGTCATCACCCCAGGACTTAAGTCTCAAAAGTTATACCGTACCATTTGTATAATATTTGTAGGGTTCAGGGTTTGAGGTGATGTGCCCAGTCCTAAATGTCAAGGTGACATCATCCTATATCATGACTTCCTTGTCATGTGCCATGTAACTGTGGGTTCCACCACTAGTTCCAACCCCTTGAAACATGGAATCTTCCCATATTATTTAACTAGGGCTTCCCTTCATTGTTATAAGTTGGGGCATTCAATCAGCCCCACTATGCCAAGTCATTCCAGGAGTAAATTCTCAGGAGTTTCCCTTAGGACTCCCCTTGAACCCTCTAGGGATAAAGTTTCGGGGTTATCTAACAGCCCTACGTGCTCACCCTTTGACGACCCAAATTTCTCTTGCTCAAGCGCTTGATCACCATGTTTGGTCATAGGATTGAAGAGGGTTAAGCCATTTCCTTATGAAGTCCAATGCTCCAGTATTAAGGATTCCAACCCTACACTTGAAAACTACTAATGCACACATAAGGGCCTTTACCCAAGACTCTGACACATAGTTTATAGATATACAAAGATATATTCAAGCCCTCCTAGGCTATCCCTCCTAAGCTTATGTGTGCCTCAGCTTGGCTTCTCATTACACATTTACGAGTTTGTGCAGAATAGGGATATTTCTCCTAAGCTAAATAATTTATAAACCAAGTCCTACTAGCCACATCATTTTCATATAGTCATCCAATTCATTAACAAGTTTTTTCTGCCTCTTCATGCATAGGGCATCTAGACCAAATTACAAGCTCGTGACGGATACAAGAATAAAATACCTTCCTAATAAAATATTCAGGGAACACTTCTACATAGGAAATCACATTCCTTGTTGTTAACATGAGTAGTTCTTTAACACAGTGGCCAGATATCCAAACATGTCAGTGCAGTTGATTAGTGATTAACAAATATTCTCATCTCTTCATGCTCAAGCATTCCTAGGTTAATTTCTAGCTCAAAAATATTCATAGGAAATGATCCATTCATTAAAGTCTTTACACAAGATTATCTTATAGGAAAACAACATTAATCAACATTATCATGACATTATTTGAGCATAATAAACATAGACATGATAATCACATGCACAAAGCCATAAGAGTATACTTATCTTATAATAGATTCGAAAATGACATTCAGACTCTAACTCTCCACCCAACCTTAAACAAGCTACAACCACATTTAATATCTAGTTGTCACCCATGAGCTAGATTCTAGTGCTTGAGGTGGAGATTTTTTCAGAGGAAACTTAACCAATATTAATAGTTGAAACATGATGTCATAAGGTCACTCCACCTCCATCCACCATTTACACAAGCTTCCACTCATACATTCCAAACTTTTCAGACATGATTAACATCTATCTAGGATACCAAAGTATAGAAAGTCTCAGCTCAATTGTAGGAGAAGAGAGTCCCCATCAAGGGAAGGTTCAGTAGTGGAAATCTATTGATGGTTAAGATATCACCTCTCCAAGTACTTCATCAGTGATTCAAGCACTGGATCTTCAACCCCAATGCAACTCCCAGTGGTTCATCAGTCGTCACAAATACCTGAATATATCTTCCCAATCTAATAGGTTCATCAATCTACAAGCTTCTAGTGGGTTCTTTAGCCTTTAAGCAAGCCACTACTCTCTATAATTTTTTCACCGAGCAAGCCTCTCTGAGGGTTCCTCAACTAGTTCCTTTTCTCCATAGCTCAATCATTGTGATTCTAATCGCAACTCTCCACAACACCTCCGACCCTTGGAGGAATTTCCTTCTAGTTATCGCCACTATGTTCTTCCACTGTGTATTCGTTGAATGAGTTTTCTTCATCGACTTATTTTCATACCATACCAATAGATCAACCATTTGTATTTTCCCAAGGCTCCACATAGTTAACTTGCCTTGGATAGCACAACCCAAATTTCTTGTTATTTATTTTTTGTCCTTTTTGCATGTTGTTAGGTCTAAAAGACACATGGGCTTGTCCTTTTCTTTTTTAATTGATTTATTGGATTTTCAACCCATTCAAACCTCTCAACCAACCCATGGTTGATGTATTTAAATTCACTAATTCCTCATGCAATCTCCCTCCCCAAGAAACCATAATTTGCATCCCTTTCTCTCAACCTTTTTAAATAATTACAATTATTTGCAATGAGGTAATATTAACCAGGGGTTGTCATAGCCCCCTCCCCCTTGGGAGAACATCATCCTCGATGTTCAATAACCATATACAAACAAAACATGCTTAAAATCCAAGCAAAACTGATATGGAGCTTTATACATGCAACTTTGTACAACATTTACTGTATTTACATTTGATTTCCTCAACAAATAACAAAGGATATGTCACCCGTATCTGGTCATTCATTTCCCACATGGCTTCCTCAAGCCTAAATTGTCTCCACTACACTTTGAATTTCTCTATTACTCGATTTTGGAGCATGAGTTGCATTTGATCCAAGTCATAGTGGTTCTAGTTGGAAATCTTCCTCTGGTTCTACCAATAATACAGACCAATCAATTACATGATTAGCATCTTGCACATATATTTTCATAAATGAATCATGAAAGACATCATGAACTCTTATTGATGGAAGCAAGGCTAGCCTACATGCCACTAGCCCTATCCTTTCGAGCACGTCAAATAGCCAAAAAATTCATGGTGCCAACTTAACACATGACCCAAATTTTCTAGCAAGAAAAATAAAGTTAATGGATGGAAAATGATTCTTTCAGATCTAAATAAGTGATATTATCAAATGTGATCAATTTAGAATCTGTTTATGAGATTCTAGTGATGTAACTTACCTAAAGCATGTTGTTTACCTTTAAAAATCGGAAAGGTTTGTTATACTACAAAAAGGTTTTAATATAGATCTACAATATAAAACCCATAAAGAATATGTGGAAATAAAGCTCAAATAACAAGTAAATTAATCATTGGTTAAAAATAGCTAGTAAAATTATGAAACTTGAAATAGTAAAGGAAACTATTCTTAAATAGAAATAATTCTTTTTGCATTTTTTAATAAAATATGGTTGTTGAGAAATTAATTACGCTTTACCACGATATATCATGTCAATATGTCCAAATTTTGAAACAAAATTTCCCTCAAGTTGAAAATGTACATTGGACAGTGCAAGTTGACAACGTACATTGGACAATGACATAAGCTTAGTCTCGAAAAGAGAATATCACCCCCACCTTTTCCCAAATTAATATATCCCCTAAAAGGATTAATCCAAACCTTTGCTCCAAACGTTCCACCTACAACAAGAAAATGGAGTATATTGGCGCCTCGTCCACCTTCTCTGCATGACCATGTAGCCCCTTGATGGATCATCCCTCCCTCCAACATTTGTGTGATATTATTCATTATCAGCCCCATTACAACATTAATCAAGAGGGAAAAAATCCAACCACACAAAGTGTTTGTAAAAATGAGTTCTTTTATTTCCACGTCAAATACTAAGTAATAATTTTGATAAAAAAAAAATTACATTACAATATTCGTTTTCCCACTTGAGCAGGTTGGTCTGACTCACAAATCCCTTGGTGACCCAACATTCCCTTTATAATGTCCCCAAATGATGAATAAATGAAGAAAAATAACCCTTTGACATTGAACGTTCCAACTGGAAGCCCAATTTTCAACACCAATGACTAGCTTGAGGCTCAACTCGGTATATGCAACTTAACTTGGTCCTATTGGAGTTTGATTTTGTCCTTGCAAGTTCATGTTACATTCTAATAACTAGTTTCATGTCCACAAGCCAACAAGTGGTCCCTTTGACCCCCAACGTTCACCTCTTGACCTTGCAATGGCTAGATTTTACCTACAATGACTACTTTTTGACTTAAATGGCTAGTAGTGAGTCAAATTTTCCACCTTTGCTTGGATTTTCAATGCCTTCATAGTTTGGGAAAAAAAAATTCCACGTCGCATCTCATCTCATTATTCTAAGAATTTTGGAACCAAGTTGACTTTTTGACTTATGGGACCACTCGCAATGAGAAATGTGTACTATATTGGGAAATTTGAAAATGATGATTTTGTAAGGCTATCATTTTGAGTGTTGTATGAGGAATATTGCAGGAAGGCCAAGCCACATACAAACTCAATTATACAAATAACCATGCAACAAGACATAAGTGCACCTTGACGTGAAATGGATTGGAGAATACATCGATGATCACCTATACATACACAAATCTCCTACAAACTATTAGGACCCTAAGATCCATCTAGAATCTGTCTATCCTATAGAGGAGAAAGAGACCAAGGGCTTGGGCCAAAAGGACGACCAATAATAGGACACTTTTTAAGGATTCAATTATTATGTGTATGTAAAGTATTATAGGTGAATATTATGGTTTGAAAAATCATACATATATAATATAGGTAAATATTCAATAAAAAAACATGTAATTTAATATTAAGACTAGTAAATTTTTGGCAAATATTATAAATTTAATCATATATATGTAAAAATAGGTGAATGTTTAATCAAATGAGCAAATATTTTTTTAATGCCTAAAAAATAGTCATCTGGCAAAATTTTACCCCCAAAAAATTCCCCATCTCCGACCATCATAAGGAAAAGGACACCTAAATTCAAATAATCATGTATTTTTTTACAAGTCTTTTGGCTTCTGACGTTGGGCTTACAATGTGTTAATTTAAGTAAGAAAATAAACGTACCCCGACGGAAATGAGGGGTAACAATTGGATCCAACTGTAGGATAGGTGCTCCACTGATGGATTGTGAGAACCGTGTAATCTAGCACCTATAGCCTAAAACAATCTCATAATATAAGCATAAAATACTAGGAGACAGTCAAACCAGTGTCATATCCTTTCATAAAATGGAAATAAATCAAAATGAAACAACAACTAACTAAAGAAAAACCACATAACTAATATAATGGAAATAGTATGGGACAAAAATATAACTAATCTAGTAAACATAAATGACATCACATCAATGAAATGAATCACACAAGCAAAAATTAGAACCATGCTAGAAAAGGAAATTTTAATGAATATAAAAAATATTTAAACTAATCTAATGCTTGTGCTAAAGAGCTTATTCAATTCTACCCTACTCTAACCAAAGAGAAATTATGTTAGGTAAAATCACATAACTAATGCAACCAACAAATAGATTATCATTATTTTGGGTTTTATCTTTGTGCTTGGTTTCTAACAACAAAATTATGTCAAACTTGTAACAAATGTATGTTGGAACCTCATTCATGGTTTGTACCAATCCTACGAGGTAATCTTCATCATGCAAAAGGGAATAAAAAAAGAGACAAAGCTTATTAGTATATTGTTGGCTTCTTCAATCCATAGATCAATAGGGTTAATGTCAACGTCATTCGTACTCATCATTGTTGTTTGTTATATCAGTAGGAAAAAAAATTGATGGCAGCTTGTTTCCGGGAAAACTAGTGCCTTTTCGATCTCTTAGTCCCACTAAGACAGGTAGCTATCTTAGAAACAAACAATTCAAAGTGCTTCAAGATTTCCTTTATGTATGATAGATAAGAGAGAAGCAAAGAGGACCAACCTGTATCTTCCGCTTGGCTCCTTGCTTGTTTCCTCTCTCCCTTGATAGAGTTCGCCACCCTTCTCCTACTTGTCCCGTTTTAGAAAATACCTGTAGAGGCAAAGCAACAAAACACCATCAAAACATATCGATCTATGATATCATAAACAATGCAGAATCAGAAATACATTAACTATACAATTGCATCTACAAATAACAAGATTCACAAATACACGATTATATGGAGGAAAACTCAAATAACTTTATTGATAGTAGAAATAGAAGAGAGGATTACAACCCAGCTGTCTGATCCAGCATCATCCTCCCAGCATGAAAGCCCTCTTCACCTCATGAAAAGCAATATCACCCAACAATACAATGTCTCTTCTCAAAGAGAAACCAACAGAACTTCCTTACAAATTACAAAATTCCAGCCTTCTAGATCTCTCAGATGAGGGATCTATATATAGATGTCTTGCAAGGGTGTGAGTCAGCTCTAGGTTTTTGATTAGTGTCATTCCACTGATAGTTCTTGGTTCCACTTAGAGATTTCTTTGATCTCTTACTCATCCCTGGGCGAATTCAGAGAGGCAAGTGTCATATGAGAAGGTTTTAGAAGATTCCCTTGGTATCCACTTAGGAAACTATCTCTGACATTTGTCTATTCTCGCTCATTGCACCCCACAAAAGGCTCTTTCAGTATGCATCGCACCTGGCTAGTGTAGCAGCCAGTATGCATCGCACCTTGACCATGGAGCAGTCAGTATGGTCCAGTTTCGGCCAGTTCTGAGTGGTTTCTCAAGTGGAACTTCTGGGAAATGATGTAATCAGTTGACCATGATCCTTTAGGGTATGAAACAAAACTTTTAGGGATTAAAGATCCATTGGTTTATCTACATATGTGATTGGGGTTGCAGTGCCCAAATATGTCTATAACAGTTGCCCCCTAAAGCATGAGGTCATAAATCTTCTGATGTCGGGTGAAATGCTTTATCATGAGGATCTGAGGTATTCAAACTGGAAGGTGCCCTGTATAAAATACAATACAATACATCATCATCATTTTATTTTCATGATCTAGCTGAGGCGGGCATTCCCATGCTCAACTTTATAAATTCATTTTCATGTACATAGGATAGATAATCGTCTGTTGTTGCAGACTGGTGATTCTTTATATGTAGATCCATCATCCCTTAACCTGGATGATCATCTGTGCAGCTTTTGTGTACATTTGATGTCTTTATATTCCTGAATATATCGCAGCCTGAATGGATGAAACCAGATCTGGGGTCTTCAAACTTGTTCAATCTTCACCTAATGTACAAGTCGATCCATGTGAAAAGATGTCCTGAAGTCGAACATGGAAAGGCATCGCCTGATTACCAGCAAATAATGTAAGATGTTAACAGACGTGAGAGGAATCACCGATAATGATGATGACCCTCAAGGTACTATAGTACAATTCACGTGGTGTGAATATATGATCCGATGTCGAACACCACACAAAATCTCTCGGTCGAAAGCCATTGATGTAAACCTGTCACTGGAAGTGAGAAACTTGCCATTGAGGCATGCAAGCTTCAAAGTACTGAAAGGGTTGTTTCTAGGTCACCTTCTTGGATAATGAGTTGATGTCGACAAGAAGTGACCCATCGTAGGAGGGCCTTAATGTATCCCACATCAACGACACAAAACGAAGCAAATGATTTTCTGGAGGTGAAAACGATTTGATGATACAAGGTTCAAGAATGGCGGTCATGAAAAATGGAGAGTGAAGGTATTGCAGTGGATGAGGCATTAGCTGGATGGCGAATTCTTTGAATGACTTCTCTTGAACATATCGGCGACACTGAAATGGATTGGTAGCGTTAACTCCAAAATATGGATGGTGCGGAGGACCAATGGTGATATGACCAGTTAACGGAATAACCCAACCCGACTCAATCATGGTGATGGAGTGAAAGTGTCATGTTCAAGAGCGACCTGCTACCAATAAAGTTCTTCAAATTTTCTTCTATTTTTTCCCAGTCATTGCTGACTAGTACCTCTTTCTTTTTGTCAAGCTTGAGGAGGATAACATATGCTTGTTCTATAATTTTCCCTTTGGGCAAACCTGTCGCTATGTTTTAACGAGCCTAGCGACAGTGAAACTCGTTCTTGTCCGGGAGGACAAGTTTATCGCTATTGTTTTAACGAATTTAACGACAAAGATAACTCGGTCCTTTTCATGTTTAGAGAGTTTGAAAAGGGACGAAAAGGAAACTCCAGCAGTCCTTTTTTGTGGCATAATCCCTTAAGTCCGAAAAAGTATAAAATAATACGAAAGGGATGACTTTTCGATCGTTTTAGCGAGGCAAAAAAGACAAGCGCTCATCTTTTTGTTTGATGATCCCTCAAGTCCCAAAAGATTAAAATGCACAGGAGGGATGGCGCTTCCAATCACTTTAGCGAGTTGGAGAGGCCAATTGCTCGACAATCTTTTCATTTTTAGCGAGTCCGAAAAGAGTTTAAAGTGGACTTGTTTTTTTGTGGAACGAGTGGTGTTTAGGGTAGCAAACGAGTTCCAGGTAATCTTGGAACTTCTCAAAACATGGGGGTGTGAAGAGGTTGGCTAATAGGACCACTCATTGCAGTTGTTCCTCAAAATGGTAAACAATCAAGTGGAAGCTTATGATCAACCAAACGGATGGAGGTGATGGAAGGTATAGAACCAAGGTTCAAAAGGCAGATAGAATGGCAATCAAAAAGGTTATTTACTGAAGGTAGGTTCATTTTTTAATGAGCTTGAACTCTGGGGGAACATATGCTCATTGGCGGGTTTATTTTTTAACGAGCTTAAACCTTGCGGAAACATTGCTCGTTGGCAGGTTTATTTTTTAACGAGCTTGAACCTTGCAGAAACATTGCTCGTTGGCAGGCTTATTTTTTAACGAGATTGAACCTTGCGGAAACATTTCTCATACCAGTCGTTTTAAAGATGTCTCTCATTGGTAGGTTTATTTTTTAGTGAGCTTGAACTCTACGATAACATATGCTCATTGCCTTTTTATGTAGGCTAGAAACGACCAAACTACAAAGCTAACTACACTAAAGCTAAGGAACTACGAAGGCTAGGTAGGATAGTTCTGTCTTTCATCTAGACACAACACTTCCTTTGCTTCGTTCGCGCACCGCAAACGAAGGTGAATGGTGGATTAGACTAATCACCTAACCTAAGAAGTTGAACTAAAAAGATAAAAAGCTAAGAAATGAAATTGGTCATTTTTTCACTTGCATAAAAAGGTTTGCATGCCCCTAGGGATTGAGAAAACGAGAGTTTCCAGGTCACCATATGGAAGTCCCTGCGGTTAAGCAGGATTGTTTCTGTCAGTGGTTAGACAGAAACACTTCCTTGGCTTTGTCCATCGAAATAAACAAAGGTGAATGGTGTGAACTTCCAATCACATAACCTGTCGGGAAACCTATTTTTCAGCTGGGTTCGCCTACCAAAGCAGACCAGGGTGCATGCCCCCTAAGCTTCGTTACATTCACCGGACTACTCGTGGTAATTGGGTGGATGAAATTAAGATTGAAGAGACATTCTCGACGTAAAGAGACCATTTAGGGATGATGTTTGACTCATAGTTGTGTTTGAACCGAGAAATTAAAGCTGGTCGATAAGCTGTACCAGTTTGCCTTCATGCGGAAAACACATCACTTGAAAGAGTGTGGAAACAATAGCTTCCATGTTATATATATAGTCACGCCCAAGGAGTAGATTGTAATCTAGTGGCCCTTGGACTACCATCACGTTCAAGTGAACGGTTTTCCTTTTCAAAGTTATCGGCAACTTCGGAAGGATCCCTAACAGTCGACTGGTTCCTTTGATAAAGCCTGACAAATTTTGTGTCTCAGGCAGAAGCAATGGCGAACCAAGCGCTTTCCAAGAAGTTGAGGAAAGGATACTCACTGAAGCCCCTTCATCTATGATAGTTCCAGACACGATCATTTTGTAAACTTGTACTATGATCTGAAATGGTACTTTAGACAGAAGGCGGGGTCTTGCTAGTTGATTCCAATCGAAGGAAATGACTAGACTACTCGGAGGGGGTACCAGATAAACGACTGAATGAACCCCTTGAACTGGGGGACTTTCCTCCTTTTGTAAATGGATGGGTGGATTGCCCCCAAGTTCATTAGACTCTATGTCGACATAAAGAATTTGAACGATATCGTTCTCACTCTCTTTGGGAATGGCATCATCCGAAGTTGGACCTTCTGAAGGATGATTAAAGTCGCTTGAATAATTTTCATTGTTATCTTGAAGGTGGGAATGATGGTGGTAATTTTCCCACGGCATCTCTCCTATCATCATCAACTGAATGATTCCTTCATCTGTAGAATGTATACGAGACCAAGGATCGGAAGAGGTACCATATTCTAGAGACCTATCTATCCAAACACTCGATGAGTGTTGGTTTGGGTTTGCTTCCCAAGCCCAAAAAATTGATTGCTACAAAATTTCTATGGGGTTTGGGGGCAACACCTGCCGATGATCCATACTAACAAAATGTTCAGAATTCTTATTAATCTTTGGCGATGTAGAAGATATCATATGACAGGTTTCCACTGTGGCCACTTCTGCCAGATTACTCGGAGGCGGAAGGGCAAAAGTACCCATTAAAGCGGGGTCTTTTAGGAGACCTACTCCGACACTTTGAAGCGATTGAGAGCTTCCATGGATCATTGGAATGCATCCAATATCTTGTGAACTGTTGGGGAAAAAGGTTAGTTGGTCAACGATTGTAATTCCACCTTGGAAGGGAAATGCAATCTTTCTAAAATATGTTGACACAACAGCAGCCATAGCATAAATCCAGGGTCTTCCCAGTAAGATATTGTAGTCAAGGATTTCGTCAATGACCTCAACTTCAATTTCTACTGTCGTGCCCCCCAGTTCAACTTGCAAGTTACTTAATAACCCATATGGTGTGTATGTTCTTCCATCGAACACTTTTAATGTTGTTGATGATCATGACAAGGGTGGTGAGCCTAAATTTTTCTAGCAACTCATTGACATAATACAGGTAGATGCCCCCTCATCAATGATTGTTCGATGAACAGTTTTGTTGAGGGTTTTTACTTGTACAAGAAAATCGATTTGAGCCGATAGCTAAGGTTCATATCCTTTATGGTTAAAGGCCACAAGATTGGAATCTGTTGGGTCAATACCACCTATTGCTGATAACAAAGCCTGCTTTTGGGAGGGGCAATTCTGCAGTACTTCTAGTGTCGACATAGCGGATGGTGATTGCGCCAGATATTCCACTATATTATAATTCTGTGTTGCTCTTGCACGAGGATTAAATGTTGATTTATGTACTACTCCCTTTGGCGGTTTTATAGTTAGTTCAGGAATGATGGGTGGCACAACTTCTGATGAAGTTGTTGTCGAACTACTTGGTTGATCTGTAGCCTTGTTGTTTGACATCTGTGGATTTCCATAATCTTTATTCCTTGTCGATATCAAAGCATCATTTTGCTATTTCGAGACGGATAACATAAGCACTTGGGATGGGGAAGCATGATCGATAGCAACCAGATGAGTTTTTGGGTTTGGAAACAGATCATTCAACACTGCTGAGTTGTTTTAACTCTTTAAAAATTTCTTGACCTCAGCTCTATGTGGACAATTTTTCGTATAATGGTCCTCATTACATATGAAACATTGTTGACCTGGTTTCTTTCGCCCAGTAGGGTTTTCAGAAGATTTTTCAGGAGTTGAATCTTCTTGTTTCTTCTTTTTGTTTTTCCCTTTCTTCTTGCCCCCAGGTTGCTTTGGTTCTTTGCCCTTATCGGATGACACGGCATTAACCTCCGAGGCAGGAAGTTTGTTATTTGCTTTTTTACTAGAAACTAGAAGGGCTTTACCAGATTGAGCCTTTGCAGTTTGCGTACTTGAGGTACCAACCACACCATCGTCGGCATGAGAGTCCCTGTTTGATTTAGGAGGGGGAGGAATGGAAAATTCTGGTCTAGGAGCGTCAGGTATTTTGTCATAGAGCATGCCCGAATGAGTATAGATCAAGTCTAAATATTGTGCACGAGCAATGAATTGCTCTTCAGTGACAACTCCTCCTTTCGCCACATCTTCAGTAATAGAAGGTAATAATGACTTAATAAACCACTCAGCTAGAAGCTGATCAGGAACATACATCTTTACCATTCAACGACGACGTCGCCACTCATGAATATGATCAGATATGTGAGTGGTTGTTGTTTGTTTGAAGTTAGTAAGGATTTTTGTTCCCGTTTCGTACCTTATGGGTAGCTAAAAGTGGGTTAAGAAGGTAGTGGCAAGGGCGCTAAATTTATCAATGTTGGCATTATGATTCAAGTGTTGTCCTTGATGGAAACTCACTCAGAGGTATGATACAAGTGTTGTCCTTGATGGCAACTCACTCAGATGACAAATCATAGTGCAGCAGGTCAAGAGAGAGGTATACGCAGGTTGACAGTGATGAAAGTGCGTATACACGCGGGTTAAGTGAGTAAAAGGCGCATATACGTACACACGCAGGTTCGCAGAAGGAAAGGCGCGTACATGTCGGAAACCATGGTTTTGGTCAGTGGTATTTGGTCCATGGTATTTTGGTATTGGTCCATGGTAATTGGCCCGAAGTGACGACCCCAGGTATTGGGTCCAAGGTATTGGTTCTACATGGTTTTGGACCATGGTATTGAGAGAAGCCTAAACCTATATAAGGAGAAGATCATTAGGCCAAGAGTGCAAGAGTGTGTGTGATGAATATCTGATGAAGTGTGAGATCTAGATGTTGGTTATGGGTTGGGGACGCCTTGCTTGATCTGAACCAAGGAGGCACTCATGTGAAGGATGATGAACGATGGATCGAGAGCTTAAGGCTTGGAATGATTATCTTTATATGGTTTGATTATGGATAGACTAGATCTATTGACGCATGTTAATTGTATTAATGTTATGTTTTGGGTATGTTTTGATGTTTGAAATGGCTGCAAAGTTATAAGTTAGAATTTGCAGATCTGTACGCGGGTTGTCTTTGGTAAAAGCGCGTATACACGCAGGTTGGGTTCGTCCGAGCAGCGTATACAGTATGAAGTATGATATTTGAAGATGGAGTTGGATCTGGTTGATTGTTTCATAGTTCTGTTCTGGTGACTGTGCTAACAGGTTTACAGTGTTTCAGTATTGATTGATTCAGAGAGTGGTGATTCAGATTATGATGTTGTGCTTCATGGATCCAGTATGAAAATGTATGAAACGTGGTCCCGAGAAGATCGTAGGCTGGCACCTACGTACTGGTAAACATATCAGCCAGTACAAGAGCCAGGGGGTTGTAGCTCCCTTCTAGTAGCAGCTAGAAAACGAGTGAAGGTTGGTGCCTTCTGTAGGTCGGCGCCTACGTACTAGTAAATGGATCGGCTAGTACAAGAGCTAAGGGGGTTGTAGCTCCCTTCCAGGAGAGACTGGAAAACGAGAGAGGGTTGGAGCCCTCTGCAGGTTGCAGCCTGCGTGCTGGTAAAGGACTGCACCAGTACATTGTAAAAGAAGTTTCTTATTAAAGGAAGATAGAAACAAATTGCAGTAGGTGGTTTTCACCCACATTGGGTTTCCACCTTATATCATGGTGTTCATGTGTGTGGCTTATGTGTGATGATATGTTCTGTTATACTGCTCCTGTTTACTGTTAATATGGTTAATAATGTTCTGATGCATTCACTGAAGATAAACTAACTGAATCATAAGATTATTGTATGTACGCTAGTTGCATTTAACACAGTCGCGTATATACGCGGATATCCTGAACTGAAGCCGCGTATATGAATCTGAGTATGAAAATGAAAAAGTGTTTGAGTTGCTAATACTGATTCACCCCCCCCCAGTATTATTTCCAACAATTGGTATCAGAGCAGGTCCTTTGGTAGAAGCTTGATCGCTTGAAGGAGATCCGTAGAACAATGGGAAAGAAAGCGCATCAAAAGAAGAAGACAACTCAAAAGAACAATGACAGCTTGCCGGTGAGTGGAAGTAAGTATTTAGATTCTGAATCACCTCAGATTGAAGATGGACAAGCAAATGAAGCATCAGATAAAATCATAGATCAAGAAGATCTACCTAGCAAAAGGTAGAGTGCCCTCAAAGAAGAAATCATCAGCTTAAAAGCTCAGCTGGAATGTGCCTCCAGAGTTCGACAAATGCTGCAGGTGTTGAATGAAGAGCAAGAAAATGAGATTCTCAAACTAAGGCAACAAGTGGAAGAAGGAAGAAAGTCTGAAGAAACCTTGAAGAAGCAATATATGGAAAAAGAAGAACATCATCAAGTTGAGGTAAATATCTTGAAAAGAAAATTAGAAGAAAAAGATAATCTATTACGATTTCAAGATAGTACTAATATTTTGGATGATATTCTTAGTAGTCAACGGTCTCCTGCTATCAAAACTGGTCTTCGTTTTCATGAATCTATTGAAGGTGAATCTAGTTCACAAAGTAAGACAAGGAACTCTAATGCAAAATCTGAAATCCCAAACAAGAATATGAGAGGTCAATCCCATCAGCAACCAAGGAAAGAAATTCCTCAAAGAAAATCTTTTGTTCCTAATTATGGAAGTGATAGACGATTATTTCCTCCGATGTATAATGTTGAATGTTATGTATGTCATAATCATGGACACGTTGCAGCTAGATGCAGAAGTAGAATGGTTCAAGACCATCACACAGAAAGATCTTCACGTTCCAGGTACTTCAAAGGATATTGTTTTTCTTGCAATATGTTTGGTCACAAAGCTGTTGATTGCTACAGAAGGAATATGAAATATGTAAGATGTTATGCATGTAACAAGCTTGGACACATAGCAAAGGAATGTAGGAGAAGGTTGTGGACACCATACCAAAAGGAGAAAACATCATCACAGTTGAAGATATGGAAGAAAAAGGAAGTACAGCCAGAAAGATGTGGCATAGCAGAATACACAGACATGACAGACTCAGAGGAAGCTGAAAGTGTGGAACATCTTTGTTCTAAATCTCATACGCAGGTTTCATGAAGACAAGTCGCGTATATACGCGAGTTAGATGCTGCACAGTCGCGTATATGGAGTTCTTAAGAAAAGCAGCAGTACAAAAGTCAGATATGGTTCAGTCACTGTTTGATGATGGCATGACACAGGTTCAGGGGGAGCATATACTTCAAATAATGCATTGTTGGCATTATGGTTAGAAGTCTTTGGTGATGATGCTTATGTAGCTAAATGATACATCTTGCTACTTATTGTTGGTCGGTCAAAAGAATGGTATTGCAGGTTTGGATGCTGATGCTTATGGTGCAGATCATATATGATGTATGATAATCATGGTCTTGAATGGATTGTTGGTCTTTGTTTTGTTACCCCACTATGCATGGGATGGATAATGTAATGGTTCTTGTTGTTGAGTCATGTATAAACAATTGGTATATCCCCACTTGGTTGGGTGGATGAGTTTAAAATGGTGTATTCCCACTTGGTTGGGAGATTGATGTATGTATAGAGTCATGTTATGCTTTTGCAGATTTTGCATGTGCTCAGGGGGAGCATGGACGGATTGGTACATCTTGGCATGTACAAAGGGGGAGCTCAATCAGAGATTTCAGTAGGTACTCAGGGGGATTATGGACAATAGATGGAGATCAAAGAAGAGAATATCTTGGTCCACCCTTTGCCCTAGATGTCAAAGGGGGAGAGTGACTTGGTGTGGTTGTTGCCATCAAGTTCAAAGGGGGAGATTGTTGGCATTATGATTCAAGTGTTGTCCTTGATGGCAACTCACTCAGAGGTATGATACAAGTGTTGTCCTTGATGGCAACTCACTCAGATGACAAATCATAGTGCAGCAGGTCAAGAGAGAGATATACGCAGGTTGACAGTGATGAAAGTGCGTATACACACGGGTTAAGTGAGTAAAAGGCGCGTATACGTACACACGCAGGTTCGCAGAAGGAAAGGCGCGTACGTGTCGGAAACCATGGTTTTAGTCAGTGGTATTTGGTCCATGGTAATTGGCCCGAAGTGATGACCCCAGGTATTGGGTCCAAGGTATTGGTTCTACATGGTTTTGGACCATGGTATTGAGAGAAGCCTAAACCTATATAAGGAGAAGATCATTAGGCCAAGAGTGAAAGAGTGTGTGTGATGAATATCTGATGAAGTGTGAGATCTAGATGCTAGTTATGGGTTGGTGATGCCTTGCTTGATCTGAACCAAGGAGGCACTCATGTGAAGGATGATGAATGATAGATCGGGAGCTTAAGGCTTGGAATGATTATCTTTATATGGTTTGATTATGGATAGACTAGATCTATTGACGCATGTTAATTGTATGAATGTTATGTTCTGGGTATGTTTTGATGTTTGAAATCGCTGCAAAGTTATAAGTTAGAATTTGCAGATCTGTACGCGGGTTGTCTTTGGTAAAAGCGCGTATACACGCAGGTTGGGTTCGTCCGAGCAGCGTATACAATATGACGTATGATATTTGAAGATGGAGTTGGATCGGTTGATTGTTTCAGAGTTCTGTTCTGGTGACTGTGTTAACAGGTTTACAGTGTTTTAGTATTGATTGATTCAGAGAGTGGTTATTCAGATTATGATGTTGTGCTTCATGGATCCAGTATGAAAATGTATGAAACGTGGTCCCAAGAAGATCGTAGGTTGGCACCTATGTACTGGTAAACATATCGGCCAGTACAAGAGCCAGGGGGTTGTAGCTCCCTTCTAGTAGCAGCTGGAAAACGAGTGAAGTTTGGAGCCTTCTGTAGGTCGGCGCCTACGTACTAGTAAATGGATCGGCTAGTACAAGAGCTAAGGGGGTTGTAGCTCCCTTCCAGGAGAGACTGAAAAACGAGAGAGGGTTGGAGCCCTTTGCAGGTTGCAGCCTGCGTGCTGGTAAAGGATTGCACCAATACATTGTAAAAGAAGTTTCTTATTAAAGGAAGATAGAAACAAATTGCAGCAGGTGGTTTTCACCCACATTGAGTTTCCACCTTATATCATGGTGTTTATGTGTGTGGCTTATGTGTGATGATCTGTTCTGTTATATTGCTCCTATTTACTGTTAATATGGTTAATAATGTTCCGATGCATTCACTGAAGATAAACTAACTGAATCAAAAGATTACTATATGTACGCTAGTTGCATTTAACACAGTCGCGTATATACGCGGATATCCTGAACTGAAGCCGCGTATATGAATCTGAGTATGAAAATGAAAAAGTGTTTGAGTTATTAATACTGATTCACCCCCCCCCCTCTCAGTATTATTTCCAACAATCAAACGAAGCTCTAGGAAATTCAATGTACCATTTTGCTGTCGAACCAGTTAGTGTTCGCTAAAAAAGGCGAAGCCTAATCGAATAATCATTGAGGGTGTTAGATGAACACCACAAATGAAAAGTCATTACGTGATTTGATGGATCTTCACCTGGATTTCCATTGAACTTAGGAATATCATAGGGAAGTTTATGAGGAATCATTGGCCACCAAGGGGCGTAAGAAATTGGATCATTTGTCAGTCGATTCAGATCTAGTAATTCTAGAGTTGCTACAAAAGGCAACTGTTGATTCAGGTTTGGCGGAGCATACCCAGGATAAGATGGGATGGCCTGAACAGTAGGTCTTTGCATGCCATCATAATGTATCTGATGCTAATAACTTTGATAAGGTTGATGGGCATAACCATTATAGTATGATTGTTGGTAACCGCTTTGAAAATGCGGTTGCCCATTACCTACAAATCCTTATTGTTCAGGTCCTCGGTAAGCTTGGTGGGATTGCGGTTGTTTATACTGCACCAGCCATGGTTGTTGAACCATTGTTTGTTGCCCAATACTAGATGATTGGCCAAGATGCGGAGTGATACTACTCGTTTGAGCTTGAGTCGTTCCAGTTAAGGAAGCACTAATCTGAGGTTGTGATTGAGTCGTAGGGACAAGAGGCTGTTGTACTACAACCTAAGAGACTTGAGGCTGACATACAACAAGTTGTGCTTGTACTTGTGACACAGTCACAATAGCAGGTGTAGTGGTGATATTTGATGCAGGTTGGGCCGGTTGCATTGAATATACAACCCTTGGCTGTTGAGGTAATATTGGTACCCAACCACTGGATGTAATTCCAGTTTGACCTTAATTTTGTTGTGAGCTCTCATATGGTTGTTCCCCTAGAGGGAACAATGAAAAAGCATACTGCCCCCCATATGGTGGCAGCCCAGTTCTCAAAGGATAGATGGGTCTTTAGAGACTGGGTTGCCCACATTGAAACTGGTATACAGGATCAATTTGCTGAGCTTCAACATAAGAGATGCTAGATAGGATCCCGGAGGAACAAATAGGAACAGACCATGTTGTCGAAACAGTCCCTGGGTGGACTCCATCTAGTGATTGATAACTAGTTGGGACAGATGGTATACCAGAAAACATCATAGGAGTGGCAGCAGGAAATTCTGATGCGGCTGTATCAGATGACACAGTCCTAGATGTTGATGGTTGTTTAGACATATTTAGTCTATCCAAAATATTTCCTAGTGATTCGACAGGAACTTGCGATGAAGGATGATTAAAAGTACTAACTTCAGGAATAGAAGGATATAAGTGGATCCCATTTCCAAAATGTAATGGAGTACTGGATGGAATATCCTTTGTTATCTCCTCTATGGCAATCAGTCTAGGTGGAAGAGGTAGACGGTCAGGTCCGTAAAATATTTCTGGAGCCGAAGAAGGTATAGCTTCTGCAGTGATAGATACTGGAGGGGTGACACCTTCTGAATTCTGGAACTCAGCTTCCAGATGTTCAGGTAAGTGAACTTCAGTTTCTGGATCAGCCCTTGATGGAGCTATTCCAAGTGTGGAAGTGTCTACCATTACACTAGGATTAGTTCTAATGTCCTCTTGTAATTGGGAAACTTCTTATGTAAAGGCAAATTTACCAGAAAAGATCGGAGTAACTGTAGTCTCTGATGGTGTTGAAATACAAGTTTCAAATAAACCAGGAGAGGTGGACTCAATTAAACGAGACCGTTTTTCCTGGAATGGTTTTGTTTCCGGAGTCAAAGACGGTTGACTCGCTAGCCTCCACGAACGATGGGGTTTTAATTGACTTTCTTCCACGATTGCGGATTACTTGATCAACTCAAAATTAAAAGGGGAAAATGTTATTCCGAATTAAATGAATTTTAATGACGCTTTGACATAACTTCGCTTTTTCAATTTTCAAGAGTCGAGAAAAAGCTAAAGATGACTCTAGTCGCCTTCGATTGTTAATGAGCCTGAATTGACAAGTGCTCAAATGGACCTTTTCTTTTAAGGAGTCGAAAATGAACGAAAGTGACTACTCAGGAAATATAGACAGAGGGATTACCAAACCAATCGAAAAACTGCAATATACACCTTGGTAGTAAATTAAAGAGAAATTACCAAGGACTTTACGTATGGCAGTCAATCTTCCCGAATGTTGTGTTAATGCATTACGATCGATAGGGCGGCAGACACAGCTTCCTATGGATAAAGGATATCAGCCTATTGTGGTCTCCCAAAATATACTCGACGGTACGGGGAGCACAAGTCCGTACTGGCACTTGTCGTATCAAAGAGGAGGATTCACCCAACCTTCGATGAAAACGATAGTTACCAGGATTTACGACGCCGAATAATCTCTAGACTAGACTTCTAGATGTTGTGCGTTACGTTCCAAAGCATTTTTATGTTCATTGAGATTTATTTTAGAGTTGATCTTGCTTAGAAGTTTGCCTTTCAAGGTTCACCGTGTGATGTAGATGTAAAATTCCTAAATATGTAATCTAAGATGATAAACAGTTGTTTATTTTCTTTTAACAATGAAAATCTTAGCTACTAAGGAAAGAAGATAATGATTCTTTCAGCAGAAAGCAAAGAGCACACACTAAATGCACTTTTCCTAAATCATTTTCCGCATACAGTCTAAATGCAAATGCGAATGCATGTATTTGTTTTTCAATTCCTTAATGTGAGAATGCCAAAAAGGAAACTAAATGCAGATCTGAACTACTTTCTTCGAAGCGACACTTCGACAATTTTTTTTCAAAATGAAAGGAAGACTAAAACAACACTTTTCAATTTTGAAGAGAAAACTGCTTTCAACACTTTAAATATTAACAATTCAAATCAAATACAATGGAAAAAGTACAATCGACTATCTAGAAGAGGAATACTTTACGACACTCTTCTTCTTGGCTCAAAATGACAGTTACGACACTTTTGTATCAAAAGACGACAGTTCAGTTAAGCTACTTTTGACAAAGAAGGATTGTAAATGATTAACAAATACATAAAAACACTTACAAATCCTTATCAATGGAGGCTGAATAATGTAAAGGAAGGAGGCTTTAGCAATGATATATTGATCATAAGCAGCAAAACTACTTAATAGAGCTGAAAACAAGGAGGAAAAAACCAAATTCCAAAGAGGGAAAAATTATCATTCAGTCATCGCACCTGTCCTTAAGGGAAACAGGGATGCATCTCACCTACAACACACGAGAGGTGCGATGCATACAGGCTGCCAGTTACAGACAGTGCGATGGGCCAGGGAACGAAACTGAGCTTGGTTTTTGCTCAAAATTTGCAGCTAAGTTCAGTGATTTGGGTTGAGCTATGATAGACAGTAAAAACAAAGTATAGGGGTTTGATCTCAAGAGGTTATTGAGCTACCACAAGGACATTTATGATGCTTGTAAGTCAGATGTTCAGTTCATAAACCAACCTGGAGATTGACTGAAGAAGCATTCATCTACTTTGCAGTTGCATAGGAAAAGCAGTTTGAAGGCTAGCTGGCTAACTTCAGGCTCCGTCTGTAGCTTATAAAGCAAACAACAATAGCAAACTAACTAACTAATCGCTCCCCAGCGGAGTCGCCATTTTGTTTCCAGGAAAACTAGTGTCTTTTCGAAATGCTAGTCCCACTAAGATGGGTAGCTATCTTAGAAACAAACAATTCAAAGCGCTTCAAGATTTCCTTTATGTATGATAGATAAGAGAGAAGCAAAGAGGACCAACCTGTATCTTCCGCTTGGCTCCTTGCTTGTTTCCTCTCTCCCTTGATAGAGCTCACCACTCTTTTCCTACTTGTCCCGTTTTAGAGAATACCTATAGAGGTAGAGCAACAAAACACCATCAAAAAATCTTGATCTATGATATCATAAACAATGCAGAATCATAAATACATTAACCATACAATTGCATCTACAAATAACAAGATTCACAAATACACGATTATATGGAGGAAAACTCAAAGAACTTTATTGATAGTAGAAATAGAAGAGAGGATTACAACCCAGTTGTCTGATCCAGCATCATCCTCCGAGCATGAAATCCCTCTTCACCTCATGAAAAGCAAGATCACCCAATAATACAATGTCTCTTCTCAAAGAGAAACCAACAGCACTTCCTTACAAATTACAAAATTCCAGCCTTCTAGATCTCTCAGATGAGGGATCTATATATAGATGTCTTGCAAGGGTGTGAGTCAGCTCTAGGTTTCTGATTAGTGTCATTCCATTGATAGTTCTTGGTTCCACTTAGATATTTCTTTGATCTTTTACTCATCCCTAGGCGAATTTAGAGAGGAAAGTGTCATATGAGAAGTTTCTAGAAGATTCCCTGGGTATCCACTTAGCAAACTATCTCTTCCATTTGTCTATTCTCGCTCATCACACCCCACAGAAGGCTCTTTCAGTATGCATCACACCTGGCTAGTGTAGCAGCCAGTATGCATCACACCTTGACCATGGAGCAGTCAGTATGGTCCAGTTTTGGCCAGTTCTGAGTGGTTTCTCAAGTGGAACTTCTGGGAAATGATGTAATCAGTTGACCATGATCCTTTAGGGTATGAAACAAAACTTTTAGGGGTTAAAGAGCCCTTGGTTTATCGACATATGTGATTGGGGCTTCAGTGCCCAAATATGTCTATAACACAGCTCCAAGTGGAACCTGCACAAAGATTTTTGTCCTCCATGGCAACTCCTAATCACATGCACACAAATATGACGATAAAATTTATGAGAATTGAAATCATATTGCAAACCATAACTTATAATTAGTTATGTCATATGTGAGTTTGAAAGATCTTGAATTATGTTTGAATCTGCACATGTTGCGACCTACCCATTGATACAAGTTTCATGTCCTTCCTATCAAATGGATCTTTGTACACTTAAGAACCACATGCAAATGCTATCTTTGTATAATCGAATGTAAAAAACTCCTTTTTGTACTTGCTTCTATATGAATTGGTATGCTCACTTGTAACCCATGGACCAAATCATTTCCCATGAGGATAAAACTATGTGACTAGCATCCCATGGTGTCTATGTCATATATGGGATTACCAATGAAGAAAAAATAGCTCAATTCCCATTTATAATTATTAACTTTGATGAATGGATCCATAGTTTCCATTTTTTTTAGGTCACCATCCTCTTAAAAAGCATCCCTAATCATTGAATCCTTCTCTTCCAAATCAATAGGATATGTTTCATGTCGATCAATTGCTTGGAAAGGAATGAAGGATGTTTAACTTTTGCCTTAATGTAGAAGAGGTAGGGTGGGTTCTTGAATATTCTTGATGCCAAGACTCTCATGATACTCTTGTTTCTCAATTATTTGTTGATTCTAGATGAGAGAACAATGATATGATTCTACGTTTCTCTCTTCCTTAGACTCTTTAACTTCTTCATCTATGAAAGTAGGAGTGTCTTCCTTTGATTCCACCACTTTGTCGTCCTTGATGAGATGGGACTCTGCCCTATTTTTCTCCTTTTCAGGAGACACATTCAATTATGTGGTAAGGTCTTGTTGATGCTTTTCGTATTTACCACTTGTACCAAGCATTTCTCTGGATATTTTCAAGTAGGCCACATGTTCACTATCATTTTCTCGGTCATGCAATAATGGCTTACAGGAGGGGGGATAAGGTTGATTCACTCTATGGAAATCTTCTTCTTCTTCACTTACTACCCCAACTAAAGGTACAGGACCAAGGCCATCTTTTAGAATTTTTTGTGTGCCAAGTATGGCCTTTCTATTTTTCAGATAATGGAAATCCAATTTTCTAAATCGTAATCCATATTGCACAAAATGCTTCCAAACTTTTTTCAAAATATGGAAAAATACCTTTCCCAAGGATTTGAACCAAATAATTGCATATTTTCTCAAACCTTTAGTGAACTGACTCATGATGACATGCTTATGGAGGGGGGGCATTTTTATTACAATATTTTATAAATGTGGAAAGGTGGTTTGCAATAGATTCCTTGTATCCTTGGAAAATGGATCTATCATGTGACCCAATTTTATAATCATGGGGGGAACCCTTCATACCTAAACAATCAATAGTATCATCCCATGGTGCTCTCCAAGGATGTTCTTTCATCCCTTCATTTATTGTAAAATTTTGTAATAAGGCTAAAATGAAATATAAGATGAAAAATATCATAATGGAGTCAACAATACATACGCTATTAATTCCACCAAAATACAAACAAGATAACTTACCAAGATGTTGTATAGACAAGGTAATTGTGCTTCTCGCAAGTAACGCCCCCATAAAATGTTTATGATAAAATTAGTAGTGTTTTTGAGGTCCATGCAACTTGATATGATTGGCATACACAAGATGAGGTCCCACTATCACCTTGGCCCAAATCCCTACCCTTTTAGCCCAAATCTGTCCAAAAAGGATATGGGATGATTCTCTTAATTGAAATTTCATCCAATAAAAAACTAGTCGTTGACTTATATGGGGTTTTCGGTGAAGTAGAGGATTAAATTATTGTTGTTCCACTAGTTTACTATGTAAAATATGCAATAAACTACTCTAAACCAACAAAATATGTTATTCAAAGTAAGGATATATGACATTAAAATAACTCAAATGAGTGTACTAAAAGTATGGTATCCAAATATATGAGTATTTCTTTGTTTATACCTTTGGTTGGAATGGTTCTTTTTTTAAATTGATTGTCATCCTGTGACCGCAGACTGTAAAATCTATAGAAAAACATAGAAAATTGCAATAATGTCCCTTGAGAAGAGTCATTGAATAGTGCCTTAGCACTCAAGGTCAAATATCTAGTGGTGGGGAGGCTAGGAGGTTAAATATAGACCCTTTTGGACCAATCCTAAGCCTTATACTAGCAACAAAAGGTAATTTCAAGCAAGATGGAAATTAAGTTGTCGAAGTTATAGGGTTAGACCCCATTGGGTGATCATTGACGTAATTATTTTGAGAGTAATAGGTTTCTCATTTCCATTTTAATCTTACATTATTAACTTGAAAATGTGTCAATCAAGTTGTGACATTTCTATCTCTTATTTATCATGCGTCATAACGTTTTTGGTAGTGCATACCCTCCATTGAAAAGTCTATATAACACTCTTTTTTTTCACTCCGTGACCATGTCGAGCTTTATTTGGAGGCTACGAAACCTATTTATCCTTGCCGTGACCATGTTCATGCTTCTCTCTCATACTTTTTTAGCCATGTCCTAAAGGGTTAAAGTGATTATTTTGTCTCTTTATATTTGAACTTGCTTATTGTAGCTTGCATCTTTGTGCTTATCACCATTGTAGTCAACAGTACCTATTCTATGATGTTATTTGATTTATTATTCCAAGCACCATTGTAGTCACTTTTTTACCTTTGTAATTTGTATCTATTGCTTATGTTTCTCAACCTTTATACCTAGAAAGAACACATTTAGGAGTGAACACAACTTCCCAATACCTCTCTCAGATTTGCTTGCATTGGTATATTCCATGCACTTCAATGTAATCATGTCCTTATGCCACTCATTTTCTCCACTATATTTTAGAATTATTTTATTCCTCTGCACATTAAAAAAACATAAAAAAAACAAAAACAAAAACAAAAACAAAAAACAAAAACAAAAACAAAAAACAAAAACAAAAACAAAAAACAAAACAAAAAACAAAAACAAAAACAAAACAAAATAACAAAAAAAAATAAAAACAAAAACAAAACCAAAACCAAAACAAAAAAAACAAAAACAAAAAGACAAAAAAACAAAACAAAACAAAAAATAAAAAAAAGAGTGATAAATCATCATGATCAATAATTATTTTCTACTACAAGCCCATGGTTTTGGTAAGCCATGGAATCCACCTATGGTATTTGAAAGGTGGAAGAAAAATAAATAAAAAATTAATTGTATAAATATCTTTTACCATATAAAACCATTAGTTAATTTTTATCATAATGATTTATGGTATTCAACCCATGATTTTTTGTAACCCATGGTATTTGAAATATAATGAAAGCCTTTGACTCTAGGTAAAAAGACACTTATGAATAGTATAAATACCAGCCTTCACCATTGTAAAATCCATGTGGTTTCTCATGAATTAGTCTTATGACATTTCTACCATTTAATAACAATAATTAAGCTCTTTTCATATTATTTTTTCCTCTACCTTATTTCTTTTATGCACTTGCGATGTTTTATATTGTCAATATTTCCTTAGACAACCTTAATCAATTGTATCAAAGTAATTTTATCTTTGCCATTTCTTAATGCGTGTCTCTTACAAGGTCAAAATATAAATAATTGAATCTCAAGCTAATTTCATTTGACTACAACCTCTCATCAGCCCATGCCACCTCCCACGGTGTAATAAAGGAGAGACAACAAAACAAAAGATGTTATTAAGTCATTGATCAAGGAAGCACTCATGTGACAGAGGACTAAGATGATGAAAAATTTCACCTAGATCCTTCAATGATTACCAAAAGCATTCGACGCACCTTCAATAAGCCACAATTTTGGAGGTGTGACACCTTTCGAGATATCGGTTAAATTTGATATCCCCTTATTTGAAGGCCAAAGAGATGGAAATGCTTTGGAGAAATGGTTAAATCTATTAGAGGGCATTTACTTTGTCCAAATTTTTCCCGACAATGAGATCATCGCTTTCGCACTCCTAAAATCTCTTCCCCATATATTAGATTAGTAGGAAGATCATGAGGATAAATGCAATGAATACAAGTTTGGGATATTCAACACAGGCCCCAGTTGGGAAACTTTTGTTGATGCCCTCAAGGAGGAATTCTACCCTAGAGGGAACTATGATGACCAGTACATAAGATGGACAACTATGTGAAAAGAGAAATACAAAATACTGCTAGAGTGCACCAATATTTTCCATACCTTGCGCTCAAAGTCAGATATCAAAGACTCTGAGTGGAGCTTAGTTTTGAAGTATTGTAGTGGCTTACATAGGTACATCCAAAAAAACATGGATTTCATGGACATCTCCTCACTAGGAACCACTTACTGATATGCTATCAATCTAGAGAAAAAATTGAAGCAAAGGAATATTAGGGTGTTTGGGTCTGCAAATCCACTGCAACAAAAGCCTAGAAAAAGAGGTCCTAACTCATAGAACAAGGGACAAAGCAAGTCGAGCCAATATCAAGATAACTAGCCCAAGTCACAGGTAAAAAAGGGTAATGGGAAGTTGAATAAAGACACTGAAAGTGGTGTGTGTTCCATAAAAACCCTAGCACAACACTAACGAATGATGCTTGAAACAATAATTTTTAGTTATGCTTGAAGAGAAAACACATACCTTGGATTAGATTCTAATTCAAAATAGGATAAAGGAAAACTAATCATCGATACAGAACCCAATGCTACCATTGCAACTGCAAATACCAACCAGAAGAGTTAGAGGAGCCTGAGGAGGAGGAGCACCTCTTCCATTCATAGATGTGGGTGAAGGGGACCCCACTCCATTTCATTATTGACAATGAAAGTTAGAAGAACATGATTTCCACCGGGGTCATCAATTTTAAGTTGTCATCAGTGCCACACCCCCCAACCATACACCATTGGTTGGTTGAACCATCAACAAGGCATACGTGTTAGCCAGCAATGCCACCTTCCTTGCAACATCAAACCCTTTAAAGGTGAGGTATAGTTTGATGTTTCCCCACTTGAACTTTATGATGATATTCTAGGACAACCTTATATATGGAAATGTTATGTTGTTTATGGGTCTTGAACCTGTAGTATCATTATTATTCAGGGGGATCAACTCTACAAAACACGACAGATAGTTCCAACTATGAGAAATTCACTAATCTTGGCAAAAGAATGCACAAAAGTAGTCTCTCATACTTCCAAGTTTGTCATTATTTATAGTTCAACTAAAAGGAGAATAAAAGGTCACTACAACCACCAAACTTCAGCATATGCTCTCTCTACAGAACACAAACATGTGGACAAGCTTGTAAAAGAGTCCAAAGACACATTCACCTCACATATATGGGTACTCTATACTATACTTCCAGGCCAAACATCCATATACATGGGATGACATCCTTTCATATGCTCAACATGGCTACAACAAAGCTCTTCACAACTCTATTGGTCATAGCTCTCTTTAGATGTTTTCGTAGGTTCAGCGAATAACCCCAATGGATTTCACTCTTTTGACTGCATCTTCACCAACAAAGTCTTCCAACACTTGGCTGAAGCAGATCGAGCAACTAAAATTGTTGAATAGATCCAACATTTCCCGCAACAAAGTTCACAATATCATTTACTTTGTAATACAGTAATACAACTACTTTGTAAGACAGTAATACAACTAGATTGATATGCAAACCCAAAAAGTACATTTTAACATAGTAATGTAACTGCACTGATATTCAAACCCCGAAAGCTACATTATCATAAGATAGTATTATTCAGCTTTTATATACTTCATATAATACATAAAACTTTTTTCCTTTGGAAAAAAAAGATAGTAATGTAATTACATTGATATTGTTAACATGTGATATCACAATATAGCGTGATGAATTATTCAAACCCAAAAAAAACTACCTTGGTATAAATAGTCGATTAAATCAATGATATGCAAGAGCATTAATTTGCCTATTTTAAATGTGAACAAATTAACAAAAATAACAATCAACAATGAGGTTAATACATTTTGAGAGGGAAGCAATAAGAAAAACTACTTACGTTTTCAGTTAATACATTTTGAGAGAGAAACGTTAAATAATAAGAGAGACTGTAACATTTATTATCAATGTTCCTCAAGTTTTTGGGATGGGAAGATGCGTGAACAGTGAGATAGACATGCGGAAGCATTCCAAATTTTAGGGAAACAAAGGGACGTCAGAGTGTGTTTATATTTATGTAAATATTATTCAAATTTAAATTTAATAATGTAATATAGTTATTTAAATTTAACAATGAAATACATTGAAATAGAAATAGTAAAATATTGTATACATTAATTTAAATTTATTATTCATTATTCTAGAATTTGAAAATATTGTATACATTGATTTAAATTTATCATTCATTATTCTAGAATTTGAATTTGATTACTACTCAACAAAATAGTAAATACTAAAATATAAAGATTGAAATAGTAAATTAAAATTATTCAAACTCAGAAATAATAATAAAAAATAAAGTCAAAGGCATAAATATTTAAATTTCAGAGTAAATAAATAAATAATATATACATGAATACATGAATCCAAACCATTATATACAAATATGCAATGTTTCTCATATATATATATATAGAAGTAAAGATACATATAATACATATATATTGATGTATATGAATCCAAACTATTATATACAAATATTCAATGTTTCTCATATATATATATAGAAGTAAAGGTACATATAACTAAAAATAGCATTGCTTGCAATCCATATTTGAACCAAAAATACATCAACAAATAGACATTAGCTATACTCAAGAAACATATGGGATTGGAATGGGGGATGGTTGTTAGAAATTGATTGTATCCATAAATTTTGGTGACAATGCCAAATTAACAAGGCCTCACTAATTGACAAAGATATGATCTCACCCCAAATCTTAGGACCTACTATTAGGAAAAAATCAAGACATAGGAAATAGAAGAATAGGTCAGAGCAAATCTAGATAGCCTTATAACTTGCTGGAACATCTGGAAGTGGAGGAACAGACGTATTTTCCAGGACTGCCGCCTGCCGCTTGTCTCCATTCTTCATGTAATTTTGGGGTCTATGCCCACTCCGCTCTAAAATGGCTCCTCATGCCATTCCATTATCAGTGATACATTACTTATAGACAAACAGCACATTTGTATATTTGATACTTTTCAACTCTTCTGGCTCATTCTGAACAGCTCTTACAGATCCTTTTGGGGTTTTTCCTATCTCTGCATGCTCTTTTGGCTTTGATCATTATGTTTCCGCCTTATTGGCTGAGGTTTTATGCTTCTATGTCTTCATGATCATTATATATGATTTGCTCAATATGTCTTGCTATACTGGCAGAGGTTTTAAGCCTTCAATGTACACCTGATCATTATATATTCTTAATATAATCTATACTGATTTTTCTCTCTGAAAACAAAAATATTCCAAAAAAAACATGCTACAACAAATACCTATGATCAAAATCATTGTATATTGGGATCTTCATCTTCAATAGCTTGCTTTAACCATTAAAATAAGATAGAAAAATCTTAACATGTCAAATGAAGATTTTGTTTGAATGATAGAAAAAATTTTACCGAGTCGTAACAAGGTAGTTCAACAATCAATGCAGCCAACATTGAGATACATAAAGGGCTTGGTCCTCTTGATTAAATCCTAACTACATACCCTCGTACATATACGTGATAGAAAAATTTACTCTTCCTTTCAAAAATCCACCTCAAACTCAATATATATTACCTAAGAGACGAGTGAGTTTATTGAAATGGTAGAATATGGTTGAGCTGTTTGACACTGAGAAACGGCTGGCGGGGGGACCCGGGACAGAAAAGAGCCTCCTTCCTTCCCACTGAAGCTCTTCACCCTCTTACTCTCTCAACAACGTTAATAGCTTAGGGGACCTTCGACCTCTTCCACGGGAAGTAGTTTGAAGGGATCAAACTACTTTCAGGGTTTACAATACTTTCTCCGCCTCTCTGAACTACCAAGGAATATGGACCCACAACGACATTCCCGTTTCATAAAATTTACACCCTCTTTTAAAATTCCGTATCAACATCTTCATGAACATGAGAAAAAACAAATAGTAAATGGTAAAACCCCATAAACTTAACTCTCTGTGTTTTATTAGTACGAAAACAAAGTAATACATTAAAAATGGTAAATAGTAAAAACCCATAAGCTAAACTCTATATG